>CM029125.1:20260624-20860624 GCA_016859345.1 Istiophorus platypterus | reverse complement strand
CACTGTTCTGCTTGTGGAGACTTTAGGAACCACAAGTAAGTCGGTGTTCTGGGAACAAAGTGTTCTAGTAAGGTAATAGTAAGTAATATGTAAGGTACTATGAGCTCTTAGTATGATAAAACTATGCACCATCAGGTTAGATGAGTGAGTGAAAACACTTTGTGAGACACTTTGTGTACTGCGTGTTTAAAATTGAGGACTGTACCACCTTAAAACTAATTTTTGATTTTTACACTTACTTTTTACAGCCTTACTATGACATCATGGTACAGTCCAGGTCACCCTGAATCAACTACAGCCACATATGTCGAGGTTAAATAGTGACAAGTTATGGACTGTCTCCAATCTTAGCTTAGAGATTTTGTATTGAACAGTGAAATATACTCTAACTCTGACAGATCCCACACCGTGTCTGTCTTCACAGACCCATTTTGCTCATCCAAAATCCACTGGACTTTATTTAAAAATTGTAGGCCGGTTCCCAAAGGCTACTCAGTTTTACCCTGATATACAGCTGGATGACAGATGAACATAAAGCCAAGCAGTAAGATGTTCTACCTAAAGTGTCCAGAACAGCTCCAGTCCTCCTATTAATAGGTTCTGTACATATAAGGAACTCATCTGGAGGGATGAACAGCATTCTTTTTAAGGATATCCCCCATAATCTGGTCTTTTGATCATGGTGATGATGAGAACTAGTCGATGTTTCACACAGATAGAGGAGGTCAGTTGTCAGTAAAGTGTCAAGAAATTATGCAGGGGAAGTTCTGATGTGATACTGCCAGAAAGAGAACCTTTTAAATTTTATTTAAATTTAATAAATGTAGATGTAGATTTATTTTTTATTTATGGAGACTATATGGTTAAAAAGGTTTGAAGAATCATTTTTGCCTTCATAAGCAAAACTGACAAACTGTTGTAATCTCTTCTGTCTCTTGCATTTTTTAGTTCGTCTACCATGCCTGGATAACAGACTCCAGAACAGCAATGAGAGCTCGCAACAACCAAAAGAAACTCTGGAAGAAGAATTCCTCTGAACGAAGGAGCAGGAAGGCGAAGAGATTAGGTGAGGAGGAGCTGTCCTCCTTTTGTTTAATAAAATGCTTCACACCTGTATAAAACCTAAATTCTGTTTTCCTTATTCCAAACATGCATAACTAACAAGATAAAGCAATGCTTTGATAAAATATATGAATCTCTTATCTTTTTAGAGTTATAAGAAACAGTGAATAAATTGAATGGAAAGGTTTCTGTGTTGAAGACACTGGTCTTGGATGGCATAAGAAGTACATAGGTCTTATGGATGACAGGAACAGCAAACAGGTAAAAGAGGAAGTCAAAAGTTGATTCCCAGAGAACAATCTCATATAAAATCATTCACAAGGATCTAGACAGTGATGAAACAATAATCATAACAAAAAAAACAAAGTAAGAAAAGTATACAAACCTCCAGGTTTTAAATAACGTACAGTACCCACCAGTCAGTTTTTAGTACAGGGTAATGTCTTTAAGAATCTGCAGCAAGTCCAGTTACCTTTTGCTACAGATGTCAAATAAATTTTATCCCTGTTTTTTGGCTGGACTGTAACAGTAATGCAAGCCATACACATGTGAATGTCTTTCATTATCTGAGAGACTGATTATGTTACACCAATAGTAAGCCAAATGCTACGTGACTGAGTGATTAGGTTACACTACTGGTTACCTGGCCAAGTGTTGGAGATTCTCATGGGCAAACAGTTGCCATTGCATCATCAGGGAGGGGCATTTACAGGCAGTGCTCCTGTTGCTTGATTTAGCAACTTTTCAGACCCCTTTAGCTACTTTTTTCTTTTTTTTAGAAAATCCCCTGTCAACAAATCCAGTGACTTATTGGAAAAATTATAACTATATTCTGTAGAAGAGTGTGGGTAGTATTGCCCCACATGTGCAAAGTTCAGTTTACCCTTTGCAGACAAACCTCTCTATGCATCTCATTCAAATGATCAAACAGCAGCTGACACAGAAATTAATGAGCTTCTACCTTTCTCTCTGAGTGATTAGTTTACAAGTAAGTATAAACTGAATCGTGGCACAGCAGTTGTCTTTATCTTATGTGTCTAGTGATTTTGTCAAACGATGTCGTGTTTATAAAATCAGGATTTTAGCAACAGAGGAGCGGCTTGGAAATGTGTCTGAAGAGTTTCAGTCACTGTTTCATATTTGTTCTGTTGTGTGACAACAGAAGTAGAAAAACATGTAAATGAGACAATATTTATTTGGAATTTGGCTTTATTAAATCACTGTATATGTGGGTATTTTTAACTTCATCCTCAATTTCACACATTGACCATACAACTATATACCAGTTTTGACCTAGTCTTGTTGTTATTAAAATGAATACAACCCAACACTTCTAGTGTTCTCTCTGTGTTACTTCAAGAATGTTTGCAAGATTGATCTTCGTGAAACTGTGACTCTAAGGTATTTATGTTATGCATAGATAGTAAAATGTAGAGTTGGGTAACATCTGCATTACAGTGTTACCTGAACCAACCAGTTACTTGTGACTCCTTCTCTTCAGCAGTTGGAGTCATAGAAGTGACAGAGGACATGGAGGAGGATGAAGAAGAGGAGGATAAAGAGGAGGGTCCAGGTAGTAGTTTTCAGATTTTCTCATCTGAAACAAACAACACCTTAAAAATCACTTTAAAAATGTGTTGGGCCACGGTGAACATTAGGAAAACTATTCTTTAGGTGATTTTATGCGTTTCAGACACTGTGTTGCATCGGTTCTCCAACACACTGCGGTTCTGTTGGGTTCTTCTCTCGGCTCTTCTGGACTCTCTGACGGCCTGGCTTCGCGGTTTGTGTCAGGAACACATTGACATCTCCACTGTACTTCGCATTGAGCGCTGCATGCTTACACAGCAAGCCAAACAGGTACATACTCAGGACCACAGTTCTCTGTGGGGGGCAGGGTGTTACAATTACAAAGACTGAGAATCTCCCAGTCGTTTATTTTTATTTTCCATTGTCTGGTTGATCAGGGTAATTTGCCCACTAGAGAGGCAATCAACATTTACTACCAAGAGCAGATGATGAAAACGTCCAAAGAATCAGGTCTGGACTACAGCACCCATGAGGCAGAGGGGATGACCTCAGCAGTGAGAGGATGGATGGAAGGAGAAGAAGAAGAAGAAGAGAGAATAAGTCCTGATACAAATGAAGAAGAAATAGACCAAACAGCAGAGGAGAAACTAGAAGATCCAAAACATCCACATACTAAACTAGAGCCAGTATCAGGAACAAATGTTACAGCAGATCCACATACTGAAGGAGAACTGCAAAGACTATTAGGGGGTGATCAAGGTGAACTAGATACCAAAACAAAACAAGAGGCAGTATTAGGAAGAGTTTATGCAGGAAAAACAAAACCAGAAACTGTCCCTGGAGGAGACCAACTTCAAACAGATACAGAACCAGGATCCAGAGCAGATGGTCCCGATGAGGCAGATGAAACCTCGGGAGCAGTAGATGCTACATCTTCAGGAGCTGAACCAGGGACAGTACCAGCAGAAGCTGACCCAGCAGTGGAAGTTAAAAATAAAGATTTCCCAGAATGCATGGTGGCTAAAACCAGCCAAAGATCACGACCCAGACTGTCCAGAATGGAGAGAGTCCAATCTTCATCTTCTTTGTCAGCCTCAGAGGGAGAAAACATAAGTAGGAGTCAAAGGTAGGTCCTCCCAAGGCAGCACAATAATTTGATAAATACACGTGATTCTTAATGTTCATGGTGAACTCTAGTGCAGTCTGCTAACAGATGCTTTCAGATACAAGCCATGTTAGAGGTCGTTAACTCCCACCTGATTGTGTTTCCATCTGAGTTAAGAGAAGATCAGCTTGTTACCTAGCAAATTTTAGCTTTTTGGAAAATATCTAACGAATAGATTAATGTAAATGTGTAAATAGTTCTGTCATAATGTGGTCCATGAAATAATGGAATGGACATGCCAATAGCAGTAAATTAAATTAAGTATTGTAAAGAAAATTAACTATAGTTTAGAATGCGAGGACTACGAGTCATTAAGGTCAGTGTTGAAAATATGGATGCATATGAACAATGTAGTGAGGGGTCTTGTAAGGTGTTTAAACCAAAGCCAAACCAGACAGAAGAGGTTTGCAGCAGGCCCGAAGGAGAGAGCCTCGCTGAAAGTTGGGTCTTTTATATTCTAGGAGGCACTGAGCCCAGGTGCTCCAGATCTGGGGCTTGCAATCAGGCTCCACTAACACCTTAAGAAGAAACACACACACACTGACAGGCTGGTCAGGGGCTGTCAAAGTTCACACAATCAAAAAATCAGAGAGCCTTTGTCATCTATTTCCCATCTATCGCCAAACAAACCACAACAGTTTTCTGTATTGTTTATAGTTAAACTTAAAGGCAGAGATACAACTAAACAAGACAAAAACAGGAAACAACTCTGAAATCTCAGTTTACATATTTACAACAATTACTTAAACTACACTAGATACTCACAGTGTTTTGGCCCTGTCTGTCAGTCTGTGTGAGGTGGTATGGTTAACCGTAGGTGCATGTCTGCCAAATCTCAACAACATGCCAAATTTCAAACTGAGATGAAAAAATGCCACAAACAAGTATAAAAGAAAACTAACGCATAAACATGTCTGACTAATTCCCGTGCACACTCACCTACGTCCAAAACAAAAAAGTAGTAGCACAAGTATCTTTCCTGATATAGCATTAAACTGTAGCATGTTAGCATTCAAGATGTAATTTGAGATATTTGGGATTTAATACTTTTCCCAGCTTTTTTTTTTAAACAATTGTGTTATGATTGTCCTATGTTTTGTTCACTTCAGATTTGTGCTCTTTCCCATGAACTCATGTAACTTACTTGTTGTTTCTGTAACAGTGTGACATTTATCTTGGTTGTTTCTGTTTCTAGAACGGTGGGACAATTATCTTAATAAACAGAAACAAGGAATATCCACCAGTTCCTCTTTAAACTATTGGATAAGTTTGTTGCAATAGATACGCGCCTTAATAACAACACCCATTCATGTTTTGTATTATATTTCCGCAAAACCACGTGAACAGTGGTTGGCCTGTTCACGCAAGAGATAAGTGGCCAATGAGGCTCGGTTGTGTGTTAAGTCCAACCTCTGTACAGGGTGGTCCCAGCCCAAGAAGACAAATGTGAACCATATCCGGAAGTTCTTGACCAAGTTCTTGCAAGAGCTCCGTCACTCAGAACCCATTACTGCCTCATTTTACATATGACCTTTAATAAATATTATATCTACGAACTGAAGATTTCTCCGGTTTGTTGTTGGGGCTTCCAGCTAAAGAATCAGGCTAACAACTGCTTTTATCTGTGTGTGGTTTGTTGAATGATTAGGTTAACTTAGGAATAGCACCATCAGTTGTTGTCTGTGGTGTTAAGTTTTTCTCTATGTTTGAACAGTGGTGAAGAATCGAACCAACAACTTCCTGTTGACACACAAACAACTCACACCTGCACCAGCGTCTCCTCCCCTGCCTCCCTCTCTTTCCTCCTCCTACCTCCATCCTACAGCCTGGCTCTGGGGCTGGACCTCCAGGAGGACGAGGCAGGAAAAAAAAGGGAGTATGAACAGACAAGGATAGGGGGAGGGGCAGGGTCAGGAAGTAGGAAGCGGCTGCTGGTTCAGACTCCAGTGGAGCGGGGTGATCTATTGTCTGACTCAGCCTCATCTTCCTGTCCACTGGCGTCTCGCACCCAGGAGCTGACGGCAAGCGAGCTGCTTAGGAACAGGTGAGGATACGCGAGTCACAGAGATCTGTTTTTTGACATCTGCTGATTCTTCACACTCAGCCTTTCTGTGTTTCAGGACTTTCTACGACGAGGAGCTGGATGCATCAGACCATTTCTACGGTAGCCAGCCACAACTGCTCCAGCTGTGCTATGCCCTATACAACATTCTGGCAGCCAGGTAAACTCTGCATGACAGGTAACTTCAAAGAAACCTCTCTACTTAAATGCTTCCTCTAAGCAAATACAGGATCGGTTGTCCTTCTATTCAGATGACACTCTTTTTTACGTTTCAGTTTTTCCATATGATACAAATTCTTTAGATATTCTGTGTGACTGAATGACATTTATCTTTGAATATCACAAAAAATTAGCAGCTCAACAGGCAAAAGACTGGAATAAAAGAGTTTGGTATAAAGACTTAGAGGCAGCTGGTTGTGAAGAGTAATATTAAATGATTAAGCTTCCTCTGACAGTATGCACATGGGTACCCCCCCCCCCCATCCCCACCCAACCACCACCACCACCTCCACAGGTCAGAGACGGTGTGTTACCTGGTCATCGTGTTGAACCACATGGTGTCAGCCAGCTGTCTGACCTTGGTACTTCCTGTTCTGGTGTTTCTCTGGGCAACACTGTCTGTCCCGCGACCCAGTAAAACCTTCTGGATGACGGCCATCATCTACACCGAGGTTCAATCACTTTGCTGATTTTATTTATATCTTTATTTATAACTAACTAAATATTTATCATTCAAAAGTGTGTATAGGTGTAACTTAGTCATTTGTCCGATTGATGTTCAAACTGTCTGTCTACTTGTCCGTATCCACAGGTTACCATCGTCATTAAGTATTTCTTCCAGTTCGGTTTCTTTCCATTCAACCAGAAGCTGGAGCTGGATCGATCCAAACCATTCCACCCCCCAAACATCCTGGGGGTGGAGAAGAAGGAAGGCTACGTCCTGTATGACCTGCTGCAGCTGCTCACGTTATTCTACCATAGAGCCACACTCAAGGTAAAAATCATTAAATTATACTATCACAGAGTCATACTCAAGGTACAAAACATTAAATTATACAAAGGCTTACTTGGCCTCCATCATCTTCCTCTGCAGTGCCATGGACTCTGGGACCAGACTGTTACAATGGAGACTGAGACTCTCTGTCACTATGAAAACCAGGCCAACTCTGTCAACAGGGCCGCCTCCATTGATGTGGCTGACCCCACCAACACATTGCGACGGCGAGGCAGGACACGAACGCAGTCCAGCTCTACCCAACTTCGCTCTCCTGCAGGTAGAATCCAACATTCCTTTACATGACAACACTAAACATGACAAGACTGGATGACAGGTTCAGAACAGACTGAAGAATCATTAAGGGTCAGAGGAAAGTCTGAAGATGTGTTGCTGTGGCTCAAGAGGTAGACCAGGTTGTCCACCAACCAAGAGGTCGGCAGTTTAATCCCTAGGTCCTCCAGTCTGCATATCAAAGTGTCCTTGGGCAAGATACCGAACCCCAAATTGCCCCTGATATGTCATCGGAGTGTGAGTGTCTATAGAAAGTGTTGCATGGTAGAAAAAAATGCTGCGTGAATGGATGAAACTGGCAGTAGCGTAAAGCAACTTAAGTGGTTGATAAGACTAGAAAAGCACTTTATAATGCAGTCCATTTATCATTTATTTGTCCTTAATATCAGATGATTCTGGTCCCAGTCTGTAGTGTTCATTATAACCTTCCTTGTTCCTTTACTTTCTCCAGAGAAAATCGTTGGACTGACAGTGTATCGGAGAAACTTTCCCTTCAGTCTGAGGAAGGGTTTACCCTGTTCAAAAAGAGAAACTCAGTTGTTTGAAAGGAGTGGAAGTCATTTCATAATCAGGGTTGTCTTATATTCTTGCCATTACAGTCCACTGGACAGTGTATCACTTGTATTAATGAGAAATATCAGTGACCCAAGAATGGACCCCTGGGACTACTTTGTAATCTTGCTTTGTGAGAAGGACAACCTATTGTTCTCCTTTGGAAATATATATTGATTTAAGTAAAAAAGAGAAAACAAAAATAAAGTAAAAGATACAAGACATTTTATTACTCACAGTTTGCTGAATAATAACTTAACTCAATTTGAAAAAGGACTTTGTAAAAATTAAACATTGTACAAATCAATTCGTAATTATTAAAAATCTGTTGATGTTATTTAAATTATTTTTTCAGACAGTGTGAGTTCGAGACCTCAGAAGCCAAGCAGGTTTGATCTGCTGCTGGAGAAACTCAGAGAAATTTCCATCAGAACCAAGAGGTACTCCGTCAGCAGGTAAGCTAACACTAGAGCTAACTGTCCAGTGAATACTCTGTTTGTTGACAAACAACACCACCAACTGATCCCACTCTCTCTCAGGTGTATGTCTGTTTACCATCCAGTCTGTCAGTTCTTCAGAGCTCTCGTCCAACCAGAGTACAGCGCCGTCACCGACGTTTACGTCCTCATGTTCCTCGCCGACACAGTCGATTTCATCATCATCGTCTTTGGCTTCTGGGCCTTTGGAGTAAAGTTTGATTTACTGACCATGCTTTTTAAATTTCACTCTGAGCAGAAGCTTAATTCACTTCTGCGGTCTCTTTTTCGTTTTCTAATGATTTTTAGAAACACTCGGCGGCTGCTGACATCACTTCCTCCCTCTCAGAAGATCAAGTTCCTGAAGCTTTCCTGGTGATGGTCCTGATCCAGTTCGGTACATCTACCTGTCTGACCTTTTTGTTTACCCATCTGTCTGCCTAAAAGTTAACCTTTGTATCCTTACATCTCTGTTTACCTATTGCACTGTTTATCTGTCTGTCTGTTTACCTGTCTCACAGTTTATCGGTCTGTCTGCAGGTACCATGGTGATAGACAGGGCTCTGTATTTGAGAAAGACAGTTTTGGGGAAGTTGGTGTTCCAGGTGATTCTGGTTTTTGGGATTCACTTCTGGATGTTCTTTATCCTGCCGACAGTCACTGAGAGGTAACTCACATTTATCTGCTACCTTATTACCATAATAAAGACTATTATCTACTGTCAGCTGCATCTTAACTGAGTTGATAACAAAAATTTAGTCTAAGTCAAGATATGTGAAAGATAAGTTGCGATAGGTCAAATTGAGGCATAAGAGAGATAAATAAATTAAGCTTAACATAGAAAAGCTGAGTTTAGCGAAGTTAAGAAATGACACACTGAAAATAAGTTATGACAAGGTAGGATACCATCAGTTTAGTTCGGTTTAACTACGTTTGGATAAGATAAATCAGTCACGCAATTATACAAACACAAACAGGACTTAAACATCAGTGTTGTTATTTTTGCTCTCTGTCTCCAGGCGTTTCAATCAGAACCTGGTGGCTCAGCTCTGGTACTTTGTAAAGTGTGTTTACTTCGGTCTATCGGCCTATCAGATTCGATCTGGTTATCCAACACGAGTTCTGGGAAACTTCCTGACAAAGAGCCACAACTACCTCAATCTGTTCCTGTTCCAGGGGTGAGTCACCATCAGACCCCAACACGACAAACAAAGACAACTATCCAATTGTTAGCACTAAGACTGGAAGCAGGGGGAAACTGCTAGCCTAGCTCAGCACAAAGACTGGAAATAGATGTTGTTACATCTCTATAAGAGGCTCTATTAAAAAAACATATCTTGACTAGATAATTTTCCCAGTGATTACTATTGGTTCCAGAATTGTTGGCATATGTGTCTCTGTCTGTCTCATCACCTGTCTGTCTGCCTGTCCACCTGCAGTTTCCGTCTGGTTCCCTTCCTGACTGAGCTGAGGGCAGTGATGGACTGGGTATGGACAGACACCACCCTGTCTCTGTCATCATGGATATGCGTGGAGGACGTCTATGCCCACTGCTTCGTCTTAAAGTGCTGGAGGGAGTCTGAAAAGGTACGAGTCAGTTTGGGTGTTTATAGTTATATTTGTGTCGTTTTGTGTATATTTGTACAAGCAGTTGTATTCAGCTTTTTGTTTAGAGGAAGTGTGTGTACTTATTTGTGTGTATTTGTGTATTTGTACACAGCGGTACCCTCAGCCTCGGGGTCAGAAGAAGAAGCGGGTGGTGAAGTACGGGATGGGCGGTTTGATTGTTCTGTTATTGATCTGTATTGTCTGGTTTCCGCTGCTCTTCATGTCACTAATAAAATCTGTCGCTGGAGTTGTCAACCGACCGCTTGATGTCTCCCTGACCATCACACTTGGAGGCTTCCAGGTAAACACACCTGTGCTGACACACATGTATATATTGTTGTTGTTGTAGGAGCAGTAGTATTAGCAGTATTTGCAGCATTTGCAGCAGTATTAGTAGTACTATAACATGTTGATGTTGTGCACAGCCGATCTTTACGATGAGTGCGCAGCAGAATCAGCTCAAAGATCTGACTGAAGAAGACTTCAGCTCCTTCATCAGCTCCTATAGCTACACACCTGTAAGTTATTCGTAGTAATAGTACATGAAGTTTGTATTATTGATTCTTGCAGTAACTCTGTTGCTTGCGTTTCCCAGAGTGCCTTGCAGTTCCTGGAGGCATACGGTCAAGAGGATGTAACGGTGGCGGAGTTGCAGGGCAGCAGTAACTCTCTGTGGACCATCAGTCCTCCCAGCAGGCAGTACCTGAGCCAGGTCCTCAACCTGGACCACTTTCCCCTCACTGTGTCCTGGACTGTTCAGAGGTCAGTTTTATTCCCCTAATCAATAATCAATCATTATTACATATCATATCAACAGTTTTCCTGATAATCAATCACTCATCCATTCTAATTAGAAGTAAAAGTAGTAGAAGCAGTTGCCATAGTATGACTTGAAGGTGCACTAATAGTAGTAGTTGAAGCAGTAGTAGGAGTTACTATACCGATACTGCTTCTTTAGTAGTGTTAACAGTATTAGCAGTAGTACTGTTGACATCAGTAGTAGGAGCAGTAGTGGTACTTGGACTGTCCAGAGTTTGGCAGCTTGACCACAATATCAACAATCAATCAATCAGCAGTTAAATGAACAGATTAAAAAACATTTTTTAAACAGGAACTTGAGTCTTGGGGCGAAGGCGGAGCTTGCGTCAGGTAAACATGTGACCTACCTGGATGATCAGACTCGTCTGGAGCTGATTGAGCTGCTGAATGGGACCAGGACATTCCCTGTGTGAGTACAAGGGGCAGGGTTATACAGGGTAGGGGGTGATGTTATTAGTCAAGATGCTAGTGGAAACCAGTGAAAGCATAACTACCATGTGCATCAGAAGACCAACAGGTTTTTCTTAGGTTCAGAATGAGAACTCCAGGTTACAGTGCAGCTTTGACTGAGATCAGACTACAGAGTAAAAGACTACAAACATGTCGACCACTCAAACTTTTCCTCTGTGATATGTGCTAGGCTAGGTAATGTAGCATTGAGCTGGAGATAGCAGTTTATATACAAAATTTGAAGATAACAATTTATGATAGATTCAGATTAGACTTAATTGATCTCCTGCACAGTTAATTCACAATACAGCAGAACAGTGACATGAACACATGAGAATAGCTGTGAAACATGATAGAGGAAAAAAAGTGAGCTAACATTAATAAAACTCTTACTGAGAGGCGATTTAAGAGATTAAAGAAGTTATGAGGGTAATGTTAAAAATCAATTTACAAATATATATTACAATACATCAGACTCTAGAGGTGAATTGTCAGAATATTCTCCTGTGGTCTCCTGCAGCCTTGATCACTATTGATATTTCTAAGTATATAAGTATGAATTAAAACTACGGTAGAAATAATATATTAAAGTATATAGTGTCATATATTAATAACGTACAGTTTTGATTTGATAAAGTAATGTAAAACCACAATGATAAAATAAAGGAGTATTGTGAGATATGTTTGTATTATTCATACTGCTACACCCACTGTAGTAATCATTGTATTAATAATCACAAATGAGGACAGTATGCTGGTGTGTAGCTGCGTGTGTTTGTCACAGTGTTCAACATTTATGTTAAGTACTATCATTGTGCATCTTGTGTGTGTGTTTTTTTCAGGGTGATACAGGAAGTGTTTCCATGTTTCATCCGTGCTCCCAGCGACTCCAATGCCAAACCCATCGAACAGCTTTACACAGGTGTTATACTTACATAAAAACACACATTAATGTCTTAATGTGAGAACACAACTGCAATGAAAAAGTTATTTTCTCACATTAACCTTCAGGAGTGGAAATGAAGATACATGTTGTCTGTCCACGGCATTGGGTTATTTTGAGATACAAAGAGCTTTATATGGATCTTATTTTCATCTTACAATATTTAAAATCGTTTACTTGCCGTGTCTTTGTTCATAGTCCAATTCCCTACTCCAATCACATGGCTTATCTCTTCTTTTGTCCAATCAGATGACCGCTACAAGGACATCCTGCTGGCTCTGGAGAGGTCAACCAATCAGAGCAGAGACACACAGGAGTGGTGGATCGTTGACCAACCGGCTGCCAGCCTAGTACCAGTCAGGGGCGGGGCTTCACTCAGTGCCAGGAGGGAGGCGGGGCTTCAGCTGTTTGTGTTCAGTGATAAAGTCAGTCCTCCAAGCCTTGGCTTTCTGGCAGGATACGGGTAATCATTTATGTCTAAGTACCATCAGAACTGTGAGAACAGCAGTAACAGGAGCACTATTACATTTTCCTCACTAGAGTTATCATTACTACACTGGATTAAAATCACTAGTTGTTGTGGCAGTGGTAGTGGGGGCAGCTGTCATGGAAGGGAAGTGAGTAGCAGTTGTATCAGTAAAAAATTATGCAACAAATAAAGTATTGTTTTGGTATAAGAACACCACAGAAACTCTCCTCCTCCTCCTCCTTTGCTCCTCTGATCCTTCTCCTCCTCCTCTGCTCCACTGATCCTTCTCCTCCTCCTCCCCTGATCCTCCTCCTCTGCAGCATCATGGGGTTATACGCCTCGGTCGTGTTGGTGATTGGGAAGTTTGTCAGAGAGTTCTTCAGTGGGATCAGTCATTCCATCATGTTTGAGGAGCTTCCCTGTGTCGACCGCATCCTTAAACTCTGCACCGACATCTTCCTGGTAACAATTTGTTAATCTTAGTAGGATCAGCTTTTCATTAGTTTTACGTTTACTAATCTGATTACTTTTGGGGCTTTAACCTGACTGGCTAACGTGCCATTATTTAATTGGCTGTTTTCCGGTTACAGGTGAGAGAGACAGGTGAGCTGGAATTGGAGGAGGAGCTTTATGCCAAACTGATCTTCCTGTATCGATCACCAGAGACTCTGATCAAATGGACACGACGCTGAACTTATTGATCATTAATGTGCTTTTATAAATGTTGGTTATTAGGTCATCATAGACCTTGACCTCCTCAGCTGACATTGATCTGAACATGTGTTTCCCTCAGTGTTCTAAAAATGCTACACAAGGAGCTTCTCTGCAGACGATCTCCAGACATTACTGTAAAGGGTAAAGGAACCATCAGTGATGGTTGTTAAAGAACCAGATTTGAACATATAGAGGACTGTTTACAGACAGTTATTTGAAGGTTTCATGAAACTGGAAATTTGAGAGAACGTTACTGAAACGTTTATGGAATGTTACTGGAACATTGGTGGAACATTACCTTTCTGCCAGGTGAACATTAGAAGCATCTCGGAGGTGGAGCTAAGGCTGACAACAACCTTCTAATGAAATCTAAGCTGATCTCAGGACAGTGTCACACAGCGGACAGTGTCATGTGTATATTCTTATATTAATTATTGAATAATGAATATCAATAACTGCAGGGATATGTCACAACCTGGAAAACCTGGAACTATGTAATGCAGCTTTCTAGTCATAGAAAAGTCCCGGAAGATGCCACATCTGACCAAAATGTCCTGGAAAACAACATCTAAAACAAACTGATATTTTTCCAGGACCTTTGCAATGACTACATGTAAAGGAATTCATCTATACAGAGGAAGTGATGTCTATGAACACTGATGTATGAATCAATAATGGAAGTCCCTGCACAGTCGCGCAGCTGCTTTCACTTATTTTACCATAAAGTTTACAGGAAAAACCTCAGTATTTACCTTAGTGCTACATGCGCTTTATTCTAGCTGTAATTAGCTCTGTTTTAGCTCTCCATAAGATGTACATCAGCTTTCGTTTATAGTAGCAGTATACCTTAGCTTTAGCCAAAATAGCAAAGCCAGTACAGTAGCTTTCAGCCCTACATAACCCCTAAGACAGCTCTCTTATTTATGTTATGTCGGCATTTCACCCACAGGAACTTTTCCAGGGGACCAAGAACTTGTTGATAGGGTTGGGCCTTTTCCTACCAAAAAATATCAGTAAATATTAAGTAAAGTTGATACCAAAATATAGATTCATTATTGGATCAACAGGGTCAACAAGGATCAAACAGGTTTAACAAAACAACAGATCCATCTCATATTAGATCAGGTTCTAGCAGTGTTTCCAGATTTGACTGAAACCATATGTACCATTTACTTAGTCGGCAGACACTTTTATCCAAACTAACTTATAAGGAATATTGTTTAAGCTCCAGATCAGTTCAGTGTGTGAGTGCTATTTTAGATCTACCTGAGCTCTGTTAGCTATACAATAGCTCCACTAAATTGTCCATGTCAGTTCTATGTTACTACAACAGCGCTCAGGTGCAAGGTGAGTAGAACTAAGCTAACTCGATGAATCAAAAAGAATGATAAAGGTGTAAGCTGGCCCACCATAACAGGAGAGTCAAGTAACTGTCAATCAACCGAGTGTGGATATGACCCTGAGCCATTCAAATAGTCACAACATGACATTGGAATCACAGACAGAGAATATTTAGTCCACATCACCTCCTAGTGAAAGAAAACTGGAAGTTAATCTAACAGAATAACTATATAGAGTAGAATTACTATAGAATAAATTCTGTTAGGTTATATTGTTGTTTAAAGGTATTACGGTGAAGGTGTTTCTGTTCAAGTCTCTTTATCTGACTGATATTACCCGGGAGGTCAGTGTTTCCTTTGAATATTTGAAACATTGACTATGTGAAAATAAAAGACTTCTGTTTACCAGACTGAGAGTGGGCTGTTTGTTCCAACTTCAGATGATCCACAACACCTGTCTCCTGTTAACAATCACAGATCAGCTCTGAGCCACATAGTGAGGCAGAAACACCAGAAAACACTTCACTAAATCAGGACTGAAACAACAGAGAATAGTGGACCAAACCTAGGCTAAAACCCCAGAGAAAACTGTACCAAACATGGACTAAAACACTACAGAAAACTGGACTGAATCAGGATCAATAAGAACAGATAAAACTGATGGTTACCAGAGGAAACTGGGGGTGACCATCCAGTTATTGGACAAAGACTCAACAACAAAGCTGAATTTAATGTGCTTTATTGTGATTCACTGATGAAAAAGTTTCAGTTCAGGCCATTCAAACAAAGTAGATACACTAAGAGTGAAAACAACACCTGACAGCTGAACCTTCAGGGTTTAAAAGGCATTGCCCAATCATTTTTGTGCTGTTTTAGATTAAGGAGATTCAGCTTTCAGTGGAAGACATCAAGTAGCTACAACGTTCTCTTTAGAAGAATTTTAAAATTAGTCAAAGTGAAGGACAAACTGCTCACATTTCATCACTGTGAGTCACATCGGCATCAATTTCCTGTGGCTGCAAAGACTTCTGTTTGCAGGCTGCGCAGAGACTAAACCTCCCTCAGATAATATCTGTATATAGCATCAACAGTTTTTCTGTTTCTGAATTAGAAACATTTAGATGGAACTGTTTTAATGATGTTAAGCATTTCAGGGGCACAGTTTACTCCTGCAAGTTTATAAATGTTAAACTCACGAAAATAAAATCAGCACTTGGAAGGGGGGGGGTTGTTCCATCTAAATCAAAACAATTTTACTGCAATTGTTGAATTTTCCAATGAATTTGTGCATACAGTTTTGAAGGATTTCTAGGTTTTTTGTTGGACTACTTTGGAGGCAGAGAAGGATTCTGCTGTCGTGTACCTGGTTTACTTTCATCATAAGTTGTTCTTTTTGAAAATGACCACAGAGACTGAAAAGGCAAAAATCTAACCTATCTATGCAATTATCACATGCTGATATGCATGCTATCTTTATAGCAGTCTGTGAAGGTTTTACATTGTTTTAGTGGAACAGTACATGTTTGAGAGTTAAAGGCCAAGTGGTTTTATCAGCCCAGTAAATCCCGTGTCCTTATACCTTACATCACTGACAAGAGCAATAATTTTTAAATGTGGTTTTCTTACCTTCCAGTGACCTGTTGGTTTCAATTCATTTTATTTTACTGTCAAAATCAACTCACAGAGACTTAAAACGTATGCAAAAAAGCTGATGCATCATAATGAAACCCATGTCTGCACTGGTTTTCTCTGAGGATACTTCATTTGAGAGGTTTAATTAAATTAAATTTGAGGGATGATCTGTGAATGCTTCAGAACTACCTAGAAGGAATGTATACCTCTACCATGGAAACTAGTCCCAGAAAGGAGGTTTGTTTTTACCATGAAAGCATTTCTGCAGTGAATTATAAAATTAGAAATGTGTTTCTATCACCCAGACATTTCATTTTGAAAATTCATTCAATTCTGCAAAATATTGCAAAAGCTAAAATATGGCTGCATGCTTTGGGAAATGACAGGGAGGAGGGTTAGAAAATTTGTTGTGAACCCCCGCTGACCCTTCATCTATTGCCCTTGAATATGAGACCTACCACCAACAAGTTCCCATTCAGTCCAGTACAATCAGACCACCTGTGTTGACACTGTACTTCACAGTTTGTGGTAGTTTGATTAGCCAAAAGTTTTTGTTTACGAATATGCTCTATGTAAGGACAATATGAACTAAAACAGTAAAAGTGATATTGTCTGAGGGCCCCTACACAAGATGTGGCCTGATAATGAGGTAATAATGAAGCACTGACCTTAGTGATATTATACTTTAGTGGTGCAAACATTTAAAAAATCTCTAACTAATCAAAATCAGTGGAGATGGATGAACCTAGTTTTAAAAATACTGGGTCCCAAATGCATCCCGTCCCTCGACCATCACCACCTCTCCATCCTAAATTGGTAACTTCCAACCAATGTTTTGCTTCTTGGACTTCCTCCCTTTCCCTCCTTTCCTGCCTTTGCTCCACTTGTCCTCAAGGTGGCCCCGTCACACCACAAGAATAGATGAAATGTTACTTACTTACTTAATCTGTAGATGGATGTAACTTGTTAGACATGTCATGATTAAGTATAAAAACATTCCCACGCCTCTGTGGTCAGCAGCAGACAAGGTGATCAATGCAATTTAAACTAAGTTAATTAGTTAATTAAGGTTGTGCTGTCATTCATTCATCTGGAAGACTCCTTATTGGTACAACGTGTTCAGGTGTTTGACGAGTTCCTTGGATCATCATGGTGTTACAGCAGAGAAGCCTTCATTATCATCACCATCTTCATCATCACTGGAGGAATTTGAATAAAGAGGCTGTTTACCCTCTGTAACTTTTTGTTTTGATTTTAGATCCAGAATCAACATAACAAACCACCGTGTTTACGGAGACGCTTGTGATGTTATACTGATGTCATTAAAAGTCATTTGACTTCAGAGTTTTGCTGTCATTCACTGAGTCAGCACATGATTGGTCATCCCATCACCTTAGCCCTCCTCCTCCTCCTACCTCAAACCAGAATGCACCTGTGAGATCATCCTCAGCTCCTCCGTTAGAGTACTTCCTCTGTCATGTTACTTCCTCTGATCTCAGAATCCCCCCTCTGTGAAGTCACATGATGAAATGATGTAATCTCAGCTGACTCAAATAATTCATCCTCTCTGTGTATCAGTTTGCTGTAACCTGTGATGATGCTGCCGGTTGGCAGGCTCCGCCTCCTGTGTGGGGGGGCTGGTGTGGATGAGGATGAGAGGAGGTGAGACAAGGAGGAGAAAGAAAGGTGGGAGGGGATGAGAGAAGAGGATGAGAGAAGGAGCAGAGCCTGGGAGCCTCCTGGCACCTCCCTGTGGAGGCTGGAGGTACTGCAGGAAGCTGCTGATGGCACCTCCTGAAATGCTCTAGGTTGGGGGGGGCTGGAGGAGCACAGAGGAGGTGGTGGACATGCATCCTCCCGTCTGCTGCCTCCCTCATCCCTACCCTGTGTCATCGCTTCTCCTCTGCCCTCCTTCCAGCTCTGGCCCATCTCGGCCCGGGCTGAGTGCCTCCTGCAGGGAGTGGGAGGAGGCACGCCGCACGCCGCAGGCGGGGTGAGCAGCTGAGCTCCTTCTGCAGGGAGCTGGTGGGAGGGAGGGAAGAAGGGGCCAGTTGGGGAGGAGGGAGGAGGAGACAGAGGAGGAGACAGAGTTCTGGGTAAATACTGGTAAATACTGAAAACTGTGTCTCCTCTTCCATCACTGCTCCCAACTCCTCCTCTGCTGGTGCCATGCAACTGTTGCCTCAACAACACCACACCTCCTCCCTCTCCTCCCCCTCCCTCCTCCCTCTCCTCCCCCTCCCTGGTAAGCCCTCTTTCCAGGAGGTAAGCCTTGAGATTGGACTCAAGGCTTGAGGACATAATTAACAAGGCCAGAGGAGGGCAGAGGAGGAGGAGGCAGGAGAGTGGGAGGAGGTGGAGTGTGGAGGTCAATGACAGTGGAATAAATGTCCCTCAGATTGATGACCTTTGTCTTCTTGTCCCGGTTCTCATGCAGAACAGCATTCGCACAGATGAAGAGGAAAATACCAATGCCCATTATGAGAGGACCGAAGACCTTCAGCCTATCAGAGTACAGATACCTGCAGAAACAATACACATTTAATAAACAGTTACCAAAGAAAAACAGTTACCTTAATAGAGCATCATAGCATCATAGTACAGATGCTCTGTACAGTTTATCAGTGCACACAAAAACTAGAAAAAATAACTACTACAAGAACTTCCTATAGGACTGGTAGATTCTCTTGATGGACCATTGGAGCCTCTAACACAACAACTAGAACATCATCAGGGCCGCTACAACCTCCTGTAGGCTAACTTTAAATTACCACAAGAACTTAAATGACTGCTACAACATACAATAGATGAATACAAGTTCATAAAGGACCACTACAACCACCTAAAGGACCACTAAAACACCTAAAGTCGCCACATTAAATTTACTGTCCTTCCTAGATAAGATTATAATAACTGCAGATTGACAGGTTGTTTACCTGTTCAGAAAATCTTCCAGAAAGCCTCTTGGAAGTTGTTGGGTCGTCCCATTGAGAGTCTCTGTCTGGTTAAAACTATATTTGCCCCCTCCTCCTTCATCTCCATCATATCTTTTGCCTACTGCCCCTCTGTGGTCTCCTTCACCCCCTTGGAGTTCCTTACCCCTCTCTCCTCCCTGGAAACATTTAAAAAGATGTTAAACAAATTTGGTTTAAACTGCAGCATCAGATTTATCGTTTTAAGTTGTTAATTTCCCATAGTGGAAAAGGTGATAAAAGATTGACTGGATCTGACATTTCTGAGTCCTCTGTACAGACTCTGTTCTGTAAGGTACCTGTATCTGGATCTTACCTGAGCGTCAGCAGGTTCAGATGTTGAGCTAATGGATAACACTGAAGCCATTGAAGCGCCTTCATGTGTCTGAGCCCGGAAGAATAGTCCGTCTCGAGGCCAGTAGCCCAGAGCTGCCATGACAACTCCAACCAGCAGAACCAGAATACCGAGTGCAGCCATAAGACCCGAGACTGAGCACAGCTTCAACTTCCCCTTGACCACCACCACCTCACTCCTCCTGAGGGGGTGCAGGAAGTGACATCATTACATGCTGACATGTTATATCATTATGTCATGTGTGTGCATTTGCTCGTCTGTCTTTGAGAGGACCAATATGAATTTCAGATCCTGTGAGTAGACATTTTTGTAAGGTATTATTTTTTTCCTGTGTTATCTAATGTGGAGAAGAATGGTCAGCAGTCTGTAGAAGTGTTTGTTTTTCACTTGATTATACTGTATGAGTTTATTGCTCTCCGGACATGTTTTGTGTTTGTTTTAAAATTAAAAAGAAAGCGGAAAAAGAATTAGGGTAAGGCTAAGTTAGAAAATGCATTATGTTAATATAGGTCCTCACAATTATAGAAAAATAATTGTGTGTGTGTGTGTGTGTGTGTGTGTGTGTGTGTGTGTGTGTGTGTGTGTATGTGTTTTACCTCTTTTTGTTCTTCCTTTTGTTTGTGTGTGGTTTATGTGGTTTGGACCTCAGTGAATCCTGTCGGCGTGCATTGATCCGCAGGAGACCGCCGGTCGCAATCATCACCACCAACCAATCTGATGGTGGCTCAGCGGGCTAAGCCCTGCCAAACACCACCTCAGCTGGACTCAGTCACCTACTTCCTGTTAGAGAGACAGACAGGTTTTTAGTTTCTACTAAACTGTGTTGTGGGTACTGTATGTCTTGACTAGTGGTGGAAAGTAACTTTCTATTACTGGTACATGTTGGATTAAAGGTTGAGATTCTTGACCCTCTGATCTGCTAATGAAGACTCTCTGATAAAGTAGAAAGGTCATGAACAAGACAGTAAGTAGACCTTGGATTGAGATTGTTGTATGTGGAATAACCTTCCAATATCAACTTTTAGGTAAACATGGATGAAAAACTACTGCTGACGACAACTTTACAATGCAGTCAAAAGCCCAGAAATAGAAGAGTAAGGAGAATGGATACGGTTTGGTTAACATTAAGTCAGATTTGAATTGACATGTTTCTATCGCCATGAACAATCACTGAGACAGAACTAAACTGTCCTATCTAGTCCTGCAAATCTGAAACATTTTATAATAAATATAATAAAGAATAAATCCATGAAATCACTAAATCACTACCATGTGTTTTTCATGACTTTAGTTTCACTTTACTGTGACAAAACCGCTGTGACTTGACTGATCTGCTCAGTGGACACCCCCCCCCACCCAGGTTTAAACAGCAGGTTTCCAATGGGAGTTCTCTAATGGGAGGTTTGATTTTATACAGAAAAAAAACAATGTAAGAAAGATGAACTTTGCACACAGCAGGTTAAATGTGACACAGAAGAAAAACTGAAATGTTTTAATGATTATTAACTGCTGATGTTCCTGCTTCATGTTTATGGTTTGAAAATGTGAAGTTTTTCTGGCTGTTGATCAGTTGATCAGGTCTGAATCTGTGTTGAATGAATAATGAAGCTATCTCACAGTCAAATCAGGTCAAAAGCGAAGGACAGTGTGTGTTTGCTGAATAAACAAAAACTACCACAATACACTGTTCACCCGCCGACAGACAGACGGAGGTTATTTAAGTGACCTCTGTCTTGGTTCTATTCTGATTCTATCCATCTCTTGATCCTCACATCTCTGCTTCTTCAACCCACACACAAATACTCAGAAATACTGATCAATTCTGACCAACACTGTCATACAGATAGTGATCATCACTGATCAGTACTGAAAAATATTGACTAGTATTGATAGATATTGACATACAGACATTAATCAACACTGACACATCTTGTTTTATACTAAGAGATGCTGATCTGTGCCAATCAATACCGTTACATACCGATCGATGCTCTGCAATCTATAATGATCACTTCCCTGTCCAATACTCATCAATACAGTTTGTTACTGATCAGTTATGTTGACTACCCCTGCTTTTAACAGCTAATCCATCCAGTCAATCACCAATGCAGAATACTGCGAAATCCTGAATCAATACTGATCAATACTGGTACATATCAATCAATACATGTAATACATTCAGTGCAATGATCACCTGATCAATACTAATCAAACTGTTCAGGCTCAATCAATCACTGCTGCTCCATACTAATAAATACACTTAGACACTGCTGTTAAAAGCCAATTCTTCATGTTCACTATTCATCATCAATACTGTCAGCATATATCAATATGGTAAAAGACTAAGAAATCACCACTGCAGGATAACAACCAATGCTCAATCAATAGTGACAACACACATACATGGAGAATAGAAAAGTAGTATATTTCTGAATAGCATTGGTCAGTATCTCAGTATTGATAAGGATTGGTCAGTATTCTGCAGTTTTGGTTGACTTGCTCTGAGCAGTATGGATGATCGACACTTAGCTGGATAACAACAGCACTAAATAGTAATAGTAAGATATGATCATGTACTGATATGATTACCAAGTGCCTGTCAGTATTAATCATCATCCATCAATATTGAACAGTGTCTGTCAGTATTGATCATTACCCATCAGTATTGATCAATATCTGTCACTATTAAACAATATCTGTCAGTATCTCAGTATAGATCAGCATTGTTATTCTGTCCAGAGCAAAAATCGATCACCACTGCAGAATACGGACCAATGCCAATCAATATTACAATAATCAATACATACAGAGGTGATCTAAAGCATGGACAACGTAACACACAACAGAACAGAAGAGAACACAGCAGAACATATTAGAAAACGTTAAACACAGAAAAATATAATAGAAGGTATTGCTTGTTCTCACAGTTGGAGCTCCTGTCGGTTCATGTTTCTCCTCTTTTCTCCTCATCTTCATCCTCCTCCTCCTCTTCCCCTCTTCCTCTTCCTGCTGCTGCTGCTCTGATGTTAAAATCTCTCCTCCTCTCACCCTGTCCTCCCTCTGTCGTCTCCCCCACTGCCCCCCCCCCCTCTGTCTGTTGAAACCTCTCTCGACTCTTTGGTGTTTCTGCAGTGATGTAGAGTAAATGAATCTCCTCCTTCAACAGAGAGAGAGAGAGAGAGAGAGAGACGGGTTCCTCCCACTGACTCTGCTGAGAACACCCTGCACTAACTGTCTGTCTGTCTGTCTGTCTAAATCTTTCTATCTAAATAACCTGTCTCTCCGATGTCTGTCTGCCTGTCTCTCTTTCTACAACTGTCTGTCTGTCTATCTATCTCAAACCTTTCTCCCTGATCTGTCTGTCTTTAATTCTAAACCTGTCTCTCAGTCAGGTCTGTCTCTGCCCATAAAACCTGTCCGTCCAGCTGTCTATCTATCTGTCTGTCTGACAGTTTTATTGAGCCGGTCCAGATTCTCAGATCTGCCTCAGACCTCCTCTGTTCCTCTGATCCTAAATCTGGTTTGGATTCCCTTCTGTGTATCTCTGATTCTGAACCAGGAGTGAGTCTTTCCCTATGTCTCTGATCCTGAATCTGCTCTGGACCCCTCTCTCTGCGACTCTGAACCTGTACCAGCACTTGGTGATGCTGATTCTGGGATGTTGCTGTTGCTAGGAGACAGAGCTGCTCTGCAGCATTTGAATAATTAGTTTCTGTACAAACTGAGGAAGTTTGTCCCTGCTAACATTCCATATGTCCACCATTACAGACTGTTCTTCATCCTTAATGCTTCATCCTTATCACTCATTCTCACCTGCTGTGAATCATGGGTAAATTATAGGGAGACTGCACTGTAAAAAAGACATCTCAAGGAATTTATGTTTTAAACTAACCTGCTTTAATGATCAGGACAAAAGATGAATAAGTGTCAGAAAATATCTTTGATAAAAACTCAAGAAGCCTATGGAAATAAGAACTGAAGGAGAGATGTCAACTAAAACTCCCAAGATGCATTACACTAACAAAAAAGAAATCACAGAGGTTCAAATAGTCTGCAAGGCCTTTTTTTGTCTCAGTTTGTATTCTTCAAAACCTTTATAAACAGCAGATTTCAGGCTGTACATATGAGTAAAATTTTGATCAGAATGGAGATAAATGGAGATTTTAATTGAATTTACAGATATCAAATTAACACCCAAGTGAAGTCTGGTTTCCTTCCACTGCTGCTGATTAACAGCAGGTGGAGCCGATTCTCAAGTTGCTGCTGTTAAACCACCACAGAAGAAAATGAGGATGCAGTGAGACGAGGTGGTTAAAAGAGCTGCAGTCAAAGATAGGACTATCGAGAACCACATGGAGAACGTGATGGAAATCTGACATTTCTGGAGGTTCCAGTCTCCCCATCATCATCGCCCCCACGCTGATCTGATGGTTTATAGATTATTCACTGCGTCTGATTCCACAGCTGCTGTTTCCCCAAATACAAGTGTAAAAACCTTCTTACAAAATTTTGTAGTTTAAAAGAAAATGATCATTTCCACTCAATTTTTTTTATGTTCAAATGAAAATGTGAATAAAAACAGGTGGATAGAGACTTACCTCATATCTGTACTTTATATGGTCATCCACACTTTTGTTTCTATCATCAGTTTGATCAAAAGCTCAACTGCTCAACAGCACAACCGACCAACCAGAAGCTTCCTGGAGATGCCCTGTGTTGTTTGAAAACAGATGTGAGACAGGTGCAACAAGTTCGAAACCTGAATTAAGTTAAAAAATCATCTAACAAACCTAAAACACAATGGGAATATATAGTTTTGTTTTTTTATATTTCTATTATTTAAATGGATATGGAAATGTTCCCCATCACAAAGATCAATATCCAAAATGTATTTTTACACAGAATATACTAATGCATGTATAAGTGTATCCAAGGATATACATATACAGTCGAATTACAAGAGTGAAACAACAAACACCTGTTCAACGTTAAGTCACTAACCAGGATTACAAGAGCTAATGAACAAATGACTGATAGTGCTCAGATCAGAAACTTTATTGATCTCATCAAACACTGACAGAAACAGCAAAGAGAAAGTTAATATTATAAATATCAGCAGATTTTGGAAACATTAAACAACCTGGAGGTTTAATTTTAATCAGCTGTTACCATGGATACCTGAGGGAAACATATGCCCCTCCTCTGGCTGTGACATCACAGAGGGAAAGGCATCTGAGTGAACTTCCTGTCAGGCCTGAATCCCAGCAGGACAGACTGAAATACAAATATATATTAATATATAAACTTTAAAAGCGAACTCTATAGATACACTAGATAACAATAGATATTCTTTAGAACACCATAGAGAATAAAATTATAAATATAAAGTCTTGGATTAAAACTATTGCCCATCCATCATCCATGGCTGATGCTGTCTTCACTTATTTTGACACATCTTAAACTTCTTTGGTGTCACATAGCACAATTTTCACAAACTGACTATCCACAGGAGAGGAGAGGGCACTTTTGGATGATGTCACTATTTAACCGGGGGGGGCTAAAAAAGAGACAAGCTCTGAAATTCATAAATTCCACCTGCCAGGTGTGACAAACCATCAACCAAAACAAATGGGGTGGAGCCACAGTGTGATGTCATCCACGGGTTCCTGAGGTTATTTATGAGCCCCAGACAGTCATAAAAACAAAATCGAAATTTTATTTGACAGAGGACACAGAATATTCACCAAAGAGAAAAAATACATCTCATAATCATGATATAAAAGGAGATCTATTCTTGTATTTATGACTCAGCAGCTCATTATGACAAGAGACCAAATCTCATATTCATAAGCACATAATCATGAGACTTTCTCACAATTAGACATCAATTCAAGACTCTTCATGATAATAATTGTCTTACAATTTTTAGTAAACATTACACATTTTTTCATAATTATGGATGTTTTTCATAATTATGACTCTTTGGTAATTAAGAGACTTTCCTTGGCAATTAATAGACATTTTGGTTTAACTTTGAGACTTTTCATAATTATGAGACTTGACATGTAATTTTCTTGTCCCTTATCATCCCAGTTGCATGGCAATTAATAGACTTAATTATCATTTTTGTGTAAATTTTAGTTTTTTTGCATGATTTTAAGACTTTTCATCAGTTCCTTATAACTATGAGATTTTGCAATTAGGAACCTTTTTAATCACCTTTTAGATATATTTTCTTTTGAGTATGTGTCATAATCATAAAATCTTTTATTATAAAATCTTTTCTTATAACTATAATTAATTAACTATAATTTGCTTTATCAACATTTTATTAACTTACCATCTGTTCATGTATTGTTATGTTTTTCTTTATCACCCAGTTGTGTAGTTTTAATGACAAGAATCAAGAGTCGCTTTCAAATGTGAAGTTGTTTACAAAAATATATCTCAAGAAAGATTTGCAACAAACACAGAAACACCATCTCTCTGAAGTATTAATATACTGTTAGAACTGAGGATCTCGGACTTAAATGAAATTTAGAGAGTGTAGAACTGAGAAATTTTATCTTAAAATTGGATACAAATTTACTGTACTGTGTTTTTTTTAAGTTTTGTTCCAAAAGTTTATAAAAACTATTTATTATTATTGAGAAAAAAAAAAAACAATAAAATTTTATCAAGACTGAAAAAGACTTTTGAATATCAGGTTTCATTTTGATGAAAGTACTAATGTCACTGAGCAAAATATACCATGTATGGCTGAGTCCCATTTCAGGCTCCACCTCCTTTCACCTGGCCCACCTGTCCAGTCTGGACACATCATCACAGCAGGTGTCTCTTTTAGGCCTCAAAATCCCAGAGTTCTTTGCAACCTATTCTGGTATTGTTGAGCTCAGTCTTCAGTCTACTAAAGGACACCTGTGTTAACTTCTGCCCCTCAAAGGAGGCAGAGACTGAAATGGAGTCAAAGTACTCTCAGATGATGTGACAGAACGTGTTTGTCTCATCTTGTTTTTTTCCATGGTGGATGTCCAACATGACGTAATGACTGACTTCTACCTGCTGACAGAAACACACCTGAGATTATTGTTGTGACATCAGAAGTTTAAATCCAATTGATGATTGGATGGGAAACAAAGTCCCTTCCATTGATTGGGGGTGGGGGGCTTTTGACTTTGGCGCAGAGTCTACAATCGGGTGTTTTCTGGAGTGTCTCAGTCATGAACTGCAGGCTTCAGGTGTCATTGGCATGTGAACGGCTCCTTTCCTCAGGGTCTGGTTCATTTCCATCCTCAGTGAATGACTGGCTGCTATCTTCAAGGTGTGCCTGGTTCCTGTCCTGAGTGTGTGATTGGCTACTGTCATCAGTGTGTGTTTGGTTCGTGACATCCTCGTGGGATTGATTCCTGTCCTCAGCATGTGATTGGTTCCTGTTATCAGTATTCGACTGGCTACTGTCCTCGGCATGCTTGAACATCAGGATGGAGTTGTAAATCTTGAGGGCAGGACCAAGTTTGATTGACATTATCCTTACGATGTCCCGTTGGGTGAGCAGGAGGAAGGCCCGCCCATCGATTAGCTACATGGCAGACAGACAGAGGCAAGAACCAATCAGATCACAGCAGCTTCAATGTGATGTCATTAAATCTACAGTCGCTGACTGGCTGTCTCACCTCATCTCTGAACAATTTTGCCTGTTCCTCACAGCCAGGAAGAGACTCAATGAAATCTGACACCTGCGAAGAGACAGACAGGACAGACAGGGAGACAGTGTAACTTATCCTTAAATAATAACTGTGACTAAATCTCCCTACAATATCGTTGACAACCAAGCAGGTGAGTAAAACGGTAATAGTGTAAACTTCAATTTAAAATTTCTTTAATTTCTTTGGAAACAGGGGAGTTTGAATTACAATAAATTTTCTCAAAAAAAATTTTACAATGTCCTTTCTTGATAGGCTGCACTGCACATTTCCATTCCTACACCCAAGCAATCGTCCCAGTGACTTTACACCAGAAAAATAAAGATGCTTCATTATTCACAGAGTGGGTTAGCCTCATCGTAACACACGTCTTAGATACCAAACACATTTAATATTAAGGTCTTGTCACTTTCAGACCATCTACTGGTTTTTATAATTTAGAGAGTAAAATGTAGAAGATTGGCTTGTGGCTTGAAAAAACTCTGCTGGGCAGTAGTTAGCAGTGTAGTGCTTATCTTCTTCTGTGTACAAAGAGATCCCAAATTCCTTCCAGGTTAATAAAATGGTTGTGAACAGCCTATAATAAACACTGACCGTATAACATAATGGAATACATCGCTAAAGACAGAAAATTACAGAATGAAATCTACACCCTTCTGGAGTAGTGAACATCATAAGTGCAGGATTTACCTCATGGCTGTTGAACAAGGTTCTTCTTTATTGTGTAGTGTTTTCTTTGGTTTGGATACTGAGGGTTTGTGTTATCAAACAAGAAGCTACATCACAGCAATGACTGACATATTGCAAGAGTGAGACTGTACTGGATCTGCTTATGTTGGTGCATCGTGCCAAACTTCATCACTTAAATTAATAACTAAATAAAAACGTGTACTTTTATTACATTTTTCTGTTTAATTTTCTTCAAGCCTAAAGTCATTTGGGCTAAATCTTATCTCAAAGCAGTTTGCTGATGTTTGCATGAAACGTTCATTCTCAGCCTTGACTAAAACTTGAGCAAACATGTTTACGCCATGTTTGGTCAACATGTTTACTAAAATGTTTGTGTTTTAGTCAGCAATTGATTAAAAATGAAAAA
Source organism: Istiophorus platypterus (assembly GCA_016859345.1). Classification (NCBI taxonomy): domain Eukaryota; kingdom Metazoa; phylum Chordata; class Actinopteri; order Istiophoriformes; family Istiophoridae; genus Istiophorus; species Istiophorus platypterus. Next base: position 20,832,388 of record CM029125.1, on the reverse strand, counting down.
GTTTGAGGTGTCTCTCTCCATGATGTGGTCTCTGACATGTCATATTGACCTGTCTCTCTCTGCCTTGTCATAGTGTTCTGTCCCTCTCTTTGACCTGTCGTACTGACCTGTTGGACACTCCAGTGTTGGACATTCTCAGCATGGACCCTGGCGACCCCCGGCAGCAGTTTGCGGTGTTGCTCCCAGCAGAGCGACAGGTCCCGGCCGGGCTGTGCCGACATGGCTGACAGAAAGACAGACTGGTGGAGGGCAGCCTGCAGACTGGACTCTGCTGCTGCTAAAGAGACAGAAAGGTCAGAGAGAGACAGACAGGTTAGAGACAGGAGTCATCTAATGACACCTTTGCAACCTCATGGCATCTTCATTAACACACTCCTTAGTAAAGATCAAACTACGAAATTACCAATCAGAGATTATCTGTTGCTTTTCTCACGTGATGATAATCTAAATGTCTTAGTCAAATAGCATAAGCTAAGAAAGACTGGCCAGTTAACTAATTTTTCTTGTCCTTTTGCACCTGGTGTCCATAATTTTAACAATTGATTAATGCGTGAGATTTTTCAAGCACCCTCTCCTTCCATACTCTGGTGTCAGCTTGTCCATCTTGGCCACACAGGACAAGACATTTGGAGACATCACTGTGGATAAGATGGACTATTTTCACTATTTTCTGACAATTTATATGTTAAATAATTCATCGATCAAATGAGAACATGATCAACGATGAAAATAATCGTGTAATGACGGTTAGTTGGTCAAAAGGAAATCCCAGTTCAGAAACATGCGCAAAAGACGATGTTTAGAAGTCACAACCTCTTATTTTGACTGAATGTAGTGCGAAAATGTCCTGAAATGAACTTCAGATTAAATCAGAGTCCAACAGTAGACACATCGACTCAAAACCAGGACCAACAGAAACCCTGCAGAAGCACAAAACTTAAATCCAATTTAACAAGAGCCCATTAAAATATATGAAGAATCAGTAGAAGGCAGGACTGGAGTAAACCTGTGTGTGGACAGACCTGTCCAGCCCCACTGGTCAGTGAGACAGGCTTCCTATGACCCCTGCGTGCTGATCAATCACCTGATCAGTGGTCAGAAATAGGAGGAGCTAAGAGTCTGCAGTCCCTCAGAGGATAAAAAACACACAGAGCACAACCAACACAACTGTTACCATGGTGAGCTGTTTCCATGGAAACAGCCACTTCATCTGCCTGCTGTTTCCATGGAAACACACTGAGGGGGGTGAGGATGGATGCTGAGTGTTTTTACTGTGAGAGGCAATGGCATAACAGAATTTATACAGAATTTTTTTTATGCAAGTGACCAATTAAAACGATAAAATAATATGGGATGATGGGCTGTTTAACCCATGGTTAGGTTAGGTTAACGTTGTGTTGCTATGGTTACCTGCAGGTTAAAAAACAGTCAGATTAAATTGGTGACCACAGATATGACTAAGGTGTCCCTATGTTTAAACATATAGAGTAAAAAACACAATGATTGTTTATTTATCCAATCAAACTGAAGTCTGTCTTAACTGATCAGTTTGTTCTCTGCAGTTGAAGATCTGAATTGTTCAGTGAACTCAGAAACTAGTAAGACCAGATTCTGTATCTCTTCCCTTGTTGTGGTTTCTGTGGTTACCAAGGTTTCAAGTTGAGCCATAAAAAGTTCAACCAACATCAACACCAGAGCATTCGATCATAGGTCGCATATCAGTATATGCGACCTATGATCGAATAGATACTGATGTGTGAGTTAAGAAAATTTGATTGTGGATATGCTTTTAAAAGGCTTCCTTTTATAGATACACCCAATCTGATGAAACTTCTGTTTACAGTGTAACAACCCAAAAATACATGAGCAGCACTTTAGTCAACACCACAAACAATGAAAGTCGATTTAGACAGCAAAAACATCATGAAGGCACGGGAGGGTAAAATTCTCCCTGCAGTCCCTGGGTACTTAACTCATTGATCTGAACGGGATTTTACAGTACAACTTAAAGAGACCATGGCAATGATCATTTAGTCGTTCAGAGATGGGAGATTCTCCATATATTTGATAAAAGATTCCAATGTTTTATAGAAAGAAATTAACTTCCTCCTTCGTGAGTATGCGATCTTTTCCTATTAAGTTAGAGCGCCACAATCAAACTGATAATGTGAGCCTAATGGAATTTCTGTGTTCAAGGATTGGCTTTTAGAGGTTACCCAAAAGGCATAACTTGGTATCCATTGGGAAAGTAACCCCATGAATTTTTGATAGAGCATCAAAGATCCCTTGCCAAGACCTTGTAGTTCCATACACTGCTGACTGGAGTAAAGGAAAATGGCCTCTTCTAGACTGCATCTAAATCGGAGGAATGAAAAGTTGGGGTTAATCCCATGTAGCATGGAACGGCTAAAACAACTGAACTGAATTAACCTATATTTTGAATTTCGTGCACATACAAAACCATTGCTACATTAGTCACTCCACAATTCTGGCTCAATCTCTATACCTTAGGCCCTCCCTACCAAAGTCGGATTTTTCCAGCTCAGGAGTTAAAAGAAAAGGTAACAGAGCTTCATAAACCATAGAGATTGCTCTGACCATTGGTCAACCCTCCTGGAAAGGAAGGATCATCTTGGCTAGTTTCCACTGTCCAAGATGTAGTCCCAGTAGGCAGGTTCATGTCATCTGGCCCAGAATGGAGCACGATCTTCGTTTTGGTAGTGATGAAACATACCAAGATGGTTCTGGGAACAACTCCACCTTTGGGCTTGGGAGAGAGTGATGAGCCCTCTCAGGTTAGGGGGGCTTGTCAAAAACTTTGATTTCCATTAGCATTATAGAAAAAATCTGAGTGAGGTGGTGTAGAGTATAACTACATTCATTTTTCTTGTTTCGCCTTGACTGTATTTCTAAATTGTCAACTCAGTCCAGGAGGTTTGCATTGCCTGATTCCATTTTGAAAATAACTCTTTGCCTTGATGAGTTTTTCCAAGTTTCCCCGCAGAAGGCTTTCACTTCAGGTGAGGTCTCTATGGAGGGAATGCACTGTCTCGTGGAGTGCATCTACTGATTGCTGCAGAGGAGTGATAGAGTTCTGAATTAAGGTTGACATATCTTCCTTGAGAATAGTGCACTGTTTAGCTAGCTCTGTGACAAGCTTGTCCGTGAAGAGGTCACCTCTGATATCATCAGCCAACTCTGGTTTGACACTCTTGTTAGCAGCCGCCATTGCATCTAGCTAATGCTGACAGAGCTAGCACTTGTAGATGGTGGTGCTGCATGGTCATGTTTTTTTTTGTGTGTGTTGTGAAATGGGAGAGACCTCTACCTTGTGCCTGTCTCCTACACCGCCATAACGTAACATAATGCTAACGATCATTAGCTAACACCAAAACGCTATGCCATAGGAAAGTCGTGTTTTACTCTTCATCTGTCCTCCACTACCAGGGACTGATGTGATAATGATGATGAATGCTAGTGGCTATTATAGTAGATGAAAAATCTGTGGACCAGCTCAAACAGAACAGCAGAACTGACTTGTAGCTGACATTGCAGAAGATCATCGAATGAGCTTTTAGAGTGTCTTTCTCTCCTTGTCATCGCGTTGCTTCAAACAGGTCTGTATCTATGCTAATCTGTGTTCTCATCCATCCATCAGATCGGCAGAGGCGTTTTAACTACCTGAATTTTCACACTTAAGTCAAAGCTTCACACTGAGCTGATGAAAAGCACCAGAAAACAAAAACTCCTGAGATCAACAATAAAATCCAAGGACATGGCACTGGATGGGACTTGGATGCCAAGGTATGACAGGGCAGTATTTTCAAATCCTGTCAGAATAATCAACAAAAATCAGGTGAGTTCACTCTGACACTATAAACTTTCTCTCTATGGAAACTATCAGGAAACAAACAATGTACCTGGTCCCAGGGCTCTCTGGTGAAGCTCCTCCTCTTCCTGTTTGACACGGAGCAATTTGGTTGGCTGAGAAAGTCTGAGGTGGAGCCAGAGGAGAGAAGGAGAAGGGAAGTCAGACGTACAACTCATTTCTGTCTTTGTGCACAAATACATGGAAACGGATGCTTTAGATGTTTGATAAATGCTGGAGGTAAAATCCCACTGTTCTCAATCTGGGGGATTCTTTTATTTGGGGCTTTATTTTGAAAATCACGTTACAGAGGGCGTCCGCAGATTAAAACCACCTGAGGCAGATCTGTGATCTGTTTGAATTGGCCTATAACAGATCATCCCTGTCTAACAGTTTTTAACATCAAGGCGGACATAACGGTAAGCAGGTCAGTTGCTTCCCCAATGTGGAGGTTTACTAAACCTGTCCTTTAATGACCTGTAGTGACCTGTGACCTGTTTTCAGCTCAAATATAACATCAGTTACTGAATGTTTGGAAGGACATCTATACGCCTTTGACTGAAGGGATGAAATTATTATACTGGCCTACAGGCTGACTGTAACTGGCAACTGCAGTCAGATCAGATCACACCAAAGCTGATTGGGAAAAATAAGCAGCGAGAGAAAGATAAAGTCATAAAGCGAGTTAGAGCAGAGTACTCAGCCAAATTCACTTAAAATTTTTCTGAGAGATTATTTTGTTCAGGTGTGTGACGCTCTGTCTGTCACTGAATCCTTGCTCACCTGTGCTGTTCTTCAGCTGACAGGCTGGTTATGTGGTTTTCAGGTGGACTCTGGTTCTTTCGTGTCCTGATCCATTCATAAACAGTTTTATCATTTTATCATTTTCATGGATGTGTCTTTGACATTAATCGTTGCTTTTAATTGTGATCATCTGTGTTAACATCTGCCTGTAAAACAAGTTTCCTCTGTTAAAAGAAAAAAGATTCATCCTCTTCATTCACGAACGATGAATCTTTTTTCTTTTCCTTTCTCTCTGTGATAACATACTGCTGTATATTTCAACATATTCTATCTGTGGTGATAAAGATGTTTTATACATTTCCATTCTTTCCTCACATACAACACGCACTGTATGAGGTCACACACACATGAACCTTCATGTTGCTCTTAAGTAACTGAGACAAACACACTTTGACTGTTGAGCTGCTGAAGACTTGGATTCTCGGTTCATCCTCTGCTCTGACTCTCATATTGGCTCCTCTCTCTGTTTTCATCTGTTTTCTGCTGCTCTGAATGACTTACTTGTATTTAACCGTCTGGTTGTAAATCTGTTTTGAAATATGAATTTAGTCAAATATTCCCCACACCTCTGCTTTTATCAACAGCGTTTGGGTTTTTCTGAAGATCTGAACTGAATATCAGCCTGTGTGTGTCTGTGTGTATTATATAATCCAGTTTTATGTAACAGCCAGAGATAATCTACTCACAACAAACACCCACACACACTTCACATCATTCTGTACTTTATTCTCAAAGCTGAGTGAGGGAGAGATTTACTGATTAAAGCCCATAGAGGTCAAAGTGAGGAAGATCATGCTTGATGGTTGAGAGTTAAACCTTCAGAACAAATGCCATCTGACACCTGATCAAAGTTGAAGGTCAGCAAGCCAATCAGAGAGCTGCTCCTCCCACAGGCCCTCAGCAGTTTTTTTAAAAACCTGTCACCCAGTTACTGAACATAGTGATGATGACATGACAGCTCCCAAAAAATAAAGCCAAAACATCTCCATCAGCCCCAGTATAGGTCATAAACCCCACCCCCTCCATGTTAGTCGATGGTACATTGGCCGAACTAAAAAATACACTACATGTCGACTCCATTTTTCCTAAAGATAATTTCTGTCACTGTAGGTAGCTCTTTTTGGTTTGGTTTTAATGACTTATTTTCATGCTAAAAAGAAGGTGTGGTGTGACTTCATGATTGACAGCTGTGTGTTGCTCGCATCTGATAAGATGGATGTATGGGCAGGACCTCGATACCATGGCTGAACCCAACAATCACGTGTGCAGACTCCGGTTTCAGATGATGTCACCTATACAAAATGGCGGCATCCGTATCTGGAAATATTCTGACTTCATTATTGTACAGTGGGAAAAAGTGGAGACATGTCGTCCATTTTTATATACAGTCACTGGTCTCACCTGTCTGTTTGTCTTCTTTTCTTCCCCAGGGGAGGCTGCAGAGAATCGTCTCTCTGCTCCGTCTCCACCTGAACACCTCTCCTGTTCAACAGCCAGCCAGCCAGACAGACAACCAGACAGACAGTCATATTTTATTTTCTCTTAGATTTCTTGTATTTTATGTTACGTTTGTAGTTGTTCTGCATTTCAGATTCACACTAAATGTCCCTAAAAAGGTGAAATAGAACTTGATTTGTTTTAAGCAAACAATTTTTCAGTGGGTAAATAGGTGTCCATGGTTACCTGTCTGACTGATGCATGGCAACAGGTACGAGAGTGACAACTCTCTCTCCTCCCAGCCTATCAGGTAGCACCACCTCCTTACGCATATTAATATCCGAGTACGGACAGCCGAAGGCACTGAGTGAGAGACATAGAGGGAGAGAGAGAGGGACAGAGAAAGACAGAGAGAGGGAGAGATTTTAAAAAACACAAAACTCGACCTGAGAAAAGGACAAAACGTGACAGAAACATGACTCAGCAGATGGAAACATGACACGGTCGAAAGAAACATGACTCATCAGAAAGAAAACACCTCATCAGAAAGACTACATGACTCTGGAGAAGGATCACATGACTACTCAGCAAAAGGAAAACAACTCATCAGAAAGAAACCATGACTTGTCAAAAAGAAAACCTGAATTGGAGGAAAATAAACATGACTCTGCAGAAAGAAAATAACTCTGCAGGTGGAGACATGACTCGATACACACAAAGGTGACTGTGACTCAACAGGTAGAGATATAACAGTGGACCGGTGCGTGTACCTGTGGTGTCCAGTGTATTTGGCTCCTTTGATGTGTCCGACTCCTCTACAGCCTGGAGTGGGACACACACCCTGAGAGGGGGAGGAGAGGGGGGAGGAACCTGTCTCACACACACAGAAAATAATAAACATTGTTAAGATATTTCATGATACTGCTACACTGTCTCTCTCTCTCTCTCTGTCCTCCCTGTCTGTCTGACCCGTATCACTCTCTGACCAATTTTTCCCTCTGATTTGTCTCTCTGTCTCTGACTCGTCCCTCTGACCTGTTTCTCTTTGACCTGTCTTCCTCTCTCTGACTGTCTCTGTCTGACCTGGGGGGGGTTCCAGGGGGTGTCCTGTGCGTTGACACCAGCCGACAGGATGAAGGTCACAGAGGTCGCTGTCACACCAGACGTCAAACTGCTGCGACCAGCCGTCATAATGAACCTGCAGGTACACACACCTTTATGAAATTGCACGGGTACAGACAGGTACACAGACAGGTAGACTGGCGGGTAGGCAGTACCTTCACCCTGTAGTCTTCTGTATCTGTTACTGTGGCAACGCGGATCAACATGGGGTTCCTCCTGTCCACAGCCTCCAGCTTGTGGTTCACCCGGAAACCATGTGGAGCTCTCTGATTGGACAGAAGCACAAAGACTATTAAAAGATTATATGCAGCTTTCTGATTGGACCTGAGAGCTGTGAATCACTCCTCTCCTTCTCTACCTCCTCCTCCTCTCCCTCTCTACCTTCTCCTCTCCTTCTCCATCGCCCTCTTTCATTCCCCACCTCCTCCTCTCCTTCTTTCTTCTACTCGCTTTCTCTACCTTCTCCTCTCTTTCTCTATCACCCTCTTTCATTCCCTACCTCCCTCTCTCCTTCTCTAACTCCTCCTCTACCTCCCTCTTTCAATCTCTACCTCCTTCTCTCCTTCTCTACCTTCTTTCAGTCTCTACCTCCTCCTTTCATTCTCTAACTCCTCTCCTTCACTACCTCCTTCTTTCATTCTCTACCTCCTCTCCTTCACTTTCTCCTTCTTTCATTCTCTACCTCCTCCTCTCCTTCTCTATCTCCTTCTTTCATTCTCTACTTCCTCCTCTCCTTCACTACCCCTTCTTTCATTATCTATCTCCTCTTCTCCTTCTCTAGCTTCCCCTTTCATTCCCTACCTCCTTTTCTCCTTCTTCACCTCCTCCTCTCCTTCTCTACCTCCTTCTTTCATTCTCTGCCTCCCCCTCTCCTTCTCTGCCTCCTCCTATTCTTCTCTACCTCCTCCTCTCCTTCTCCATCGCCCTTTCATTCCCTATCACCTTCTCTCTTTCTTCACCTCCTCCTCTCCATCTCTACCTCCTTCTTTCATTCTCTGCCTCCTCCTCTTCTTCTCTACCTCCTCCTCTCCATCACCCTCTTTCATTCCCTATCTCCTTCTCTCCTTCTTCATGTCCTCCTCTCCTTCATCTCCTCTCCTTCTCTTTCTTCTACTCGCCTTCTCTACTTTCTCCTCTCTTTCTCTACCTTCTCCTCTCCTTCACTACCTCCTTCTTTCATACTCTACCTCCCACTCTCCTTCTCTCCTTCTCTATCTCCCCCTTTCATTCCCTACCTCCTCTCCTTCACCTCCTCCTCTCCTTCTCTCCCTCCTTGTTTCCTCACCAGTGTGAAGGCTGAACTGGGAGCCGCAGTGGAACCAGTTTCTTGCAGGTATTCTTCCCACAGGAAGTTCTCTGGGTTTGGATGACCTTCAAAACAAAGCACTGCTTCTCAATATTCTAAGTATACAGAGTTCTAGAGATTAAATCCAATGTGTTTAAGAAATACTGTGAGTATAAATACTGTGAATATACAGTGTCTTTAAATACTGTGTGTACCCTGAGGGGCGGTCAGAGGTCGCCCCTGTTCTTCACACCAGCCAACAGGATGGATGTACGGACTGCTGCTGTCACACCTGATCAATCAATACAACCATCAATTCATCAATACTAGCATGCAGTAGTTCATCTATATGTTGATTAATAAATATTTCATCATGTTGAACAATCTCTTTGATATAAATAGATTGAAACATATTAGCAGCTGCAGCTCCACCTGCTGCTCAACATGACAACTGCATGATTTACTACAAATACTGCACTTTACTGTAGTACTAACATTATTACTGATAGTACTACCACAGCTATTGATACTGCCACTGATACTATGACTACTATTATTACAACTACTATTATTACAACTACTGCTACTACTATTGCTACTACTTGTAAACTGTCTGTCTGTTCATGTGTCTGTTTGTCTCCTGTCAGTCACATTTTTGTCTGTCACTTCTCTGTTACCTGTCTGTCTGTAACCTGTCACCTGTCTGTCCGTAATCCGTCTCACCAGTAGTCATATGTGTCGTCCCAGTTATCGAAGTGAACCAGGAATCGATTTTCGATGACGTCGGCGACGGAGGCAACGCAGACCAGTCCAGGGTTCTTCCTGTCGACCGCCTCCAACTTCATACCCACCCTAAATCCACAGCTCTGAGGTAAGACAAGCAGAGAGATAGATGTATACCAACTGCAGGGCTACGAGTCAATGAACAGTCAGGCAAGCAGATAGACAGGTGTATACTGACTGCAGTGTGACAGGTGAACAGGGTCGAAGGAGCCGCATGAGAGCCCGTGGACTGAAGGTAGATCTGCCAGTCAAACTCTGTCTCACTGTGACCTGTACAGAGAGACAGGTGGAATGATGTCATCTTTGTAAGGGGTTTACCTGTAGGAGGTGCGTCTAACAGTGCTCACCTTTTGGTGGGTGGAGCTTGTGGTTGTAGTCTCTACACCAGCCTAATGGTCTGATGTCTGCAGAGTCCGTGTTGACCCAGAAGTCATAGCACTCTGAGTACCCATCAATATGGAGACGCAGTCGACAGCCAATCACCTGACAAACAGACAGGTGAGTCACCTGACCAACCTCAGACAGGTCTGTGTGTGCTAGTGTGTGCGTGTTTGCGCGCAGGTGTGTGTGTGTGTTTTGTGTGTGAGCATTACCTCGGCAACTGTCAGCACACAGAACATGGAGGGATGCAGCGGGTCGATACCCTCCAGTTTCATCCCAACTTTAAAACCAGTTCTCCTATTGGGAAAGGACTGGGACTGAGAGAAAGACAGGCCAGATAGAGGGACAGAGTCAGAGAGAGATAGACAAGCTACAGTTATACTGCATCAAAAAGGTTCTGATATTCAGAGTTTACATCAAATGTCTGTTCAGACTGATAATCTGGTTCCCTTCTATTAGAACATGACTCTGTGAGGAACCTGTGAGACAATTTGATTTGTGTGTTTGTATGTATGTATGTATGTATGTATGTATGTATGTATGTATGTATGTATGTATGTATGTATGTATATGTGTGTGTGTGTGTGTGTGTGTGTGTGTGTGTTACCTGTGTAAACACTGTCAAAGGAGCAGCTTCAGCTTTCTGTTCGTTCAGGTACTGCTGCCAGGACCAGGACCGTCTCTTTACACTGACTGAACACAGACACAGACACACACACACACACAAAATGCAGCATTGTTACCATGGTAACTACCATACCAATAAGACCAAAACAGAGCTGCAGGTCCTGTTCTCCGACTGTGTGAGTGAATCCACCAGCTGGTCTGGTTCATGTTTCTGCACCAAATTGTCGACTTAGGGTGAATTCAGAGAGCAGGGTGAGGTGATCGATCATTACTCTGTCAGCCAAACACAACACTGGTCTATTGCTCTGAAATAGCTGAGCCAATCACAGCGAAGCATGGTGACAGAGTACGGTGATGGTAGAAGCAGTTTATATGATCGATGCAATGTCACTTCAGTCATTGTTCTACTTCAGCTCCTGTTCATGTTGTTGTGGTTTTCCTAATTTTTCTAGGTTGCCTGGACACTTTCTGCACTGTTATGGTGAATTAAACACCACAAATTAAACTATGAGGAGGAGCAGAGGGAGACAGGTGAGGCAGAGGCATTGTGTGAGGTGAAAGGTACAGGTGTATACAGGAGACCTAAACAATACCCGCAGTTAGTTTTTGTAGATTGGCTGCTAATAAACATGATCAACATCTGCTGCAGTGACACAGGCCATGGAGAAAATTAAGGTTGGACACTTCAAAACTCTTAGAGACAGATCATAAGAATTAGAATCATAACTCAGAGTCATAACTCAGTCGGATGTGAAGATGAATCACATGTTGATATGATTCAACATGTGTCACTTCAACTTCCTGAGTATGTCATGATCTCTGATGTCCCTCCAAAATAAAGCTCAAGAAATCCACTTAGAAACAGGGAATAAAAGAGTCTGCAGAACTCCATTCAGAATCCTGCTGTTTTTAAGTCTCCTTCAGTGTCACAGTGATCAGTCACAGTTGTCTCTACATCCATGGCTATATTTCAGTCAGGAGTTGATCACTGCTGATTCAGCTGCTTCTAATGGGACAGTTTGACTGACCGGAAACAGATATGGGAATAAAAATTAATAAATGAGAATTAAAATTTGGCTATTTTTATGAGGATTGAGCAACTTTTTTTCCCTTCTTTTTTTCAATCTGACAAGGTGTAAACATTGGGTAAATATTCAGACCAAATCTCAAAATATGACACACCCCTCTTTGTCATCTAATGTATTTTAAGAAGAAAACATGAAACAGAAAAAATAACTACAAAAAAGCAATTTGATGAAGTGAGGGAGAAACCTTCTGTCCAGTAAGAAGCAGTTGTGGAAACAGAAACTGTGAAAATCAGTTAGGTTCATTTTTAGGCCAGTTTTTTGTTGCCGATTTAAATGCCTCGTGAAATGATTCATTTCATCACTTTATTCGCTTTAAATGTATTACTCCATCACCACTGCATGTTCGCTACAGGTCATCACTTTGACTGTCAGCAGAGTGACACTGCAGCAGGGAGAACAAGTCCCAGTTGAATCATGTAAATGGGATATACAACAGAATGGGCCTTGGATCATAGATATGTTCCATATGCGCCGCTTTAAAAACTGACTGTGTGCCTCTGAGGGGGAAGATGTTTAATGTCTGCATGGATGAGATCTGCAGTGAAGAAAAGTATCTACTGTGAAATTAAATCTGTTTACTTGGCTGAAAATTATAACCCTTTTAACTGATCAAAGAAGAGTGGATGTATTGTCGCCAAGGTGAGAGCTGCTGTTCTGCCTCTTCAGTCGGCTGCTGTGACAGAACAAAGTCCAGTCTGGGATGTGACCGAGATGATGGAGGTGAATGATTCAACTAAAAACACAGCTTCCCAGGTGACTTTACTTTGAGTCACATGGTCAGGTTGCTATGATTAACTGAAGAATAAAAAAACCCTGAACTCTAATTATCTTACAGCCAATCAGAAAGCAGGATGCCACCCAGGTGAACCAGCAGTTGTGTCTGTGTACATGTCTTTTTATGATTGTGTGGACAAATCCTGTTTAAACCACTGTCGAGGGGACATTTTTTCAGTGCTCACACCTTCAAAGGGCTGTTTCAGGGACCAGACCTGGTTTTAGGGTTCAGGTCAGAGCCAAGTTTAGGTTCCGGGGTGGCATTATATCATTGAGTGTCCTCAGAACTAATGTAAGACAGGTATGTGTGTTTGAGAGTGTGCGCGTGTGTGAGCGTGAACGTGTGTGTGTGTGTGTGTGTGTATGTGTTACCTTGAGTGCTGTTGACTTTGTTCTTCATCTTCTTTGGTTCTTTTCTATTCAAACAGAAAATAAACACGATCATGAAGGTACAACAGCCTGAATAAACCAAACCACACACTCACACAGAGCTGCTGGCAGGCCATCACGTCGGCTGTGGTTCTGAAAGGCCGACACAATAAAGACGGTTCAGAGCGAACCGCAGGAACAGGTTTTAAATTGCTGGCAGCATGTCCACAAAATAAGAGTCCTGTTATTGAGCCATGTGTAAATGGGTTTTATATAAACGTCAGTTCCGGCAGACAGAGATGACAGTGTGGTAGTTCAAGATAGTTGTAGGATTCAGTTACCCTCCAGCACGTGGTGCTGTGGCCACCATCCTGCTCACATACCTTCTGACTGTAGAACCTGTAACCAGCTGAACAGACTGATGATGCAACGATGATATAATGTGAACCAAGTCTGAACATCATGTCATTTAATTCATGTGACTTCGAGATTCAGGTTAAACTCTTCATCTTTCAAACGTTGTCGTATATGATAAAACAAACGACAGAATATCTTGATTTGAAGTTACGGCGATGTCATGTTTCTGTTCTCAAACCATCAAACAGGTCGAAACATCTTCGCTCTAATTTTTTTGCATTTTCTGGTCAGGTCACGTGGGCATTCGTTGGACATGTGACAGCACGTTTTGAATATGCGTCTCAGTTGAAGTTTTCATGGCAGTTTGCGACACATGGCCTCTTGCCTATGTCTGTGACTGCTGTATAACTTGTATGTGTCAGAGTCTGTTCATGTGCATGGCCACATAAAGAAAACTTTAAAGAACACAGTTTTGCGAAACCTGCAGAGCAGCGAGGGCACACCAAGGGAGCATGACTGCAGTCTGACAAGGCGGGAAGTTCTTACCTAGGGCAATTGAGTTAGGAATATCAAGGAGACGATTCATGCTCATCAGAGTATGGACGGCTGCATGTAAACGGGATTATTCTCATACTCATTTCAGTAGCCACGCAAACGGTTAGTAGGAATACTGACTTCTTGGAACAAGGGCAAAAACCAGAATAGTTGTGCATTTAAATGTACTGATTGAGAAATCACATCAGACATTTTTCACTAATTTCTGACTGTTATAGACTATTTGGTATAAAAGTAACTTTTAGTTTCAGTTCTAATTAACTATTTTTTAAGCTCATCTTTAATTATAGGAATAATAGATAAAAAAATATCCATTTAAGTTTCTCAGAGTTGAGCGAGATGTCCTCAGATATCTTGGTCCAAAAACTGAGTACAACTGAAAATTAAACATCCCCCTGCCTGGAAAAACATGAAACAACCAAGACATCTGAGACATCTGTGTCACTGAGAATTCATATCAGACAATTTTCAACAGATTTACGGTACAAATAATTAGCAGATTTATCGATAATGAAAATAATTGTTACGGGTAAATCTAAACTACAGTCAGTCTTAAGTCTTTAAGACCAGTCAAAACCACATATGTCCAACAGAGAACAGAGCTGACAACAGGCTTCATGACAAAAACCCACTCTCCTCACACTACTACACACTAGACCTACAACTGTTAGTTGAACCACAGTAAATTAATCAGCATTGTTTTAATGATGGATTCATTGTTACAGTCATAATTTAAGTCAAAACTGCGAAAGTCTTCTCTAATTTCAGCCTCTCAGATGAGGAGGTTTTCTGACTTTCTGTGTCTCAAGTCATTGTGTACTCAGTATTTCTGAGTCTAGGTCAAACACAACAAGATGTTAAAGGATATAATGTTATGCTCCTCAAAGTTGTGATCTGAATTTTTGACAGCTTTTTGACGATTTCAAATACCAGAGGTTAATGTGATGACATTAACAGAGTGTTACGTGGTTTTAAGGAGAATCGTCATATGGTTTCATTTATATAATTAGGAGCTAAGGTGGTGAGTAAACTCGACAGTATCTGACATATTTACTTTGGACTGATGTTGGTTTAGATGAGGTCGTGTGTTTCAATCCTCGTCGGCTGCTGTTCTCAAACTGCATATAAAAACACGTTACTCATAGAAAACATATTAAAGGAATAAAGACAAACAGACTGATCAATAACTAATGAGAATGATTTTCGTAGTAATCATTTAGTTTCACTTTTTTCACCAGTCTGATCATTTTGTCTTATCGATACGTTTCACTATCAACTGTGATCAGCGGTGATCCCTACCAGCTTGGCTCCTGTTACCTGATCAATAACCACAGGTCTAAAGGGTCGGCCAATATTGGCCTATCACAGAAAATATATCCTTACTGACATAAAGGTTGTCAGATATGAAAATGTTTTTTACAGAACTTGATGCAGAGAAAGATGTCGGGGGGGAATTTATAAATGGAGAAATACACGAATAGATTCATCTCAAACAAACACAGGATGAGATTTTGAGTGTTTTACATTAAGAACCAGTTTTCCCCTTCACTTCTCTACTTCAGCTGAATCTGTTTACCTGCGTTAATGGAAACTATGGGAACAATGTAGCTGAATAAATGTCTTCATCTTTATGTAAAATGTCAGTTAAAGCAGAATGAATCAAGGCCTCCAGCACAGGGAACCTGTCACATCAAGCTTCATACAGTCTAACGTACACAGACAGGTTCTTAAATTTTTTTTTTTTTTTTTTGGGGGGGGGCAGAGACATGTTCATTAAAGGAATATTTCACAGAAAAAACTAATGTTGGGGTAAGAGAAGATGAACACTTAGTTTTATGTTTTATTTCTGTCTAGACTGTGATGATTAATCTTCTGGTGTATAATCACATCAACAACATAAGTCCATTCTTCTGCCAAACTGGATCTATATGATGATTGATACATCAGTAACAATCATCTCAAGTCAAATAATCAATACAAACAACAATAACCATCAGACTGACTGTTAAACACTAATAAACACTCTTTATCATCTTCATCACGGCAGGAAAGGACTCCATTAACGCACATATACACACCGGAAATGCACACATGTCCACCTTCAAAATAAAAGTCTCCCTGTACCCACAGACTCCGGATGTACAATCACATCACCAGCTCCAGGATCAGGTCGGTCACTGAACTGCTTCACACTAAAAGACTCAGAATTTTATGTCCTATGTGAAGATTTAATATAAAACATCATATTATAATAACACTGGACAACACAGGACAACACTGTTGATCAGGGTCAAAGTGTCAGATGCTCTGCTGCAGTAAAAGTATTAATAACAAGCATTAATAACAAGCAAGAGTTCTGGACTGAAAATGTTACTTCAGTAAAAAAATTATCAGGAAAAGTAAAGGTACTTATTGTTGTAAAATGCTGCTGTCACTGCTGCAGTTCCATATACAATATAAAATATTAGATTATTATTAAAGGTCTGTGTAGAACAGCAGCTAATGATTATTTTTATGATAATTCAATCTGTTTATAATTTTCTCGATTAATTCATTGACTGATTGGTTTGTAAAAAAAAAAAAAAGAAAGAAAATCAGAAGATAGTGAGAAATGTCGCCACAGTCGACAATCAAACCTCAAAACTCCATTTACACAGAGTCTATTGTATTTAATTTCAGAGAATGAGATAAGCGGAGCCAATCAATAATGAAAATGATCATTAATTATGAGGACGTTTGTCTTTGACTGCAGGACTTTCACTTGCACTACAGTGTTTTTACAGTGTATCAGTACTTTTACTACAGTACAGTACCCGAGACCTTACTCCATGTCTGGGCTAAGTCAGACCTTGATCACAGCTGAGCCTCGGAACGGGTTCTGGGTCTGCAGGTGATTCTGAGAGTTTTAAAAACACCTGTCAACAACAGATTTTATAAAAATATTGTTGGTTGAGGTGAAATCTGAAGGTTTCAGACTCAGATTCCCGTTGAGTGATCATTTTTACAAACACATGGACCGAACCTGTGTGTGTGTGTGTGTGGTGTGTGTCAGACTGTACAATCGACCTCAGATTGAAACTACATATGAACCTCATGAGTTATTTAACTCATGGCCAAAACTTTTATTTTGAAGGTGTGAGCGGAAGTGCGCTGTCCCCACCTGTGTGAATTGACGAAGGTTCAATCAGGAAACAACAAACAACTGAAACCCGCCGGTGATCCGCGGCTCTCTTCTCCGGCCTCCGAGCTCCTGGGAGTGTCTTTAGCTGCAGAGGAGAGCCGCTGAGATGAGCCGGAGGCCCGTATAGAGAGAACTGAGAGGAACCGGTACCGGTACCGGGAGTTTTGACAGAAACTTACCGTGTGTAATGATCCGCCTGAGACTGCTGACAGCTCCACTACACGGAAATATATAGAGGTCACTGCGCATGCGCTCCTGGGAGAGCGGATTGGGGGGGGGGGCGGATATAAATACCTAAATAAATAAATATGTGAGATGAATAAATTGTCCTTAAACAGTAATAAAGCTTTGACAACTTTGTAGGAACAGAGTTGAGTTCATAATAAGAAATAATCAGTGGAGCGTCTGAGGATTCAACAAGTGACACCAGGCGTGTGTTTATTTATTTGTCGATGCATTTACACACACTTAAAATCCACTGAATTAATAAATGATCCTGTTCTATGTAAACTTGGTCATTATAATATTCATTAAAATGATTTTATTTTGTGACAAAGTGTTGATTTTAGAGTGTTTTGTTTTTGTTTTTTTAATGTTCCCAACAAGATGCTTTTTGTGTTTTAATGTCTGTGACATGAACATGGTCTGATCTCTGTAACACGTCTGTAAATATCATGTCACCAAGGTGGTGCAATAAAAACATAATTAAATCCTGTAATTATCTGATTACTTCAAGCTGCAGAATCACAGACATCTATTAAATCAGTCTCACCTCTCAACTCTATATAAAAGTCTTAGTGCTAAGCTATGCTAACAGCTTTCCTCTGCTCCTAGTCTTAGTGCTAAGCTATGCTAACAGCTTTCCTCTGCTCATGGTCTTTGTGCTAAGCTAGGCTAACATTTTCCATCTCCTCCCAGGCTTAGTGGTAAATTAAGCTAATCAGTAAAGAAAGTGACTTTGACTTTTTCAACATTCCCAGTCTGAGCTGGTGTCCAGCTGCTGGTCTAAACTGGGAGACCAGAATGTCACTCCTCCCTCTCTCTGTGGGCCTTCCCATCTCCTCCCCCTCCTCTCTATATCTCCCCCTCCCACTCCCCCGTCTTCCCACAGAGAGGATCAGCAGCCGGACTAAACACAAGTGAGTTTGCTTCTTCTCTTTCTCTTTATTGATCACTGATCACATTCTAGGTATGTTCAGTTCAGTTGGTAAGATATTGAAAACAAATTGGTAACATACTGATAACACGATGATACTGACTGTACTGATGCTTCTGAAGGGAGAGAGAGTGGTACAGAGAGGTAGAAACGGACACAAAATCAGTCAGTAGATGAAGAAATAAATGAAAAAAAGTAGTGAAATACCATTTTTCAGTGAAATTGTGTTTATATGACAAGAAAAGGACTGAAACCAGGACTGGACAGAGTCAGAGCCTGGTCAGAATTCAGTTTGATAATCTTCTCTGTTTAATAGACCTGGATCAGTTCCGGACCTGATTTATATCAGAGACCTGAACTGAATCACATAGAAGCTGCCCAACAAAGACCAGATTTAAACCGGATCACAGACTTTGGTTAGCAGATCCAGATCGAGACCAGATAAACCACTCTAAACAAGGGGTCTGGACTGGCTATGGGTTTAAATAGTCACTCTGAATATTAAGTTTTTATTGTGTTAATTAAACCAGCTACTGTGAATCACGGATCAAGTCTGGCCAGACAAACCACTTGGAGTATTAGATCTGGATCAGATCTGGGCTGCTTTGTTAACAAACTAAACCCATGAAAGGAACCTTTCAATAACTTATTATAAAAAATGCCTGCGATCCCCCAAAGATTCAGGTTCTGTCTCAGAGACAGAGAAAAACTGAAAACCTGACACATTTAAGAAAGTGAAAACGGCAGAGTTTTGGCTTTTTTACTTAAAATTTTTACTAAAATTATTATATGATCAACAAAATGGCCATTGATTAATTCTCTTTCGACTGATAAATTCATTAATCAACTAATTGTTCACAAACATCTGAGGGCTCAACATGTTTCAGAGGTACCACACTCATTTTATAGACCCTTTAGAAAATGAAAAGGGTAGAATGATTTTTTCTCTGTGTCCTCTGCCACAGTGGGCATGATGTAGAAAAGACAACCCTCATGGATCCAGATCAGATCTAATACTGTGACTCAATCTGGTCTGGATTTGTAATGGGTTTTTTTTGATCTGGAACTGGCTCACTGTGTTGTCGGTCTAGACTGAAATGAAAAAACGAGATGAAACAAGCAGATTGAGTTAAATAATGTTCATAGAGTATCTTCAAACCAGGCCGATAAAGGTGGTAGAGGAGGTTCTGAGGGAGACTTAGAATCTGGATCAGCCTCCACCACATCATCTTATTTTTGATGAGTAACCTAGTCCGTGCAGGCAGGCTAGTCTGATCCACTGAACCGGATTGTTGAACTGGAGTGACAGAGTAACAAGAGCTGAAACTTGGTGCAGTTTATAAGACTCAAATCTTGTTTGGATCCTGTACTCCAAGAAACTGGACCTGATGAACAAGTTTCAGCAACAGATCCAGACTAGATTTACATCCAATAAAGGCATCAAGGACAAGATGTTGGGCGCTTGATTAAGAAAATAAAACTGTAAGAAGAACATTAAACATCTTTATTCTTTGAGTTAGTCAATCAGGAACTTTTACCAAAATCAGATTTCAGACTGACTCATGTCTCCAACAAATATTTGTCCAGAGACTCTGGAAAGAAGCAGCAGTATGGATCTGGATCAGGTCTGGTGATCCCCTGATCTGGATCCATACACTCTGAACCAGCCCTTTTGTGTTTTTTACATCTGAACATATTTTAATTAAAAGCAGTTGATAACTGAAGTTTTTAATTTAAATCCTTGGTTTTTCAAATCAAACTGATCCGCGATAAATTATGAAAAACTAAACTCTAAATTAAAAAGTTTAAATAAAGCCAAGTAAATTAAAAAAGTTGAAAGTGGACTAAAGTTGAGCTGAACCTGCAAATTTCCAAACGTTTTCAGATGATTTAATGGCTGTGTGGGCGAATAACCAGGTCAGATTACTGTCTGAGGACCTGAGTGAAAAAATTTATCTCTGATGCTCTTACTGGACGACAGTGTCCATTTCCTCCTAATGGACACACAGCAGCAGCTAGCATTAGCCTACACATCCCACTCTGGCCTCTCCTGGGAACCAGAACCATTAGACTGAGGTTTTCATGACACACACACTATAACACACACACACACACACACACACACACACACACACACACACACACAGATCAATACACTGGAAGAGGCTTCCTCTCATGCACATTATCAATATTTAATCAGAGCTCAAATTCATCTCCAACAACAACAAAGTCAAGATAGACTGACATAAAAACAGATATTAATAAACGGTTAAAAGATACAGTTTTAATTCTTCTCAGTGTCTGTTTAACCTAAGATTAAAGATATTTAAATAAGCAAGATCAGAATATGAATTTGATCATGAATATGACACTGAGGGTCATAACATGAAACGTATTGGTTTGAACAACTCTAATTTCACTAAACTAAACCTGCAGAGGATTTTACACTTTTCACTGAGGTTACAAATTACACATCTCTGATTGGTTGATAGAATCTGCATCATCTGTCTGCCGCTCTGATAGGTTGACAATATCTATTAATCCTTGTCTCTACAGGATGTCGTCATCTCCACCTACCACCTCTCAACCACCATCCTCCTCCCCCACCCCGCCCTCCCACACAGTGATCTCTGACCCCCGACATGTTGCCATGGAAACCTACTGGAGGGAAGTGCAGAGCATTGAGGAAGAGAAGGAGGGAGAAGATGAAGATGAAGAAGAGGAAGAGAGAAAGAGTATGGATGGTAAGTCAAACCTGCAGCGCAGTGAAACACCCTCTTCCTGCCTGACCGCTACCCGCCTTTGTTTACCTGCAGAACTAGAGCTGGAGGAGGCGTGGCTAATGGAGGCGGGGTTATCCTCTCTGGTGATGGGCTCATCTGAGGAGGAGATGCCGCCGCCAGCCGAGGTGCTGCTGTCCACGTTGACACGCCAACAAGCAGCAACGGTGAGGAGAAGGCTGGACAACTATAATGAGACGCTGAAGAAGAGAAACAGGCTGCCAATCAGAGACGTCCGGGATGTCTTCACCCAGGTGGGAAGCGTGTATGTACTTGTATAGACTTTCATGATAAAGTTTTAAGATAGGTGTAATTACACATGTCTGTGGACTGTATCTGAACATGGACCTTGCAGTGAATTCTGGGAGTTTTAGTGCTGCAGAAGCAGACTCATGACTCAGCGTTTTCTGTTTCAGCCTGATGATAACTCAGCAGACAGATGCCCCTCCCCTCCCTCTCACTGCCCAGAGTCGCCATCAGGTCGATACCACACCACAACCAAAACCATCCGCCGAAACACTCACAGAGGTACCTGTCTGTCTGATCACCTGTCTGTCTGCTCATAGAGGAACAGACCTACCCAATTACAGGACTGCTAGATCCTTTAAGTGGTTCTAGACATCTTTTATATGTTTCCAGTAAATTCAATTTAACTTTGTTTTTTTATACCACCAAATCATTACAGAGATTATCTCAGGTCTTTTCATATAGAGCTGGTCTAGACCAGACTCTTTAGAGTTATTATTTACAGAGGTACAATGTTCCCTTTTGATCGAGGACTTGGCAGCAGTGGTGACCAGAAATGTTGATCAGAGCATGGCTTGTAGGAGGAAGAAAAACCTGCAAAAAGCAGCAATAGAAGAGAGGAGAGAGATGAGGAAGAACAAAACTACAGGGGAAAGAAGTAAAGTTAGTAACAAGTGTTGATTGGATATGAATGTGTACAGATGGAGAGGAAGAGGAGGAAAGAGGAGCTTGGTGCATCATGGGAAGTCCCCCGGCAGTCTAGGCCAATAGCAGCATAACTAGGGGATAGTTCAAGCTGACCCTGAGTCAGTTCTAACTATAAGCTATATCAAAAAGGAAGGATTTTAGTTTACTCTTAAATGTGGAGAGGGTCTCTGCCTCCTGACAGGTCCTCTTGTTGTGGTGTTATGTTAATTTTAAATATCTGTGGGAGTATTTAGTAGTCAATGGGGAGGTTCAAGTGGTTATTTTGGAGGTTCCATAGGTACTTCAGGTGGTTCTACAGAACACCAAGGTGGTCTTTTGGGTGGTTCTAGATGTCTTTTATAGGTTCTTAGGGTCCTTCGGGTGGTCTTAGTTGTTGTTTAGGTGGTTCCAGAGGCCAGCAAGAAGGTTATAGCAGTCCTCTGGGAGGTGCTAAGGGTCCTATTGGTTCTTGGGGTAAGTGCAGCTTAGGAGGCCAAAGTTTTTCTATAGGTGGTCCTAGTAGTTAGAACATTTACTGTTTATATTTATGTTTACAGTTCGACCAACTCTTCCTACGTTTCCCTCTGAGGATCAGCAATCAGAACATCCATCATCTCCTCAAAACACTCACTCTCCGACACACATTGATTCTCTGATGCTCACCCCCTCCCCTCCTCACCCTCACTCGCTGAGTCGGACGAGACGAGCTGATTGGCTGTTGCAGGACTCTCCGTACTCAGAGGGTGTGACTGAGCACAAAAAGGGCGGGACTTGTTGGGACTGCCTGCGTTTTCATGAAGATGACGCCAGTGACGTGCCGGTAAGTCATCAGAGATCATGACATCCTCAGGAAGTGGAAGTGACACTGGATCATATCGACGTGTTTCATGTCCTTGTTCAGATCTGACTGAGTTTTGACTCTGAGAAAAAGTATGAATTTTGATACACATTGCACCAATGGGGTTCCAAGTGTTTTAAAGGAACCTTATATCCTCCCTGATACCGTGTGTTTGTGTGTGTGTGTAGTTCGCACCTGTCTCACCGTCTCAGGGTCTCACCTGGGCAGATGACTTGTCGTCACATGACCTCACCCGGCTTGGATACATCTCTCACATTGAGCTCTCCACCTTCCTGCTCGCACTGGGTGTCCAAACAAAACGTACCCGCCCACCTCGCTGCAGGATTCGGGGTGCGCTTGATTTTAATATCACATTTTGAATGCAGGTTTGAACTGAGGCGGAGTTGACAAACAGCCGAAAGGGAGCCCTATGAGGCGGTTTATTAATTGAAATTTCAGTTTCCAGCTGTTAACATTGACCCCATGAATTCAACCCTTTGCAACCAATTGACAAATTTTGTGTCAAAAATTAAACACATCATCTCAAAAATAATAACTCACTCAATCTAAAGATGGTCATTGTTAATGCAACAGAAAATCTGAAATCAAAGAGGCTCCTTATAACCTTTGTATAACTAAAGATTCCAGTTCATAATCATTTATGACTTAATTAAAAACGAATTAACTTTCTTTACCAAAGTTATATCACAATTTTATATCAATCATTTCTTGTTAGAACACATGGATTATATTATTTTCTGTACAACAGAGTGAATCTGCCAAACCTGAAGTTTAATGTGAATATACATAAAGGGTGATACAGAAATTATTGAATGATATTATATAGCAATATTATCCAATATTAAACTGGTAAAATTTTTCATGATTTTGTGTTTATGTTCAAACAGCAAAAGTAATTTTTTTCTTTTAAGTGAGTTCACAATGACCTGATACCTGTCTCTCTGTCTGTCTCTATTTTTCTGTCTCTCTGTCCTTATGGCTGTCTGTTGATCAGACAGTGGTGTGTTTGGTGTTCCTCTGAATTCACTGTTGGATAATGACAGGAAGAAGTTTCCTGGAGTCAGAGTTCCCGTCATCTTCCAGAAGGTAAATAACCTGTCTGTCTCTCTGTCTGTCTGCAGGTCAGCGTTGTATCAGCTGACATCTGAAGTTAGCTTTCTGCTGAGCTAACATGCTAACAGCTGAACATTCTTGTGACACAGTGTGTTTGTGCTTAACACAACTGAGAAAGTTAAATTTATTAAAGTTTAATATAGATCATCAGATCAGCTGCTGTAAGAAAACTCCACTCACTGAACTCAGAGCAGCTGCAGCTGCTCTGTGACAGAAATGAGGTTCTAATATTTCTGCAGAGGAACGTGAATCTGACCTCAGATCAGCTGAGAGAGAGACATGGTCACATCAGCTGTCTGTTTGATCTTTTGGAACCTGAAACTGAGTTTGCTGCCGATAATACACCAGCATACTTTTATATTCACATCCAGCTTGACGCTAATCATTGAACTGTAAATTTTTTTCTAAACATTTCAACAGAAAGTGCAGCTCTGGTTTATTTGTTCTTTCTCTGGTTCAAATCTCCAAATCAGAACCAACATCAGTTCATATTGTCTCTTTCAGCAGTTTTAAATTGGAGCTGTTGTCCAACAGTAAACAACCAGTAACACCTGTACCGCTATCTTTGTGAGGACCAGTGTCTGTTTAAAACGATAATAGTGAGGACCCTTCTGTCTTGTTGGGATTAAAAACTCTGACATGGTCTGAAGAGAGGGTTGAAACTGGGAGATAAAGAGGATTTTACGCATTTTTTTTTCAGCTTAATGTGGTAGTAAACTTAGAACTTGCATGTTAGTGAGTGTCCTGACAAGTGAAACAGAAGCTCTTGTGTGTGTGTGTACGTAGTTGTTGTGTATTTTAGAGCAGACCGGCCTGCAGACTGAAGGGATTCTCAGAGTACCAGGTTCAGCTGCTAGACTGAAGGTAACACATACTTCAAACTGTCACACCACCTTTAATATGTCTACATTTGACAAGAATAATTTAGTAGTTTTATTCTGAAGGACACGAACAAACATCTGTCTGTCTGTCTGTCTGCAGTACCTGCGTAAAGAGTTGGACAGGTATGATGGAGGCTTTGACTGGTCTTCAGTCAGACAGGCGGATGCTGCAGGTCTGCTGAAGCTTTTCATTAGAGAGCTGCCAACACCTCTGCTAACACACACACACCTGTCCACCTACCGCTCTTTGCTGGGTACATGTACACACACACACACACACACACACCTGTCAGCCTAAGTTTCTATTATTGAAATATACAGTTTCTCTTTTTTGCTCATAATTCTATTATTAAAATAGACAAACGAATCAATCAACAAGTGAATCGTCTGACAATGAAGTAAATGGTAATGAAAGGTTCAATAAGCAATTAAATAAATGAATAAACAGGTCCATCACAGTGAGACTGCAGTTCCTGATTCACACAGAAAAAAAAAACTTTATAACACCTCCTGTTCAAGCTGAACTGTTGCTGCTTGTCTCTGCAGGTATCTCGTCTGTGGTCCACCAGGTTCAGGCTCTGCAGTTGCTGTCATTGTTGCTTCCTGAAGCCAACAGAGACACACTCAGAGTAAATCCCAACATTTACACCGACTCACAACTCAGAACACAGTCAGTTCATCAGGATGTTTTCAGACCAGCAGGTGGTGTCCTCAGCAATAAGGTTACAGGTGTAGGTTCCGTCAGTCGAGTGGTTTTGATTCTTTCAGCAGGTGTTCACAGGATATCAAATATCAGATTCTGTTCACAGTTGGATCAAAGTTTTAGTAATGTTCAAACTGGCAGATAAAATGTTAAAAGCCTCCAGTGATTTCACTTCTCACCTGGCTGCAGTGACGTTCAGGTGTTCTCCAGGTAGGAGTGATCAGAGGTTGGTGAAACTCTTCTCTTTCACACCCAAACACAGTCAAAATAGAAGCCGACTGAGACTTTACATCAGAAGTGAGATAGAGATCATGTT
The DNA here is from genome assembly GCA_016859345.1 of Istiophorus platypterus. NCBI lineage: Eukaryota > Metazoa > Chordata > Actinopteri > Istiophoriformes > Istiophoridae > Istiophorus > Istiophorus platypterus. The sequence goes on along the minus strand of CM029125.1, from coordinate 20,807,016 downwards.
CCCACCTTAAATCTCTTCGTCTATATCTTCTGCCTTAAATTTTCACCCTTGCATCTTCCACTTTAAATTTGTCTGGCTACAGGTAAATCTGGACTTGTTTACTTGGTAACAGATAAATCTGAACCTGTTTCCATAGCTACAGGTAGATCTTGACCTCATTCCATGGTTACAGGCCCTGCTAGTCTTCCTGCGAAAGGTGGTCTCTCATCAGGACCAGAACCGGATGTCTCTGTGGAACGTCTCAATGGTTATGGCACCGAACCTGTTCTCCTGCCGTCACCATGACAGAAAGCGGTCCATCGCCAAGCAACAGGAGGAGATGGTGGAGGCGGTAGGCGGGGCTCACCTGATCCAGCTGATGATTACACACCAGGACCTGCTGTGGACGGTGAGTCTCAGGACACATCTGTTCAGTTTCATTGACATCGCCATCTCACCTGTCTGTGACGCCACTTCCGGTTTTCTGTGATAGGTCCCGAGCTTCCTGTTGTCTCAGGTGAGACAGATGAACCAGGCATCCAATCACAAACAGTTTGGCCTGACAATGACAAAGAGACGACTGCTGAGGAGGAAGAATGACAAAAATGAAAGAATCCAGGTGAGACAGAGACTGGGGGGGGTCTACTCCTATTGAGGAGCTGGTCTCAGCAGGAATGAGGGTCACTCATACGAAGATTGTCAGGGAAAACGAAAGTGGTTCTCTCTGAGCATTCCAGTCTTCCTCTGAGGAAGACCCCCTGGGTTAAACCTGAAGTGAACTCACTGACCCAAAATCTTTCGAGTTCAGGTCTCATAGAACCAGGCCATGTTTAATTAACACGAGAGTTCACCCATTTTTCTTCTGATGTCATTAAAGTGACATCACACATTTGTGTGTGCAGATCAAAGAGCTGTGTGAAGATGTTATCATTGTTCATGCCCCCCTACACACCAAGGTTTCCATGGCGATACAACTTGATGGACAAATGAGAGCAAAAGATGTCACCGCCCGCTTTGTGTGTGAGAAGAGGTAACTTTCACATTTGTCTTCTGTAATTGTGAGGACCCTTACTGTCATAATAAATTTCCTGGCCTCCACTCTAAACCTGAACTTGATTCTAATCTGAACAATAAAACCAGGTCTGAACCTTCCAAAGTCCTTTAAGATAGTGAGAGCCAGTCAGCATGTCCTCCCAAAGCAGAAATGTCCTCCCTACGTAAAAATGTCTTCCCTGACAGAGAAATGTTCTCCCTAAGCAAAAGTGTCCCCCCTAATTAGAAATGTCCTCCCCAACCAGAAATGTCCTAAGTAAAATTGCCCCCTAAGTAGAAATGTCTTCCATCAACAGAGTAATATCCTCCATAGGCAGAAATGTCCTCCCCAACTAGAAATGTCTTCCCGAAGCAGGATTGCCCCCTTATGTAAAAGTGTCCCCACCAAGTAGAAATGTCATCCCCAACCAGAAATTTCCTCCCTAAGTGGAAATGGCTTCCCGACAGCAATGTACCAAGTAGAAATATCAATAGGCAGAAATGTCCTTCCTAAGTAGAAATGTTGATCTCAAGCAAAAATGTCCTCCCCAACTAAAAATGTCTTCACACTCAAAAAATATAAAGATCTGCCATTTATCCTCTCTCTCTTGCTCTGTCTGTCTCTCAACCATCAGTCCTGCTCAGTGTCTGTATGAAGTCGGGGGAAACATCTGTGAGTCTGATTATCACATCAACATATAATCACCTGCTGCAAAGGTATTAAGCCATATCAAAAATATTAAAACCTGTCTGTCTGTCAGGTGAGCGCCGTCTCCATCCAGACTGCCCTCTGTTGGATGTTTACAGAGTGAATCCTCACTGTGACTGGATGATCAAACCATGACAGACTGATACCCATCTCATCACTTAGGACCTCTATCACCATCTACGTGTCTCGTTACTAATCTGACACTGTGTCTCAACACTCAACCTTTCTGATGAATCATCTATCTCACCACCTGTCCCAAAATGTCTCCAACCCTAAACCTCGTTTCAACTCCTGTCTCAAGACGTGCCTTACCACCTGTTTAACCACCACTTATTTCACTTCCTCTACCACAAATTTCCAGCCCCCACTAGCAGTCTGACACTGAATCTCACAGCTCTCACAACCTGTCTCCCCACTCTCAACAACCTAACTTACCACCTTTCACACCAACTGTCCCTCAGTGACGTCGTCCTGTCTCACCTCCTGTGATGCTGGTAACTGTCCCACACCTGTAAAAATCAAACCGCAGTGGACACAACATTGCATCCGTGACATTGCATCATATAATTCAGCAGATGGAGAAAACAAACGCCTCCTTAAAACATGTTTTCAGTTTGATTTTGAAATTTGATAAAATGGACACTTATTCAGGAAAAATAAAAACTGAAAAACAGAAACTGTTTTAATTAATATTTACTCTGTATTTTGTATTATGTGATTATATTCCACAAAGTAGAGCATCGATCTGAATCTTTTCCTGTTGTGTGCTTCCTTCTTTTTTTTAAATGAAATGTATTTTTTGTTAATAAGATGTTGATGTAAAAACTTGATAATATTAAAAACAAAGATATACTGATGTTTTGTCTCCTCCTGTTGGTCACAGGTTGTACTTGCAGATTCACATCAGCGCTGCACATGGGGATTGGTTCTTACCACAATTTTGTCAGAGAACTCTTTATAGCAGGTTAGATCTGAAACCAAGAGAATGAGTCCATAAACCCAGAGAATATGTAAATCATAAAACCAAAGAACATATTGATAAACTCTGAGAACATATAAATAAAGCCAAAGAACATATCAATATTCACAGAACATTTCGATAAACAGTGAATAAAAAATAATAAACTAAGAGTACGTGTTGATAAATACAGAAAACAGGTTGGACACAAAATGATTGATTTAAATACATGTCCTGAATGAAGAAATCATAATCAAAATGGTTTATTTTACTGTCAGAGCGGCACCATGTAAACAGAGCCCTGAAAGTTAATGTGTCCACTAGGGGCTCCTGTAGTTTAGTGACAGTGATGAAATATAATGAACCATAAAACAGGCGTGGTTTAAAACAGAGCAGCTCTGCTCATTAAACTGAACAGAGCAACAAGTTAATATACAGCAAAACAAACCAACAACTTCAAAATCCACTGTTTTCTGTACAGAGTTTGGTTCAAACTGAAAAAACAATTGCTGTACATTTACAAAGAGACAAAAAAAGTTATAGATCATATATGAAGCCGGAGGAGCAGGAGGTGGTCACAGACCGTCGGCCATGTTTAACATGTTTATCACATGATCATTGATGTCATCAGTTCACGTCCACTGATGCAAAGGAGGAAAAACTTCAGTAACTGCATTAAAATAAATCAATAGATACATTGAAAATATTCTTATTAATACAGTGATGATTACGAGCAGCTGCACTGTCCAGGTGTTGCTCCTCAAGCTAAAAGCAGCTGATTTTGTCCAGATGTTAGAACGAGCTGATGTTACACCTCCTGTTAGGAGCAGCTGATGTTGTCCAGATGTTGCTCCTCTGCTGCCATGGCGGCGGCCTGTAGTGTCTCTGTGTCGCTCTGGAGTGGATTCAGCTGTTTCCTCTCACTGTGCATGTTGTTTTCATGACGCTTCAAATCTGACGCCTGAAAGTACAGAGTGACATTGAATATACCATGAAACACACATACACACTGTCTCAGTGACAGCATTACTGTCAGCAGCAATACTGTCAGTATATGCAGTATCTGCAGCATCGGTAGTACCTTGGCAAAGGCCTTGGTGCAGGACGGACAGACGAACGGTTTCTCTCCCCTGTGTCTCCTCTCATGATCTTTCAAGTGAGACTTGTGTTTAAATGCCTGCAGACAGACAGGCACGACACAGACAGGTTAGATGCAGGTGAGACAGACAGTTATGACACAGGAGAGACACAGACAGGTGAGACAAAGACAAGTGATATAGAGACAGGTAAGAGGTGGACAGATGAGCGCACCTTTTCACACATCTGGCAGGCGAACGGTCTCTCGTTGCTATGAACTCGTTCGTGTTTTTTCAGGTCTGGAGCTCGAATGAACGATTTCCCACAAACATCACACCTGTATGGTTTAAAGCCTGTGTGGATCTTCAGGTGCTCTGAAAAGCACAGACGAGGAGGAGCCAAACACTTTAGCTCAGATGAACGATAAAAACACATTACACTATCCACAGCACCAGAATCATGTATCTGACTGAATCAGTGCTCAGGTGATCATACCTGAGTGTAGGTGTGTTTGTACCTTTCAGGTGAGCGTGTGTGGTAAAAGCTTTGGTGCAGATCTCACAAGCAAACGGACGCTCTGCTGAATGAAGCTTTTCATGTTTCCTAAAAACAGAGAGATGTTAACCGGGAGCGTCGACCAGGTGCATCGGGCAGGTGTGTGACCAGGTGTACGGTGCGTACCTCAGTCTGCTCTCGTCCAGGAAAGTCTTCCCACACACCTGACAGGCGAGCTGTTCTCGGTGTCCGTACAGCAGGTATTCAAACTTCATGTCGGTCGTCGCTGTTGACCAACCGGGTGGCTGCTCATCCTTCACCTCCCCCATACTGTCGGCAAAAGTCAGCGTCTGGGTTGCGTGATGCTCTGCCCCCAGCTCTTTAGGCTCTGCTTCCATCTCGGTCACCACATCCTGGTCGTAGCAGGTCACCTGTAGAGGTCACACAGGTGTAGTCACAGGTGCCGTTTACCTGCCTGTGGATCTATCCGTGTAAGAACTAGTTTTAGAACTTGGAAGTGAAGTTACTATTATAACGTTTTTATTATAACTTCACTCATTGTCATTATTCCAAAGTGGAGTCATTTTAGAAAGCGAGGATAGAAAAAGCGTAGAAGATCAGATTTACGAGTGCTTGTACCTTGTGTACGTCCTCATTGGTCAGTTCTTTAAGGATGGCTTCTTGAACACGGAGCGCTGCACTGGGAGACTTATCTAGCTCCTGATTGGCTGACGCCTCAACAAGGTCATCTGTGGTCGGTGTGTCATCATGCTCCCCAAGCACCTGAACACAATCAGGGTCATCAGAACAACAACTGGCTGTGGGTAGAGCACATAACTAGGCCAAGGCTGAACAACCCGATGCATGGCTGTCTGGCCCTTAAATTAGAAAAATAAAAGGAAAAAGGAAGTAGTCTGACAAAATACATGGTTTATTTGTCATAAAAGATAGTGAACCGTTACTAGTAGAGATCGAAGGCAACAGAAGTAAGCATTTATAAATGCTGCTGGTGCTTTACATTATTTCCCAAGAAACTGATAAATGCACCAGCATTGTTGCCAAAAACTGGAAAAATGGAATGGAAAAATAACTTGTGATTTTGTGGAAATTGATTTTAAAAAATCCTGGATCTGCCCCTTTCATCAGATCTGCGCCAAAATGTACAGGGTTCTGCCCTGGTCCCCACATCATCCCTCCAACACGTTTGTTGCAAATCAGTTCAGTACTTTTTTCCTTAATCCTGCCGACATATAAACCAACAAACAGACACAGGTGAAAACAGAGGCTCCTTGGAGATATAATAAAATGACATAAGGTTAAAAGTGGTGTGACAGACCTTTAATTATTGATCAAGACTGATTAGTTTAACTGTACCTCAGACTCAGCAGCCAACTGAGCTTCAGGTGGCAGCGCCATCTTTACAATGTCGTAGGGAAACTTCTCTTTGTCCTCTGATGACACGTCTCGTTTCTGAGGATACATGGATGCAACATCATGTCTGAAGTTAGTGTCAGAGGAGGAGGTGGAGGCTAGGGAGGGATGGAGGGAGGGAGGGGTGAGGTGGAGGGGAGGGAGGATTGGGGGGGGGGGGGGTTGCATGTCCTCCTATTCTCTCTCTCTCTCTCTGATGACCCTCATTGCATTTTAATGCAGAATCTAACCTGTGAGGACCAGCAGTCAGCACAAGCTGCTGATCAAATCACCACAAATAAGGGTGAATAGCAGCAGGTGCTGACATTTACAGTGGAGCTGCTCTGAGGCTGTGTGACCTTCTGACGAGCAGCTCTCAGGTGTAGCGTCGGCTTTAGTCATCTGCATGTGCCAGCGTTACCTGAGAGCAGAGTTTGTCCAGGAAGCGGATGCCAAGGATCTGTCCTGACGACATCATGAGGTTGACGTCTTTCTTCTTGACAGAGATCTTTGCGGTGTACATGTAGTTCAACACCTCCTCAAAGATGTCAGAGCGGATGAAGTCGATCTCAATGACTGACGAATTGTCCACCTGACCGGACACATGAAAGGTTTTTACATTAGAGAGAATGCGTTACAGTATCTAAAAGGGGAAAGGAAAGACAGTTTTTAAGTATTCAGAAAGTTCATGCGTGTACCTTGTGCACTACCTCAGCTTCTCAGATATGTGGAGTGTGTGTGAGTAGTATGTATATGTAGCGAAAGTTTACCTCGTGTTTCTTAAACAGTTTTTTGAAGTAGTTAGAGCAGGCGGCGAGTACGCAGCGATGAGCCCGAAACTTCACGTCTTCGACCACCACAGCGATGTCGCAGTGTTCCCCCTCCAGTCGCTGCTCATTCAGCAGTTTCAGGAAGATGCTCTTATGTTCGTCATCCACGTACTTCACAGTCTCCGCCATCTGCACACAGTTAACACTTGGGTAGCTCAACATCGGGTGTTTAACAGCCAACTAAAAGCTCAGTTCACTGAGTCGACTGTGGAAACTCTCCTGGTCTCTGTGGTATAAAACCTGCTTGCAGTTTGGGTTTGTTGAGTCAATGTTTGGAGACATCTGTCGGCAGCTAAACACAAAGTACTAAAGATCACGTTTCCGCTTACTGAGATTAATAACAAATAGAAACAGATACAGTCCCAACTACTGCACTGTTCTTATTTTTCTTATTTATCCATCATTTTTATGGATTTCACACAGTAGAGCACAGTGGACAGCATCTGACTGTAACTCTGAGTGGAAAGTCAATACTAACTGACAATACAATAAAATGTTGTGTGTGATCTCATGTAACCTTGTTATCATATGACAGGGTTAGGGGCTAAACACCCTCTTACTTCATGATTCAAAAATAATTAAGCTTTCTATCTTTGGCTGATTTTTTTTGTGCTTTTAAGTTTTTAATCAAAGATTAAGACACTGCAACTCACAAAACTATTAATCATCAGCATCCATCGTATGTACAAACACTGCCGCAGTCACCTGATCAGGTTTCTGCTACAGCCAGGCAAATGCTGCAAGTAGAAATTCAAATTTCAAGTGAATGTGTCATTGAATGAATGAATAAATAAATAAATAAATAAATAAATAAATAACAATCAATGTTCTGCCCATGGGCATTTCAAACATCAGAAATAGTTAACTTTAACAATGAGGGCCTCTTTGATTAATCCGAAAAATAAAGCAGAGGTGTTTCAGGTACTTACTCAACCCTTCATAACTGGACAAAATAATGTCTGCCTGTATAACACATCATCGTTCAACATTCAAATTCCATCGTCCAAAATGAACCTCCAGTGGAATCAACACCTGTCTAAAATAGTTTCAACACAAACTAAACATTATAACCTTCATGCAGGAGATTTATTACAGGACTGTTGGATTTAGTTTGTGACAATTTGGCCCAATAAAGTGGACAAGGCCTTTTTTTTAATACTATATTAGTTCACATTCAGTCAGACTGCCTCCTTTCGCTGAATTCAACCGTCACTGGATCACTGTGACACTGAAGGATATTTAAAAAAGCTTTATTTTGGAGGGACACCAGAGATCATGATCATCTGAATCATATCAGCATGTTTCATGCCCCCCCCCCCCTGATCAATATGGGTGTCACTAATCTTATGCTTCTCCATAAAGGAGGTAACTCGGGATCAGTCCAGCTGAGATGGAGCGTGTCGGTGCTTTGCTCAGAGGCTACGGTACACTGCCCCCCCCCCCCCCGAATCGAGTCTGTTTCCAGGAGTTCATGTACCTCTACTACCGCGGACACGCGCACAGGGCGTGTGCACGCGTAATGATGCCTTTAACTGAACGGAAGAAACAGACATGCTAGCTGTTAGCAGCGATCGCACTGACGTCGTTTTATTGTTATTTCTTCACTTTAATTGCTCGAACCGACCACGTTTTATCTTTAAACCTCCACAGACTGGGTGTCAGCCCGGACCCGGACCGTTAACGGACACCGAGTCCACAGTCCATTTTAACCGGACTGGAGCGCGCTAGATAACTGCGGTGACAGTTATCCGAACTAACTCTAGCGGGGCTAAGCGAGGCTAACGTTAGTTCAACGGTCGCCAGGTCCGCCTCGGACTACTTTACCTGTAACCCGGGAAGCGCGTGAGCGGGAGAAAACGGTGTCAACGATCGTATAAACTACGTTTATCACGGTCTCCGGCCGGTGTAACGGCCGCTGCGTTCACCGGTCAGGCTACCATTAGCCCGTAGCACAAAGAAGCTCAGATGCTAATTAAACTTCACACGACGGACAAAGCGGCTCGCCGGAGACCACTACAGCTGGGCGGTTTGCGGCGATGTCCAATAACGGTCACGTTGCGACAAGTGTCGGGGTTAACCCGAGCGTCAGTGTTGGTGGTGAAACTCTGTGTTTCTGTTAAATGGCGGACGGTCTGGCCTAAGGCTCCGCTCTCTGACAAAATGGCGTTTCTCCGGTGACCGTCCGCGCCGCAGTCTCCGCCGGTCCCGCCGACCGACGCCGTCGCCCGCCGGACGGGGAGCGGGCCGCGGGCCGCGGGCCGCGTGCTCCGCCGTCCCCGGGACCGACACGCAGGCACGCGAGCAGCGGCGGCGCCGCGGCCTCGACGACACGAACGAGACGGAGCTCGAGCGGCCATGAGCGGCTCGAGAACGCGCAGACATCCCCGCGGAAACGGAGCCGTGGCGGGGGGACGAGGGCGCGGGGCCGGGGAGCGGGGGAGCGGGCTCTTACCGTCACAGAGGCCCGGGGCGAGCGTGTCCCTCTGGGTGTGTCCGCGCACCGCGCACCGCGCACCGGGAGCCGGGAAACACTTTGTCCGTTTGTTGTTGTTGTTGATGAGGACGAGCGCCGAGCGGAAGGCCGCGCTTTGCGCCAGCACGCACACACTGCAGGAGCACGCAGGCAGCGCGCCAAACATCCTCTGAGCGCGACGGAGCGACACCTCACGCATGCGCCCTCCTCCGGGGACCGGGCCCTCTCTCGTAGAGTCCCGATACTCACCTGTCTGCGTCACGGTCACCTGCGGGGCTGGCGGCGGCCGGCCCCGGGGGCGGCCCCGGGCCCTCGGCCCCCCGCTCGCTCCCCGCCAGCTGTGCTATGTAATGCGATTAATGAGTGACTTGTCAGAAATCTGCCGGTCTGGCGCAGAGTACGAGCTCCAACGGGTCCTAGGTGCTCCAGCCTTGGGTCCTGGTCTTATGGAAACTGCTGATGTGACAGCAGACTCCTCTAAATTCCCTGCGATGACCTTAGTTTTCCGTCTCCTCTGGACGCGCGTGTGTATCAGTTCGGTCGTTGATGGTTTTCTTCGGTAAGACCGGGAAAACCTCAAAGCATGAGTAAACATGGACACTGGGTTCAAAATAAATTCCTGCTCAGTGAAAACTGCCTCTTCTTGCATTCTTATCTTCAAATATGCACTCATTTTTACATCACTTTCTATTATGACCTTCGACTGTCAATTTTGATTTTTAAGGCCAGAGTCCTTGTCGTGAGAAAACCCAAGATGCGATTCTGGTTCTGTAACGGCTTCACTTTGCTCAATCCGATGATAAATGTCCAAAAGTCTGTGGACACTCCTGGGCATATGTTGTTTTTACCTTAATATCCTATTCATTTAACAATAAAGATTTAAACGTTTTTATGGGGTCTTGAAGGGATAATTCATGGGTGAATAACTAGAAGCAAAACTTAGATACCACTGACAGATTATCTGCAGGTTCTTTATGATGGAAAAGCCCTTTAAAATTGACCGTCATTTCTAAAAACTTAAAGGGCCTTAATTAACTTGAATGTCTTTGAATTATTTTAAAGGATTTGAAAGTCAAAAGTGCTTTAAACTTAAAAATGAACACTCATTTCAATTATTACAATTAATCATTAAATGAAATTTTCAGCACATCCCAGCAGTATATTAAAATTATTCGTATGATATAATCATTTAAAGTAATGTGACCTGCCATAAAATGGATGGACCAATTTTAAATGATTAAATCTTAAGTTCATTTAAGTAGAGAAGGAGTGTTTCAGAGTTTCATAATAGTCTGATTTTCTCTAGCTGTACTTTACAGGACCTTCACATATAATAGGTTTCTAGAAATATGTAGAGGATTGTTGTTAGGTTGTGAAATGCAAGTGATCTCTTGTCCATTATTTTGATTAACAGCAAATCAAAACTTTGACATAAAAACTCTTTAATATCACTTTTTAAAATGAGGAAAGGAGATGTTCAGTTTCTGAAAATGTTTGATCTTTAAGAAATTTTTAAAAATCAAGTCTATCTGCTAACTCCAGAAAGGACAGAAAATGACATCAGAGTCTGAAACAGCCAATCAGGGAAGAGATAATCATGACATACTCTAAATTCAGAAACATGAAAAAATATATTTAGATTAAATTTTTCTAAAAGCCAGAACTAGTTTTCTAAACTCCGCCTCCTCCGATATGACGGACAAACAGTTGCTGTGGCAACGGCAGGAAAACCACCTCCTGTGCACCCTTTCAACGTCAGAACCAGCTACCCACGATCCCTTGTATTTGGGGGAGGTACAAAAAGAAAAGCAAGGTACAGATACTTTCAATCCATCCTAATCAATAATCAGTAACAGTCCATTTGAGCCGATATGTCTGTGATATAATGGATCATGAAAGGTATGAATATATCAGGATCTATAAATTTTGATCAGCAATCCACATTGATTAGATATCAGATTAGCCTCTAGCTGCTTGTCTCCATCCATGAGGGGGGCAGAGCCAAGTGAGTGCCCGGTGGCCAGTCAGAGTAGCTCATACTGCCTCAGGTGCATGCGCTGGATGATGTCACGACAGTCATTGAAGACACGGCGGATGTTCTCTGTGTCAACAGCGCAGGTGAAATGAGGATAACAGTAATGTTTCCCATCGCCACTCGCTGTGCTGATCCTCTGAGAAACACGAGAGTTAACGTGTTAACGTGTTAACATGTTAACATGTCAGTGACCGTTCATTCATTCATGCATTCCTTCCTTGTCTACCTTAACTTCCACACCATAGATATCAAGCCTTTAATACATACATGTTATGTGTGATTGTGTATAAACATATAAATTGATATGAATCATTGTGCAGAATGCCCTCTGTCCATCTTATACTGCTACAACAACAACAACAACAACAATAATAATAGTAATAATAAAAACATGAGCAGAACTGGAAACTTGTTCTTACCAGAAACTCATCTCTGATGAAGAACTTGGCTCGAGTCACTCTGGGGTCCTCATCAGCTTCTGGAACAGCTGGAAACACAAACAAATGGATGTCAGGAGGTGCTGCTTACAGTATATATATATGTGCTTTTATACACTTATGTAGTTACATTCTTTACTAAAATCAAAGATAAATACAACAATGTAACAATACTCAATTACAAGTAGTATTACTGCACTTAATATCCTACTGAAGTAAAATGACACACAAGAATTATCTGCTTCAGGAAGTAAAAGTACTTCATGTAGTTCCAGTATCACAGTAAAAGTACTTGATTGTGCAGTAATCTGTCTCCTGTGACTGATATCTGATCAAATCATTGATCCTGATTCATGGAGGCTTCAGCAGCATTTTACTGTTGGAGCTGATTTTAACTACTTTATATACAGGTGGATGGTTTAGTCCACTGGTTCCAAACCTGGGGGTCGGGCCCTACAGAGATACACCAGATAAACCTGAGGGGTTTGTCACATGATTCATGGAAGAGGAAGGAAGAAGAATTGATTCACTGAGCTTTTTAGTGAAACACTGGATTTTTTGAACAGTTACTGAAATAAAACCACAGGAGAAGTTGAGGAGAAATTCAACTCAGACATTTGAAGAGTTTGAACAACTGATTTGATCTTTAACAGTGCTTTCTAATTCATAAGTGCATCACCCGTTTTAATGTAAAATCTGGAAAGTCACTATTAACTACAGCTGTTAAATAATTTTAATGCAGTGAAAGATATTTCTCTGTGAAACGTAGTGGAGTAGAACTATAAGAAAGCAGAAACTAGAACTTCTCTAGCCCGGTACAAATACCTCAATACTGTACTTAAGTACAACACCACTACTTATACATGTGTGTATAAATATTGTATATGAGTATTTATACCATCAACGGGTACTTGGTAGTTGTTGTATTCGGGAAAATAATCTTCTAGTTTAGATTTTCCAGCCAGAATCTTCTCAGCAAGCATGTCCTGTTTGTTCAGGAACAAGATCACCGAGATGGTCTTCAGAAACCTGCAGCCAATCAGCGAGCAGAGAGGGTTAACAACAGCAAATCAGCGAGCAGAAAGGGTTACCGACAGCCATTCACAGAGCAAAGAGGGTTAAAGACAGCCAATCAGAGATTACAGAGGGTTGACAAAAGCCAATCAGAGAGCAGAGAGGGTTAACAACAGCCAATCACAGGGCAGTTAAGTGATAAACCTGTTGGTCCAGATGGACCTGAATAGGTCCAGAGATTCACGCAGCCGATTGGTAGAGTTGTCTTCTCTGATCACCATGTTGTAGCTGCTGCTGGCTGCTACGAAGATGATGGCCGTCACATCTGAACAGAGAGAGAAGAAATGCAGACCGTTCCCTCAGATCTGTGCTCAGTTCTTGTTACACATTTTTTAACGTGTTTTTTTTTTACTCACCGTTGAAGCACTGAATCCACTTCCTCCGTTCATCCCTCTGCCCTCCTACATCAAACATACTGACAGATAGAGAATAATTGTGTGTAAATTGTCAAAATATGTAGCAGTAACAGATCTGGATCTGTCCAACAGGCCATTCACACACACAGACTCAACACTGGGACAGAGACATGCTACTGTGAATACAGCTGTAAAGTGCCCCCCCACCCCGATGTTCCCCTGAACTGTCTCTTTAGGGTTCCTGAACAGAACCTCAAACTAGCCTGGATTGTGGACCCACCCTGCAGGTTCTTGTTCTGACCTCAAGTTTCAGCCCTGTACACTGTTTCTCAGAAATCAGGTTCTGTCCAATCAAGGTCTAAATACTACACTACCCATGAGCCTCGGCCTCCGTTGCCATGGAGACATAGCAAGTCAAAACACTTAGTCATTATAGCTGTTGATAAAACTCAACAGCTGCTGGACTCTGTCAGATCTGATCCAGGATTTATGCTGCAGGTTGTTTTCGCTTTTCACCACAACTAAATCTTTCAGTGAATGTGAAGCTCTGTGATTGGTCGTTTCCAGCCACAATGCACCCTGGGAGTCGCAGTTGAGAGTTTCATGTTATCACTGTGTGTACGAAACTTAAACTGAACAGTTATTGCAGGAGCCCGGAGCATCTGAAATAACTCCTCACTCTCCACATCTCTATGGACCAGGTGCTACCACCTGCTCATTTACAGAAATTTAAAAGACGTGACCAGAGAGAACAAATCAAACCTTAACAAAAGAGCAGCAGAGCCACACTGAGAAAATCTGTCCATTCAAAACATGACCAAACTCCGACAAACTGAGACGCTAACACAAAAAACTGACAATAAACAATAAAAAGATGAAAGTTACATTTCTTCAAACCTCACATCATCATTTTTGCAGTTTATGTTGGCTGATTTATGATGTTATGTTTCCTAATATTTTTATAAATGGACTAATTTACTCCACACACAAGCTGCTGATCTGATCCAAAACTGACCAACCTGAAGCTCTATGACTGGACGATACTCACAACAATGATCTCTGGGAGTTGTGGTCAGGAGTTCTGGGCTCAGTCTTTTACTCTCGACTTTTTTTTAAATTAACAAAACATTTTCCTTTTGAAGCAAATTGGAAAAGCAGTAGTCAGGTAGAGGAGATAGGTGATTGGTGCAGGTGGACATAGGGGATGGGGCTAAAGAAACTCACTGGAAGTTGACTTTGTCCACCTGAAACCTGGTTTCAAAAATCCCTGATGTCAAAACTCTGCAACGCAACAAATCCTGCGGGAAAAGAGGAGGAATTGTTTTTACTCTGACCTTGGTAACAGAAGAGTCATCATGGACGATATGAGCTGATTGCTCGATTTTTTTTTACCTGGTCAGTAGGTGTGTAGTCCATCTTCCTGACTGAGTCCAACCTATCCAGGAAGCTGCAACACACACACACACAGGTATTCATGCAGAATTTTACAGTAACATCACCAGCCTTTTCAGCCAATTGTCTGCCTCTGCCATCACCTACAGACCCCCACCCCCCCCTCAAGATAGGTAAGTCAGTTAGTGGAGCATTCTGATTGGTCCACTGGGATTAAAAACGTTAAATCTGCACTTAGTAATGAAGTGTGTGTGTGCGTGCATGTATGTATGTGAGCTTTTATCAAATATGTTGTGGGGACCCGTCATTCTTTTTGTGAAAAGCAAGTTCTCCACCTTTTTACAGTTAGATTAGGTAAGAACTATGTTAATGTTGGGTTAATACTAGATTAATGTCTATTAAGCTTAGGTTAAGCCTCCAGGTCATGGGTGTAAGTCAATGTAATGTCTTGTGTGATCTTACTACTGAGCACAGTCGATCAGCTGATATTCGTTGGAGCGTTCAAAACACACCTTCACACCATCGTCCTCCCAAAGCTTCTGAGCATGCTCAAAGAACTCCTGACAGACAGACAATATAAGTCCTGTTATTATCTCCCAAAGGCTGAGACTTCAGTACAGCCACAATTTCAGCTAAATCTGACCAGGAGAAGGATAATAAATCTATTTTACAGCTTAAAGCCTGAAGAAAAAAAAACATTAATTAAAATAAACCCAGTCCAAGAATTGTGTCAAAACTCCAAAAATTAGAAACCCCCAAATTCTGGTGAAAACCACAAAGCTAAATAAATAAAAATGAAATTATGACACAGAATGAAAGTTCAGGGGAGCCCTGACCTAAAAAATGGGATGCAGACATTAAAGGTTTGTTAAAACACCCCAAATGGGGCAAGGGAGCCAGTTCCTTTTGATTCAGTATTTTCTTGAAGTTCAATGGCTGTAACTCTTATTTTGAATCCTAGAAAAGACAATTAAAACAACAGAGTCCATCACAGTCACATGCTCCATTAAATCCTGCACACGTCAGCAGGCACATGCATTTCTCCAGGTAAACGCTTCAGTGTGACATCGTCTGATTGGACAGCAGTGACAGCCGTTGTGTGAGTGTGTGTGTATCCAGTCAACCAATCAGCAGCAACATCACAGACAACAGAAAAAGAGAGGAGAAGTAAAGGATTTTAGAGAAGACACAGGAAGAAGCTTGTTTTGTCTCTTTGGCGTCCACAGAGACTGGAGATGTTTGGATAATGAGGCCTCAGGTGAGAAACACACACACACACACACACACACACACACACACACACACAGGTGTTGGTGGTTTCAGTCCCAGGTTAACTCATTACATCATGTCATTAACATCAATAAAACAAACAAGCTCTTAGTCAAATCTCCTGGTGCTGCATTAAAGGAACAGTTCACCTGTTTGCTGTCACATGATCAGACTTGGTTCTCACACCATTTCACCTGCTAATAGTGGACAAAAGGTGAGACACCTCGGAAATGTTCAACCCACAGTAACTGAATCAGGATTTGTACATTATTTTAATGGTGCGACCCAAACCTGAGCACAACCAGACTGTACTAGACAAGAGCTGTCAGAGTTGCACCAGGTGTACAGGTTGCTCCTCTGGTTTTAGTTTCGACAGGTGAGATCGGTCAGACAGGTTTTGATTTGTTTTAGTTTGGATTAGCCAGTGAGTCAGTCGTTATCAGGGTGTAAACTTCTGTTTTCTTTGTCTAAGCCTGTCTCCAGCTTTTCCTGCATTCGTTCAACTCCCATCTCTAAATTCTCTAAATTCATTTAGTGTTTCTCATCCAGATTTGTGAATCTAATCTAATCATCTTTTACACAATGTGTGTTTCGCTGCTTTCCAACCTTCTGCTGCCTCTGAAGTCTGACACACAAACTTAAGTCTCCACTTCACAACACCTGAGTGTAATAGAGTACAATTCTTAGGTACTCGTACTAAGGCTACTTCATACTCCACCACATTTCAGACTTTTTTTTTTCGCTCTGCTGCTAGTAGACGTGTCAGTGTCTGTGATTGGTTGTTTGCTGTAAACGACGCCCCTTTAAGTGAACGTGCTCACTGAGTTGATAATCAGGGTCATGTCACAGTTGTCAGGCTCAGTGAAGCCAGATAATGGAAAGATATCCTGGGTATGTTGAACTCGCTTCGTAGTCCAGGCCTCTGAAGGACAGATTTCTTGGTAAAACCAAAGAAAAGCTGATTCATGTGTTTTATTCTGTTTAAAACCGAGACTCTGTAGCTAAAATGTTTGTAGCTTCAGCTGTTTAGGATTCTCTGACACAGACGGTCAAACGCCTGACGTACATCGCTCCTGAGACACTGTACCTGAGTGGTCCTGTCTGTGTGTGTGTGTGTTACCTCTGTGTATTCGAAGTCAGACAGCGGTGCGATGCTCTTGATGTAGTCGACTCTGAACTGGTTGCCAGGGTTACCAAGAGGGATGGGCGGAGTCAACAGACTCATGGCCGACACAATGGTCTGAAACACATACACACACACACACACACACACACACACACACTGACTGGCAGCTCTAGATGTACAGGGTCCCAACAGACTCTGAGTCGGACCTACCACAATGGCATCCTTCACGTTTTTCCTGATGTCCTGAATCTTCTGCTGCTTCTCTCTGGAAAACAAGCGCTTTGTTTTAACTCTCCACTGTGACAGACACCAAACACGGCATGTAGTTACAGGAAGATCATTTCAGAATGACAAAAAAAACACTTTATTTCAATAAACAATTTCACCGTGATGATAACAAGAAAACATTTTCAGTTTCATGCTTAAAAGGTCAGACCTGTCAGGTCAAATTAGGGACCAAAGTGAAAGATAAATTTGAAATCCTTCACTTTTACTCAAAAACCTCAGAATAAAAACTGCTTCTCAAACCAGTTTTGACTCTCAAGGCAAGTAAATGTAAGAGGGCCGTGAAGCCTGTGGATCTTCCATGACTGAAACACAGACACCCTGATCACAAAAATTACATATGTATATATATACACATATATATGTGTATATATATATATATATATACATATATATGTGTATATATATACATATATATATGTGTGTATATATATATATATATATATATATATATATATATATATATATATATATAATTTTTATTTATTTATTTTTTTGTCTTTTCTCAGCTGCAAACGAAAGAGTAGAATTAATCCGACACTTAGTCTCTGACCATCTTCTCACCTTGACCACCAGCAGCAGAGCTTGGTTTCCTGTGATTTCATTCCTGTTTCTATGTTTAAACATTATAAATGTCAGACTGTTGTTCATTATTCCTGCAGAAAATTTAACATCAATTACATGAACTTTTTGAAAACTATATTTCTGAATACAAAGGATTTTTTTTAAAAGAATCTAAAAAATGTCAGATGGACGGTCCATCTGTATCTGTAGTGGGTTAATGTGTTTCAACAACTGTTTTACTCTTTGAGACGAGTTAGAAACCTGCCATCATTAATGCAGCAGGAGCTGAACCTGTTCAAGACTCTATAAGTCTAAATCTGGACTTTAAATAAGACTTAAGCACCGGTGGACTCCATGGTACAGGAGATGATACCTCATCAGCAGTGAAATTCTACCAATTCCAGACCATGAATGAAGAAAGAGGAGACAGCCTTGGGAAAACACTGGACTCATAAACACACAAAAAACTAAATGTTTCTTCTGGACCAGGAGGAAGAAAATGGATAAAAACAGTCTCTGTGATCCAGCCGGACAGCAGGTCAGTGGTACTGATATTGGTCAGGATTTTCAGACCAATAGATCTCTCACGTCTCACATGTAACCCCACAGGTACAGAAGAACGTATCAAACCGGAGTGTAACCTTGATTATGGCCAGCGGATTCAAACCAAATGTTTCAAGTTTGACTCACTCAGCGTTGAAGCCGTCGACATGAAGAATCCTCATCTGCTTCACTATGGTGCTTTTACCTGATTCTCCTGCACCTGCAGACAGACAGGCAGTTAGACGGATAGATGTGGACAGACGGATGGATGGACGGACGTACAGACAGATGTACAGACAGACAGGTGTCTCACCCAGTAGTAACAGTCTGTGTGTAGCTTTATAAGCCTGTCTTTCTTTCTGCAGCTGTTTCTCAATTTTCTTGTTGGCTTCTCTCTTCGCTTTTTCATCCAGTCGTTCTTCCTCCGTCTTCCCTCCCAGACAGCCCATCTCAACTGGAACCAAAAAAACAGTAAATAATCAAATAACCAAATGAAACCAGTAAACAACCAACTGAAACAATTTCATTTTATACTGATTTGACAGGGAATGATGCAGTACACATAGAGAACTGCACAACAATTATCCTGTCCATAGAAGAGCTGTTCACAGAAAGACTTAAAGGATGTGGTTGATCTCATAAAACAAGCAATGCAACTTTCCAACATACACAGAAAGACAAACATAGCTAATATACATAGAGTACACATAATTAAACCAATAACAATATTCCCATAGGAGTGAACCTGCATGAGGAGAACTTTCTCCTTAAATCATTTATATTAACAACTCCTGATTTGACTGAATTATTGAAAATTTGAGTACATCAGATAAAATTTTAATACCGTATAAATATGAAAGCAGAAAATAACCTAAAATAAACTTTTTGTGAGTGTTGTAATCAAAACTGACATTTTATTCATCTTGCATCATCATCAGCACTGGAAAAGAAAAAGATATGAGAAAAGAAAAAAGAGAGAAAAGAAAAAGAGAAAAAGGATGAGCAAAGGAAATGATCAAAAAGAAAAAAAGTAGAAAGGAAGAGGGAAAGAATGGATCAAGCAAAAAAGACAGAATAAGAAAGAAAAGGAAAAGAACAAAGAAAGTTAACAAGACTTGATTGATCCCAGAGAAGAAATTTACACAATGCAGCTTAACCGGAAAAAGCAAAATTCACTGTTGAATCTGGATTAATCAGCATATCTAATGATTTTCCAGTCACACTTTAAAATACTTGGTGATGAGTTTTATTTTTACTCAAACAGAACTTTGAATTTCACTTGTAACAAAGTATTTTTACATCACACCACTGCTCCTTTTACCCCAAAAAAGTATAAGAATACTTCTACCACCATTGCTGAAACCATTCAACCCAGTATGTGACCAGCCGGTCCCAGTTCAGTCCTTGTCGTACTGACCTGTAGCTGTTGGCGATCACCGACCCTTCACGTCTCAGCAGGTCTCAATCTGTCCGTCCTTCTGCTTGTCCATCAAAGTCCAACAAGTCTGTCCCCCAGCAGTCCCGTTCAGGGCCAGTCCAGCTCAGTCCAGAGACAGACTGCTGGTGGTTTTCTTTAAACTGTTAAACAGAGAGGAGAGAAACACCTGAGCTGCTCTCTCTTTCTCTCACCCCCCCCCCCGTCTCTACCCCCCCCCCCAGTCTCTAATAGCGCCTCATTAGTCGTCTTTGTGTTTTCTTTGGGGGATTTTGCTGTTTTTCCTCTAGTGACAGTTTGCTGCCTGACAACCAGCAGCTGGATCCACACAAACAAACTCTTCTGTTGGTTTCTTCTGGTTTCCAGGCCTGGAACTAACACTGGACCAGCAGACAGGAGGTCTGAGGTCAGGAAATGCTGACCATGACACTCATAATCACGATGAAGATTTAGTTCCTGGCGTCGACTGATCTGATAAGGACTCTGATCCATGCGAGGAAAATTTAAACCTGCAACAGGCCGCTGCTTAGGAAAGGAACATTTAACCTCCAGCTGTGACACATCTGGGCTGATGACCAAGTTACTGTGTGCTGTTTCTCTTCAACATGTTATTAATGCTTACATTCTGTGTCTGACTCCGTTTCTGTTTCCACTAAGTAAGAAAACAGTGGTTTTACAAGAGAAAAGTAAAAACCGGAGAAGATTAAAACTTGTGCTCCACATAAACTGTGTGAATGTTTGTCTATGTTTGCTTGTTTGTGTGCAAGTGTGTGAGACAGATATCAATCTCTCTCTATGGAATCAAGTTCCATCCATTCCTTCTTTCTAGAGGATGAGGTGTTTTTCACACAAAACAAGAGGATCATTGTTTCTTTGAGAGAAATATCTTTTCCTACACTAAAGGGTTGTCGACAACCTGCACCAGCAGGGACTCCTGTGTGGTATTTCAGAAAGGTTTTGGAGAAATGTACTGACAAGGTTGGTTTGGGTCGATTCCAAGTTGCCATCCACTGCGTTCAGGACATCCAGTTACCTGACCGCTGTCATCACTTGGGTGCTTGCCACCTGTCTGCATGTGATCTGTGGGAGATTAGGTTTGTAGCAGGTTAACTTCAGCTTTCAGGTTTGGCACGACATCTTTCCTTTGGGGATGTGAGCCGATCTAGAAATAGGAAGAGCTGCAAAGGCTATCGGAGACCCAATGATAATGGCATCTACCAGTGGGAACAGGGATGTAGGCTGGTCTCATGCCTTATTGCTCCGACTGAGTTAAAGCACTCGGTGTCTCATGGCAACCAGGTTGAGGTGGGGGATTGTAGTCATCCTCTGTTTCATTTAAGATGTCTGTGACATTCATGAAGACAGGATGTCCCTCTTTTTTCTCATCCTCCTCTTCTCTGTTTTAACTGGTTCTTTGAACTTCTGCCAAGACATTGAAAGCCTTCATTATCTGTGGTTGTAATGGTCCCCTTGTCTTTTATGTTGAATTCTGAGAGCATCTTCCAACATCTCAGCCAGAACAGCATGTGTGCGGCAGGTCAATGACCCAGAGCATATGCTTGAGGTTTCTTGGTTTATCCAGTGGAATGTTGGTCCAAGGAGGCTTCTGTTGTTTGATAACCATATATCTATTGTGATAAAGATACTTATGTGGTTGTTTGGACAAAGGTCTTCTTCCCATTGTTCTCCTTGATATCAAAGCCCGCAGGAAAAAATCTCTCAGAATAAATCCCACTACTCTGCTCTCTTCTCAGTGTGAAGTGATATAACCCTTGGATGTTGAAGTTAAGGATCAAGTTGTCAAAATGGACTTGGGTTATGGTGGGAGCACCGTTACACTGCCTTGTATGAGGGGACCAGAGTGTTCCTCCTCCTGGCATATTTGTGTTCCTTTTCCATGTAAGACACTTAAAATGGATGGATCCTCTACACAAGAAAAACAGTTCTACAGTTTTTAATGTATTATTCAAGTATCAATGTACATTTAAGACTAACATGGACACTCTTGCATCCTACTGCGATATAAATATCCACCTGACACGCAGTACTGCACAGTGTGCTATATTGTAGCGTATTATCCTTATTGAACATTTTATACCAATATGTAAATGGTATACTTTGGTTATGGTTATATCTCTAGTCTCTACTTTATTTCTCTTATTTTTTATATTTGAGGAAAAAATATAGCTAGCTAGTAGTTAGCTGTAGACAAGTTGCTGTTGACTAGCTTGGCTTGCAGTGGTGGTGTTTATTCATGAATCACCTCAGTTTGTTCTTAGTGTGGACCGTGAGAGCAGCTTCTCATTGGGCTTGAAGGTGTAATTTTTGTCTAATGTTTAAGTTAAACCATGAATTTGTTGAGGTCTGGCCCAGCAACGCCTTTTGGATCAAATCCTCTCCCTCCTCAGCGTTACAGGTTGCTTCTGCGATGGTTCCCCCTTAAGTAAACTCAAGTTTGTGTTTCTGTTCCCTTACTCCCCCTTCAGCCTAAGGGCTGGTACATGATGACACCTTCAAACCTAAGTGGCTGTGGGTTTATTTTGGGTTTTTCCTTTTGTCCTGTTAAAAAAATCTGATCTTTAATTACAGTACAAACATGAAAACACAAAAAAATCACTATGATATGAATCAAGTCTGGTGAGTAACAGTGACTTTTTAATCAAATACACAGTGTTCATGTAGACAGCTGTGTTTTTATTCTTGTTCTGAATACTATATGTATCTTCTGTTCTAACAGACAAGGAGCCAGTCTGACTGAAGCCAGATCACATATCTGGGCTTAAGTTTTTAACATCTGTAAGACTCTTCCTGATTGGACGGGCTCTTCTCTCCTTCTTCATTGGCTTGACAGATTCTCCGACTCTCCGTTCTCCAAACATTTCAATCTAAGGCAACAAAAACCAGGTCCTGCAGAGTTAGACAAGTTTAAACCAGATTCGAATGAGATTCTAATGGTCTAAACAGATCCATAGAAGGATATAAACCAGCTTTCAACAATCCAAACAGGTCTTACCCATAGACCTGGCAATCTGAACAGGTCTAGACCAGATCCTGAAGACTAAAACAGGTTCAAGTCATTTCAGACAAAACTGTCTAAACAGACTTAAAGCGGATCCTGGCAGTCTGAACATGTTTTCACTACATCACTTAAGTCCATTCTGTCAGAATCTTGATGAAGTTTGTTTAAACAGTTCTAAACCATATCCTGAATGTCTTTATATAGATATAACAAGGTCCTAACAGTCTAAAAAAGGTTTTAAACTAGATTGTAGCAGTCTGAACAGGTCTAATCCAGGTCCTAACAATAAAGGGGGTCAAATGTCGGACTGACCTCTGAAAATGGTCATCACAGAAGGAGCCCAGTCGCTGGATCTCAGACTGGAAAAAACTCTGGAGGACAGAGGGACAGAACCAGTCCAGAATCGGGACTGAGATCTAAACGTGGTCTGAATGTACTGCAACCTTTTCTCTCAAACTAGAATTAACTTTTCTTAAGATGTTGTGCCTTTTTACATTTCTTTCCCTAAAAAAAATTAAGACATTTTCTCCAGGTTTTGGTTTTTCTTCTTCTTTAAAACAGAGGCTTAGAATGGCAATGCTTATAATTTATTTATTTTTTATTTATTTATTTATTTTTTTAAACGCAACAGGATAATGAACCCAGGGCTTAATTTGAGCTGCATCCTACCGGAACAGGACCTGGGACCCAGATTGGGCCTAGCATCTATGAAACCGGATCTGACACTTCCTTTGTCACGGTCAAAATCTTTAAATGCATTGATAAATATTTGATGTTACCCGTTTGTCACTTTATTTCTGATTGAAGTTAATTGTGAATCAATTATTTGTCCATTCTGGATGCCAGCTGTGCTGGTATCGTACAGAGGCAAAGAGAAAAGAGAACAATAGACAGAACACAGCACTTAGTCAATTTCTTATGAAGCACTTTTGGTCCTAATTCAATTTTCCCCCACCTGTAGTAAAAATGAACAAACTGACGACTGCTACAGAACCCAAACCCCTGTCTGTTCTTTGACTTCTACCACTTAATTATACAATTTAATGCAGCAGTAGTACAGCAGTAGTGTTGCTGCAGTATCTGTCATTACCAGGATCTGAGTGTTGATGGTGTTCAGGTTTGTTGAGTTTTCTTCCAGTTGTTGCAGCTGATCAGTGACGCTGTTCTCAAACCTCTGCAGCAGCAATAACCTACAAATACAAACCACAGAATCACAAATGTTGTGTGGGGGACACAAATTGTTCCACTTTGTTCCATTAAACATCTGAATTCATAAAAACTCAGGGTTTCCCAGTTCACGCCTGAGATTCATTAATCAACTGTGCATCAGGAGAACTCCCTGTTCTTAATCTACAACTGTAGGTAAGATGAATTTTTGTTCAGAGTAAATGTGTATCCGTTTAATATTTACATAAATAAAAACTCTGTGGTCACATTTCTTCTTACCAAAAAGGGAACATTTCAAATTTATTTTCTGCAGCGACAGCGTCTCCTGTGTGGCTGTTGTCTGGTTTAAATTCATACACAGAGTTTATACATTACCTCACTGACATCACAGTAACTCTGATTTTGTAAATTACTTTAAGACTCTGTATTTCACACTATGTCTCCATTCAAGTTCTGTACATTACTTTTTGACTCAGTATATTCAGATGTACATTTAACAAATCAGTCACTGCGCCAACATGAGTTTGTTGCTGTAGTACCTGTACATGTGTTAAGGTACCAGTGTTGACAGACCGGTATGTTTAAGTGGGTGGTACCTGTGTTGATGGACAGCTGTGAGCAGTGATGAGACGTGTTGCTGACACTCTTTTAGAGACAGAATAACTTCATTTTCAACCTTCTGCCAACAGCCCTGAAAGCAGTTAACTTCATTAAATGATGACAAGAATCAATCAATAATCAATAGCTTTAACTGTGTGGTTACTGACAGTGAAGTGCTGTTCTAGTTGTGATTTAAAGGTTTTGAAGGCCGCTGTGATGTCTGAAGTCAGGTCTGACTCTGGCTCCTCCCCTGGCTTATTGACAGGCTCCTCTTTCTTGATATATGACCCTGCCTTTTTGTTGAATAGGCCCTTCTCTGGTGCAGATGGCCCCACCCCCTCAGGTGAGCACTCTGAGTGCAGGTATGAAGTACAAGAAAAATTACATGAACTTTAACTCTGAAAGGAAATAAAATCAAAAAAATCAAAAGATAAATTACGTGTTAATGTTGAGTTAGACTCCTCCCCTTCTGGCTGAGGCTCTACCCTCCTTCTATGGACAGCTGTGCCCCCAGTTTGGTCTGACAGGTAACCTACACACAGACACACACAGTATTTGTAGCATAGTCTGATGTCTGCCTCTAAATGAGTCTTTCAAAAGAGCCTAAACCAACATGATACAAACAAAAGTGCACAAAATACAAGTGTATACAAGCAAAACACAAAGGCTGATGGAAGAAAGTATGTGTCTTAAAGACTTATGTTAAAATACTAACATGCTAGGTCAGAATTAAATTTTTTATATTTAAATTAAATACAAATTCAGCTTTTTAATTTGTCCTTTTTAGTCTATTTGGACATATGTCAAGATTTTAACTTAAATGGCCCATTTAGGTTTTACCATTTCAATTTTTGCAGTGATTTGATTTTTTTTCTTGTTCTGGCAGGAATTACTTTTCAAATTTCTGTTTTTATGCATTTATGACTGCCAAGACATGTTGTAAAACTGTCTTTCCAATGAACTATAAATTATAATCAAAGTTTAATTTGTGTTTTCAAAGAGGTCAGGTCAGAATTACAACTTTTTTTTAAATTAAAAATTACATCTTTTAAAGTGAAATCTGGCCTTTCAAGCAGAAAGTCATGTTTCTAAAAAGTCTCTAAAGACCAAGATTGTATTTTTATTCAGGAGACAAACCTGTAATTCAAGTCAGAATAAAAGTAACTGGTGTAGCTTCATAGTTTTGACATTAATTTATGTCTTAAGTTAAAATTGTCCTTTGCAGATGTGGGCATTTTATTTTGAGTGATGAGGAATTTAATTCTTTTTTCTAATTTTAGACTTTTTTCCCCCCAAACACTGTGTTTCCTATAGTTCCGTGTGAGTGGTTTTAGGACTGAGGACGTCATTAAAAAAATCATGGAGCCAAAATGGAAGAAACTGATGAAAGAAGAAGATTGCTGCCCCTCATGCACATAATTGAATGATGATCCATAGGGGGTTTGATTATTCCAACAAGGAACTGATACTGATAAAAGATGGATATAAAAGAATTGAGATCAATGAGAAATCAAAGAAAAGTAAAAGACCTGATTCAGCAGCAGCTCTCTTCCTGTCACTGCTGCAGACTTCCTGAAATAGTGAGAGAAATCAGGTCAGAAACAAGAAATAAGTGACCTTTTCATGGAGGAATAAAAGAAGAAATGTACCTGTTGTAAGAGAGAACTGCTTCCTCCAAACTCTACTGTGAGTTCCTGTGAGATCTCTGGCTCCACCCCCACAGGAACACCTGAGAGACATAGGTTCAAAACTACAAGTCCAGACTTCACATGACCAGACCTTGTCTGGAATTACATTCATGGTCAATGTCTTATGCATTTCATATTCAGTAACTATCATTGTAATTGTTAGTGACAGAGTTCATTGGATTCAGGTCAACTTCAAACACTGCAGCTTCTACTTGAGTGTGACTGTGGTTTGATGCATTTGTGGCCAGCCACTGCCCTACAGCTGGATCACAGCTGGATTCATCTACTGCTAATGCTACCACAACATTGAAACACTTCACCTGGCTCTTGTTGTCAGTCACTAAAAACAGATGATTGACAAACCCCAGACTGAAAGAGATGCAAAACAACAAACATGTCTCAATGTGGTGGTTCTGAGACTTGAAGTCAGATGGACGTTATTATCACTGTCTATTATTATGGGGGTTGTATAATATAAACACCCTGAGTATGGCTGCTCAGTAATCAAATCCATGCCAGTCTACAGTCTGGTTCCAGTCTGCATAGATGTGGACACTGGAGGTAGAAAGGATCTGACCTGAGTCGTACGTCGGAGTTGAGTGTCTGATCTGATCAAACAAAAACTCTGCTCTGCTTTTTCCTGGAGTCTGAAATGAAAGATGATGAGTGAAAGTTATACTTTACCTGCTCATTATTACCATTTCTACACAACCTGCTTTCTTTATTTATATCAGCTGCTGTTTTTAGTATAATCACCTTCATCACAGAGGAGTCGTCTTCACTGCTTTGAGACGAGAGAGGCAAAACTGGAAGACAAACAAGATAACATTTGTATATTATTATGTTTGTTCCCATGTTCTGTCATATTATTTAATGAAAATAAAACTGTTCTTACAGACTTAATTCTGAAAACAGATTTAAATGTAGATTGGCCTTTGAGGGGGTCAGTGCTCTACTGACGCCATCCGACTTTATCAGTGGTTTAATCGTTAAATAGACGCCACAGTAACTAATGATCCAGCACGTGGAGCTGTTCAGATCCACTACATATAGATCTGTAAATGTTCATCTCATTTAACTTTTTAAACTGAATTTTACACAAAAACACTGAATATTTTAATCTGTCCTACGGGAATAATTAATTATTGCTAATTTTCGTAAATTTTTTAATGTCTTTAAAGTGTCAGAATTGTAACCTCTGTCTTTATTTATAATGTAAACTTATAGTGACAGGACATATTACGATGTTCTTGATCCCATTTCTTAGAAGACAAAAACTCCAATAACCTGATTATCAGTTTTTACTGCTGGAGAAATTAACTCTATGCAGGCAAAAACTGTGGGTCAATTAGTGAAATTTTCTATTGGTTTTATATCTGTTGGCATGCTGAGGATGAAATATGAAGAATGGATAAATGAAAGATGTTTAGTCATTAATATTGGAGACAGTCATACAACATGGAAAAGTGAGAGATGATTTAAAGATGGAGAAACAGACTCACTCTTCAGCTGACTCTTGCCCTGTGGTTTCTTCCGGCTGTAGGACCTACCATCGTGTTTGCTTGCAGAGGGGGGGGCCTGGACGGTACCACCTGTGTCGTTAACACCAGGGGAGCTCTTCACATTCTGAATATACAGAGTTGGTGTCAGAAGACGTTTCTTGAACGTAATTCTGAAGTGACTTTTTCTGAGTCAAAACTCGTGACAAGAAAATTGAAAATGTCTGCATTCTCCTGAATCAATCACGTTTTGTATTAGAAGGTGAAAAGTGGAAAAAGTCAGCACTCTGAAACATCACCTGCTGCTTCTTCTACCACGGGTGAATACAGAGGGTTATCAATATCCAATCAATACCGAGATCTTGAAGATTTATTTAATGGAGAGTTTACTGTTTTTAATGGGGGCATTTATTTTATATGTTTTCAACAACTATTATTCTTATATATTGTTTTCTAATGCTGTTTAAGTCCTGTCAAGTTCCTGCTTATAGGAAAAAGCTTGAGATTAAAACTGCTACTACTACAACAACAGACGTACAGAAAGCTGTTCAGATAGAAAGATGTGAGTATAGACAGTTACCATGAAAACTCTCCCAGCAGCCTCCTCTAGTTCTCTCCGATGTTCAGGCTTGAAGCTCAGCTCCACTGTCTGACCTCTGCTATTGTGATGCACGATGGGATTGTTCAACTGAACGCTGAGGACCGTCTCTGCCCGAGTGCATCCTGGGAAAACACACAATGGCTGTCACTGACAAACTGAACCAGAGTCAGTCATTAAAAACACCTATCCAGCTGTCAAACAGAATGACAGGGTAATTCTGGATAGAAGTGACTGACCGTCGTGTTTGACCAGGAAGCTGTAGTGTTCCACATCCTCTTTCAGCAGGTGGATGGACCCCCACAGGAAGCCCTGGGACACACACACACACATACACACACACACACACACACAATACTAAAAACATACCAACACAGCATAGAAAAACTGTACCACATGGCATGGTACAGTCTAGTACAGTGTTGTACACTATGATTCAGTGTGGTGCAGCGTGGTACCTGAGGCTCATCAATGAAGAAGCTCACACATCCTGAGCCCACATTAAAATCGATCCAGAACTCGTCCAGTTTGTCATCTTTTGGTCGGAACAGCTGAGGAAGAAGGAAACATTTATATCTAAAGGGCATATCTATAGGTAGATCTCTATATCTAAAGGATAAAACCTTTTACCTGAGTGGAGTCCAGAAATGCTTTTAGACAGGGGAAGGTGTAGACCCTGACAGACAGATGCAGGGGAAAATAACCTGAATAAACAGTTTTCTGACCAAGTCTGTTTTTATTAAAGTTTAAGAAAGTTTTTCACCTTTTCTGTCCAACATGGTAACAGTTAACAAAGTTCAGGAAGCGCCTACAGTCCTGGAGAGGGAAGTTCAGTAAGACACAGGTGTTCAGACAAGCAGATGAACAGAAAGACGGTGTGTAAATAGACAGGTGAGTCACTCACCACCTCAAAGTCGCCATCTTTTATATTGCAGAAGGCGTCACTGATGTCTGGGCTAGAGAACCACTGATTGGCTCTCTGTAGTCGATCCTTCCTAGGCGTCAGACGACACAGAGCCTCCGACAGGCTGACCTGTAGCTCGTAGTCTCAAAAAACAAAAACACTCAGAACTACAAACATGGATACCAGCTTATGGTTTCTGTTCATCTGCCTGACAGGTATTTTCGGCCTCATGTCTCTAATCTTAGTCGTGGTGTTCCTCAGGGCCTCATTCTGGGTGCTTCTGTTTTCTCTCTCTACATACCTCCTCTTTGTCACATTACTAGTCAGTCATGCATTTACTTTTCTCTGTGCAGATTACACCAATAACAGTTATGTGTAGTTGTCATACATTGTTTTACACAATACATTTTAACACCTGAGTCTGACATTGACATGAATATGAAGAGGTTGGGGCAAATGCTGCTCACATAGAAACTCACCTCCAACTGTCAGAACTGCTGCTGCCACCTGTGATCTGTCAGACAGACAGGTAGACAGACAGGTAGACAGAGAAAGTGGGGACAGGAAGAGAGACCATTAGACTGCATGTTCAGCACTGAGTTTAGAAACAGAAATATTGTCGTTTTATAGATGGTGTGGAGGACACAACGAGACCAGAAACAACATGTAAACAAAAATGATAACATTTCATCCACAGCTTTACATTAGAACACATTAATGCTGAAGTCCAAGAATGCCCTTGTGTATTACAGTATTTGATTCTGGTTCTGGTCATTCTGGATCAGCCTCCGCTGCTCTCGGCTAAGAGACTCCAGGATGCTGTTAAAAGTTCTGATGGCCTGAAACAGGAAAACAACTCAACAGCAGGAAAGTTCTTGGTGCCAGAACACATGACAGACCAGGACAGATCATTAAAGGCCAGTACAGACCAGCGGGGAACATTAAATGATACAAGGTGAATTTTGGCCATTTCCCTGGTTACCTCAAGTCTCAGTGGAAAGTGGATTTCTGGTTCCAGAGCAAACTGAGCCAACTGAAGAAGAACCACAGACAGCTGACTGACTGAGAGAGAGACAGGTAGATGGTGAGTTTAGAGACCAACATGTGACACAGACTGAATAAATTCTGAGTTGAGATGAAAAACACAATATGAAGGGACAGACCTGGGAGAGAAGCCTGAACCAGCAGCTGACAGGCAGACAGGCAGACAGACAGAGAGACAGACAGATTCAGATACGGTCAGTGTTGAATTTAGAAATCAACAAAGCTGCAGAATAAATTAAAAATGAAACCTGTAAAATAATCAGATTCCAAGAGAAATCTACAAAAGTAAAATTTTGCAGTAACCAACAGTCTCGTGACCAGGGGGAATAGTTGTGTTCATGACTGAGGATCCTGGTTCAGGAGTCTATTCACTTTGTCAGAATTATCTTTTAATAAGTAAGAGTATCCAAGTCTGACCTCCATCTCCTGCAGATCCTCCAAGCTCAGGACTCTGCTGCGGCTCCAATAAATGCGGGTCAGGATCGGACCGATTTCCTGCTCCAAGACACTTGACAAAGGCCTGACCTGTTTCAGACAGCGACATCAGTGCAACCTCGGCTGGAGAAGAGGATTGTCCCTGGATCCACCATCCTCATGATCCTGTTCACCTTGGACGTGACAACACTTGTCTGGTCAGAAAAAGTGGTTCATAGGGATTTTGTGACCAAACCTGGTCTTCAGCAGCCCCCGTCAGAGTTTTTTTATATGGACTGATGGTGACGATAACTTAAGTGCCTGAATGAGGATGGATCCTCATCACCAGGGCACAGAACCAATGAAGTCCAGGTCTATGGTCTTGAGTACTCCAGATGACAGATGAGAAGCTGGAGGTGTGACTGGGAGAGGGGGTAAAGATCAGGACTGCCGAGGGAATTTAAGATCTGATCTGTACACAAGGGTTCCTGTAGCATTTCTTGAGGCCAATGTATCCCGAACCCGATGACTGCGTATGAGGACTTCAAAGAAAGCTGTCCACTTTCTGAGCCTCGACTACAGTGGAGTCTGCTCAGCATCACCTTTGTTCAGAAAGAAGACCAAGCTGCAGAGAAGATCATGGTTTCACCAGTTTTAACACAGGATCTGTACTTAGTTCAGAATGAGCCATGGTCAGTTTCAAACCAGAGATTTACTTAAACCCAGTTTTACCATTTAAAGTTAAACAGCTCTGCCAGTAAATCTGTTGCTAGGAAACAACTGTAGCACTATCCAATCAAGATTCATCAGCTATGTGAACAGGGAGTAACTGCAGCATTACTTGCTATGTGCAAAGAGATCAGACGTGTTATATTTGACTTTGCACGTCCATGTATTATCCAGAGTAAGAAGCATTCATACAGCTTAGAATGAGTGTTACCTTATTATTTACTCATTTAGTCAAATTCATTTCATACTGTGATGTTTGTTTTATTTTTGTGAAATGAAATTTACATCATTATCAAACAGAACGGATCCAGCTTCAGGTCTGATATGTTGTGGTTCAGACATTAGCAGCACCTCTCCTGAAAGATTCCCACATCACAGCCAAGGTTCTTCATCCATAAACCAAGTCTTAAACCAGGAAATGGACCGGTTTTGCTGAGATACCTGGGACTGGTCTGTGCGAGCCATGTGTGCCCATAAGATGGGCTACCGAGGTTTCGCCTGTCAGTCCCTGCGCAGGACTAACTGAGGTGTGGAGGGATACCTGTAGACCACCAACCCTGCTGTCCAATCCAAATCAGGTCCCTGTGGGGCAGTGTCATGTGACCCAACCTTACCTAGATGGGCTGAAAGAGTTTGAGTGCACCTGTACAGTGCACAGGAACAAGGAACATGTGACAAAAACAGCTGGAGACTTCATTTCCCAGCATGCTCCTCACCAGGAAGTAGTCATAAAACTCCTCAGTCAGGGTCAGCAAGGGGGCGGAGCTCTTGTGTAAGTTGGAGGTCAGCAGGTCACGGACAGCTTCGAACCACAAAACCACCTACACAAACAAACATCATACATCTACACAGTAAACAAACAAGGTCTTAACGACAAAACCTAAACAACAAACACTAACAATGAACAAACAACAACAACACCACACAAACATTGTAGTGTTCTACTGTCATTGATTAGATTACTGATAGATCATAACTAGTACAATACTACTATATTACACATTACTGTTCTAGATAACTACATCTTAATATTGGAGATACCATTACTTTTGCAGGCAGTCCGTGGTTTATGAGCGTCTGAAGGTCGTCTCTGTTCTCTGACAGAATCTCTAAAGACTTTAACACCACCAAGACTCTGCTGAAACCAGATCCGCACAGATCCTGCCGAGAGGGAGACAACCAACAACAAACACAGGGTTCCATTCAGAGACGGTAAAACCGGCCTACACCCGTTTCCATGGTGACTGCCCATCCTGTTACCTTGGTGACCAGCTGATCCAGTCTGGTGAGGGTGGTGCTGGTCAGTCCTTCATAGTGAAGCAGAGAAACCAGATGAGATGAGTCTCCGCGGAGCAGACAGTCCTCCATCTTGACCTGAAACTGCCACACACAAGCACGCACACCAGAAACACACAGAAACACACAGACAAAGCCATCGCCTTTTTCCTTTTTTTGTTTGATAAACTGATCATTAATTATGTCTAAACTTTTATTTTGTAATTATCATGACGTCATAAGAAGCCCCAGGAGTTTGTCCTCAAGTGAACTTTGTTCTTGTGATGACATCATGATTCCTGATCAATAATTTGGACTAAATGTCTTCTTATCCTTAAAACTGAGTACACCAAACTTCATTTGATTTTAGAGTGATAAAAGACTCAGTTTCTTTTGTCTGGAAAATTTCAGAATAAAAAAGAATCAACTTTCCTTCCTTCCTTGCTTGCTTCTTTCCGCTCTCTCCAAGCACATTACATAAATACAACACAGAACTGAGTAGCCCAAAACCCCGATTAAAAAACCTAAAAAATAATTCAAATCGTGGGAATAACTTCGTATCTATAATAACTTGGTGTTTTAATCTGTCAGGAGATTTTTTATTTTGGTGAGTCACTTCGTGCAGATGGACAGCAGGTGGCGCTGCAGCCTGCTTTGCGTAAAAGGGGGGGGGGTACAGAATAAACATCTGCCGAGCCCGACAAAGACCACCTGCTTCACACGTCCGAAAACTTCAGAGCGACAGATTAAATCCAAACGACGCAGATTTATGTCATTCTTATAATGTAATAAACAAATGTCGGATTAAACGTAGATTATTTAAAGTCACTGTTGTTGGGAACTTCAACGATCCAGCTGAGATGATGCGAACCAGATTTTTTTTTAAATCCTAAAATGAATCGAACTTGATCTGACATCGAATTTTATTCACTCACGTTATCTTATGCGTAATAAAAAGTTTCTTCACTGTTTTCTGTCTAAAAAATGAATAAATCAATTCAACCGCTGAGTTTTAACCAGCAGAGCAGAAAGCAGATAATAAAATCAGTTCAAAATCCGTAATTTTCCCTCTGATCCGGATAAATAGAGTTTAATATTTACCATCGCGTCTCTTCCCTTGTGTCGGGGCGTCTGGAGCGCGCACAGCTGCCGCCAATTAACTCATCAGAGCCCTGAGGTCGCGTGCCAGCGGCGGAGAGAGAAAATAGTCCCGACAGAGGCGGAGGAATATCAGCGATATTCAACTAAATCAAACAACATCTCGTTCTCCGTTTTACAGAGGGAAATTCTTTTGCTCTTTTCGTAAGATGACTTATAAGTACAGTTTGAACAGACAACGCAGACTCAGGTTTCCCATCTGAACCTAATGTATCATGAAATTATCAATAACTGATCAATATGAATATTCACATCAGCCATCTGCAAAGAATCACACAGTATCTGACACATAAACTGTCTTTGTATTTCTTTAAAAGGGTTGGAGGAGATAAAGAACAAGTTGTTTTGACTGGCCATCTACCAAGCTCAATTCATTTTTTTTTTTACAAATTTAAATATGAAAATTCTTTTATTCGTGTTGTTCAAACGTTGTTTCAGATTATCCTCTACAACGTCAGTTCTGAGGAAAAGACTACATCCTTTTTATTTATTTTTCTGGTCTGAGTAGTAAAATATTTTAAGATATTTAGTGTAAAAAATCTGAACCTTTTACACTAAATAAAAGATTCAGTGAGTCTGTGCAGGTTGGATGATTAAACACGCCTGTCATCACACACCCTGTCAGCCAGTTGGTGTGGAAATTAATGTGGGGGCTGCTTTTAAACATTTTTACCTGATAAACATCTGACTCCAAATGACCGTTTAAATTAATGACTGGTTGTAGAGGGATTATAAATAAAATGTGAGTTTGTTATCACCTTAAATACATTGTACATTGTACAGAGTTTGGTTGGAAGCTGCCATCCATAATTTCTCTGGGGATGGACCAGAGGCCTGTACTGCGAAGCAGGATCAGAGGTTATGGAGGTAACTTCAGGTTTAACTTTGGGTTTTCAGGGTTAGGACAGTGGTTCACTTCTTACTGGGAGTTCATCACCAGGGTAACTTATGTCACACACCTGACCTGCTCCAGATCAGGTGATGTTTGAGTTAACAGATCATCGCATATAAAAGAAGATGACATCACCATAGTAGAAGATCCCATAGAGCTCGGTGCATGGATCCTGAGAGGGTCTCTGAGGAGGATTAGACTGATCAGAGACCAGCAAACCCCTTTGACTTTCCCTAGTGGTTTTTATATGAGTGACCCTCATTACTGCAGAGACCAGATCCTCAGCAGTAGTGGACTCCACTGTAGGACCCCCCCCCCATCTCTTTATTTATTGTTAATGTGCTTTTTGTTGTACATATAATATATGATGGACAGTGATTAATGAGTCTGTTAATTTACACATTCACACAGTCAGTGATTATTTTCGAGATTTTCTTTCTACATTTGGCAGCTGCAGCTGCTGCCTTTCTCCTGGATCATGAGTTTGACATATTCCAATTTCTTTAATATTATCGTTTTCTATGTAGACGTGTAGACGTGTCAGTGTCTGTGATTGGTTGTTTGCTGTAAACGCCGCCCCTTTAAGTGAACGTGCTCACTGAGTTGATAACCAGCGTCATGTCACAGTTGTCAGGCTCAGTGAAGGCAGATAACGGAAAGATATCCTGGGTATGTTGAACTCGCTTCGTAGTCCAGGCCCCAAGTTACAGTACAGGTGAGAGTGAAAGAATAGACTGTCAGGTGAACAGGTTGTCAAGTAGAAGCTGCAGCCCTCCCGTTCTCTAATTGATGACTAATGAGTTTGTTTGTTTTGGGAGAAACATGGAACTGTTTACACAACACACACACAAGACACACACTCACTCACGAGCAGCACACACACAGGTGAACAAGTGTGTGTTTCTCTGAATCAGCAGCTTTAAAACATGAAACATTAAAAACGTGAAGAAACTGCAGAAACATCAGTAACACACACACAAATGCACAACGCATAGACAACATATATTCAACAAATATATAAAATATGCACAGCTAATATACAACAAATACATAAAATATACACAACTAATAAACATTATGAAAACGGATTCAGTCTTCTTTTTCTTTCTTTCTTTCTTTCTTTCTACCCTTTTTCTTCCTCTTGTGCCTTCCTTCGGTCATTTTTAATTTTCCTTCCATCCCTCCTTCCTTCCTTCCATTCTCACTTCCTACGTTCAGTCCTTTTTTATTCTTTTCCTTCCCTCCTTTCTTGCTTCCTCACTTCCTTCTTTTCGTTTCCTCCTCCTAACTTCAGTCTTCTTTTCTTTCTTTCTCTCTTATTTCTTTCTACCTTTTTTTCTTCCTCTTGTGCCCTCCTTCAGTCATTTTTAATTTTCCTTCCCTCTTTCTTTCCATTCCTCCTTCCTTCCTTTCTTGCTTCCTTTCTCTCTCTTCCTTCTTTCCTTCCTTCTATCCTGCCGTACACCCTCCTCCTCCTCTCCAGAGGCTTGTGACTGACTTCACCTGTCCATTCACTTCTACCTGGGACTCACAGGAGCCGCACGCGCTGTCGGGACGGGAGGAGCCGCGCGGGGATTTTTAACGTTTTGTATGAAGAAATAAACTCTGAGCAGCTTCCGGTTCTACTAGTCCCAGATTAAAATGTTTTGTTTCTCTGGACTTTAGTTATTTAGAGGACTCCGGGTTCAGGTCTGATCCAGTTTCCACCTTAAATGTTTTTCCGTCTGAACTGCATCTGGAGATCAACCGGGACCTGAAGAATCGGAATCAGAATCAGCAGGAGGACTGAGGAGAACCGGGACCAGGACTAGGGACAGTGCCAGGATCAGGAGGATGTCACGGGCGGAGGAGCGGGAAGAGACGGACTGTGTGTGTTCAGTCGGGATGAAGTTAACGTGGGATATCAACGACCCCAAACTGCCTCAGGTAACAACAAAACCGAGCGATAAGTGGTCGATAACTGATCGATACAGACGTACCAATCAATAGGTGGAGTTTATCTGAACTTGCTTTAATCTGAAGTAAATTTGCGTTCCTGTGGGCCAAACTGATCTCAGATCGGTTTCACTCGAATTTAGATTCTTCAGATCTTCTGTCCGATTCTGTTGAAATCTTGTCTCGGTTTAGTTACAGATCGATTCTTGACAGAGAAACACAAACTCACGCGCGCACGTTTCAGACTAAATCTCATAACAAAAAGCAAAAACGAAAAGTACCGAGTTGCGAAGCCTGAAAACCACCTTCAGACATAATATGAGGACATGAACAGAAACAGTAAATTGAAACGAACAGTAAAATGAGATGGGATTTTCTTAAATACCCAAAAATATTGTACAGAGTTTGGTTGGAGGCCATAGTCTATAGCTTCTCAAAGGAGAAGAAATGTTCACTCACACAGGCTGATCGTATTATTGTTTCCACATGTTTTATTTTTTTGACTGAATTGAGACAAAATAGAAATCTATAGATTAATAGATAATTGAATTAATTAATAATTTTCGTATCAATATCATGAGGATATTGAGAAGCAATAAAATAAATTTAGATCTTTACGTAGGGAAATAAAACACACAGAAAACATAACAGCAAAACGATTTTATGTTAAAAAAAAAAACCAAACAAACAAAAAAAACCACAACAACAACAACTACAGAAAAAAAACGTGCACAGTTTGGTTTGAGGCTAAAATCCATCATTTCTCAGGTGGAGAAAAAACGACCTTTAAATGAACCTACTAACGGATGGATAATATTTTATTAGCATAATGACAAACCAGTGGAAACATGGTGTTAACTTATCAATAATCAAATTTAATTAAACACTGAGTATCTTTCTATTTAACAAGGAGCAGGATTATAACAACACACCTGAAACATTAATACGGTTACTTTCTATTGATTCAAATAGAAAAAGTAGGCTTGTAAAAAGTAGAATGAAAATAAAATCAAGTAAAACATATTTATTATCCAACACAATGATGCACGTGACAATGAAGAGAAGCCTTAAATCAATATGTAAATCACGATGTCAGGAAACCATTTTAAATGGCCAAATGAATGAAGTTATTTGTTTATTCATCTGTTTCGAATGTACAGAATTTGGTTGGAGGATATAGTCCCTAATTTTTCACATTGAGTTCTGCTGGAAGAGTCTGGACTCAGCTTCTTTTTAGTTTTAACTCTGAGTATGTCCAACAGGATCTAGTTCAGTGTTGAATCAGGTTGGATTTTTAATAGTTTATCAATATTCTGTAATTTTTCAGATGTATTCATTAAACATGTCTGATTATGATGATAAAAACTTCCTGTCTGTCATTAAGCTTATGTTCATACAAAGATTATTTTTAGAGTTTGTCTTTTGTTCAGAAACTCTGAAGTCATGGGTCCAGAAGAACCACATCTGAGAATTAATGGACTGTAGCCTCTATCCAAACTATGTACACATTTTTGATTATTTAAAAAATTCACAAAAGTTTCATGTTTTTGTTACTTATTAATTTTACATTTGTATTTTCTTGTTTATATTTTTATATCTCGAATCTGAACCCATAGGAGTTTAATAAGGGTTTCGAAAATCCTGCTGTGACTGAAATAGGATGTTTCTCCGATAAAAAAAAAAATAAAACAGAAAATACTTAGAAAAAATAAAAATCACTATCTAAACACCTCTAGTGAAATGATGGGCTATAGCCTTTAACCAAACTTTGTAAAATATTTTTGACTTTTTATGACGAAATGACAAAATGTTACATTTCATTTATTAATTTAAACATTAATCATAGTTCCTTTGAGCCTGATATTTTATATTTGAAGTCCTTCTCCAATCTGCTGGGTCTTTCATTATTTTTAGATTAAAAAAAACTTTTTTATTTAAATTTTTCCCCCTCTTTTGGCTAAAAATAACAAATTCTAATATGTTTTTACTAAGGATTTTTGGAAACATTGATGTTATTTGACCAGACTCCTGCGGCAGTCAACCTGTAGCCTCCAACCAAATTTTGTACAATTTTAGAGTGAAATCACAACACATTACATTTTATTTATTAATTTGACTATTAAGGTATTTTTCCTGTAAATATTTTGTTATTTCCCCACATCATGGTCTAAATGTGGTTTTTAAGTTTTTCTACACAGTGAAGTAAATAAATCTTTAGGATAATAAATCAGCTTTATTTCAATTTATTTAGTTGCTTACTAAAATCAGTCAATCCTAAAATATTTATTCTAAGAATAAACCTTTATTTAAACTCTCCTTCCTCGCATTTAAACCTCAAACTCCCAATGAAATGATGAATTAGATCCTCCAACTAAACTCCGTAAAACTTTTAGACTCATTAAGAAATGACAAAATGCCATATATTATTTACTCATTTAACTGTTGTATTTCCTCAAAATAATGTTTTGTACCATGAATCTAGAATCATGAGCTCAGTGCTTCTAAAATCTTGTACTGACTGGAAAAAACACCTTAAAATTACTCAAAAATTTCCAGAAGTATTTCAGGAGACACAGCAACAGATTATAATATATGATTACAATCTGGGATTATTAGGAAATGTTTAATGACTGATGTTTTAGTTGTCTATTTTTTTTTTATCTCTTTTTTTATCTGATATCAGCACATGTTGATGCCAACTTTATATTTTTTGGTAAATATATTTCATATTTATATATATATTCTATTTTTGGTATGGTTATTACTATTTTTCATTTTTTCATTTAAATTTAGAATAGTGAAATTAAATTAAATTGTAAATTCATTAAAAAAAAACGTTCAAATGACTGAAAAATGTTTGATAAGACTAAATGTTTCAAATTCAGTTTTAAAACAATTCAGTGTTCAGTATTTATGAGCCAAATGAAACCAGATAAATAAATATTAAGGATTCAGTTTAATCCCAGAAATAAAGACACTGGAGACTGATTGTGTGTCAGTCTGAAGGTTTTCTGAAGGTTTTTGAGGTTAATTGAAGGTTGCATGAAGGTTTTGTGTGTGTTATATGACTTGGCTGACTCGGCTCTTCACTCTGTTGTTGCTCAAACAGTAAAAACTGGTTTTTATATTTTTGTTTTAAGTGAAACCAAAGCACTAAACTGAGTTTCTCAGGTCACACATCTGATCCTGTGTCAGCTCTCGCACTAATGGGTTCAACTTTGGTTTGATGACAGGGAGAAGAGTTTACACAAAAGTGTATAGACATTTTTTGGGTCTACATATAGTAGAATTTTTAGTTTTTCTAAATAGCCATAAATTGTATAGTGAATGGTTATAGACTATAAACTGTAATTTTGTAACCAGAGCTCTACTGTACTCATGAACACAGCGTCTCTAAAATCCAGACAATAATCAACTCTGTCTATAAAAAAGGACATTGACATGAAACTGATTTAACATGAAACATGTTTAAAGCAAAGTTTAGTCCCACATCTAAACCATCAGAGTGACAGGATGATGTTTCAGACTAATCAACAATATAAACAAACAGAAACAGGATGACTCTAACACCATCTGTCTCTGATCAGTTTATAAAATAACATCCATTATTACAGAATGAAAGCACACACACACATACACACACACACACACACATACACGTGTGTGAGTAAAACTCTGCCGAGTTTTCACACTAAGAGGATTTATCGCCTGCATGCACTAAGTATTATCTCAACTATCTAAGCCAGTCTGTACTGTAAGTACTTTTACTATGGGTACTTCAAGTTCATTTAAATGATAATTCTTCTGTACTTTTACTTGAGCAGGATTTTGAGTGAAGGAATTTATTCGTAATGATGTATTTGTACATTGTGATGTTGCTGTTTTTACGTCTACATTTTTACTGTTATTCATACATATCCAGATGAAAAGGCCTTGTTGTTCAGTTACACATTAAAACTTTAATCTCAGAAAATTTAACTTCATATCAAATTAAAACATAGAGTACGTGAACATATTACTGTGCAGTGTGGCAGGTAAAGTGTCAACAGCTTATTAAACCAATGACCCGCTGCATTAATCACATTGATCACCATTCATGAATCCACTTTGAGCCAGAGGTGCAGGAAGTACTCATATCTCCTACGTCTGTAAACACAGCAGTAAGACAGTGTAAAAATACAACACAAATAAAAGTGCTTCATTCTAAATCCTACCAAAGTAAAAGCTCAGAAGTATTATCAGCAAAATGTACTTAAAGTATTAATAGTACACGTACTCGTGCTACATCAGAATCAGTGCTTTCTGGTTTGTTTGTTTTTTAAAGTTTTTAAGCAGTTTTTACTGTTGTCATTGGCAGAAATGCAACTGGTTGTGCATGTTTAATATTCTTCTGGGTAGTTTGATATTTATCTTATAAAATATGTTTCCATGTTATGAGTAACTACTTCTGTCATCTAAATGTGGTGCAGTTTGAATAGAAATACTCAAGTATATTTGTATTTGAGGTAACTGTACCTCACACAGGGGCAGTTTAAATAATGATTTATATGACAGAACAATATAAATATAAAATGTTGTTATAAACAACACATTAAAAACAGGGGAAGAAAATCTGACTATATATATAAAAAGATATGAACCATTAATAATGATCCAGACTGTGGAGCTCAGCAGGAAAACCTGCTGCACAAAGCAGGTTTGACTAAATATTTCTGTCTGCCAAAAGAAACGTATTTTTCCACTGGTAAAACACTGCAAGCACAAGTATTGTGACTGGTCGATGACTGAAATGGTCAGATCTCGCTCCTGAGGGTCACAAACCTGTTTCACATTAGACCGGTGTCATTTCCACAGACACACTCAGACTAAATGATTAAGCCATCAGTCAATTAGCTGAAAGTTAATGTCCTACTGTTTTAATAATTCATTTGTTGTTTCAGTTGCATTTTAAGCAAAATTGTCAAAAATTCTCTGTTTCCAGTTTCTCAAGAGGGAAGATTGGTTTGTTGTTCTGTTTTCACTGACAGTAAACTCAACGTGTTCTAACGGCTGCTAAGACAGAACTAAGTTCGTTTAGGATTTTTTTTTTCATATATGTACTTAGTCATTTTATTCACTGATCAATCAATCAATTGATTATTAAGGAAAATGCCTGTCAGATATATTGATAAAAATGCCTGACAGAGAAAATAACAAATTTGTTTGATAAAACAAACTTTGAAACAAATGAGCAACAATATAAAGTAAAACAGTTCAGGTCTGAAACCCAGATTTTGACTTGGAAACCCTTTACAAGACACAGGCCCAACCATGGAGGATGGAGAACCTAATGAACTGTAGTAGACCCACATGATTCAGACTGCGCCTGGGGTATTTGGGCAGTTGCCTCCTTTGCCCAGTTAGTGATCCTGTCTGGGATTAGAGTAATGGGGGCCTCAGATTGTGTTTTTGAGGTGAATACTTCAGATCAGGGTCAGGTAACAAGCAGCTAAAGCTGAGCTAACCCCTAACCCAAACCAAAGACTAACGCCAGCAGAATGATAGTTTTCACCTCGTTCAGTCTCCGCTATTCCAATAAAACAGGTGTTTGGTTTGTGATTCCTCACGCCAGCTGTCACCAGGTGAATGCTTTATGTGCTTCAGTCTCAGTGTTTGGACTTTACATCTCTGTAGCTCAGCTCCTTGTTTAATTTGTTTTCGATTTCTCACTTCTCACTACGCATGTGTTAATTCTTCTTTGGATCAGAACGTGATCTGTGATCCAAAATCCCTGATCCGTGAGACCAAGAACCAGCGGGGAGGTTCACTGAATAAAGAACTGCCTGTCTGTAACTGTCCCTCTATGTCTCCCTGCCCGTCTGCAGGACACGAAGCAGTTTGACCTTTTCCAGGAGTGGACAGACGGTTATGTTCGATACATCTACAGTGGTGAGAAACATTCATAAATAAACAAGTTTAATAATTGAATATGTAAGAAGGAAATATCCTGATCTGGATCTGGCCAGCTTCAGGTCACTCCAGTTAAAGCAGCTAACAGTTCAAGCTAAGTGTCTTTATTTTCCAGCTGAAGATAAAAATGCGCAGCGGCATCTGTCTGGCTGGGCGATGAGAAACACCAACAACCACAACTGTCAGATCCTGAAAAAGTCATGTCTTGGGGTGGTGGTCTGCTCTCGAGGCTGTACGTTGCCAGATGGCTCCAGACTGCAGCTCCGCCCAGCCATTTGTGACAAGGCCCGGCAGAAACAGCAGAGTAAAAAAAACCCTGAACCAGAACTAGTCAAACCTCCACCTGTGCTGATGCTCACCTGACCAGACTCTGTGTTTTTCAGAGAAGCTGTGTCCGAGCTGTAACGCCGCTCTAGAGCTGCTGCCCTGTCGTGGTCACAGCGGTTACCCGGTCACCAACTTCTGGAGGGTCGACGGAAAGGCCATCTTCTTCCAGGTCTCCAAACACATTTAAACCAGATCCTGACAGTGTCGACAGTTCTAAACCAGATCCTGAATATATATTCAGATTTAACTATGGTTGAATATGGACACTTAGCATAGTTTTATACCAGATTTTGAAGGACTAAATTCATCTAAAACAGATTCTGATAGTTTAAACAGGATTTGGTCCAGAACAAACTCCAGACCACTTGTTTTTCTTCCATAATTGATGTTTTTACTGTTATTATATTTATTGTTGTTGTTGTTTTTGTGATCCTCCAGGCCAAAGGGGTCCATGATCATCCCAGACCTGAGTCCAAGTCTGAGACTGAAGCCAGAAGAAGTTCAGTGAAAAGACGAGTCAGTTCACCTCCATTCACGCCCAAAAGACGACTGATTGAAACACAGGTCGACAACGACAAGCAACAACAGCTGTTTGTTAATGTTGGTGTTGTTTGCTGTTTGTTTACTGTTTATCATTTATTTGTTTACTACTTCAGGCTTTGGGCCCCACCCTTCTCTCCTGCGTTGAACCAGCAGATAGAATCTCTTTCATCGAGCCAAACTTTCCACAGCACTACCCAGCATTCCAGAGCCCAGAGCCCTACTACAACCCCCACAATGCACTCGGAGAGGCCCCATCCACGCTGCAGAAACCGGCCAATCCCAGGCTTTATATGGGCCGGCCCAGCTATGAGTTCCAAGGATACTTAACCTCACCTTCGTATCCTGTGACCTCTGACCTCTGTGACCCTAGGTCAGCCTCACATACAATCCAAACTAGATCCTGTTCAAAAGAGGTCCAAATCAGATTCTGACCTGGTTTATATCCTGTACGATTTTAGATCCTGGACTTTGTGAGTAGTTTTAAAACCAGTCCTTAAAAGGCTTAAAATAGATACTGGCAGTCTAAAATGGTCCAGCCAGATCCCAGATCATGGACCAGATTGTAACATTTAAACAGGTTTAACCAAGCAATCCCGAAAGCTAAACCAGTTAAAACAATATCCTGACAGTCTGAACAGGATCTGATCAAACCTGCCTCTGATAGCAGGTCGAGGACGAATCCTGGCAGACTCAGGTCTAAACCAGAATCTTACAGCATAAACCATACATTGAAAGTCTAAACAGACCAAAATCTTATTCTGGTTTGTATGCAGGGTTGCCCCGGTCTTGAGT
Source organism: Istiophorus platypterus (assembly GCA_016859345.1). NCBI lineage: Eukaryota > Metazoa > Chordata > Actinopteri > Istiophoriformes > Istiophoridae > Istiophorus > Istiophorus platypterus. Next base: position 20,763,004 of record CM029125.1, on the reverse strand, counting down.
TCCTCCTCCTCATCTTCATCATCAGCTCCTCTCTCCTCCTCCTCCTCCTCCTTTGACCCCCAGACGAAACCTCCTCCAGGCTGGAAGGAGCTGCTGAAGAGCTCCGCCCCCTATGGTGACAACCACCATTACTACAGCACCGAGTACCCCTGCCGTTACCCTGGCAATACCCCAGGGTCCCCTGCGGCACTGCAGACCATAATCACCACGACAACCAAGGTGAGCCGAGTTCGTCGAGAAGGTTCAGTGGCAGACGTTAGATCTGGAAACCCAAGGTCTTGGAGCCAGTGAGAAGACAACAGATTCCCTAGAAGTGGGTGACTTCCCTAATAGTGAAGAGAATTTAGGATTCCTGTAATTCCAGGAATTATATGTGTCTCGTATTTTATGATCCTCCAAAGTTTTGTTGCCTTACGTAGGTGTGGAACATTTAAAGTCCCAAAACTTCACGGCTTCTTATAGAGTCCCCAAAGATGTAGTTTGACAAAATTTTAGGAACCCTAAAGAAAATGACATGTCATACCTGGGGACCTTACTCTCTTCTCATTGGCTGGCAGGCCTGGGGTGCCAAGCTCTGAGATCTGCAGTTGGACGCTTCCAGTTTGTAAGTGACTGTGTCAGTTTTAATGGTAATCCTGCTTGTTTTCACTGTAAACTGAAAATCAAAAGAGTGACAAGTGTGAAAACATTAAATTTGAGTGTTAGGGATTAAACTTTACTGTCACATTAATACCAGTCCTGATCCTCCTCAGGTTTCCTATCAGCCCTGTCCAAAGCCTCCTGCAGCACTTCCTCCCTACCAGTCATGTCCAAAACCTCCGGCTGGCCTCCCATCCTACCAGCCATGTGCTCCCCCAAAACCCCCTGGCCTCCCCGGTTGCTCTTCCCTGCTGGACGATGCCTCCTCCTCATCGTATTCCACCGAGGTGAAGGTGACGGAGGAATCAGGTGGAGTCATCAAGTCTCTATCTTTTCAGCCTGAACCTCTGCAGACCAAAACAGAGCGGGCTGACGGCTACGACTACCGCTACGCCTACCCCAACACATACCGCTATGACGAGTACTGACGCAGCACTACCTCCGCCGCCGCTACCATGACTACTGTTATCATGACTACTGCAATGAGTACAAGTACTTCTACTTCTACTGCCAAAAGAGATGCTGTATCTATCCAAAAATAAGTGACCTACTTAACTACTGATGTGGATCATCAGGACAAAACTCTGGTCCATGAGAAGTGTTCTGAACATTCATGGAGTCTTTCTTGTTTCATACTGAAAATTGTTGTCTCGGACACTGCAGCTACCCTATAGCGCCCCCTTCAGGACAAAAACTGAAACATTTGTAAACAAGACTAAATTTAAAGGCAAGATTGGAATTAAATCTATGAACAGTCAAACAGTAGTCTCAAAAACCAGGATTCTGCTTGGCCAAAAATATCCTCGATACAAGGCCCATCTTACTTAGTGTTTCTGAGGCTTTCAACCACACCTTCCCTCTTCAACAAATGGAATTTCTCAATGTTCATTTAATGGTGAGGTGTGTCACTTCGTATGGGGTCCCCAAGAATGAGATGTGGCGCTTCAACTTAGCAACACCATCTGCTGAGGAAAGCTGTGAGATGTGGCTGAAAGTGTAAAAAAGACACTGAGTAAATGGCCTTTGTTTTGGGAATATTTTGTGAAACTTTTGTTCCCAGAGTCAAGTATGAACCTATGAAGCTCAGGATTCGTTTATTATGAGATAAAGTTAAACCATAAATTACCTCAGAGAGAACCAGGTCTTCATTTAAAAAAAAGGTTTAAGTCCTGTGTCTGATCTGATGAATTAAAAATAATAAATATTGTTTGGGTTATTTATTGAACTAGTTATTTAGACCTACAGAATGTGCCGGACTGACCTAGACTGAGATGGACTGCCTGTGTTTGTGAATGAAAGAATGAACAAACTGAATAAGGTGGTGATGTTAACTGAAGAGCCAAACTACTGAGCAGATGCTGGTTTAAGGAAAATTTGGAACCACACAGATGAATTTAACAAAAAGATGCAGAAAAAACAATTTGATCAAAGTCACTTTCACCCATGAGGAATCATTAAAAATTTGTTTGGAGTTCTTTGTTGGTCCTACTTTCAGCATTACTGTAAAATGATCAAAATGTGGCTGGGTGTCTTTTGTTTTGGCTTCCTCAGGTGTCATTGAATAAAAGGTTTAAGAACCACTGGTCTACTCTGAACCAAAGAGATATCTTTACTTCTGCAGAACATCAATTATGTTTTTACATTCATCTTAAAAGGAGTCCAAAGTTTCCCTTTTAGCAATTATATAAAAAAAAAACTAAAATCACACCACAGAGGTTTTAAATACACAAGGATTGAATGCTACTACGCTTTTGCGAAATGTCACATTTTCATAGGTTTTATAGAAATATCATCATCAAGTATCAGTATGAAGTGTATTGAGGGTTTAAAATGGCAAAAGCCTTGATACAGAGTTTTTGTGGGAACGTTAACATCGCCACTGGACACAACAGGAGGATTTAGCTAAATGTTCATATTGGTATGAAATCACACAGGTACCAACTCAGTGTGGTATCAGGACCGTCCACATGTGGACTGGTTTCCCCTCTTAGGTCCGGAACCTCATAGTGAGAAACCTCCAGTGGAGGATCAAAGAGCTGGTGTTTGGATGTCGGCTGGTTTCAGTCTGTATGAGTAATAAATGTTGTTTTGACAGGAACACGTCAGGACAGGAATCACTCTGCTGTCCTCACTGTGAACCTTTAAAACCTTGTCCTCCTCTCCCCTCCTCCCCTCCTCCTCCTCCTCTCCTCCTCCTCTCTTTCACTACCTTCCATTAAAATCACTCATTTCTCTGCTCTTTTCTACACCTCAATCGTTACCTTCCCTATAGTTTACATTAGCATCCATCAATAGATAATTATGTTCAGAGGCAGACTGAACCACTCAGTCCAATCCAACACAAAACACTGTGACACATGAACACATTTTATTTCACAGAATTGCACATATGCAACTTGTTGGTTTTCATCCGTCGATTCTACCTGAAATTTCCTTGAATTCAAAGAATATAAGTCAGGTTTACTGTGTCACATATGAAAAGTCCGTGACAGGAAATGAAAATTAAACACAGCTGCATTCGAACAACTTATTTTCTGCATTTGTCATCACATTTCAGTGTGGTTTGATCCAGACAGGTGAGAGCATCAGGTCAGTGTACAGGTGAGTGTCAGGTCAGAGTTCAGCTGCAGGTCAGAGAATCAGGTGAGATCAAAACTATAGGTTTCAGGTGAGAGTATATCTGCAGGTTAAAGTCAAGGCAAGTGTCTGAGTACAAGTCAGACCATTAGGTGAGTTTAAAATACTGGGTAAGAGTCTACAGTGAACGACCGTCACAAGATGGTTGAACCATGTGAGTTTCAAGCTACAGTTGGAATGACAGGCTACATCTGCCTAGCCGAAAGTGAGAGCACCAGGTTCCTTTCCAGTCTCAGGTAAGTTACCAACTACAGGTGAGTGTCTGGTTGGGTGTCCAGCCTCTGGCAGTTCCAGATAAGTATGGAATACCAGTTGAGACGATCTGATTGCATCATCAGATGGCAGGTGAGTGTCCAACTACAGGTGAGTGTCAAGCTGGAGGTGAGACAGAAGAGAGTTGAGGTGTAGATGAGAGGACTAGGTAAATGCCCACTGCCAGGTGAATCTAGCTGGCGGTGGAATCATCAGATGAAATTTCAGGGGAGTTTCTTGCTGCAAAAATTCACTCATATAAAGAAGATTTCATCTCTGTCATGACAAGGATAAAAGCAGCCAATGACTTGATGTTGTGCAACTTGTTTCCGGGTAAATTTGAGTTAAAAGGAGTGTTGGTGCAATAAATTCCTACAGGAGAAATGCTCCCTTCTGATTGGCTGATGTTTTTGTAGATTAGACTTGTAGGTAAGAGATGTTTTGAAGCTGCTGCAGCTCTCAGCCCATCAGCCAACGCCTCACCTGTCTCTCACCTGTAAACCAGGTGAGCAGAGTACAGATAATCCTGAGCTGTGTAATTCTAGCCTTTCACCAACAATCACCTCATCCTGTCTTCTTATCATCTTATCTCCTTCTTCTTCTTCTTCTTCTCTGCTGATCTCCATCGCTGCTTTTTCACACGCAAATAATTTCATCCCTCAGCCGCTTCGTCTTCTTCTCCGCTAAATAAATCATCCCATCTGCTGACATGAGATACCTTTCCAAACAACGACACATCTGCCCCCCCCCACCCCTCCATCTGCCCCTCATCCCTCCATCCATCCATCCCCTCTGCTCTGATGTGGTTCCACACTAATGGATGTTTTCAATTTGATGCTACATGGTTGTGATTTACAACAGAGACACAGACAGACCAAGAGACAGACAGGATGAAGAACGAGTTGAAGACATTAACAAGAATAATAACTTTACTGTATCGTACTTTTACAAAATTGTACAGATTAAAAGTACAATAAAGGTTTACAACTGCTCTGCATGGTAAGCACTGACTAGACTTAGTAAAAAATAATGTACGTAAAAGGAATATTTTGGTGTACATCAGTCCAGTGTATTTCCCACAAAAGGTAAAAGAGCACACCCCTACATAGTATCACTAAAATGTTAAAGGATTCTTAATTGTACCCTCATGGAACAACTGTATTATTTTTAGGTTGAAGCATAGGATATATAATCTTATGTATAACTAGAACATGTGTGATTGCTGCATCCACTGCCATTGCTTCCAACTGATGCATAGAAAAGGATGTTATCATAGTCAAATCAAGGGACATAAACATATGAGAAAAATATATATCTGAAAGTATTAGTCAAACAAAACATCAATCAAATGGACACACGGTAGCGCTGTCAAAATTATTTGACTATGTGAAGGATTTCACCATTAGCCCACCGTCTGTCAAGTGTCCTTTCCTGTGCCTTACAGTTTTTGAGATAATGAGGATTTTATGCACTCCTTATTAACCAACTAATAACTTATAAATTATAAGAGATACCAACAAAGCTGTTTGCATGGTAAAATGTGCTACTTCTGCTTGAGATTTTCAAAGTGGAACCATGTTTCTAGCTATCGCTGTCTGGGAGCGGTAATGATTTGTATTAAGCAATTTTCATTTTCTTAATGTTGCATCCCCTAGTGGCAAAACTCCATGAAACTCAGCAGTGTTGTTTGTGCTCTCAGTCAGTACACTTGAGCCAAATTTGCTTGCAAATGAATAAAGCATTCAGGAGTCATAGTAGGTTGAATTGATTTGACCAAACCCCAATCATGTAAAATTTATACTTGATATCTCAGATCAAACATGTGAGCAGTGTTCAGGCTTGTCCGTTCCAAGTACGTTCCAAGTCTGAAGGATGTAGGATACGGAGTCAAAAGTTTGTCTAGCAAATAATTGAAACTACTGGAAAAATAGTAATGATTCCAAATGGGTGTGGCCAATATCAGTCTCTTCAGTATCTTGTACTGAATCCATAGTCACCAGAATTTTTTCTTCTTTGCCTCATGGTTGCTGAGACATTAGCAATAATATTTTTAGCTTATTTCGCACCACATGGTGGTGTTGATACTATTCTGATACTATATTTAAAAATGGGAAGTACTGATGTAAGTTTCAGACTTGTAGTCTTTTATTCTCGTAGCCAAATGTGCCATCAAAAATAAAGGTGATCATCCATTCATCCATTTTCTGCTGCTTATCTGAGGTTGAGTCAGTAGTAGCAAGCTAAGCTAGGTAGCCCAGGTGTCCCTCTTCCAAGCAACATTTTCCAGCTCCTCCTGGAGGATCCCACGATATTCCCAGGCCAGATCGGATATATGATCTCTCCAACATTTTCCAGGTCCACCCCTGGGTTTCCTACCAGCTTGCCCTATCCAGAAACCCAATGGAAGGCGCCCAGGAGGACCCTGATCAGATGCATGAACCAACTCAGTTGGTTTCTGTCAACATAAAGGAACAGCCGCTCTACTCCAAGCTACCTCTGGATATCTGAAATAGAAATAGAAACCTTATTGTCATCAAATACAACAAAACTCTGCTCGGCAGCAGCCCAATATAGCATCAAAAGGTTTAAGGTGAGCTATTGACACTATCTCTAAGGCCGAGTCCAGCCACCCTAAAAAGGAAACTCACTAGACGGTTGTATCTGCAATCCACAGACATATAAAGTATTTTAAAATTAAAAAAATGGAATCTCAATTATGGAGGATGTAGTGACTTTTGTTGAAGCTTATTCTTTACTGTCAATTTATGCTCTCCTGCTCTATGAGTTGTTCTAACTTTGCACTCTCCACCTCCATTTTAGAGATTCAGGGAAACAAGGAATCAAACAAACAACCGACTCAGTGTGACTTCTTCTTTCTGAGGATTTCATGATCTCTGATGTCACGTCAGAATAAAAGATGCTGCAGAACTCAATTCAGAATCCTGCTGTTTTTAAGTTTCCTTCAGTATCACAGTTATCAGTGACAGCTGTCTGTACATCTATGGCTACACTGCAGACAGGAGCTGGCCACTGCTGGTTCAGTTGCTGTTAATTGAGGCAGTCTGACTGAAGCGGTAGCTCACAGCAAACTCACTAATGTTGTTCTGTGGATGGTCACATTTTCTGAGTTGGAAAGTTGTTTCTCTGACTTCAGTGTGCTTGTGTGTTTTTAAGTTAGAATGTGGCAACAACATCAATGCTGCAAAGAAGATGTGTTGTATGAGTGTCATAGAGTGTTTGCTGCAACCTAATACCAAATTTATATAAAAAATGTGAATTTGCACCTTTAAACAAAAGTTTCTTGTCATCAACCAAACATTTACTTTTCTCTGTCATGTTTCTGTGTACCTAATGTCAAAAACTCGTCAAGTCATGAACCAAAATTTTGCTGATGTTCCGAGTGGTTGCTCTGAATTCAGGGGAAATCCATTTGAATTTTCTCAGTCAGAAACTCATTTTTCAGATTATTCTACCAACACATGTATACCCTATAAATCCACATGATTATCTACCAAATAGAAGTCAGACCGAATGTTATTTTTTAACAATAACAATAAAAATAATAGAAGTTACAAAGTTACATTATTGAGGCTTAGTAACATATCTGGAATACTCACACTGTGCTCTTTCCATTCACATGCACATATTTATTGTGTGATGAAAAACTAATACCATCTTAAAATGGGGCAGAAGGGGCGGAGTGTGAAACTGTGCCAGACTTTGAAAAAAATGCCTAACTGCTCAAGGTGCAAATTTGTGGATCAAAGTTCACCAAAGTTCAACTCCCTCTGACATATCTGCACCTCAATCCCACGTGTGAATCCACAGATCAAATCAAGTGATTTTGGTTTGAAATTTTACCATTATCAACTCACCACTCTGACTGAACCTTTGGTCTGCTGACACAAAGAGGAATGATCGAGGGTGGAGGGTGGAGGGTGGGGGGGGGGCCCCTATAAACAAATAGCTGCTGTAGAAAGAAATGAAAATCATATCAGCTTCAAAGCCAAAAAAGCAAAACTTTAAAACAAAGATGAAAGAAAAGATAAAAACTATCAATCTGCACTAATAGACTAATAAACGAGTTAAAAAAATGTAATACAGAAGATAGTGAAAGAGTTTACCAATACATGGGCATGTACGTGAGTTATGTTGTGTGTATTTTGTGTATTTGTGTTACCTGCAGTGAGTTCATACCATACCTGGTGTTTTTGGTTCCGTGAGAAGTCTTATCAGAGCAGGACAACTCATAGAAATGTACTGTCTTCTTAAAGAGGCATGACAGTGCCGGTCTGATCTCTATCTGCTCGGCTCAGAGCATCGCAGCCTGATAGCATCTCTCAGCCGGATGATGTTTGCAGGAAAAGTTTAGCAGCTCCCTGGAAAAATCAGGATATTTTTGTGACTCAGATGTTGATAAGAAGTTTAGAAGCTCGAGAATCTCTGAAGAATCATTGAGAGTTTCTTTAAAGTGATGTTGTTCTTGTTCAAACAGGACATTCAGTCAAGACATCAACCAGACACCAAGGTTTACTGAACAGAGGTCTGCTTTATTTTGGTGAGGTGTTTATATATTTATGCTTTTCTACCGTGTACATTGATAAACATTTACTGCTATTCTTACATTCATTTAAAACCTCAAAAATGAAATAATCTTGTAGAATAGTTGTAGTATAGTTGCAGATTAGCTGCAGTTAAATTGCAAAAAATTTCAATACAGTTGAGTTTAGCTGCAATATAGTTGTAGTATAGTTGTGGTATAGTTGTTGTATAGTTGTAGTATAGTTCCAGTTGAATTGCAGTATAGTTACAGTTTAGTTACACTATAGTTGCAATATAGTTGAAGCATAGTTGCACTCTAGTCGGCACATAGTTATAGTATTGTTGCAGTATAGTTGTAGTAAAGTTGCAGTATAGTTGCAGTTTAGTAGCAGTTTAGTTGCAACGTAGTTGCAATACAGTTGAAGCATAGTTGCAATATAGTTGCTGTATAGTTGTGGTGTAGTTGTGGTATAGTTGTAGTATACTTGTAGTTGCAGTATAGTTGTAATATAGTTGAAATATAGTTGTAGTATAATTGCAGTTAGTTGCTGTTTAGTTGTAGTATAGTTGAACTACAGTTGAGGCATATTTGCAGTATAGTTGCTGTATAGTTGCAGTATAGTTGCAATATAATGGAAACATAGTTGTAGTAGAGTTGCAGTACAGTTGCAGTGGTGTCAAGGAGGAGGACTCTGTTGAACCTGTAACGTCCTTTTTGTCCTCTGCTGATGTCATGTCATAGGACAAAATGGACCAATCATCTGCCACTTCATAACCTCCTTGTTACGTCCAATCAGATTTGTTACTGAGAGGTCACGGCCCTGTTGCATTATGGGAGCCATTACCTGACCTTTGGTTGTTTATTTGGATCCAAACCAGTCGTACCTGTTGCCTTTTAATCTGTGTTTGCCCGCTATCTGGTTTCTCCATCTATCCATCCTCAGCGTCTCGCTTCTTTATCTCTTCATCATCTTCATCATCTCTTCATCATCTTCATCGTCTCGCTGTCAAGACTCGCAGAAACATCACGTAGGCATGAAGACTGTCATGGCCGCATGCCAGCAGCAAAAGCAGCAACATGCTGGTAGCTTTGATGTTGCTTCAAAACAAACTGCTGCTGTGGAACAAATGGATGAGATGTGCTGCAACACTGAGGAGGCTAACATAAACTAGACAGAGGCCAGACGCCACAGCAGTAGAGTCAAGGGCAGAAAGAACCAGGGACAGCAGCAAGAGCAAGGGCAGAATACAGGGGAAGAGAAGCAAAAGGGACAACTTTAGCAATGGTAGAAAAACAACAGTAACAGAAATGAGAGAAATGTTGATTATAAGAATGAGGAGAGCAACAGTAGTGGCAGGAACAGAACAAATAACTGCAACAGAAGCAACAGAAGCAACAGCAACAGGACTAATGGGAGACACAGTAAACAGACCTGCAAGGGGAACAAGAGTAGTAAATCAGCCAGGGCGGCTATTGTAGGACAATCTGAAACTGAAGCAGCAGGAGCAGGAGCATAAAAACAGTTATAGAAAGTAATAATGGAAACAACAGCAACAGAATTAACAAAAGGACAGAAGCAACACCAGAAGAAACTGTATAGAAGCAATAGCATCCAGGGGCAGCAATAGAAGCAAACAATAAGGCAGTGACATAAAAGTAAACAATTGCAACAGCTAGAAAAAACTACATCAGAAACAATGGCAACAATATGGCAGTAGAAAAAAATTTATTTTCAGTAACAGCAACAGCAACGGTTGACACAACAATATAGAAACTGGAGTTAATGCCAGCAGTTGTAGACACTGCAGCAACATTGGCAATGACCAAACCATTGCTGTTGGTGTTGCTGTGAATATATTTTTATACTGTTGCTCCCACTGCCATGTTGCTACTGTTGCTGTCATATTTGCCGTTGTTTCTGTCGCAGCTTTCTCTACTATTGCCCCGATCTTTGCCATTGTTCCCACTGTTGCTGACCTGTACATCTTTGCACTTCTGTTGATTCTTTTTTCTTCCATTGTTGTGCTCAATGCACATTGTTGATATCGCTTTTTCTGTTGCTTTTTTTTTCTTCAAAGTTATTTTGCTGCTGTTGCTGTCAGAATAGTTTCTGTCTGTCCTTCAGCTGACCTGTCTGTCTGTTGACACCTGAACCCAGACTAGAGTCAGGTAACTCAGGTAACACAGGTAACACAAACTAAACTCAGGTAACACCAGTCGCCTCTTACAGACGGTTCTGGGTTCAATAAGAGGACAAACTGTGGACAGATGAGAGAAAAGCACACTCTGTCCTACATTAAAACAAACTGACATTAAACACCAGTAAAACCTGAAATAACAATAATAATATTTCTTATTAACATGTTTGTATATACAGGACCAGGACCAGGACCAGCTCCAAGACCGGGAGTAGGCCCAGTTAAAAGACCACAACAAGTTCCATAATGACAGTGGATCAGTACAAGGTCCAAGAATATGTTAATTTAGGAATGAACAATTACAACAAGGGCAGATATCAGGTTCATGACCAGGAAAGTCTGGGGTCTGAACCAGGTTCAGGGCAGAGTCCAGTGAGTGTTGTTTCCAGTTCAGGGTCAGCTCTTCGTCTGTAGGACAACAACCTGGTTCAGATTAAGAACAGCAGTGTGTGGTACTTCAGTAAAGGAGAGTTATTGATTTCAGTTAAGAATAAACCATGTAAGAACACCAACCACGACAACAACCAGGACTGGAACCAGGACCAAGACTATACATTGTATGGTCAGGTCCAAGACCAGGGCCGGAAACAGGACTGGTTCAAAAGAGCACATGGCAGTAAAATGAACAGAGGTGAGTGTGGTCAATTAAGAATACAATACTTCAATCATAGGTCAGGCCTAAGTATAGGCTCACAATCAGAGCTGGGTCTGGATTTAAAGCCGGAAAGTGTGAATGTAAAATAATATGGAATCACTTTAAAAATTAACATATTGAGAACAGGGTCTATTATCAGGTCCTGGTCACTACAGGACTAAGACTAAGAACAGGACCAGGACCAAGACCAGTAGCAGGACTAGGTCCAAGACCGGTCTGGTCAAAACCAGCAGTATGTGGCAATGAAATAAATACCTAATCTAAGAATTAACAAAAATAGAGCAAGTCAGGTTATCAGAACCTGGTTCAGATTAGTGCAGTGTAAGGTGAAGTCCAGATCTAGATCCAATAATCGATCAGGACCCGGGCCAGGACCAGAACCAGGTACAGTGTGGGGTCTGCTAGTGTTTGCCAGTGCAAGGAGCTGCAGCTGTTTCTTCTTCTGCTGTTTTGACAGAACAGGAAGTGTTTCTGGATGAGTGGAGAAGAATGAAGTCGGTTTACACTCAAGTTTATCTTTGAGGAGACGAGAATGAGACTGACAGAACGAGTCTGGACCTGAGGGCGAGAGACACCCACTACACATGGAGAGAGACAGAGAGAGAGAGCAGTGATCAGATAATCTCGAAGTCACACAGATGAACCAAAACCATTTCCAAGTTTGTCACATGTATAGGAGCATTTACTAAAGGGCTAGGACACCTTAAAATGAATCGGATAACGATAAACTTGACTCTTGTTTCTGACTGCGCTCTGGTCCCTTCAGGATCAGGTCCTCAGGTATCAGGTCCCTTTTGATCCTTTTGGGACATTCTGTGCCAGCCTGGATTTAAAAGGGACCAGAAGACAGTCAAACACAGGCATAATTAAACCTGATTCAACAAGAAGACAGTCAGACCAGGTCTTCGTCAGACCAGGTCCATTTAATTCTCCAGCAGCAAAAGAAGAAACAAGTTTCATTTGGTTTCAAGAACAAACAGATTAAAAGATTTAATCCAGATTCAGTAAACAGAGACGGAAACATTTCAGAGATTAGACTGACGAAGACATGAGGGATCTCACACACACACGCGCACGCACGCGCACACACACACACACACACACACACACACACACACACACACTGCAGAGATTAGAGTGGTGAACTCATATCTTTGTGTTGATCTGAAAAAATTCATATACAAACAATAATTTACAGAGGTTATGTATTTGACTATTTCCTGGCAACCAAAGCTGTGAAGTCCAAACCACAACATGTCTTTTATACAACGTCTCATAGAGCAGTCATAACCATCACACACTTTTCATTTGTTTGAACGAGATTCAGAGATTGTTAATTCATCTTGAATGTTAATGTCCACAGATTACGTCAACCTGCAGTGTTTTAATATTCCCAGAGTAAAATGCTATTTGTAAAAGTTTGGATTTTCACCGAGCTGCTGGCCTTATCTGGTTCTGATCACGGTCGGTGGTGCTTAATCTGTGAGTGTTTGATTAGACCTGGTGTGAACTGTACTCACTCGATCGTCAGTACCCCCAGCTCACAGCTGTACTGTGAAATTTCTACTATGACTTCTTCTGCTGCCTTTATGATGCACCCGGAGTATGTTGGCCTTCACTCTCAGCAAGAAAGACAATAAGGGGACTTGCTGAATATTGATTTGCACCTTTAAATAACGAGTCGTCTGACTGGATGACAAATCTGGATCAGTGGTAGTTTTTGTGTCTAAACTCCATTAAACCTGGACCATAGAGATGTTTGGTCATATGAATCATGTAGAAGAGGAAGTGATGAGCTGAACTGTGATGTTGAGTCAGCAGAAAACATAAACTGTTCACCTCTAATCACACCTGTGATCTCTGACTCACCTGTTTATCATGAAACAACAGATCTGACCCCAGATCTTCGGAGAACACTCACTGACTACCTGTCTGTCTGTCGGTTTGCCTGTCTGACTGTACAGACAGGTGAGGTGAAGTGTAGCCACTGTTGCTCACCCCCGTTAAACTAGTTGTCTGTCTGTCATCTGTCTGTCTGTCTGTCTGCCTGTCTACCTGAATATATTAAAATGATCAAATCAGATGGGAGTCATTGTATGGTTAAAATGACACGGAGAGTGGATTATGATCCAGGTAGCTGTGAGCAGGTTTAGGTGTGTTGGTGAGGTGTCTTACCTGCAGACAATGGAGTGTGAAGCTGTCACATGATGGATGCTGTTTCTTTGTCCTCGTCACTGATCCGCAACAGGAATGTCAGCTACGCTAGCTACGCTAACACCATGGCTCCACTGTGGCATGTTGTTAGCTTACTGCTACACACAGACACAGACACACACACACAACATACATACACACACACAAAACAATGATCACATGACTGTCCGCATTCACCTGATCCTCATCAGGTCATTATGATTAATTATTTATACAGTCCACGGTACGTTACAGTGCAGAACACTACATTGTAATGTACCAAGATAGTTTTCCCATGGCCATGCCAATTTCTTATGAGCCCCTGGTCATTCCTGGTAGTTTGCAGTAGTTACCAAATGGTTTCCTGTGATCAGCAGATAAATTCCTGTAAGCACCAGGTATTTTCCAATTTTCCTCCAGTGAGGGCCAGATAGTTTCCAGTGATTACTAGATAGTTTCCTATGGTCATGCCAGACAGATTTTATGAGCTGCAGATCATTTCATGACAGCACCAGTTAATGTCCAGTGTGAATGCAAGATTATGTCCACTGAAGGCCAGGTACTCTGATTTGAAGTACCAGATTGTTTATGTTGAGGGTCAGATCGTTTTCACTGGGAGCCAGATACATTTCTATGTGTCTGCCAGATAATTTCTGCTCATGTCCCTTTAGGGGGTTTCCATTCAGTTGTGCTGAAAAGATAAAATTATCAGAGTAAGGTGTCGTCCTTCATTTAACTTCATCTCAACCTTATTTATTTCCTGTAATTTGGTTAAAAAGTGTCCAATGTGAAATGGAATGGAAATAATATTTAGCTTAATCCTGGTTCTAAGGCCAAAAATGTAAAACAGATTATATAAAACTGATTTGATGCAGTTTGCTGAGTCAGTGCTGTATGAGCATACAGTATTACCTGATCATGTTATCTGGTGATGTCATCAGGTGATGCTGCAAGGTTACTCTCAGAACGTTTGAAGACTCCTTTTGAAGATTTGATCTGATAATCAGCTCTCTGATCAACTGACTGTTAGTAAACAACATGGTGGATGGATGGGGGCAAGACGGCAACATGGGGGCAATAAAAACCCTGTTAGAACCACAGAAGAAGAAGAAGCCATGAAACACCATTACAAACAGAGAAGAAGAGATGAAAGGGGTAGGAGTATGTGATGTTTTTTATGGTTAGAGGATTCACTGGGTGCCAGACACCACAGGGGACCTACAGAGTGCTTGAAGAGTCAGCGTCTCGTGGGTTAGAGCTCTTTTGGCAGCGCAGCAGACCAGCAATCTATTAGACAGGTGGTCTTCAACTGATGGTTCATCAGTGTATATTCACCTTCAGCCAGCCCTGTAACTCTGTGCTGCACCTAGATGACCCCAACAAGTGGGGGGTGTAACAATCAGGGCTTTTGTTAGGTCTCAGACACTGTCCCTAAACGACCTTTCTTCTTCTCACTGACGTAGGTTTCTTGACTCTCATTTAAAAAAGAAACTGCAGGACCCAAATTAAAAGCCAGTTTTCTCAGGTCTCAGTTGTCCTCTGTCTGTCAGAGTGTCCATATGTTGGTGTTGGGAGAGACCGTTTGTTGTGTTGTTGGAGTTAATGAGCTGATAAAAACACACAACAAGCAGAAAGTGTTTGATCCAAACAGGACAGGTCTCTCTCTCTCTCTCTCTCTCTCTCTCTCTCTCTCTCTCACACACACACACACACACACACACACACACACAGGTAACCCGAGAGCCCCTCACACACCTGGACACTCACCTGTACCTGTCCTGTTAGCTGTAAACACAGAGTCTCTGAACAGCCGTCACTTTCTCCAACAGTCAGAACAAACAACATCGATTCACCTGTTTTTGGTGAGAGACTGTGGCTGATTTCTGCTGCAGCACTGACGGCTCAACATCACAGATCGTATTCACACTACCTGTCCCATATTCAGATTAGATCGGCAGTTTATTACTAATGTTGTCTTCTTTGGAAAAGAAGCCACCTGAACGGGGTCTTGTTTTGTTTCTGACCAGGTTTTCATTAGTCATTTGTTCTTTGATTTTGTTTGGTCTCAGGGGGTAAACAGAAGTGAACAATGTATGTTAATAACACACAACCATACGATACACCAGGTTCCAGAAACCAGGATAAGCATCATACCAGGACGCTTGTCCATGTAAACATACTCATACTCTAGGGTTAGGTTAATAATTAACCCTGCGAAACATCGAGGAAAGATCAGGCAACCACTTGATAACCCAGAGAATGCCATCACTCATCTGTCTCAGGGGTGCAAGTAAGGGGCACTAACATGTAGTCTTGCACAACAGATTGGACAAGAATGTAGTGATTTATTAGAGTGATTGATAAAAACATGCAGTGCCACAACACATTAAGAAACTGTTAAACTAAAGCCTTAACTCTGACAAAAACACCTGATAAATTACAGTAACTTTTAACAGAATTTTGACCACTTTTTTAAAATTGGGGAAATTATCTATTATTTTATAAGTAGGTTATTGCCATAGTTTCCTGACAATATTCTCTCTTCCATGGAACAAAACAATGAGCCAGGATAAATCTTCTGCACTGATTCACAAGCTGCATGAGACTTAACTGAGCAACAGGAAAGACGCTTCAAACCTTTAACTATTTATGGACTCTACTAACCAAAAGATCAACAGCAACATGGCAGATGCACAGGTCCTGAAAAAACCTGTGATAAATGATGCTACTAATGCTACTAATGCACTAGTTCTGTGATTATAGTCGCACCCAGAGGAGGGACTCTACTGTTTATTTAACAACACACACCTGAGTTGCTTAATGCCTCTGTACCTGATGAAAAGCCAATTAGTGCCCAATCAGTTTAATGGCAAAGAAATTTTTTGGTTGGGTATGTTATGGTTAATAAAACATTCTGGACAATTAGTGAAACGGCGATTGAATGAATATGAATGAACTGTGACCAGGCAGGTATTCAAGGGTTAAATATGTGGAGCAGATACCCAGAGATATGCATGAAATAACAGACATTTTACAGTGATACAGTGATTTACAGTGATTTTACAGTGTTCAGAGCTAATTTCTACATATCTCACAAATTTGGATGCAATCAGACTTTGCAATGCAGAGTCAGGGTGTTAGTTGGCAGGACCTACTTTAATAAGCAACAGTCAGAGACACACAAAACATAGGAAACCTATAAAACAAATAAAACTATTTGTCTGGACAGATACTGGCACAGATAACAGAGAGAATAGGATTTTGTGTAATTATTAATTTTTAAGTAAGTTTCTCCTCATTCTGACATGAAGACACTGAGTCTTTGTAAAGTCCCTGATAAATGTGTCTGTCTGCTGCCATGAGTCAAGCATGAAAGAAAAGGCCAAACAGGAGAAGAGTGGGAATAGCGGTGAGGAGATGAAAAGGTGGAGAGGAGGTGAGCAGGTGGGGTTTAACCACTGAGACAAAACAAGAGAGCATTAGGAGGACAGAGAGAAACCTGGAGGAGCTAAAAGGAAAGATGAAAGCAGAGCAGAGGGGAGGAGGAAACAAGAGGAGCTCAAGTATGGAAAAAATCTAAGTAGAAACAGGAGCAGTGGCAGACCTCACTAATGTGGATCCCTGCAAAAGGATCCAAGAACCTGCCCGAGAACAGATCACTATCACACTGTCACATGCCTTACGTTCAGCTGTCCACATACTTTTGGCCATATAGGCAGATGTCCGAGAAAACTATTGTCTGCTGGGTAAAGCCTGCTCATTCCCTTCCCAACACAGCTGCCTTTAAGTTTTTGTGAAAGTTTTCAAAAGTCAAATTAGCAGCCAAGCAATGTCAGACACTGATGAACATGAAATAAGACTATTACACCAGAGCATTAACAAAGATATTAACACAACTGGGATGTTTTTGAGGCACTGGAATAAATGTTAGGTTTGTTGTCTGTTTTGTTGTATGAGTGTTATTTTACTTTCCTCTCCTTTTCTGTGGAGTTTAGGTTGGGATAGTTGGAGATGGATATTTGCTCTTTTCATCCTCTGTTTTCTCATTTCTGTATTAACTAATTCACATTTTATTTATTTGCCTGATTATTTTTAAATTGTTATATTCTGTTTCATCTCAGTACGTTCTTTCATATATTGGCCTGTTCTTTCATTTGTATTTATTCTTGAGGCTGGTTTTATTTTCAATTTTCTTTTTTGCTTGTTTTTGTACATTTTCATATAGTATATATTATATTATATATAGTATGTATATATATATATATATACATTACCTGCTAATTAAAACGTGACATGTACAGACTCACCTAAAAATTAACTGACATTTACAACAAATTTTAAAGGCTTTTAATCCACTTAAAATTGTAATAAATATACATTATTCCATGCAGTACCATAACCCTGTTTTAACAAGAATTTAGAAACAAATGAAACATAATACAGTAGCTGAATACTACTACTACTACTACTACTAATAATAATATGACTTGCCCAATGAAGGTTTCTGTTGTTTCAAGTGATAGCCACTGAGCCACAGCCCATACCCCCCCCCCCCCCGGGTGAGATAAAAGGAGGAGAGTGATAGAGGTGAAGAGTCGTGGACACCAGCTGGTTTTTCTGATTTAACATCACTAAAATCACTCAGCCACTGAAACCTACAGCTCACACTGATCCTCCTCTGTCCATTTGAAGACCCGCTCTACCTCCTGAGCCACAGCCCCCCCCCCCCCCACACACACACACACACACACACGCACACACACACACACACACACGACAGCCATGGAAGGTAACTCAGCACATTTACTCAAGTATTGTACTTATTTGAGTATTTCCATTTCAAGCTGGTCACATACATTTAGCCATATACGTTTCAGCCATATAATGTAACTCCACATATTCACTCCCTTTACATTTGGCCATACACATTAGTCAGGTTTCCACATACTTTTAGTACACACTTTAGAGCAGGTTTTTTATGTAATTAAGTCAACTGCCCACATATATTTTACCCATTGACCTGACATTCACATGATTTTATATTTCATACTTCCACATACTCCTGAACCACATTTATCTGACAGCTGCAGTCAAAATGATTTTATGTCACAGGTTTGAATCAAGCTCGTCTCCCTGTGGTTGCTGATGAAGCAGCGCCACCTGCTGTTCAAACCAACTAAACGTTTACAGTTGTGTGAGGGTCAGTGATGGTTTGAAATGCTCCAAACCTGAAAAACAAAAACGTGCTTTTTCTTATACATATTTATGGTGTGGTGTGCAAGATGCAATCATGAAACTTTATGGGTTAGGTGAGTTCAAATTTTAGGCCAAGTTCAAAGATGGGTGTGGTCTGACCCATGAGTCATCATGTTGATGGGTGTCCTAGCAGGTGTGATCCCTTCACAATATAGTTGCTAGTTATCACATTACTACTTAATGTTTAATTGTTGGTGCTCTATGACTATACATTTGTTCTACATCATTATTTTTTATGTCCTTTTTCACAAGCAGCACTAATTGAGTAACAATCAATTAACACAGCTGCTTTTTTCGCTAGTAGATTGTCATGCTGTGGCAGGTATTTTGATAAGTTTAGGTCCAACTAATTTTGGATTCTGTGGAATTATTCTTAGATTTAATTAATGCATGTTACGTAAATCAATTTGGACTCATGAAGGTCTCCAATTGTTGGGGCTGTACAAGGTAGCAAACAGGCTGCTGTTAGGCATTTACTATGTTATTTATTGTAGTTGCTAGGGGGTTGTAGTCTATTTCTGTTACAAGTGCTAGTGATTCATTTGAAGATATGAGCGAGTAAAGGCTCGATGAAAAATAGATGATTATAATTAGAATAAATAGAAGAGCATAGAATAGAGTATAATACAATACACTAGATTTATTTCAAACATGTATTAAAGAACATAAACATAGGGAAAAAAACATGACAAGAACCAAAAAAATAACAGCAAACATAAACAACAAAATCTCAAAAACAAAACAGATACATTTTATGTGTCTGAAAAGGAGCAGGAAGAAGTAAAATACTTGATGCACTACCCCTTTTCTTTAATCAATGAACTTAATGTTTATCATGATATTGATGAAAAACATGGCCGCTTGATGAATGATGTCACCTGTCTCTACTGTCCAGGTTCATTTAAACCTGTAGGGATAAACAAGGCAACAGTCACCTTTAGGACAATTCAGACACATGCTGACTGGTATATTTGAACACTCTTCCAGACCTATTCTGAAAACCATATGAGAGACTAAGTTGCCATCCAAATTACTGAGCTCCACAGAGATCAGAAGTTTTCATCTCAGCTTCAGTGGATTCAGATCATTTATTCACAAAGGCTGTTGCAATTGCACTTCTTGATGTTTTTCTTTTATTAACACAACAACTTGTCAACCTCATCCAAGCATAACCTTTTTGCACTATTTCTATTTTTATATTGCATTACATTTCTACTCAGCAAATTGAACATATGCATACATATATTTGGCTGGAAAGCCAGCTACTGAACAGTTAATGATAGTCCAAACTCTACTGACCCCAGAGTCTGCAGTCTACAGTCTGAACTCTCCACAAAACTAATCAGCAGCTTCACTCCTGAACCCTGCAGGTTGTTGAGACTCAGGTCCAGTTCTCTGAGATGGGAAGGGTTGGACTTAAGAGCTGAGGCCAGAGAAGTACAACCTTCATCTGTGATCTGACAGTCCTTCAACCGGTAGAGAGGAAAATTTTATCAAACTATCACTATTTTTCAGAATCTTCACAGAGGAAAAAGAGATTCTATACCTAAGACTCTCCAGTCTACAATGTGGATTCTCCAGTCCAGTAGACAGCAGCTTCACTCCTGAATCCCACAGCTTGTTTGTGCTCAGGTCCAGGTCTCTCAGATGGGAGGGGTTTGACTTCAGAGCCAAGGCCAGAGACCCGCAACTGTTATCTGTGAGCAGACAACATATCAACCTGCAAAAGGAGAGGATTTTAACAAACTGCCTTGTTGTCAGATTCCTAATGGAAACAAATATATCATCTACCTCAGAGTCTCCAGTTGACAGTCTGGATTCACCAGAAAATCACACAGATCCTTCACTCCTGAATCCTGCAGGGCGTTGTAGCTGAGATCCAATTCTCTCAGATGGGAGTGGTTGGAGCTCAGAGCTGAGGCCATAGGTGAACAGCAGCCTTCTAGTAGTTCACAGTGATTAAGTCTGTAATTACATGATGAGTGTCAGGATTCAGTCAGGATTTCATGTCCCCCTTTCACATAGTTATATAAACAGTGTATAGTATATTACTGAAAAAAATGTAAGGAGTTAAAAGGTTATTATTTACTTTTTTGTATGGACTTGTCCAATGTGCTGTTATGCCAAGAAAATTTTCATATTGTTTAAAAATTTTTTATTAACCCCAGGACAACTGTGGCTCAGCATGTAGAGAATGCCATCCACGTCATCCACTAATCGAAAGGTTGGTGGTTTGATCTCAGCTCCTCCATCATGACGTTGAAGTGTCCTTGGGCAAGATACTGAACCCCAAATTAGACTTGCTATTATGTTGCCTGGCAAATTAATTTGGTTTTGTTATTTATTTCTCCATTTCATAGGGTGATATTAATTTAACATCAGTGATGTTATGTAGATTGTTTTCACTAATTAATAGATAAAAGTTATTTTTTGAAACTCATTACATAATTAGAACCTATTTAACTTCTCCCTTTCTATTAGCTGTTATATTGTTACCATTCTGCATAATATTGCAAATAAAAACACTATCCTCATAAAGTAATGAGATTTACATGGACAAAAGGCAGTAATTGAACAGACCTCAGAGTTTCCATTCTACAGTTTGGACTCTTCAGTCCAGCAGACAGCAGCTTCACTCCTGAATCCTGCAAGTCATTGTGACTCAGGTCCAGTTCTCTCAGGTGGGAGGGGTTGGACTTCAGAGCTGAGCCCAGAGAATCACAGCTGATCTCTGACAACCTGCAGTGACTCAACCTGAATAAAGAATTAAACATTTACTAAAATCAAATTCATAATCCCCTCTGTTCAGGTCTTAAATGTGTAAATATGTGCTTGACTTTCTCTCATGTACACACTCTATTGTTGGGCAGACTCCACTGTTGGGCCGATTGGGCTATTTGATTTATTTTAAGCCTAAAACGTTAGCAATCCTGTCTTGAAGATGTCACGTCCAATATAAAAACGAGGCAGGTGGCTACAATACTGGAGGTGTGTTGCTTCTGGTAAAGTTGGGATATGAATACAATGTAAGTAGTTGGAGTAAAAGACTTGTGAATGAAAGTGAAAGTTTATCACACACTAATACAGTTTTATATTACTCATAGAAACGATTCATGATGGAATCCATTTTATCTTTTACCATAAAAATCTCCAGGTAAACAGCAGAAATACAATGCTCATGTTGCAAAATAATCTATCGATCTCAGTGCAGTATTTTGGTGGTTTGTATTGCATAGTATATGAAGTCAAAAAATGTATTGAAATAGTAAGTCATAAAAATTTCATTGTAAACTGAAAAAAAAAGCCATAGTATATTAAGTCAAAAAATATCATAATAGTTCATAAAAATGTCATGCTATAGAAGCTTAAAAAATGACATAGTATAATAGTTCATAAAAATATCATTATATAGAAAGTCATTGAAATGTCATAGTATAGTAAGCTAAAAAAAAAATCATAGTATATGAATTTTAAAAATGGCATAGAATAGTACATTAAAATGTTTGTATAATAAATCATAAAAGTGTTACAGTATAGTAAGGTAAAAAACAAGTCATAATATAAATAGGTCATAAAAAATGTGGTTGTATAAGGTAAAAAAATGTCTTAGTATTGTAAGTCTTAAAAATGCCATAGTATGGTAATTACTAAGAACGTCATAGTATCATAAGAAAAATAGTAAGTCAAAACATGGCATAGTATTATAAATACATAAATATGTCATAGTATAAGAAGTTAAAAAAAGTAATCGTATAATACATTAAAATATTTAATTGTATAGTAAGTCATAAAAATAGTATAGCACGGTTAAAAAAAAGTCAATTATAAAAATGTCAAAGTATAATAAGGTAAAAAATTCTGCGGTATAGGAAATCATTTGTATCATAGTATATTAACAGTATAACAAATGAACAAAAAGACAGGATACACAGGAAAAATGACAGAAGTCTGTGTAATATGATTTGACAGTAGTTATTGTTTATTTCCATATAGAAAAAGATAAAATTGAAATAACCCTTTGTTTTCTACAGTGATTTTTATTACATTTTCCAGTAAAAGGTTGTGTGTGTGTATGTGTTTGTGTATGTGTGTGGCGTCGTTGCACTGAAGACTAGAACTAGATACATTCATACAATAATGATCCTGGCACTGGGTGGAGAGAGGAGGATATAGACAGAGAGAGAGAGAGAAAATAGATTAATGAAATTAGATAAGAAAAGAGCGACGCCTCAAACACACACACACACACACACAATTTCTTTCTTTTTTTTTTTGTCCTAGGCAGATCCAGCAATAGCTTCATGTCTGGATGCTGATTTTTTCTCTACAAACCACCACAGTTAAAAAAAAGAGATAATTCCTAACAAGGGGATTTTCATCGGCACTGATAATTAAACATCTATGTTACAATGATATCGCTTCTCAAAATTAAGACATGAAAAATACCCACTCAAACCTTTGAACGGTGAAACAGTAGGATGGACAGTATCTGGGGGAGGGGGAATTCATTTTTTCACTTTTATTTCTCCCTGCCATGGCGCATTTCCTCCACCTGCTGTATACGTACATATATATTTATATATTATAAAAAGACTAAACAGCTTTTCTCATACATCTTCGGTCCAAAAGACAGGGTTGGTTTTGTTTTGTACAGTATTGGAAACCAGTTTTCAGTTTGTGGACAGTCATACAGAGTCTTTTTCTTCTTTTTATAGCACATATGTTAAATCAGTAGTACAAGTTTGTCTCTGTGTTCTACAGTTTAGCTACAACAGTGAAACATAAGGTACAAGATTTACATTTCACACCACATCTTCCTTCGTCGTCACCGCCCTGGTGGAGAAGGACTGGGGTTTGTAAAGATGACCACCTCTCAGTCAGATCTCTGCTCTGCCGACATCTGCCGATACAAGCTTAACGTGTCTTAGAAATTTAAACTTCAGTTGATATGTTTTTATGATTTAGGGAGAGAAGTTTGACCAAACAAGAATCCTGAAGTTCTCCTTTGTTATTTTTGTCATCTTATCAATTAAGTATCTTCTATACACGAGATAAAAAGATCATCTTTCTTTCAGGATTTCTGTGGCTCTGTAAATCAGAAATTATGTCAATAAAATACGAGACGAAAAACAGCTTAATCGTTTGACCGAGTAAATATGAGGAAAATATTAACCAGAATGTAGTTTACTGCATTTACCAAAGGGAAAAAAATAAAAATTGGAGACTTATCTTGAAATTTTTGGTTTTGTATCTTACAGAAATTATGGTTGACTTGTTGGTCAGAACCCTGCGTGTGTCGAGCTACACATGGTTTAATTGGATGGTGTTGCCATAGGAACAGCTTGGGTCGAAAGTCAACAAAGTTTATTAATCATCCTGGTGTTATCTAGCCCCCCATCAAACACTGAAGGGGTTTCTCACTCAGAACTGAACCCAGTCAGATGGTGTCATCACGGTTCATAACTTCATCATTAAATAACTGGTTAGGAGCTTAATTCTTTACATTGTGGAAAATGACTATTTATTACTATGTATTTTGATTTTTTTTTTTTTCAAACAATCATGAGATACTACTTCATCAATAAACCATCGCCAGTTTTTTTTCCTTGGTTCAGTCCAGTCAGACATCTTTACAGGATTGTACATTCGTCTGCACAGCTTACCTTCAGTACATCTTTCTAAACGACACCTGACCTTATGAACACGACATCAAAACAGGAAGCTGCCATTTTTATATATTGGCTTTGCTCAGGATGAGAGAAGTGAGAGTCGTGTGACTTGTTGACTATACAGCTCCTAAAACCTATTAACCTGCGCCAGCTCGGAGCTAACATGTGGAAGCATGGGACTTGTAACTGATATTGGGTCAGTCGTTCTTCTGTGGACCGCCAACACATTCACTAGTTCCATTTATGACCTATTATCAGAGGCTAATCTCCATTAAGTGTTCTCTTCAGTTTTGAGTCAAAAAGTCAACGAACCATTAAGAAAATGAGGCAGGAAGCTCTGCAGCGGCAGCTGAGGACGAAGGTTTCACCAGGTCAGTGGGTCCAATTTAAGTATTTTTACATGCGGTAGACATTATGTCTGTTAAACTGTCCTTCTGTCACTGACTAAGGCCCGAGTTTGCTAAGAGAATTTTCTTTAGATGGGAATCAAGAAGGGCTGACCTCTTGATTTCTCCTACAGGCACTTGACTGGCCAAAATAATGGAAGCATCACAATAAACAAAAACTATCCTTTAAGTGGTGACTTTTAATTTCACCTTGCATGAAATGCTGTGAACATCTTGGGAAATGCTGCTCGGCGTGTCCTCCCACTCTTTAGCATCGAGGCTAAAATAAACTCCACCGTCGTAAACCAGTGAGAATCAGCTCGGTATGAGGGCAGACGTGGTCGTTATCACGTATGTCTTTCCATTCACTCAGCAATTTATCCCATCCATCTCTTTAGTGTATCAAGTCACATCACGGTTTAGTTCAGTTACTTTGCTGTCTTATTCTGAGCACTTCCAGCCAATTTTCTACACACAGTATCAGCTCTTTGAACCATTTGGGTTTCTCTACTTTTTTTTGTGTTGCCCGATTTTCCTTGAGAGGACAAGAAAAGGTCTAAATATATGTTTTTAAAAACGAAATATATAAAGAGGTACAAGAAATGCATATTTAAAACTAAAGAGAACTGAAGTCCTGAGAAATAATATATTTTTAATCTTCTGTGCCCGAGATAATGAGTTTTGCAGAAATTTAGTATCTTATGGCACAAAACCTAAGTGTTGTGAGCAAAAATGATCTTGTCTCTTGCAAACAAGATAATTAATTTTCCACAAATAATTATTTTATTTGCAGAATATATGCTCAGTGTCCACTTTATAAGGCACACTTGTAAAGTCAAATGCAGTCCACTATAACGGTTCTGCCACTAAGTCTGTTCTTTGCCTGTAATGTCAACCTCTAATAGAGGTGTTGATTCAGTTCTGCTACTGATAGTGTTGTACTGGATGGCTTTATATTTAGAGGTGTTCCTAATATTCTGACCCCCCTCATTTAGGTAAAGAGGCTGGACAAAAAATTGGACACATCTCTCAATGTAATGTTGTCCCGTACAACACTAATTTTAACTATGAGCTCAGTAACAAACATGTATTTACAAATTTCTGACAATGTCACTAAAAAAAGGGGCATTACGGGCTTTTTGAAGGTGGTTGTTACAGCAGAGTTCAGCTGTACCTAATAATGTGGCCACTGAGGGTAAAAACAAATCTGTTGGTTATCAGGGGCTTCGTTTAAAACAAGTTTAGATGGTAAAAAATAAAATGCATCAGATCTGGATGGCAGACAAAGTTTTCCAGTCACCGTGATGAAGCTTTCCTCTGTTCTAAGTTATGTCTTAAATGACCAAAAAGTACAACGTCCAGGGTACAACAGTGAAGTTAAGCAGGAGGACTTGGACGACGACAACTTTCACCTGACAAGTGGAAGCCCAGAAGTGCCGCCATGTTGCTGATCATTTGGCTCTTTCCACAATAAATTCCTTTAGCTTGTTGTGTATTTCATTACCATAAAGTTACTGAGGTTAATCCTAAATGGGTTTGCTATACAAGCCTGATACCACTTCAGCGCTAACAGTACAAGCTAACAGAGTTAGCTGACACATGTTGAAACAAAGAGCTTTGTGAGTGGCTAAATTGTCATGAACTGAAAGAAAGCTAATCACAGTTTTCTGCTTCGATCTGAGGATCACATCTCGAGGGGGAAACGTTGGCTGTATTGGCACAAGGGTTGGTCACAGACAGGCACTTTAGTATCGTTAGCCTACAACAGATTGGTCCCCCTCTGCTAACTGTAACTCTGATCTCTACATGCTGAATGTAGAGGTGCCCCCTCCCAACATTGTGACATATTTGTGGTTAATGACGCAAACTACAGGTAAAGATTTGTTTAGGATTTTGGTTACTAACCCTGCATGTGACCATGACCCTGTGTTTCCCCTCCTGAAACCTCCTTAACAATAACGTTGGCCGTGTTTTCCCACCAACACTGACTACCGTCACATTTTTAACACCGTTTCTGCCCACTTGGCTTTAATGAGGTAATACGTTCCTGAAAACACCTGGAAACACCTGGATCTAAGTCAGTCGGTTGTTTCTGTCAGTCAGTTTGTTCGTTTATCAGCATTGTCTGAGGAGGTTACGAGTCAAATGGAGATCGACCCTGGATGTGGACAGAAAATACATTTGGAGAACTGCTTCATTATTTAATTTATTGCAAGTATTCTCCGGTCTGTGTCATCCAGAATCTAATTCAGCCAAGAGAAGTTTGGTTCATTTAATTAAACCTGATTTCGCTTCTTGCTTTACTCCGATTTTCTAAGTGTATTCTCACACACATATGCGCTGGTGTGACATTGTGACTTCTCATTCACAGGAACGACAGAACCGAAATGAGGAAAGACGCTAGAGGAAGAAAGAAAGGCGGCACCAATGGGGATCACTCCAGGGATGAAGGAAATGAAAGGCACAACACCGACGGCATCAGGAAACTTTGACAGATGGAAGCGGAGAAGACGAAGAAGAAGAGTTGTGAGATAGAGGTGAAATGGGCAGAAGAAAGACGGGAGAAATGAAACAAGGCAAAGAGAAATGAAGAGGAGACAGAAGTAGAGAGGTGAGGAGGTGAGAGAGGAATTATTTGATGGAGCTGGATGAGAGCGAAGAAAACGAGGAGACAAAGACAGGTAAGGGGATAAAGTGAGAGAGAAGGACATAGAGGATGTGTAGAGAAAAGTAAGGGAGAAGGACAGGAGAGGAGACAAGAGCAGAGGAGAGGAGCAAAAGGAGGTGAGAAGAGAGGAGACAGGAGAGGACAATAGAGGAAGTCCAGCCCAGTCCAGGTCGTTTTATGATATCGGCAGTTCACATCAGTGTCCAAAATAAAAAACACTTTATGGATATTTACAGCATCAAGGTTCGAGTCTCGCACTGACCTGGTAGCATTTCTTCTTGAATCAGTTTGGAGATAATGATGTGAAAAAAATTAATCTCTCTAATCAAAGAGTTAAAAAAAATACACAAAACAAGACAAAAAGAGAACAAAAGTTCACAATAAAATATTATGTGACTATACGTGGTCAAAGCAACTAATAAAATATAGAAACAGAACTTTAACTCGTAGAAAAGTCTGAGGTATTTCTGGTGTATTGAGGTGATCTGTGGTTCATGAGCAGTATTGTTTGACGTACTTTTAAAAAAAAAATTTGTCCCGTGTTTTTTCTATCTTTTCCACTCGTTTATCAGTCAATGTTGTTCTCTTTCGCGTGTCGTTGTTCCTGTGGCCGAACGTACAACGCCCCTCAAACGCCACACAACGTTGCACTGACTCCATACAGAGAGTTGCATGTGTTCAACGCACCGAAAGTAAAATGAACAATAAAAAGGAATATACAGAAATATATTCATCTTTGAGTCTGAATCATCATCATCATGAGCAGCAGCAGCATTGTAGACATTCACTGTTACATGTATGGCGTCACAGAAGGACCAAAAAACAAAAGGTACAAATAAAAAATTGTTAAAACACAAGTTCCTTGTTTTTGTTTCCAGTTCTTATTGTTAGTAAAGACGTGTGTGTTTTAACACTAAGGACGAATCCAGTTTCTGAACTGGACTCTTTGCAGCCGGTTTCTGAGGCAAAAGGCGGACGCCCCGGTTTTGGTCCCAATTGAAGGGGAAAAGAAAAAAGTAGAGAATAAGAGTAGTAGCTAGGAGGAACGTGAGGAGGAGACTGAAAGATGACCTTTAACCTCCACAAACTCTGACCTTTGCACTGATGAAGAGCTGGAAACTGGATCACCGTTAGACCGGGGTTTAGATTAAGCTGACCAGGCTGCAGCAGCAGTGTTTATTTTCTGTTAAATATTACAGTGTGAACCGAGTGCCGGGTCACAGAGGATGACATTGTCCGTAAGCCTGATTTAAAGGGTCATTCTGGTGTTGCTCGGTATCTTTCTGACAACAGATAGAAATCAGCAGTGTTTGAATGCTTGATATGACACTCGCTGTCTTCTCTACTCTCAGCTCCGAGCCCATTGGCTCCTTCTGCAAATCTTTGTAACAACTAACAAATATTTCATTTCTAAAAAGTCTCGGTCATTTTCCTCCAACAGCTGATCACAGTAGTTTTTAACAAACAGGAGGAAATGGAGCGTGTGCCGGGGACTATTTTCAGCGGTGGACTGATCCATTTCTGGTGTTGTAGGTAGTATTAGTAGCAGCAGGACGGCGTGTTTGTGTGTGTTTGTGTGTGTGCGACTGAGTCTAAATGAACCACAGTGTGTGTTGATGGTGATGAAGGAACTGATGTGTTTTTGGCTCAGAGGAAGCAGATACAGGAGCTGATACGTGTTAGCAGACATCCAGTGTTGGTCTGAATCTGCACAGGAAGAAAAATACAGAATAAAATACAGAATATCACCGCTCTTATAAACTCTTATAAACTAAAGTAATCAGTTGTCAGTGAAGCGAGATTTGATCAAAGTGCGGAGAAAACGACTTCAATGTACTAAACATGACTCCACAGCACGACCGAGATAAAACGAATTCGTACAATCACAGGATTTTAAATTGATTCCTGCAGCTCAGCCAGAAGGCAGCAAAGGAGGAGGTCAAAGGTCACAGGTCTTTCACTTACCTCCAGTAATACCCAACCAGGCCGAATAAGGATGGATCAATCAGCACGAACAGTAGAAAACCAAAGGAAAAAAAAAAGAGAAACTCGTCATCTGTCACATCATGTGACAGTTGTGTTCACACAGACTCACACATGTATGCTCACACATATGCACGCATGCATACACAAACACACACACACACACACACGCGCGCACACACGCACACACGCACACACACACACACACACTGAGCTAAATGCATATACCACTCTATGCATCCTGAGGTCTCGCACCTTTTTTTCAGGGTAACATGTTTTCCCTTGTTTGGGCACCTTGCAGATTGACATTTTCAGGACAGCCAATAGGCTTTGAGCACCCTCAGATAAACCCCTCCCACCAAAGTTCTTCATCAGCCACACCTGGGGTTGGCCACGCCCCTTCCCAGCTGTGGAAACTTGCAAGGGGCGTTGCATCACATTGAACCCCCCCCGCCCCCCCCAAACCCCTGTAGACCTGGTTACCTGAGAAGTTTTATTTCTGAGCCAACCAAAATACTGTGGTTGACCGCAGTCCGCCAATCAAATCTCTGCATGCAAGACGTTTGCCTCCTGGATCCTGACAACCATTCCCGTCAGAGTTCTGTCTACAACCTCAAATGATAACACAAAAACACAAAAAATGAGAGAAAGGAAACCTTCACGTTAAAACAACCACTGTCCAGCCTATCTGCTTCTACTTTCTCACGTCTTTCCCTCTGACCTCACTTCCTCTTTCCTGTCTTTTTGGATTGACCCGTTGGAACCGAAGGTTTGTGGTGTGTGATCAGAAACATGTGGTCACGGGAGAAAAATAGAAAAGAAAGTGAGTCCAAGAAAAGGTAGAAAAACTAAACTTTAAAACCTTTACGGTAGGTGCTTGTGTAACAGTCATTGCGTTCCTACAAGAGTTTTGCAGCATTGTAGTAAAAAAAAAGTCCCAACGGTAGGTTGATGGTAGGTGGTTGCTAGGTGACCCAGTCAGCGAGGTCGCCAGGTAGGTAGTTAAATCCAGATCTTTCGGAGGAATAGAAGAAGACGGCAGAGGGAGGAATGCACGAGGAAAACGATAAAAAAATCTGCAAAAGTAACGAAAGTTGTCGCTGAGGTACCTGGAGATAGAAGAGCATTCACTGAGTCGGGACCTGAATGCATTTCAGAGTTGGGTTTTCCTGTGTGTGTGCGCATGTGTGTGTGTGCGTGCGTGTGTGTGTGTGTGTGTGTGTGTGTGTGTGTGTGTGTGTGTGTGCATGTATGCTTGTCATTTTCATAAAACACACACACACACACACACACACTTGGTTCAAAAAGGAAAACTCAGGAGAAGCGAGGACACGTGGTGATGTTTGTCTGAAAGGATGAAGAGATTGGAAGAATAACAGGTTGAAAAACACGATCCAAAGAGAAAATAGCAGCTGCTTTCATGCCGTGTTTCTGATGTAGGTTGAAAAATTCCACTGAGAAAAGATGATGGGGTTTATGTGTGTGTGTGTGTTTTTTAGGTTCATTCAGCTGTTTTCAGAGGAAGTTGAACCAAATGTCAGGAGAAATCACCGGTAACCGCAGGCCTCCAAGAAGAAGGGTTTGTTTTGTTAGACTTTTACTTTCTCGTCATATACTGGACTCTTTGGGTGGCAGGTCCACATTGGTTACCATGGGAACAGGCGTGACCGTGGAGACCAGCAGGGCGTGGTGGTCGGAGGTAGGCGGGGCGATGGTGGCGGTGAGGCGGCGGATCTGGGAGATCCTCTCCTCCACGCAGCCGGCCGACAGCCGAGCCTCGGCGTCATGATCCCAGCACTCCTCCACCGTCTCGCAGATCTGAGCCAGACCCTGTGGACGGATGGGGACAGAGCGGGGACCACGTCAGGAAGTTAAAGACCAAGAAGACGGGAGCAGACAGACAAGGCTCCAACTGGATTTTTCTGCTGTTTTTTTTAAAGACGATGCTAAAACCGGAAGTCATTAGAATAGTTTAGGTTGGGTCAGGGCAAGGGGGTAAGGAATGCATCCTGTCAGTCGGCGTCCTCACAGAGATAGCTCTTTGTGTGTGTGTGTGTGTGTATGTGTGCATGTATGCTTGTCATTTTCATAAAACACACACACACACACACACACACTTGGTTCAAAAAGGAAAACTCAGGAGAAGCGAGGACACGTGGTGATGTTTGTCTGAAAGGATGAAGAGATTGGAAGAATAACAGGTTGAAAAACACGATCCAAAGAGAAAATAGCAGCTGCTTTCATGCCGTGTTTCTGATGTAGGTTGAAAAATTCCACTGAGAAAAGATGATGGGGTTTATGTGTGTGTGTGTGTTTTTTAGGTTCATTCAGCTGTTTTCAGAGGAAGTTGAACCAAATGTCAGGAGAAATCACCGGTAACCGCAGGCCTCCAAGAAGAAGGGTTTGTTTTGTTAGACTTTTACTTTCTCGTCATATACTGGACTCTTTGGGTGGCAGGTCCACATTGGTTACCATGGGAACAGGCGTGACCGTGGAGACCAGCAGGGCGTGGTGGTCGGAGGTAGGCGGGGCGATGGTGGCGGTGAGGCGGCGGATCTGGGAGATCCTCTCCTCCACGCAGCCGGCCGACAGCCGAGCCTCGGCGTCATGATCCCAGCACTCCTCCACCGTCTCGCAGATCTGAGCCAGACCCTGTGGACGGATGGGGACAGAGCGGGGACCACGTCAGGAAGTTAAAGACCAAGAAGACGGGAGCAGACAGACAAGGCTCCAACTGGATTTTTCTGCTGTTTTTTTTAAAGACGATGCTAAAACCGGAAGTCATTAGAATAGTTTAGGTTGGGTCAGGGCAAGGGGGTAAGGAATGCATCCTGTCAGTCGGCGTCCTCACAGAGATAGCTCTTTGTGTGTGTGTGTGTGTGTGTGTGTATGTGTGCGCACTTACGCTGTGTTTGAGCCAGAGGTCTTTGAAGGCCGGTCTCATCTTCTTGTGGACCACGGTTTCCTGCAGGTCCTCCAGAGACGGATGTTGACCCACCTCCTCCTCAAACGGCAGCATGTACTCGTCCACCGGACCTGAGGCACCGAGGTAAGAATACCTGAGCACAAACTATGTCACCTGCACCTGACAACACCGAACCCGGCGGGGTAGATCTAATCACGAAGGTGGTCTGACGTGACTCGGCAGACCCCGGTTCCAAGTCTCTGGTCCAAGTTCTGCTGATCCAGCGTCAGATGATTAAAATACCTCCTTAATGAATTCATGGAAAAAGGACAATTCATTTTAAAGTTGATTCTGCTGAAAGTGAGCTGGCGTCTCAAGGGTCGGACGGGAGTAGAAACGAGTTTTGACGGAGCACCTGTGTCCGAGTCCGAGTCCCTGACGGTGCCTCAGCTGCTCAGACAGGAATTACACTTATTTCTACCGTGACCGTTACATGAGCGGCCAAGTGACGGATCCTCATTATTCCTGAACATTTACTGTTTGATTTGAAGTGTGTGTGAGTGTGTGTGTGTAAGTGAGTGTGCTAGTTACCATCAGCAGCCTTGCAGCGCGACACCAGCTCCCACAGCACCAGACCCATAGCGTACATGTCGATTCGCAGGAAGGCGTCTCGTTGGAAGTTGATGGCTCCTTCTAAAACCTCCGGAGCCATGTAACGCCTGGTCCCTACCTGCGCACACACACACACACAAACAAACACAGTGTTTACATACATTTCAACAACATTGCTGAGCTGCAGCCAGCGTTGGTCAGAGTGGCTCACCTGTCCGTGTGTCTCTCCAGGTGGTTTCCCTGGCTCGAAGACAACGGCAAGACCAAAGTCACCGATTATTGCCGTTAGGTCTGAACGCAACATGATGTTCTTGCTCTTAAAATCCCTGAGTCACACACACACAGAGAATATATTGTACATAAATTCATGTCGTGCTGCAGGTGATGGTTGACCTGACTCGCTGGCTCCATTGTGGTCAAACTTTGTTATTGCTGAACATCTGGCTGGTGTGAAACTAGGATTGTAGAGAAATTATGCACTTTTGACTTACAGAACTCGAGGGGGAAACCAAATGGTTGTACACATAAACAATTATTCCGCTTACGTACTTTATTTAGATCTTGAATAACAATATAATGTTTAATATGGATTTGGTTCAAAAGAATCCCAGCCTCGAGGAAATCAAAGAGTCAAAGTCTCTGTTTGACAAGCAGGCAACGCTACAAGACTGTAAACGTTTCCAAGACGACCGGGCAGCTCTGTGGCGGCGTTGCAGACCTGTGAGCGATGGCTGGTTTCGGTCCCTCCCCCTTTTGGCGGGGGATGTCCTCGTGAAGGTAAGAAAGGCCGCACGCCATCGACTCGGCGATGTGGCACAGCTCGGCCCAGCTGACCGCGTTTCCCTTCAGGAAGTCCGACAGAGAGCCCTGCAGAGATGGGCAGAGTTAGCGCGAGCTTCATCCGGAACCGCATCAGACCGGTTGAGTCCCTCGGCCCAAGACTCAGCACAGAAATTCTCGCTTCATCGAAACAGATGAAATCCTCCAGTGCAGTAAAAATGTTTCAACCTGTAGACATGCAGACTATCTCCTTCCTCTTCCTCCCTCCCTCCTCTCCTCCTTCTCACCCTCTCTCCCTCCTTCCCTCCCTCCTCTTCCTCACCCTCTCATGGAACTCCGTGATGAGCCACAGTTCGGCCTCCAGGTGACTCCCGCGCTTCTCTGCAGCGATGTATCTGAGGATGTTTTCATGCCTCATACCTGGTGTGGTGAACATGTCTCTCTCATTCTGCCATGACTCCTTATTCTGTCAAGAGGAGGAGGAGGACGGGCAGGGGAAGGAGGATGGGCAGGGGAAGGGGGGGCAGGATGAGGGGGAGGGGCAAGAGATGCTTGAGAGTTTCAGGACATAAAAAAGAAAGACACCGAGAATCAAACGTCATCTGTATCTCTACCTGGATGGGGAAGATCTTGACGGCCATGTATTCGTTCATCATCTGGGCCTTCCAGACGCAGCCGAAGCGCCCCCTAGCCTTCACCTCCAGCAACTGCAGGGGCTTGAGACCCAGCAGGGGGGAGGCGGGAGGGGGGCCGGGATCCTGGAGAACACAGAGCAGTTGTAACACCTGGCAAAGACGACTTCAGAAAGATTAGAGAACATCTCCATGAACCCTCGCAACACTTTTATTCCCTGTGAATAAATGTCTCATATTCTTAAAAGATAAAGATGTGATCAAAGCGATTCCTCATGTTCCGTTCTGATGCCAGTCAGATGCGTCAAGGACCCTCTGATTCAACGCAACGGTCACACAGCAGCAGAATATCCTCATCTCACACACATTTCTCCACTGCTCAGGAACCATAGTGTAGAGTTGCTTCTTTCATTTTGATTTTATTTCACTGCTACACTTATTTCTTTTTTTTATTGCGCTGTTGTTTTTAGTTCTGAGACAAAGATAAATGTCCGACCTTGATGAAAAAAAAATCTCACCATGAGCTGAAAGGAGACAAAGAGCTGCAGTTCCACCAGTCTGCCACAAGAGGACGCAAGGACGCAAGGACTTCACTTATTCACAGGTTTGTGCATGACAGTGTTGGTCTATTAGGTATATTTTCAACTTTTTTTCTTTAAATTTCATTTTGATTTTAAACTTCTAACATAAGGACACTTTCCTTTCCTTAAAGTAAAAACATCCTGCATTCCAAACATTGTTGCTGCAAATTAATTCTTGAAGGAAAATTCTGGTTCACATTTGCATTCACATACATCTCAGGGGATCTGATCACAGGTGGATGGGCCTGAGTCCAAGCGAGAAGGATCCAGATACACCGAGATCCCGATGCCCAGACCACGTTTGCAGGTCTGGGCCCCAAAGCGCCACGGCGTGTTAACACAGCGAGCGCCAACACGTCCAGGGCCAAACCGAGGGACGT
This sequence comes from Istiophorus platypterus, assembly GCA_016859345.1. Classification (NCBI taxonomy): domain Eukaryota; kingdom Metazoa; phylum Chordata; class Actinopteri; order Istiophoriformes; family Istiophoridae; genus Istiophorus; species Istiophorus platypterus. Next base: position 20,728,035 of record CM029125.1, on the reverse strand, counting down.
CAGCCCCACGACGTCCTCCATCACCGGACACACAAACTCGTTTACGACGGACAAATGTCCACGAAAAACTTTCTTTTTTCTGTTTTCATCGAACGTTTCTCACATAACCCCAGACAGACGTGTTGAACACATCTTAAAGCGTCTCCAACTGTATACATCTTCATTCCTTTCTGTATTTCTTGGTGCTGTAGCGCCACCTATAGATTAGTGGGGCCGTGCGAGAACATTTCCAGAAATTTTCACATCACCAGTGTGCAAGAGGACGCACGTGCGCGTGCACGAGTCGAACAGAACAGGCAACAACTCATGGAAACACAGCTCTGTGGTTCTATGAGAAGGCAGAACCTCCACAGGGGAGGGTCCTCAAAGGTAGTGTGTGCGCATGTGTGTGTGTGTGTACCTCGGCGATGTCCACGTGTCCGTACGGAGGTTTCCGGTGTCGATACATCCAGACGGCGGTGAGCAGGGTGACGGACAGCATGGTGACGGGCAGGAGGCAGTAAATCATCACATTTAACACGCCGACGCTGGGGGGCGGGGCTTTGATAACTGAGGCGCGTGCGCACACACACAAACACACACATACACACAGAGTTTGTTAATCATAACAACAAACAAGAAAACTGATTAACTGATGCTATGATCCACAAGAAATCAGAGGGAGATGAAATGAGAAGAGCCCTGACCGCCCCAAACACACACAGAGGAAGTGACAGACGACCATGACAACGGATGGCGCCGGGTCGAACCACTCACGTGCTCCGGTGACGTCAGGCAGGTGCGTGAACCTCTCGTTGCAGAAATTCCCTTCGCAGCAGCAGAAGAAGACCTGGGGGCTCTCCTCCGTCGCCACACACTCCTGTCTGAGAGACAGAGAGAGAGGACGTCAGGGGTGGGGAGTCAAGGACGTGAGGGGGGAGAGAGAGGATGTCACGGGAGGGGAGGGGAGGGGGCCTCATGGGTGGGTAAGGGGGGACGTCACGGGGGGGCGTCAAGGGAGGGAGAGGGGATAGAGGGGATGTCATGGGAGGGGGTGGCGTTACGGGAGGGAGAGGAAGGGGGAGAGAGGGAGAATGAGGGAGCTTCTAATTGGATTGTGAAGCTTCACAGCAGCACAGAAACTCGTGGGTCAAGCGACGCTGGTTGAACTGAGACGCCTGCCGGCCCCCGGGCTGCCTTCACGGCCCAGCGCCGACTGACCGAGGTCCGCCCCGCTTCTGACCCGGACGACGGCTCCGGTCGTCGCTCGCTCAGCCCCTCCCGTCAGGGTCAACTCACAGCAGCAGCCACGTGACCAGGAGGTTGTTGGTTCAACGCCCGGACGCACCCGATTCAGCATTCACAAGGTAAAATGTGGTTCACCGTCTCGGCCACTAGGAGGTGCTGCAGCCTCTGCTACTACTGGTACTGATAGTACTGCTATTGGCAGTAGTGATAGTACTACTGCTGCTACTACTACTACTACTACTACTACTGCTGCTGCTGCTGCTGCTGCTGCTGCTACTATTACTAATCTACTACGAATACTACTTCTAAGCTACTACTGCTACTATTACTATTGCTACTCCCACTACCACTACTACTAATCTACCACTACTATGACATCAGTCCCGTTTCCATTTTCTGAACATTAAATCAAGTTTTCGGTGTTTGTGTTTCCAGGGCTCCAGAGATCTTGTACATATCGGTCCGTCTTCACCGTAGTCTGAACAGCAGACCTGTCAATCAAACGGCGTCTGGGGAGATTCTGCTGGATCTCACAAAAGCAGCTGCACTTGACCCAAATAGCAGGTTTTTTTCCCGCGAAATACGTGAAATTTGCAGCTCGGGTTTGTGTCAGGGGGAAAAGCTGGCAGTGCCTGAATCATATGGGCGAGTTGCCAGCCTGATGGTTCACATGTTTTTTAAGGAGTGAAGCTGTTGCATCATGTAAAGCTCCACCCTCCTCGCTGCTGCCTGTAGACGTCATTTCATGAAATGCAGCCGGTTCTACAGACTTGATTGCTGCCGCCGGTTCTGAACGTCAGCGGGAGGCATCTAAAGCTAAGCGTGTTTTAGAAGGAACCGAAGCGCAGATGGTCGTCAGACACCGGAGGAAAAAACAGACGACCAACAGCTCAACGTTCGCGCCCATGTGAACGGAGGAGAGAAATAAGGCTCCTTCTACGAGATAATGGGCTGAATTGGGTTATTTCCATAATGCGGTTTGGTATCTTGGGAAACAGCTCTGATGGTTTTGATGAAAACATCATTATAGCAGCGAAAACACGAAACCTAAAAAGTCATAGTGTGTCAGGATGATTTTCTCAATCTACCTCTTCATTTTTATCACTTTTAGTTTCCTTTAAGAAATATCACTTGATTCGCTGTTTAGAAACTTTGCTTTCTGACCTGGTTTCAAAACTTTCTTCTGATTAGTTTATCGTTGTTTACCACTATTAAACATTGGATCCTTGAACCTGATAAGACTGAATTGCTTTTTTGTTTTCTTCATAAATATTGTGTCTGAATGCCTGAGAAAGTCAAAGCTGCTGCCACCGATCAGACGTCTATGACCCATCTCGGTTACACTCCGATCGGCCGTAAGACCAACAGAGGCGCCGGATGCCATAACTCGGCGGAGGCGAACGACCCTTCGGGTCGGACCTGCTTGTTTACGGTTGTGTCGTGTTTGTGTGGCCCAGAGAGCCTGTCTGAAATGGACGATCTCAGGCTGCTTTTCCAAAACCTCCTCATGAATAAAAAAAAATTACTTTTACTGGGATTCAGCCACAAAATAATGACTAGAATAATCACATCGTATGTCTGTGTTCATGTCGTGAGTCACTCTTAGACCTGCGCGTATAACAGACATTCTGACAGGAGACGGCAGAGCTGTCATCTCCCACGCTGTCGCCACGTTGTCAGCTCTGGTGTTTAGGCGGCGACCAACTGCAGCGAGAGAAGTTTCCGACCAGGGACAGCGGCGCTCATTAACGGGCTGACGCAACAACACTGCGGTTGGAACAGGGACAGGACTCCGGACGCCACCCGCTCAGCGAGGTGGCGTCCGGGTCCTTATTAGCTGCTGTGGTTACTCGACGGTGAGGGAGACGCCGGATACCAGGACGCCGGCCTGGTCAGCCAGACCCAGTTGGGCGACCCGGGTGGTGTAGAGGAAGGCGTCCATACCGGTCGTAGCAGTTGAAGTCGTCCAGCCAGCAGCCCTTCTTCACCAGCTCGATGGAGCCCGAGCTGTTCCTCCAGGAGGCGTAGCAGTGGGAGCGCTTGTCCTTCTCACCCTCGCAGCGCTCCACCCCGCTCCGGTTGGTCTTCTCGATCTCGAAGTTGACGTTGTAGTAGAGACACTCCCTGGTGTCGGCCTCGCCATGGCCCAGTCCTGCAGAGAGAGAGGGAGCATGTGTGTCAAAGGCAGCATTCACACGAGACATTCACGCATGCTAGCATGTGGGTGCACACACACACACACACACACACACACACTCACTCACTCACTCTTCTAACTCTTGTAAGATCCAGACTTAAAAGCTGCCGTGGGCGTCAATGCCGCTTGATGAGCCATCGCGCCTCAGTCCCTGACCCGAGTCCCCCCCCTCAAAAACACCATTAGTGCTCTGCAATCACACTCGACGTATTAAAGCACCGACAGAGAAGAAAGGAGGCGGCGTAATGAGTCCGGCCACCTGCCCCCCCGAACCAGGTGAGCTCCGCTCTCAGAGGACCAATCAGCCGAGACATCGTTCGACACCTTGACCAAAGTCTGGACAGAAAGTTCAGTCTGACTCCGTCCAACGAGGAGACACTTCAATCACCGAATCAGTCGCAGTCACACAGAAAGGAAACCAAAAATGTATAGTCAGAGTGGTTCATGCTTCTACTTTATGTGTGTGTACAGGTCTTTCTATGGGTGTGTGGACAAACTTGAGTTTGAAAACCGTTGTTGGATTTTGAGTTATTTAAAGATGACTCTGATGGAGCCGAGCTGAGTAACGACAGTAATGTAATGAGTAATGTAACAGATTACTGCAGCTGAACCAGCAGTGGCCAGCTCCTGTCTGCAGTGTAGCCATGGATGAACAGACAACTGTCACTGGATCACTGTAATACTGGAGGAGACTTAAAAACAGCAGCATTCTGAATGGAGTTCTGCAGCCTCTTATTTTCTGGCTTCTAAGTGGATTTCTGAAGCTTTTATTCTGTAGGGACATCAGAGCTTTATTCTGGAGGGACACCAGAGCTAATGACATCCTCAGGAAGTGACACAGGATCATATCAACATGCGTGTCAAGTCTGTGAGTCCAGGTCTGACTGAATGTGGACTCTGAGAAGAAGGTTGAACTCTAGCATGAAGGAGTTTCGAGTCTTAAAGTACTTCATTCAAATACCCTCCTGTTGTTTTACTACACCTGACCCCCCCCCCCACCACCACCACCACTGTCACCTCTTGTGCCACATGTGTAGGACCTACCTGACCTGATTCAATCTACTGTTCAGATTTAGATTCTCCACCGACTCATGTTTTAGCCGTTTTCTTGTCATTCTCCTAGCTTTTCTCTACAGAAACTGGAAACACCTGAGAAAATCTTCAACAGTGTTTGTGACAAAAATGACCAGAAATAAAGAACAGGAGAGAGAGAGTGTGTTAAATGGTGTAAAACACACACACAGACACACTTGCAGCTTGAAGCCAAACTGAAGAAGCAGTGATGACTGCTTCTCTGCTCCCCTCTCTCGCTTTCATCTGTCTCTTCACCTCCTTCTCATTCATTCCTGTCATCACCTTATCCCTCCTTCTCTCCTTTTGTCTCTGCTCTCTCCTCCTCTTTGTCCTCACCCCCCCCCTTTCCCTCTGCTTCTTTTATTCCTCCCTTGTTCCTCCACCTTCCATCTCCACTTTGCCGCCTTCTTCTTTTTCTTTCTCTTCCCTCTTTCACCTCTATCTGTCTCTCCTTCTCTTCACCTTTTCCCCTATTGTGTCCTTCCTTCCCTTCCTCTTTTCCCTTTTCTCTCCTCCCTCCTTTCTTTCTCTCTTCTCATCCTTTCTTTTCTCATCTCCTCCTCTCCCAGGTTGAATTGTCTTCTACTTCCTTTTTCCATTGCTCCTTCCTTTCCTTCCTTCTCCCATGTCATATCCTTTGTTCCTCTTTCTCTTTTGCTTTTTTCCCCCTTCCTTCTCTTCCTTCTTCTTTTCCTTATGTCATATCCTTTCACCTCTTTTTGTTTATTTGCTTTTTTCTCCATCCCTTCCCCTCTCACCTCCATCCTTCTCTTTCCTTTCTGCTCCTCTCTTTTTCTCTCCCATCCTCTGCTGTTTCTATCCTCCTCTTTCCACCTCCTTCTCACCTCTCCTTCCTCTTCCTTCACCACACTCTCTCTCTCCCTCCTCTCTTGTTGTCTCTCAAATCTCCTCCTCCTCCCCTCCTCCTCCTCTTTCCCTTGAGAATTAATTACATTCTTTCCCACCCCCCAAAAAAAAGAGAGGAGGAGCAGCAGGGTGGGCGAGCAACGGAGATAAAGAGAGAGCGAGAGAGAGAGCGAGAGAGAGAGAGAGAGAGAGAGAAGGTGGAGGTCATTTCAGGTAACTGGAGCTATGAGATTTAACTCACACACAAACACACACACACAAACCTAGCAGCTACTTATGGGCACCAGATGTGACCTTTGACCTCTGAGGTCGTTCAAGAATGAGGTCATCACCAAAACAGCACTCTCAAAATACACACACACACACACACACACACACACACACACACAAACAAACACATACAGTAGCTACAGATATGACTTCAGCCTCTTTCAAAGTAAAACACTTAGTTTATGTCAGTTACCATGGAAAAATGATCAACTCCATTACTCATGATTTTCTGATTAATCGAATCAGCACAGGACAACTGCAAAATTTAAATTCTCTACGACACCTGGCTCAGTAGCTGCAGTCTGGTATTAGTTGGGGACAGAGCCTGAGGAGGAAGACGAGGACGAGGAAGAAGACGAGGACAAGGGTTGTGACAACTCCACGCAGGCGACCAGAGAACCGAAGAACCAGCCAAAGTGAGGGAGAGAAAGACGGAGGAGGAGAAGGAAATGAAAGCTGAGTTTTCTGGGGATGAGCAATGTGAGACACTGAGGACAGACCGAACAGGTTTTGGCAGCTTTTATTGTGACAGATGTTACAGCCAATCTGTGCATTAATTGTCGCTAGGCAACCAGAAAAGTGGGAGTACCCCCCCCCACACACACACACACGTGCGCACACACCCACATACACATACTTCTATCTTTCTGAGGACTCTCATTGACATAATTCCTTCCCCAGGCCCCTACCCTGACCCAGACCTGAACCAGATACTAACGTGAACCCTAAACCAGGTCTGAACGAACGAACCCTCAAAGACAAAATGTCCTCAGTCCTTAGGGTCCAAAACCTCTACCGTTCCTCAAAGAGATAGAAGTACAAGTAGTCACGCACACAACTGCAGCAGTGATAACTACTTCCTCAGAGTTCTCGCTGTGGAACAAATTGATAACTAATTAATCACTTTATGTATCAGGTGAGAAGCAACGAGTGGCTTCTGAACGTGGACAGTGTAAACAGGGAGGAAACCCGAGAGCTGCCGTGGCTGGGAAACGTGGATTCATTCATCACCACGCTGGTTATTACACACAAAACATGACCGGACCAACATGTCGACAAAAATCTACAAAGGCAAACACCAACTTCAGATCCAGGTTCAAAACTGTGACTGGACCTTAAACACTGAGCGACGCGTTCGTGTCCCGAGTGAATTGACAGCAGATCATTGTCTTTATTCCACCAAAAACACTCCTGGAGAAGATTTGGTGGGGGGGGGCACTGACCCCACTGGGCAGTGTTTATCTACAGCTGAGGAAGGTTCAGGATAGTGAGACTATCATTAAACTGCCGCTGTTGGTTGAATGTGACGTGAATGTGACCGAGGACAAACCAGACTCTTTATGTGACAACAGCTCATCTTCAGCTGTTTACACCAAAAGAGCAACACTGACTTTAAGGTTTATTATTGTATGATATTAATCACATAACCTCCGTTTGATCCCTTTTACCTTTGTGTTCAGGACCCGTCCTGAGGAAAAGTTGGATCTGTCGGACTCTGTTATCACTTAACCCCATTAAAACCAGTCAACCGGACCGGGAGCCATTTCAGGTCTAACACTGGAGCCGAGCTCTAATGAAGACCTAAAACACAGTAGTGTTGATGAGCTGGTCCCTGGTACTGCTGGGTTCTACCTGGGTGGTTCCAGTTCACATACCAGTCCAGCATTCAGCAGTAGAGGAGCCCGTCGTCTGCTGTCCGAACCCTCATCAGTATTCTGGAGGTCAACCTTGGTCACCATGGAGATCTGTGAGCTAATGGGCCAGGCAGCTGTCAGTGTGTGTGTGAGTGTGTGTGTGTGTGAGTGTGAGTGTGTGTTGACATTTAGTCCAACTTTTTTTTTTTTTTCAATTAAAAAGTTGAGCTGCAAGAAAGTTCAGGAAGAGACAAAGGTACAGCTTCTATTGAACCTTCAAAGAGGAACACACACACACACACACACACACACACACACACACACCAGTTGTGAAGACTGGCATAGCCCCAGACCTAAACCTGGTTCTGACCTGAACCCCAAAACCACAACCCTTAAACAGCCCTTTGAAATTGTGAAGACCAGAAAAAAATGTCCTTACAACAATAGTTACTAACCACACAACCACAGGAGGACATGTACACACACATATGCACACAAACAAACAAACAAACACACACACACTCTTTTTCTCATGTGTGCAAACAGACGCATAAATACACACTCCAGCAGATGCAGACAGGCATGTACACACACGTGCATACACACCAATACACACACCACAGGGGGAACATCTGTCATCCTGTAAAAGCTCCTCTCTGTCTCTCTCCCTCTGGTTAATGGAGTAGTAAAGGCATAGTTCAGATTTTTTTAACTTGAGGTGAAGTAACCACCTTTTAAAAAGTAACTTCCTGGAACAAGGCTGTTTCTTTCTATTTACAATTCAAACTCTCACACGAACATGGTAGAGAATAAATCAATATTCAAACTGAAACAAGCTGTTTGAATTTTTTTTTAAAAATCACCGTGTGGAGGTTTAGGAGAGTTTCTGAAGCAAGCTGTGGTGGGGAGGAATGTAACCCCCACCAGGAAATGGTTAAAAACTGGATAAAAAAAAACTGGTATATCCACAGTACTTTATCACAGACGGACTCATAACCTCAGTAGCCAATCAGTCTGCAATTCTTGTTGCTGTTTCACAGCCACAACTCGAGCACCAAACACCTCCAGCACTGCTGTCTGAGAGAGGTCGCCCCGTATGGTGGCGAGTGTTTCCATGGCAACCGCCGTACGGCAGCCCATGAGGGTAGATGATGGGCAGAGAGACAATAAGAGGTCTGATCCGAGGGCGGAGAGGTCGGCCATCGCCCTCACACACTGAGCTGCAGACCGGATCTATTGTTTGTGTGTGAGATCATTTAACCCTGCGTGTCAACGCACACACACACACACACACACTATATATATAATATATATATGCATATATATATATATATATATATATATATATATATATATATATGCTAATCAGTGTTATGTGTGTTAGTGAATAATGTCATTATGGAGCCGAGCCAGAGAACCACAGCGGAGATGCCAGAGTTTTCCTGCCAGATGCCGTCCCTCAGCCGGGTCGCCGGGGTCCGCTTTGACCCCCCCGGGAACGAGACCACGCCTTGGCTCAAGGACCAGCTCTCTGGTTTGGGCCTCTGATGAGTCGCTTGAAAGAGCAAGTCCAGAGTTACTTTTGAACTGAGTTCATGATAAATAAAGCTGATTCTGGACATTATCTCTCCTTGTCAGACAGTGACTGACTTCACGGGTTAATCTACTAGTACTGGACTACGCTGTCATGTATGATTATAATATAAATGGAGTATATAACGTTCTGGGATGTTTATTTTAATGACGATTTCATGCATGGTTTCTACTCATTTTTAAACAGATTCATTTTAACAATCCTTATTGCTTCCCCTCCCTCGTCTTACTTCGGATGTTTTAGGCTCGTGTTGGAATTATGTTAGATGCTCTGTGGTTTGATCTTTTTTTTTTTTATGAGCGTGTCCGTCCTCAGGTGTTAAAACCTTCTCTGTCTCTGCATCACCGTGGAGTTAACACGTCCTGCCGGGGACGCACTGATCACACTGTTAATATTCCAGAGGAGAAACGATGGACAGGACTGGGAAAACGAGACCCAGGTTACGCCGGATGGGGATGACTAGACTCTACCTGCAGGTCCAGTGTGTTCTCATGACCTCTGGCCGCAGAGCAGACGTTGCCGTGAAAACCACAAATTTTCATATTGTGCACCATAAACGGCGTCAGCTGCGCCAATTGTTATGACGAGCACCATAAAGACCGGAGGAGGAATTTGAGCCAGCGCTCATTCAGTCGCATCGTCCGGCTGTGACAACTCAAACACATAATCACATCGCACACATTAGCATGTCTATACTGCGTGTTTGTGTGTGAGAAAGTGTGTGACCTCTAACCTCCTGTGTTTTCTTAATGATATGGAACCAGACGAGTGTGAAATGCAAATCGCTCCAAATGTCTGTGTGGGTGGGTGGGGGTGTGTGTGTGTGTGTGTTTTTGTGTGTGAGTGCGCATGACTTTATCATGCAAAATGACCACATACGAATTATTAAGAGGCTTTGTGTGCTCAAGACAAAAGGGTCAGGGGTCATGCCCACGCGCACACACAAACACACACACACACAAACACAAACACACACACACGCATCTGGCAGCCCAAGTGTGTGTGTGCATATGTAATTGAGATCATAGGGCAACATATGAGATGCAAAGCCATGGGAACTCTTCTCCCACACATATACACACACACACACACACACACACACACACACACAGAATGAAGGGGCTGACATTCATATTGTGATTCAGTCCTCTCATCACGTACGGAGGATCATTAACAGCAAAACTATGGAGCGCAAACAAACACATTAGAGTCCAAATGGATCCGACCAACTCTGAAGGGATCAGGTCACGATGCCCTGAGTTCAGAATTCAGATGCAGCACCGACACGAATCCGTGGTCCAAACTCTCTCTTGCATTATCACATTCATACTTTCAGTTTTTTAACTTGAACTTTCCATCTGAAACTTTTAGTTACTGAGGAATGAAAGAAGTGTTTTGAATCAAACTGTATCGAACTGAATAAAAACTTGTGATAACAAAGCACCAGCTTCCGCTCTGTGGCAGCGGCCGCTGAGGCTCATGGGTACTGTAGTTCCTTGTGCTGTTGGCCAAACACCCTCTGTGTTTGGGAGACTGACCGGAGAGAAGAAGTCAAACGCCAACGCAGAATCGGGTGCGTCCGGCCTCGCGGCTCCGTCGGTCTACAGCGCGAATCTGTGTGTCAAAGCTCGATAAAGCAAGATGCGAAAAGTCTGCGTGGCCGCCGCTGAAACAACGGATTTTAACTTGAAATGTTGCTCTTGTCACCGTCGGCCCTTTAGACTCTCCTTCACTCCTCTATTCACTTTTCCTCCTCCTCCTCCTCCTCAGCCAAGTCCTGGCTTCCATCCAGCTGGATCCCAAAGTGGGCTTCCCCTCCCCAAACTCACTCACACTCTCTCACACTCACACAGCCTCTATTTATAGCCACTCACAAGTCAGCCTCAACACTGCTGAACCTTCTCTGTGAAAATGATAAGAGGAGGAGGAGGAGGAGGAGGAGGAGAGTACTAGAGCTTGTCCTTAACCAAATCTCGCTCAGGCAAGCGCACACACACACACACACACACACACACACACACACACACACACACACAGCAGCCCTAAGTGCCATCAATCAGAGTGTGGTCGGCCCTGACAGCACCGAGGGCTCCAGACAATGGAGCTGACCTCGGAGACACTGGGCCTCATGGCTGGAGAGAGTGAGCAACAAAGACGGGACAGAATCCGACTCCCCACTCGTCCCTTTATTTCTGTCCCTCCAGCCTCCAGCCGTCCTCACTCCATCCAACACATTGGTTTGGGCTGAGCCTGACGCGCTTCAACTACGAACTACGAGCAAATGAAAACAAAAACCTCCATTGCTTTGACGACGCACATTTCTTAAGGACCCCTCACTGGTTTTCTGTTTTGTTCGACACCTTCATTTTTACTAGGGGTTTTTGGATCTGCAGCTGGCAACATCTGACAATTGCACAAATTAATCCGCAAAATAATTATTAATTGATTAGACTGTGAATCGTTAGAAGTGATCCAAAACACCCATCACGATTCCCCAGGGCCCAAAGTGCTGTAAATTGCCGGTTTTATCCGACCGACCGTCAAGTCAGTTTTATTTATATAAGCGACGAGCAGGTCTGGACCGAACTCTCCTCAATGTTAAAATTGTCCAACACCAGAACATATTTCATGAACTAAACAACAAGCCAATCACTTCAGGGTTTTTAAGGGATTCCGGGACAACTTGTGGAAGGTGAAGGAGGTCCCTGGGGGTGTTTGAGGCACCGCAATATTTCAAGGGCCAATGACAGGGGTTGAGGGTTCCTCTTCTGGGGCAACATGGGTGGCTTCACTGGTCATTTCATTTGAGAGTCTGGGAATCTAAGGTTTTCCTGGGCTCTTTCAGAATGTCTCTGAAAGTGCCCCTATACTGAATTCCTGGCAGTTCCAAGGTTTCTTGAGGGAGTTTCGTGGCTCGGTGTTGGATTTTGTCATCGAGTTGGCCACAGCATTCTCTAGGGTGTCCCAGGGCTTCTTATGGTTACAAGGCCATATGGGGGACCATAGCAGTGCTCAAAGGTGGTTTTGAAGTTGTTTTTGGTATTTCAGATGCTCTAGTACCACTCTACAGAGTTCAGAGACTTTAATGGGTCCAAGGGCACCACATTGATATCTCCTTTATTCTAAGCAACCTTTAAGGAGTTCCGGACCTTTGCAAGGGGGTTCTAAGTATCCTTGAGTTTGTTCTTGTAAAGTTTGATGTGGTTCCTGGGTTTCTAATGTGGTTTGTACGAGGGTTTTGTGGTTGATTTGGGATCTCAAGGTCTTTTATGGGTTTCTATGGGTTTTGGATGAATTTTTACAGGTTCTTGAGCAGAAACAAAACAAATCCGGCTGTTTTGGCTGTGATGAAATGTTGTTTCTCTGGTTCCCTGTGGAACATATACTGATAAAGAACAGCTGTCCCTTCTATTAACTTCTAAGTTAGGTTTCACTTTCTGTGTCACATCCTTTGCGACTTAAATCGAATCCGACGCCTGCTGACAGACCGACGGAGCTGCAGCTGTTTGCGGCTCATAGGTTTGCAAATATACAGATGTCGGCTATAATTCAGATGCCAGAACAATGAGCATATGTGCAGAATGTGGTGATTGTTCCCATGTGAATGAGCCAACAGATGGCTGCCGGTTTAACGAGTAATCTGCAAAAAGCATATGTACAGAAATATACACAGGAAACCTTCAGGGAAGAGGCTTGAATCGTTTCTAGAGAGGCGTTTCTTTTCCCCAGTATTTACTACATATACCAATTCAAGGAGCCTCAGGACCCCCTAATATGGGCTGAGATCCCCTTTAGGGATCACTGATGACCCCCTGTGGAGTCCTGGTTCATGTTCAAAAACCCTGTGAAACCTTAAAGGACACAAAGACACCCCTCGAGGACAAAAGACACCCACCGGCGTTGTCCTGGGACCCCGAAGAACCCCGACGGCCTCATTGGAATCTTTTCCCCCGGAGGAAATGTTGCTGCAGACAAAACACCAGACCTCGACTTTGCCACGGCGCCACGTGTGAGTCTGTGCGAGGCTGAGCGTGCACGTGACCGTGCACGTGACCATTCACGTTGGACCGGCTGATAACAGGAGTCCGTCGGTCCGACGCAGTCCAAACAAATCGCCGCCACAGGGGAGGAACCACCTGATAAGACCACTGGCATAAGAGTGTGTGTGCGTGGTTGTGTGTGTTTTGTGTTTGTTGTCCAGACAACATCTGCCCCTGTCATCTCTGAGAGACCAGACGGGACTTGCACCCCCAGACTGGGCCCCCCATCCCCGGACAAATGGCGGCAGAGAGACAGAGAGACAGAGAGACAGAGAGAGAGAGACAGAGAGAGAGAGAGAGTGTGTCATTCCTCTGGTCCTTGAGGGAGAGAGGAGGGCGAGAGAGGAAACAAATGAGTAGAGCAGGAGGGGGTGGGGGATGGGGTGGTCTGGGCCCCTGGGAGCCGTCAGTTTGTCAATGAAAGAGAGTTGTGTGCCCCCCCCCCCAATCTGTCACAGTGAGGGTCTAAACTTTACAGCCAAGCGAACACAATGCAGACCAACGCTTTACTGTTGTTATTCTATACCATGAGCCCAGAGGCTGCCGGCATCCGATTGGACGGTTTGAGAGGAGCAGGACACGTCGTGCAGTGGGCGTCTGTTGACTCAGTTAAAGCTTCCTGGGCTCCGCTGTCATCCCGAACAGCGCAAGCTAGGTAACACTATCTGTCCAGGTACACACACACACACGCGCAAACCCACACGCGCACGCACACACACACACACACACACACACGCACACGCTCTCACGGCTTCTCATGGCGCTGGTGGTGTCGACCCACATGACTGACTCAACACGTTTCAGTGAGAGAACCAGCCTGGAGGAGACTCCACTTTCTTCCTCCGCCCTCAGACCACATAGGTGAAGGGCACTGAACCTTAACTTGGCCGTGGATTATCCAGATCCATGGGAAATGACACCCGCAGAAAGTGACCAACAACGGGGCAACACGCCCCCCCCAAGGACGCCAAGATGTTCGACCAGCGAGATACTCTGCTCCTTTCCTGCAGCACACCACCTATTTAATCGTCTTAATGATGATATAGGTTATCGATCAGATTATCGACCGCAGTTGGATCAATACACTTGTTCACTGTGTTAAACTCATCAGACAATAAGCCTGAGAATGAGGCAGCTCGCTCTCTCTCTCTCTCTCTCTCTCAGCCGAATCTATTAATTAGACTCATATTTAAAATCACCCAAATTTGCTGCCTTGCGGTTGTTTTCCTCCTCCAACCAGTCAGGTTTCAGTCCACACCCACATCCATCCAGACTCATATCATATATGTAGCAAAGATTTTAGGTGGATTTTAATGAATGGTATTAAATGTGTTTTGTCATAATTAGCATACAGGTTTTTGTGTTAAGGCCAAAACACATGTTTTGTGGGTTCAGTGGCCTCCACCTTTGACCTCTGACCATGTAATTCTAATTAGTTCATCCTCGAGTACAAGTGAACTTTAAAACCTCATACTGGGGAAACACTGGTGAAGCTTTAAGTTACTAGGTTGTAATTTCCTACTAATTTCCATCAGAGTCTGGTACAATCTGGTACCAGTGATGGGGAAAACAGTTCTGGGTTCTGACACGGATGTTTTAATTAGAGTTTGATCTCTACAGAAATATCAACCTGAATAATAAAGTCCAGAAGAAGAAAATATTTTAGAAGATATGTTCTTGGTGGCTTGGGCTGTCCGACTGCAGCGAAGGGGCTGTTGTCTCAGGCTGGTTCCGATCCAAGTATCAGATTGCTGGCGCAGTGACTGACCTTTTGTCCCGGTCTTCGCCGGCGGACTGCCGTGGCTCAACGGGCTTGATCTGGGAGAGGTCTCCGCCTCTCTGGTCGGAACTGCAGAGACGGTTCAGTGTTCGAGTCACAAAAGACTCAACATTACGTGATCATGCATGTTTGTATCATCAATGTTTGTTTGGTCGGAAAAGTTCCGTGGAACAAACTTATCAGTGTCAAAATTAACATTTTCCACCATCAGCACTTTCAGCAGGAAATATCTTGTCATTGAATCTCTCACACACTCATATTCTTCGTATTTAGCAGAAGTAAACGACTTAAGAAAACCCCAGATGGAAAAAGTACAGACTGTTCTCTCTCTGTCCCCCCCCATGACCCATCTCCCCCTCGTAAAGCTGCAGCGACAGCTCAGCTCTTCCTGCTGCAGGTATGTGTTGCTGCGGTGTGAATGCAGCTCGAGCTCAAGCATCACATTCTGAGCACAACAACCTCAAAACCCAACAAGTCCTGAACCCTGACACCACAATGGGACCTGCAATGGTTCAGACCCCTCCACCCATAGACCTGGTCTCTCTCTCTTTCGCTCCTGTCACGATTCGTTCATCATCTGAATGTAAATTAGTTTTTTGGGGAACTTTGCTGAAACGACCAGAATCATCAGAAACTTTGACCTGTCCAGGGTTGGTTTTTAACTTTGACCCACACACACACACACACACACACACACACACACACACACACACACACACACACACACACAGAGCGAGGTGCAGACCAGTCCGTTCAATGAAAGCTCAGCGTCCAGGTCCTCTCCAGCCCTCCACTGGTAAACTAGGTTCAGCCCGTCCACTTTACCGCACCACTGTGACTGATGCACAGCGCGAACTGTTAACCTGAACCAAGTCCTCGATAACAGTCTAATGCAGCATAGCCTTTCACCTCCAGCCACAAACTGACTAGACCTTTCCATGTGCTGTTAATACCGAGGCTCATCAGCTTTGGAGGCTCGGCTCCTGCTGCAGAGCACGTTCTGAGAGCACAAAGAAACTCTGCAGGACCCTATCTGGGCTAATAGTGTGTGTGTGTGGGGGGGGGGGGTAAAAACAGGGTGTCCTCCTCCACCCAAAGTATTGATTGCTGAGAAAGCAGGTCAGCTGAGCTTGAGAATATATTAGAGTAAAGAAATGTCAACGCTGCAGCTCCAGTACCGTAAACGCAGTGGAAACACCTCCGTCAGGACCGGGACAGGAACACGCCAACATGTGGAGACCTGATTGTTACAGTTGACTGGGTCGTTCCTACAGAGGCTTAATCATGACAAAACCCAAGTGACCATGTACACGTACAATGTACTTGTTTTTACGCCTCTACATTTATTAGTTTACCATGACATTGGAGCTATATTCTGTGTATAATTCTGTACTTCTACTTAAATAGGATATTAAGTGCAGGAATTTTACTTGTAATGGAGTATTTCAGACCTCCGTACTCCTGCTTGACTAAAGGATGCGAGTTCTTGGTCCACTCACCAGACCCAAGTCTCTTCTTTTGGTTTCAACAGTATTTGACTATCACACAAATTGGAGAATTAGCCGAGTTAAACGACTCCTCGCCGCTGCCTCTGTTCACCAAGAGTCGGTCAATCAGCTGCGACCGTCATACTTTTACAAGTAAACTCAACGAGTTCTGTCACTTTCCAACCCGGTGCCGGCTTGGCGCTGCACCTCCCGAACGTCTCTTCACTGATGGACAGAGTTTGACTCACACAGTTGCTCTCACTTTGTTTTCACTCTTCAGGGCCTGACAGTGTCATGATTGTCCCCGAGAACAACACCACCATCACGTTTCCACCCTGAGGTCTGCCCCCCTCCGCCAACGGATTCCTTCTTCTATGACCATTTCTGGCTCTTCTGCAACCAGAGCCACAGAGACCGCTTGTTAGATCTGATGACTGGATGTTGCTTTTCACTTTGACTTAATTTATTTGTTGTTTTTACCACATTTTATATTCAGAATTCTAAATAAACGAGCAGGAGCTTCCCTGAGCTGATTATCTCTGTCAGGCACTACATTTTAATCTGCAGCTGAACATACTGACGGAGCAGCTGTTAAAACATTATAACATTTAATTGGATTTTCTTTGTTGACTTTTAAACATCAGTTGCGATGAGGCCGACAGCAGAGCCGGAGGTCAACCTGAGACTTGACCGACCCACAGCACAGATGTCTGTCACATGATCGTTTCCCGATCACTGATCGGATCTATAACGTACAGCAGCAGAAGTTTGATGGGTCGTTCTAGGAGACTCCGGTGGACGCCGCCGTCCGCTCACGGACTCTTTTTCACCTCCCTGCTCCATCACTTACTCGTTTTACCATAACAACTGTAGCAACTAAGACTTTGTCCATTTCCCTTAAACAGCCATTAGGACCAACATGCACAGGCCTGTCTGGGAAATGTTTCAGTAATTTACAGCTAAACAGCAACTCATTTTTAAACAATGATGAAGAAAGTTGCTGGAAAACATGGAAATTATACAAAATCACCGGAAACATTAATCTGAAACATTCCTGCCTGTTAACAGCTGCTGATGCAGGCGGATAAATGTAACGCTCCTCCTGCTCTGCGGTTTTGCACCGCGCTGAACCTGGTTTCACTTCGGCGCTCTGTCTCTCTCTCTCTGGCCCTCCTCTTGACCCAGTGCCTCCCCCTCTCCTCTCCCATCCTCTCCCCCTCCCCCTCCTCTTGACCCCGTGTCATCAATCTTTGGGAAGCCGTGAGGAGAAAAAAAAAACAGGCCCTAGCCCTTTAAATCTCGACTGTAGCTATGGGCACCCCCCCCACCCCCGGTGTTGAGGCCCTGCAGGGAGTCGTAGTAGTGGGGGGGGGCAGCTCAGTGATTCAGGCCCTGAAAACAATTTCTGTTTCCCTCCACAACAACAGTAACACAGCAGATACAGTCTCTGGTTTTAGATTCACCTGGAGCCAGGACTGAAGACTGGAGCAGGAAATAAAAACATCTCACCCTCACATTTCCACCGCAGATGCTTTGAACCAGATATATTGGACATGCCATGAAATCTTACTGTTTGTCCTTTTTGTGTCATCAAACCGTCCTCTGCTCATTTTGGGACATTGACAGAGAATAACAAACAAAAAAAAACAACCCAAAATACCAGACTCAGACTTTCTGAGATTAAAGTCATAAATTTAGGAGCAAAACAACCTGAATATTCTCTGAGTTTATGAGGTCATATATTTTCGGGTCATGAGGGTTGAAACTTGGTTGTGATTGACCAGTCAGCCCGATGAACATGTCACACGCAGCGCCCCTGACTGGATTCAGAAATAAAGTTCTGTGGGTCTGAATGAATCTTGATCTGAAATGAATCCACAGTAGGTAATAGGAGAATTGGACACCAAGCACAGAGCTAAAATAAGAAGCTAAAATAAGAAGCTAAAATAAACTGAACAATGCAGTAATTAGAGAATTACAAATGAATTCAAAACATACAATGAGATAAGTGAAGAATTAAACTGAGCCGAACGTCAAAAAGGAGAGTTTTTCACAGAGACGATGATGTGGATTAGCGCGTTGCTAGCATTAGCTCTTGTGTTTTTAATGAGGTTGGAGTTTCTGACAAGGTGATGTCTGTGTAATAACCACACACACACACACACACACACACACACACACACACACACACACACACACACACACAATATTCTGGAGTCCTGAGTTCTCGTTAAGATGCCAGCGCTCAGTCTTTCAGGGGGAAGGACTGACAGCGTCGAAGGGAAGTTCTGGACTATTCAGAGGTTCAGATTCTCCTCCATCATCAGTCCCATCAGGAGGCGTCTGATCGTCCAAGACTCAGAACAACGAGTCCAAACTGTCTTCAGAGACCAGAAGGACCAGGAGTCCTGCAGCAGGTGGTCTGGACCCCACAGAGTCCTGGTCTCAGAGTCATGGAGTCAGTCTGGCATCACATGAGGAGACAGAGGACACTGAGGCAGGTTCACCAAGATCCTCAGAACAACCGACCTGCCAAGAACCTGAAGAGCTGTCTCCCGGTGGACTGAGGAGAGCTGGTCCTGGTTTAAAGGCAAAGGGGAGTCACAGCAAATACTGGTTTGGTTTAGGTTTTTAGGGGTGGCAGGCAGAACCAGAGACAATAGCCAATCGGGATGAAGGATTCGAACCCAGGACTTCCTTTGAGGTGACGTGCATGTGGTCACAAAGTTGGAGGTGGACGGTTGTAGTCTCAGCAGCAGCGAGGCCTTAAAGTGCAAAGCCTGTCCTGAGGGTGGCGCTAGAGGAAAGACGAGGGAGTCAGGACAGTGTAAAGGGTTCTCCCTCTGAGGAGCAGGAGTGAGAACAGCAGCTGCTGTGCTACACAAGTCTGATCAACCAATAATCAGAAATGATCGATCAGCTGATGACTTTTTAATAAAGTGGTTGTAACAGCAGCTGCTGTCTTCAACTTCTACTCCATGGCAACTGAGCCTGTATGTCACCATGGTGACAGCCAAACAACACGGATAACGTGTGCGCGTGTGTGTGCTGTTTCTTTTTCCATGTTTCCAATCTCCGGTACTGGTGACTGACACTCCCTGATCAACATGAAACTCCCCTGGTTGAATCATCAGGGAAAGAAGGGAAAACTGTGTTAGAAAATATCTGGTTCTTTAACAGAACGTCAAAGCTGGGAAAACTACAACTCCCAGGATGCATTTCACTCCCAACAAGCCACCACAGAGCCTCACATTCTTGTTGGAGCTGAAGATCACGTCTTACTCTGTATGGATGCAAAAACATTTTTACAGATACCTGATCTCTGATACAATCATCGAAGGAAAGATCATGTGACATGGATCAGAAATCTCCTATCAGTTCAGTATCGTTCTACAATTTATCATCAGACCGCTGTAGCTCTGTCTCTCCTGGCCTGTATGTGTGTGTGTGTGTGTGTGTGTGTGTGTGTATTGATCAGGAGGTAAAGCTCTAAGCAGAAGAAGAAACCTGTTTCCCCCAGCAGCAGATAAACACTCCCTTTCCTCCAACTGTGCAAACCTGCTGCCACAGCTCCTTCAGGGTGAATATGTACACACACACACACAGACACACACACACACCTGCAGCCTGACATTAAAGACAAAAACACTACTTATCCCCTGAAGCCACAGACACAATATAAAGTCACTTCTGAAACATTACAGACGTATTATTGGGAATAAAACACCAGGAGGAGACGGTGAAATCACAATTACAAGCTTAAGTCCTACAACTACAAATTTACTGGGGTAGAAGCACACAGCATGAAAATGTCCCGGCACCGAAACTTAACCTCAAAACCAGGGTGGAACTACTGTACATGACAAAGGGACCGAGATCTCAGCAGGAAGTGATTCCAAAACACATCACAGTGAACTTACCACAGCCTCAAGAAACCTACACCTCAGCCACCGCAGAGGAACGATGATGACCATGATGGAACGTCGCCAGCGGAACCGGCAGACCCGACGCAGAGGAACAATGAGGTTAAAGACAGAATGTCAGACGCAGAGACACTGCCGAAGCCTCAGAGAACTTCTACGGGAAGGAAACCAACACGAAGCAAAATAAAGCCGAAACAATGTTCACACAGAGGCCCCGGGGCCCCCTGAACACTGGGACCCCGGGGCCAGAGCCTCTGCCACACTACAGAAACAACAGGTCAATAATAGGAATCCGAATAAAAAATGTGACTATAAACCCACTGCTAGAAGCCAAGTGGTAGCGATACCAGAGGAACGAGGTGAAGACTGAGAGGGTAGGTGGGATCTGAGACCGGAGACCTGACCCTGCAGGGACGAAGGAAAACCGGCAGCAACTAGGCAGGAAGAACAAAAAGTACAGGAAATTAAAACACAGTGGCACCAAGTCCAATACTCTTGCCGTCATTTCACCGCTGCTGACGCTGGAAATAGATGCCGTAGAGGCATCATGGGAATCGAATACCAGCTCAGACCCGCGGAGGGGCCGAAACCGCACCAAAGCCCCAAGGAGCCGGCGGCAGGAAAACGTGGTTGGTCTCGGCACTGGAGAGTCACACAGGTCACTAGCCCTGGAGCAGCAGGAGCGGGAGCCACCTGGTTCAGACCAGAGCTGAATATCAGACACTTTAACTGGACACTAAACATTACAGACGGATCACAGGACCCCAGCGAGGTCCTCGGTGGGCCCCCGGTGGGCCCCCCCCCGGACCGCCGGTGGGCCACGTACTAAGTCCTCTGGAAGCCCCTAAATTCACCGGTGAAATCTGGACCAGGGATCCAGAACGACCATCTGCAATGCGTGGACAGTGGACCACGGGAACCGGATCGGTCCCTCGTCACCGGGATTTTCTGCTCCTGCTCGACTGTAGTAGTATTTTTCCAGCGCGCACGCGCACGCGCCTCCTCCCGGCTACTACGAGGCCACGTGACCGAGCCGCTTCATTCATCCGCCCGCCGCGTGTCGTAGTAAAACGCGCGTGGACGGCGCCGAGGGGCGCGTGCGGGGGGGTGGGGGGTGGCAGCGAGAGCAAGGCGTCCGGTGATTTTAGAGGCTCGAGCTCCCTGCTACCGCTCTGACGATCGATTATCGATCCACCCGCGTGCCTGAGCAGACAATAGAGCAGACACACACACACACACACACACACACACACCAAAGACGTGTGCGCGCGACTGCAGCCGAGCCCCCGAGTTGCAGCCAAACACACCTGACAGCGGAGGCAGCTGCAGCCGCGCGAGGTGATTCCTGCTGCCTGAGACCAGCAGAGACTGTTCTGAGCCGAACCCGGATCAGACCCCCACACCGACCCGCACAGGCTCTGCCCTTCACCACAGGCGGGTTCGGCCACAAAGCGAGGACGCGGACGCGTCCCGGGGTCCCCGGTCCACCTTCAGCCTGAAAACCCAGAGGCAGCAGAAATAAAGCGCGGCGGCGTCCAGAGCAGTTTCTGGCGTCTTTGAGATCCAGCGGAGACCCTGTGACACTCAGCCCCGCACGAATCCCGCTCCCCCTCGTCTCCATGTGCCGGAGAAGCTCTCCTCCACGGCAGCACAACACACTCTTCACGAGGACGGAAACCCGGAGCAATTCTAACCCCAAGGTCTCCGCGGGTTTTTGAGCCGCAATAAAAGCGCATTAAACGCAAAACCCTCCCGGTGCTCTGATGGCACGAGCGTTTCGCATGAACCTGCCTCGCGGCGGCTTCCGTCCGCTGCCGTCCCCGTCTTTCTCTGCTGGTATTTCGGTGTTAGAGCGGACGCGGTGTTGCAACCTGCAGCCCTTTCACCCACAAAGCAAACACTCCCGGCCCCGGCCCCCGGCCCCCTTTACCTGCACACAAACTTCCCAGCACGAGTGCACAAGTCAGCCAGGAGAGCCACATATTCCCTCTAGTCGGACGCGGTCGCCGCTGCGCCGCCAGGTTGTCTCCTGCTGGCCCCCGGGTCCTCCTCCAACATTTAAAAGACAAGTTCAAGAAGCGCAGGAGGACGCTGCGTAAAACCACGACCCGCCGCCAGGCCCGGGCTCCGGGGAAGCGTTTTTGTCCAGTGGGCTTTTGTGTGTAGTGTGAGTGTGTGTGTAGTGGGTAATAATCCAGCCAGCAGCCTCCTCCTCCTCCTCCTCCTCCTCCTCCTCCAGAACGCACCGAACCCGCACGGCTCTACGGAGAAGTTCCCAGCGGATCCGAGGACCGTGCGGGGCGGGCGGCAGCGGCGGCTCAGTCCGAGGTCACTGGCAGGCACAGCCGGCGGATAGTTCCCAGAGCAGCCCGCGAAAAACGCTCACAAAGCGGCGGGAGGCGTGAAAACAGCCCGCAGACCAGCTCTCCTCTGACCGTCTCTCCCTCTTTCTTTCTCTCCACCACCTCGTCCTCCCTCTCCCTCCCCGGTCGGGGCTGCTGGGGACAAGCAGGCGGCCGGATGCGTAAAGCTGCACCGCCCGGCCCTGCACCACCCGCGCCCTCTTTCAAAGTAAAAGCCCGGGGCTCGCGGCCGCCGCCGGGTACGCTGTTCTGGGGTCCCGTGTCAGATGTCTGCTTGGATGGTGAAAACCTCCAGAGTCCAGATCTGCGAGGTCTAAGTACTAAATCCGGTGCGGGGATTCGGTGGCTGTGGGCGGTTACCATTTTGGTGTGGAGAGAGAAACGAAGCCCGACTATTATATGGAGTAAAATAAGCTTTAGAAAGAAAAAAAACTTCTCCGCTGTGAGGAAGGGAAACTATTTCTTCACCAGTGTGGGTCAAACTGAAGAAGTCCGGACTCTAGACCCCCAGGCTGATCCTGGTCTTCCTTAGTGGTCGCCCTGAGCCATCTCTGATCCTTTGGGTCAGTGAAATCCTCTCCCATCTTCTTGAGTTAAATTTAAAAAATCTATGGAATTTATTAATGTTTCATCTGCAGCCATTATAAAAACACAGCACATGGCAGCAGCTCCTCCTTCCAGGTGACCTGCACATGATCTGTTCAATTTCTTCTTCGACCGCTACACACATCGCATGCGGCGGCAGAGGCCACTTTTATTTTGATAATCTGCATGGTCTTCCGCTGTGACGGGCTTGACTGTGTTTGGTGCAGCCAGGCTGAACCGAGTCCAAGATGGCTCCTAAGGAGGGGGGGGGGGTGGACCCGGATGTTTAAATACAAAAGGCAGGAATGTGATGGAGGAGACGCAGACACGTCCTCGGCTACTCCAGCAACACAAAGACTGTGGAAATAGAATAATATGGATAACGTGAGACTGTGGTCGACACTTGGTCCCCGCAGAGGCATGATGGGTAATCAACACTCCCACAACATGCTCACAGAGAGAGCAAATAGTCAAGATGTGAAAACAAATAAAGTCTGTGAGTGAGTGTGCGTGTGTGTGTTTGGATTCATCAAACTTCATTTTCAGAATGTTATGCAACTTTTAAAAAGTGCAAATGAACCTGAAAAAGAAAATGCTTCTAAAACTGAAAACATTCCTACTCTTTTTTCCCTGAACCTTCTTAGAGATGAACAAAGTAAAGCTTTGTTTTTATTCTACACCTGAGATGAAGTTTCCTCTGGTGACAGTCACAGGTAAAAATCCACAACAAATATATGAGCAACTGTTTCATGGCTCCTCTACAAAGTCACCGACTGGCACCGGGGTCGGATCAGTCCGAACATTCGACCCTGGGCCAGGGAGCGAGTGAGCGCCTCTCCCATGATAAAACCTTCCGTGGGGGTAAACGCCGAGCTCATCTGCCTTTAACACAAAATGAGTGTACGGTGCCGGAATGACCCAGAGGGTCCAAGTGGATCAGGTCCGACAAACCGATTCTTCTAAAATAACAGAAATGCGTTTTGTGTGTGAAACATCCGGACTTGGCGGCGGCTCCACCAGGAACGTGGCCACATGCTGTAGATATGAGTGAAAAGAAAAGTCCAACCATCGGGGCTGTGCCGAGGATTCACTAAGGACTTCGACGGACGAGCTGTGGCTGGTTTCCACCAGACCTCAGACCGGAGAGAGACGAAAGACTCCCCTGCTCTCTGTTTCTGGTACTGACCGCCGTGAGAAGGGGGGAAAGAGGGAAAATCCTTTTCTTTTTGACGTCGGAAAGATTCAGGCCTGGTTTCATTCGGACGCCGCCGCAGCGCCTTTGCTCCTTCCGGCACACACACCAGAAACACTTCTGATCGCCGCATTACTGCACGGCGGAGGCTCGAGAGGCCGGGCAGCGAACATGGGCGGTGAACGTGGCCCAGTGCGGCCACGGGTGGATGTTGTTGGCCCGGCTCTGGCGTGCTTCTCTGCTGTCAGCTGACGTCATGTAAGTTCAGACAAGGACCAGACGGCTGCATTATTCTCGGGTCAGGATCAAACACAGACCCAGAGATGCGAGTGGTGAACATGCCTGAACACTTCACCACGCACGCGCACACACACAAACACCACTCCAGCATGTTTCAGCAGCAGAGCCGACTCTGCGATCCCGTCATCGAGAGGTTCCCCCACGTGTCACGACCACAGTCACCACAAGGATGGCGACGGTCGCCTCATTTTCCAGACTTTGTGCCTCACCGAGTCCAGAAGTGACCCGCGGCCGAAAAACACTCAAGATACCAGAGGTTCGACTCTTGTTCTCATGTTATTTCACCATATGTGGAGAACTGTGTCTGTCTTTACATAGAACCGTCCTGGAGTCCTGACATTCGCCCTCAGGCCGTGGACCTATGCAGAGTTCTGCTGAGTTCTGGAGGACATTGTAATAATTTGTGTGTAATTAAGAAGAGAACTCTGGATGTAACCTGCTGCCATTGCTGCCCATGACGCCACTTCTACCATCACTGCTGCCGGATCGATTGTCATCAGTGTGTGTTGTTATTACTGCTTGAGTCACTGTTAATGTCTGACACACACACACACACACACACACACACACACACACACACACACACACACACACACACACACACACACACACACACACACACACACACACACACACACACAAGCTTGACAAAACTTGGCGTTGTCAGTGACGTCGAACGAGTCAAAAATCTCAACAACTGTTCAGACGTACTCGGTCTTCAGATGCACCACCATGTCCTTCTGGACTGCAGCAGACCCTGATTCACATGTAGACCCCCAAAAAAAGCCAAAAACTCAGATCTCACAGAGTCTGAATAAAAGCTCTAAATCTGATCTGATTTTTATCCCAAACCAGGTGGAAATGGATCCAAAGACCATCACAACAAAACCCTCTTCACTTCTATAACATTGTCAGACACCAGAGACCAGGTCCACATTCAGTCGGCCTCAGAAAAGATAGTGGTTTTGGTTCAGTGTTAATAAACAGGTTGGGAACTTTTTCTGTATTAAACCAGACCAGGATCTTTTCCTGAACCTGAACCGGGTTCTGTGAGGGTCTGAACCAGAACTATGAACCAGTTTAATTAAGCTGGAGTCCCTACAGGTGGATGTTGAGCTGCAGGATCAGATGTTCTGGTGGAAAACAAGGTCTGGCAAGCTCACTTCGAACTCCACACCCCCAGGTTTCTTTTTGAACTTTTCTCACCTTTGGTCTTCAGACCCGGCCGACGCTGACTCAGGTGACATCACCTGAGGACCTTCATCGGACTTTAGCTCCTTCAGGGGACGAGTAAACAGGTAAACCGATGCTGCCCAGCTGATGCTTCAATTAATTAGCGAGTCTTATAATCTTTATTTTGGGTCTCTCTGCAGAATGTGTGTGTGTGCATGTGTGTTTGTATACAATCATTTCACACACACACACACACTCAGGAGCACAGCAGAGCTTTCTGTCTCTTACCAGTTTAATCTGTGTCAATATTGAACAGAATGGAGGCAATCATCTCAGCCAAACTAAAGCAGCTCTGGCACACTCCCAGTTAATCACACACACACACACACACACACACACACACGCAACCACACACAAGCTGCTGTGCCAATTAGTGGCTGAAACCCATCGTCTGTGTGCTGTCCAAAAAGACAAACAGTGTGTTTAGCGGGGGAATGTGTGTGTGTGTTTAGCGGGAAAATATGTGTGTGTGTGCGTGTGTCGGGAGAGTGTAGTCAGTCTTCATCCTGTAATGAATCCATCTGGGAGGTGACAAACACAAGAATTAAATCCATCACAGTGAACCATTAAAAAGTCCTGTTAGCTGCTGTTTTCCTCCATTCATGACGAGTCCATCCTACGGTAGAAAAACCCCAGGTCGTCTAACGACCCGTTGTTATCAGGAGGCGACCTCAGGCGGTGGCGGTAATTATGACTTGTCAAAACACTCAGCTGACAACAGGCCACAACGAGCAGCGATATAAACCTGCTCCTGAACGCAGCTTGCACTGTTCTCTGATACAAGAAAAGCTTCCGCTCGCAGGCCATTGCTGGGGGGGCAGACAGATCATTAAAAGGCCGCCGACATTTGCAAGTCAGTCGTCTGAAACTGAAGGTAATTCAGTTCAAACTTCATAGCTGGACGCGTCACTTTGGATCAGTATCATTACAATATTGATGAAAACAGTGAACCGGTTGTTGTTTTTCACAGTAACTCAGACACTAATAAAAGGGAAACAAATGTGCTCACTGCTGAAGTAAATACCGCGTCCTGAAGAAATCGCACCCAGGTAACACTAGTAAGACAAGGCGGACGGTGAATGGATTTTCTCCTCCCACACGCATCTGACAATGTAAGAACATTTGGCCGCTAACCAACTGTCCGCCGGGTCGGACGTCTGTAGGCGGATCATTTCCTCCGTGGGCGAAGCCGCCGTCCAGCCGGCTGAGTTGCCGCATCGGTCCGTCCCTCTCCAATCCTTTACTCTGCTGGATTGCATTTTTTTTCAGGCTCTGATTCTTGGCTGTCGGACGGATTTTCTCTCTGATTTGTTTCTGCGGCGGAGACGCTGTGAGCTTGCTTTCGTTCATCATGAATGTATGTAAAACACGTAACAGCAGCCTTCAGGAAGTCCTGCAGGTTGACCTGGACCAACCAAGCCCTCGTGGTTTCCGACCGACTCTGACAGACTCGGTATGAAAGGACTGGAAACTTTGGTGAGTCTAGCAACACGTTTAATGCTTCTGTGTCGAACCTTCGCCATAGCCTGACGTTCACCTCCCTAAAAACGTATCCAAACATCGCGGCAACACAGACCACAAGAGCTGCGACTGGTCAGCTTCCGACATCTCCTTCTCCGCTGCCGTCATCCAGACCGTCTCCTTCGAAGTTTCCTTTTGTTTCTGCATTGCGGTAAATTCAGGAAAATCTAAAACTGCTGTTCAACATGCGTCGGCTCCGACTCCGTCGAGATCGTCTCCATTTCAGTTGCTGTCGCTTCGAAGTGGAAAATTGCGGCAAAGAAACGCAACACGGTGGCTTATGAATGGTGCCGCAGAGCAGTGGATTGACGGTGTAACTGCAGAAGCATAAATCCATCTTAAGTCCTATAATGGTAGGGAAGAGTTAGATTCATGTAAGGGGGCTTTTAACTCTGTGATAGACGATATGACCATTTTAGCATCACTTTTGTTTCCAGTCCCTGTAGGTGGCCCAGTATTTACAAAAATACCGTGGTAGGATTTTTTTTCTTTCTCTCTGGTTCCTTACAGTCTGGTTCTCTTCCACTGAACCTACATGAAAGAACCAGCAGGAACCAGAGTTTGACTGGGACCTGATTCATACAGTGACATTACGCTGTAAATCAAAGTCTGGATTATAAAGTTTTACCATAAATTGCATAATTTGCAGTTTCCTAGTTAAATGAACCTCGGGGGTCATAGTCTCTCCTTCAGTCTTTACATCCCTGGTGTGGTCCTTGGTCCTGGTTTCATGTGTGGAGTGTGTCCGCCTTCCAACAGCATCTGGAGATGGCTGAATCCGATTCTACTGGTTTTATCGAGCCGACGAATAAACGGACTGACTGATGGCAAGGGAACAATGCTGATCTCCTCTGTTCCCTGCTGCAGAGGAAAGATGGCTTCCTTGCAGCCACGGTTAGTCCTGTGGTTCACCCTCAGCTTAGTGTGTGTGTGTGTGTGTGTGTGTGAGAAAGTGTATGTGTGTGTGATTGCAGGATCATATGGGTGCCGCCTCTTTACCCCCCCATAAATCTAAAGACAGACGGCAGCAGTAACAATCTCTCTCACACGCACAAGTCTGTTAAAGTGAATGGGAGCATTAGGAGACAGAAATGGTGATTGAAGCATTAGACTTTCTATCAGTGATTATAAGTTTCTCAGCTTTTCCTCTGGGTGACACACACACCCACACACACACACACACAGGGGCTGGATGATGTGAAGCAAGGAAATTGTTGTCGGCGTCGTATGTTCCGCGACACGAATGGCGAAGCTCCAGGGATGACAGCGGAGCTGGACTGGGACACTGATCCGGCTCTGGTCCCCATCCCCACAGAAGAACCTAAACCTTTCCTGGTCAGGAGGCGTGTATGGTCATTTTGAAGCAGCCTGGCGGTGTCTGCCTGTAATGTAGTGATGGTAAAGTGGACAGTGCGTGATGCCACTGCGCTCCGGCTGCCGATTCGTCAGCACCTGTCCCTGCTGCCTTCAGACGTCTGCAGGTATGTACCAACCTGACGGACCTGGAGCTCTTTGTAGAACAGGAAGCGGCTGAGGATGACAGATCTTATACGAATGGCCCAGATTCATTTATGGATCCGTGCAGACTGATCCACCGTCGTCTTTAATTTTCTTTTTTTTTTTTTTAATGTTGATTTAAAGTCATCTACCGGCTGGGGAGTGATTAATTTAAAGGGTTTCATCCTAGACACGTTATTCTCCAAAATACCAACAACTCTGTTTGCGCTGCCTCATTTCAATGACACCCCCCCACACCCCCACCCACTGTGAGCTCTGCATTTGGCACCAAAATACTGCACAGATGCCAAAGCTAATTTCAAGGTCAGGGAAATACCAAACTGTCAGAGCCATGAGAACTGGGCCCAGAGAGGAGTTGGAGACTGGATTTTATTTTCCCCCTCTTTTGATGGAGCTAGGCTAAAAGTCTAGTGTTTGTGCTAAGCTAGGCTAACTCTGGATATACGTCTGTCTCTTTGTTCCACGTCAGAGTCCATCTCTGTCTGAATCCTCCTCAGTGTCTCACAGGTGCGCCGAGAACCAAATGACAATCGAGTCCAGACCTTGAGCCGTCTCACTCACTGACATTATATACGACACACAGTCTGATATTAACGTTAACTGCTCCCTGCCATGAACCAAGAGAGATGGCTGATGAACACTGCTATGCCTGTGTGTTAGCATGTACTGACAGTAACCGATGACCCGGTGTGACTACATCAACCTTGTCCTAGATCAGGAGCAGAAACCAAAACGAGACCCAGGATATCTGGATTACAACATCTGATCCACAGGTCTTTGCGTTTACACCCGGTACTAATAAGTATCCTTGTTATCTTGATTGCATTAAGATTGAAACTTAATATGCTAATTAGCTGGGTGGGGCTGGTGGACAAATAAAAATCAAACCAGAGTGAGTCTTGATTCCTCCACTGCTGCCGATCAACAGCAGGTGGAGCCGATTCTCCGGACGCCGCCGTTAAACCCCGACAGGAGAAGAAGAGGATGCAGCGAGATGAGTTCGTTAAAGAATTACAGTCAGAGCTCAACCGTTGGAGAACCAGGTGGAGGATGTGACGGAGATTTGAAAGGTCTGTTGGTTCCATGTGTTGATGTGAGGAAGGTTCTGGCCTCCTCATCATCATCACTCCACACTGTTTTAGTTTATTCATTACATCTGTTTTAGCTACAGCTGCTGAGGAAAAACTGCTTTACAATATTGTACTTAACTTCTAAAAATGTCGTCAGGCTGGTTGGATCAGGTTCTGACCCATTTACACCTGCTAAGATTGGATCAGGTTCTGATCCCTTTAAACCTGCATCAACGTGTTTCTCCTGATCCACAGATGTATCTAGACACACGATAATGCCAGGTGTAAAGTTCCTTAACATGTCCCTGAAGGAAGATCTGGTTTTTGCAAAGGGCCAAAAAGCCTCACTAAATGAATTATGCTGGAAGCACAAGACATTAAAACCATTCAGATCACACACACACACAGCAGTGTGCTGCGTTAGCGATGTTACATCAGTTGGAGCTGTGAGCAGAAAAAGGAAAATCAGAGCTCAGCTGATAACTAATGCATGGATTCTACTTAAAGCACTGCTGATGGAGACACACACACACACACACACACACACACGGATTTAACTTGCCAGTGGATGTAACATTCAGATGGTCTCTTTTCCGTCTCACACTCAGTTTGCCTTAGGATGTAGAAAGCGTACATCTTCCTCCACCCACACACACAGACACACAGACATAGTACACTCAGCAAGCAGTTCCCACCTCAACAGATTTATCACTATTAAGAGATGCATTGATAATAGCAGCAGATGCATTAGAACATTTTACTACAAGTACAGTCTTCATTTCATGCTTCCTGTGTTGGTTCCTGCGTTCTCCTGTTGTTCTGGGTCAAAGAGTAAAGAGCAGGAACATCAGAGATCTCAGCAGGGAAAGAACTCAGGCTTCTATTTGTCTGTATCTGTGCAGTCAGACTCGGGTTTTTGATGATCATCTGTTAAACGTCATCGTCAGCAATGACATTTTATTAAAAAGTGAAGCCCTGAAATCATCATATCAGGAACAATACATTGTCTCCACCAATTTAAATGCAGAGGACAGTGGTTAGATGACGTTACCCAGACACAAGTCAGAGGTCAACACATGTCTGAGATGAGCTGCTACTTTCCTTGTCTGATTTTCTTTCCTGCTCCCACTGAAAACCCTGATAGAAACTAGGTTAGTCTACTGTTACTCTACTGGGTCATATGTCTTTTTTATGCAGCTCCCTCTTCTTCTTTGTCAAACTCTGGCACCTTTATATTACCCACAATGCAGCAGATGTATCCTGCAGCCTACAGCAGAGGTGTGTGTGTGTGTGTGTGTGTGTGTGTGGGGGGGCTACAGAGGTCCGGTAAGGTCACTCCCTTCACACTGGACAACATCTGGCCTTTGTCCTCAGTGGGATAGGGAACAATGGGCGTTCATGCTTGGGTAAAATGACTGTGTAGCGGTCACGGCTGTTTACGGGCTCCGGCTCTGACGGACACTGATGGAAACGCAGCAGCCGGCCGGACACGCTCGATTTCCAGAGAGACAGGGAGATGCGATGGGTCCATTTTGCCAGCCTGCACGGCGTCTGGTGGCTGGTTCTCCGTCCTGGCCAATAATAAGAGGCTGTTTCTCCGATGAAGTCACGCCCAGTGAAAGCTGAGGGCTCGTCCCTCGGAGAACCGAGCCACCCGCGACGGGGCAGGAGACGTTGGCCTGCTTTTTAAAAACGCACATATAGGCTCTAATCTTGGGGTAAAGAAGGAACGGAGGACAGTTCTCAGACTCCACACAGCTCCCTGCTGTTTTCTCATATGCAGTCAAGTTCCCAAACACCGGGAACACTTGGAAACACACTCTGAGGTGTAAGACCACGCTCTTATCTTATCTCAACTCTCCCAGCCCACATCCTCCTCTTTCTCATCCCTCCCCACCTGTCCCCTCTCCATCTCTCTCCTCCTTCATACCATAGCTCGGTCGCCCCGCCAGCCTGGCGACTGTTTATGTAACGGCTTTATGTAACAATCTATAAGATGAGCTGCCAGCCTCGTAAGAGACAGAGGGAGAGAGAGAAGAAGAGGTTTCCTCCGCTCTCCCTTGGTACCGATGACCCCATCAGTCCATCAGGTGCGTTCTATGCAAACACCTGAGATGCTGCAGCAAAACAATATGACGTGAATTAGAGACAAAGGCAGCTGTTAGATACCAAACTAGTCAGTCTGCTGAATTCCAAAGCAACAACAGGACAGAACTATGCGAGGAGCCTTTTGTCTGTGATCAGGGCCTGTTTCCGAAAAGCACCTGTTTCAAAACATTGGCAATAATGTGCAGTAAAAGCGGAATTTTGACAATTTGCACCAGTGTAACCAAGAGATAACACCTGAGAAGGGTACGGTAGGGTGGGCATCATGTGACCTCTTGTGGCAGTTGCACAACTTTTTATGGCCAAGAGTAACGTGCAATGAGAAAAATAAATCACTTAAAATATGTAACAACATAATCCTTTACCTAATAGTCATACAGAAACAAGAGTGAAGTCACCAGCCTTCACAACTGTTAATTAGATTAAATTTGACTTTGTTGGACAGTTATTACCAGTATTAGCATTGGTATTTATCAGATTCCATTAAAAATGACAAATACTAGTCAGATCATCATGGTTTAAGTTCTTCAACAAATGTACAATGGAATAGTTTCTACTGGTCAGTAGAGCCTGTTTTGGAAACAATATAATTCAAGGTCATCAGATTTTTTGGCCGCTACTCACTTACTACTATTCATGAAAAAAAACAGGGCAGTAGCTCACAGCTCAGCATGTGGTCTACCAAATGACCACTAAAGGGGAAAGATGTTGATCAGAGCCGTGACTGCACTTTAAAGTTCCTATATTGCAGAAGGAGAGTTAAATAAGGTGGTTAAATAAGCCGGTCTATGTGCTGCATAAATTCTGGTAAATGATCCGAATAAGTCCACCAAGAAATGAGCATAGTCCGTATAATGAGCAGAGCCTTATAATGAGCCGTCAGGACTTCCCTGACTTTGTGATGTCATGACGAAACAGTCTCGGCCCCCCAGCATGGCCAAACCCAGACTCACCCTCCAACCTTATGGGTTTTGGTTTCTCCCGGTGTGTACCTGATCTGCTATGTTTTTGTTACTTTGCTTTTTGATCGATCTCTGTTAAGGACTCTTTTTAGCATTTGCTCGGCCTCTCCGACAATCTTTTTAATGCCATTCTTCTACCGATCGTCTGATCACAGTCTTGCAGTTTTATCAGTCGCGTTGTTTTATGAGTTTCAATTGGACTGAAAACCAGCTCTTACCATGACTGTGTGAGTGGACTATGAACTTGCTTACTCACAGTTCAGGACTGATGTCCACCGCCTGGATTCAGAGGTCTAAAAAAAGGGGCGATCAGCTCGACGGCATTGTCTCCGTAGCTGCTGACCAGGTAAAGCCTATTTCCCATATGTTGTCTTCCACTCTCGCCTTCCTGTTTCCCGATCACCCAACTCCCCGATGTCTGGGGGGTCTGGCGGCAGAGGAGAGCGAGATGGAGGCGGGGGCAGCGGGCTCCACCACTCCTGCACAGAGTGAAACAGTCAAATGACACATTTTTGGTGAATTTTTGTTCAAAACTCCTCTAAAATAAATCATCTGAAAGAGATTTAATGTTTGTAAAAAGAAAAAGGGGAGATTTTCTTTGAGGCGTATCCTTTACACAACGCCTGCAGCATTAACCTCATTCATTCTAATTTCTCATGACGTAGAAATTCGTCTGGCTCTGATTAAAAAACACAACACAGTTCCAGAGTCTGTGTAGAAAACATCAAAGATATGAATATGTCTCTTTAAGAAATCAAAACATTTGTTTTTCATGTGAAAATATTGAGGCTGGTGTGAAAAGGCCTGAAGCGGCAAACTAAAAGACATCACCTGATCTCCTGCCTTGACCTGATTACTGGCAGTGATTTAGTCTGTGCTGCGCATGTAAATGACGGCAGACTCTGCATGTTTAAACAGGACGAAAGGGGCTTGATGAAGTGCAGAAGCTGGGATGCAGCGAGCCGCATGCAGCGAGCCGCATGCAGCGAGCGCCGGCAGGCCTCCTGCTGTGGCCGCAAACACAGACCTGCAATATTGAAGAGCTGAGTGAAGCAGTGGCCGCATGATTCTGATGGAAAGATACTGATACACACACATATATAGTGGACAAAGCACTGACTTACTCATTTTCTAGAGATATTCCCCAACATAGAGGAACATTATCAATGTTCTTTGGATGAACAAACAATCAAGCCCCTAGTTTGGGATCTGAAACTCAGTGTTTTCATCAAACAACTGTAGGAATCCTCCGTCTACTACCCGACAGACCCAGTCAGAGACCAGCTGTTGAACATGGTGGAGCGTTTAGCAGCTAAAAGCCAGAGGTTTCCCCTCAGGAGCTGGTGGAGACCAAAACCAGATCTAAAAGAAAGGGAGTCCTGGACTTAGACTCATCAAGTGGATTCAGAGACCAGATCCATATGAAGAATCATGTTGATCTTTAACTGCTGGAAGTGGAAATGAGAGGGTGCTTGCTTACAAGTTGGCCACTACTATTTCGTGAGCCAATAATATGCCAGATGTTGTTCAGAAACTTTCTCTGCCGTCTGTTGTAGTTTTAACCAAGTTGAAAATATAATCGACCAATATAGAACCCTAAGGAACACTGCAAGTAATTATTAACACTATCAGTGGCGCAATAGAGTAGTAATAACCCCTCTGGTACATGAGTGAATCAGATGAACCCCAAAGCCCCAAGTTCCCAGTCTCCTCTGCATCAGAGCGTCAAGCATACAGGTCTTTACAATTCCTATAGGACTGTAGTACTAAACAGTCTAAACAGCAGTGAGCGCACATGGTAAAATGGGAAAACCTGATTCAGTCAATCACTACCTGCACTGTTAAAGCTACATGATACACAGGTGAGTTTTAAGCAACATTAAAGGTTGTATTGCTTTTATTTCTATGGCTGTTACATTGCTGACATACAAAAGCTAAGTGGGCTGGAGAATTTGAAAGCTTTTGTCATGAAGGACTTAGAGTTTGGGCATGTGGCTATGTCCTGGAGACCGTGTGGAATGATTGGTATCAAACTCACAAAAATACCATCATAAAATATTTTCTGACGATGAAAATGATCGTCAGTTTCAGTCATTTTTGAGATATTCCAGTCCGGACCAGGGTGGGCGGACTGACCGATGGTCTGGCTGACGCTAATGTTGACGAATCCGTGGCTGAAAAATGTCAGTAAAGCGGACAGGAGAGTTTCCACAGACATGTTTACATCTCGGTGGTTTACAGCTGTGTGTCAGTGGGTCTTTGACGGAGCTTCGCTGCAGAACAGATGATGTTAAACATCCAGAAACACAACTTACACAGCAGCACTAAGAGGCCCAAAGCAGCTCAGATGACCAGCTGTTCACACTGCCTCATACAGACTGTTTCTGATGCCAATGTAAACATAAAGAGAGCAAAAAACAAATGATAGGCTCATTCTGTTACAGCACCTCACTAAGTCCAAACCATCGGAGGCACGCCGGATGTGTTTAACTGCAAATCTCCTTAAAACTTCGATTACAGAATGTTCCTACAGTACAAGACAGTCTGCTTTAATCAGAGAACTAAATCAGAGCGTGAACCTGAGGGAACAGTTGCCCTCTGCATCGTTTTGCCGCTGTTCGGCTGTTAAGGGAGCATCAGTCCGTTTACATTGCCCCAACGCTCTGTTCCTGTCTGAACGCCTGTAGAAGGAAGAGGAAGATTTGATTTTCAGTTTCGCTCATCTTGAACATTGTGACCTCGCCGATTCCAGGACCTTGGACACATCCTCGGGATCACAGGGATGGCATTTCTGCCTTTATTGAATAGCTTGGATCGGAGAAAGAAAAAGAGCGAGTGAGCTGAGCCCCATCGATCCCTGATGGATGAGGGTGAAGGAGAAGATAATTGAGGTGAAGAGGGAGGGAGAGGAGAGGCGAGGACAGAGAAGGAGATTAAAACAGGAACAATAGGAAGCGGAGGAGGAGGAGGGAGGGAGGAGAGAAAGCGTATCTTCAAACTTTTGTCAGACAATATGATGATGATAAAATTATTTGTAGGTTACGCAAGAGCTGGTCTGCTCAAGCTTTTTAGGGCTTATACAGACATCAGGTTAGAGTTGAGCTGTTCTGTTATTTGGCTCAGACTTGAGATGAATAGACCGGAGGATCATCAGACCCAATCCAAAATGGGGTCGATCCAAATACACACTAATGAGGAGAGAGCACGGACACTTGCATCAGCATTACGATCTATCAATTAACTAATCGATTAACAAACAGCTGCAGTGGAAGAGAAACACAACGTCCTAAGAGTAAGCGTAAAGTCCCAGAAACCAAAACAATGTATTTATCTGCTTAAAGACAAATTCATAGAAATACTGTGAGGTCCTGTTTTCGGCTCCTGCCCGACATGGTTAGAACTGGACCCGGTCTGGCTTGGGCCAAGGATCGGCTGGACCTGTAAACAAGGCTTCTACTGTGTGCACAAGTGTGCAAATGGAAAAAGAGAAAAAGAGTTGGAGAGCAAGGGGACACATATACATATAGGTCAGGTTTGGATGATCAGTGTTTGATCTTCAGGTAATATAGCAGCAGCCACCTCAGCATCAATCTACATACTGATCTCAAAGACACACACACATCACAACAATGACATCAGAGGTACTTGTGACTTTGGTTGATTGCATTATAATATTCGGTTCAGATTTAGTAACACTTGAAGTTGAGAGGTGAATGAGTCAGGATCAGGCGGAGAATGGAGGCTGAAGCACACACAATAACGCCGGCAGCCATGAGAACAATGATGGAGAAAGGAAAAGTGTTAGTACCATAAAGATCCAAAACATCCTCCTCGATGTTATCATCTGCAAAGTGTCTCCAGTGAGTTAAATAATAACTCCTGGTGATATGATTCATTGAGTTAACTTAATAAATCATTGCAGAGCAACCACAGAGTCTTTCACTGGGGGGTCCTATACAGGAGAGTGGGAAGGCTTTCACTTCAACTCAGTGAAAAATGACTGATTAGGCAATTAGAGAATAAAGAATCGAA
Organism: Istiophorus platypterus; assembly: GCA_016859345.1. Lineage (NCBI taxonomy): Eukaryota > Metazoa > Chordata > Actinopteri > Istiophoriformes > Istiophoridae > Istiophorus > Istiophorus platypterus. Next base: position 20,691,060 of record CM029125.1, on the reverse strand, counting down.
CATTTCACTAATGTAACCACAGAAATCCTTTGTTTCATTCCGATTGCGTCAGTCACACGAGTCGGACTGTGACTCTGTACTGACCTGGCGACTGTGAGCGACCTAAACAGTCATTTTAGGACGTAACAGAGACACTACTTAGGTTCTTGCATGTATCAAGCCAAGTCATTAATTACTCATAAAAAGTAAAGAGTCGGCCTCTCGCTCACAGCTTCAGGCGTCCTGCGGGTGGGACGTCTTCTAACTCCCACAGCAGACGGCCTGACGTGCCGGTTTTCACAGCTGCAGATTACCTTCGGTTATCATCACAAACAGCCAGCGAACCATGCTCTCATGCATTTTACATACTGGGAGGCTTTTGAGATTAGTTCTGCATGAGCGACCCGCTACCTTCCAGCTTGCGATCCTGAGGAGCTGAGGCCAAATGGCACATCGGTCCACAACACCCTCGGTTCTCTTTGATTCTGATCAGGCAAACCTGCTGCCCTCGTCAGTCCCTCTATGTCCTGTTCAGCCTCGTCTTTCTGTGCTAACAGATGCGTGTCCTTGCTTCATATTTTGACATCAAATAAACTCCATTAGATGTGACTCACTTTAACCATCCTCCGTATATATTTTGTTATATACTTCAAGACAGAACCACTAACAATTCAGAGGGTGCATTCAGATTCAGTGTAAAGTGACATTTAGAGCAAAGAAAGAGAGGGTGAACATGCTGTTGCTAGATGTTGGGTGTCTAGATGGATGGACTGCTGCCTGATGGTCCGTAAAATGAACAGGAGCAACACTATGATGGGTTGGGACATTGTCTCTAAACAAACCGACCTTTTTTGTTATGCTGGACTTGATCTTTTACAATCAAAACCTGTGGACCAACCAAAGCAAGTCTCTTGTAGCAGCTGTGTGAACCATGCAGTGAGACTGTGTTTGTCACAGTTAGGACTTTAGAGTATTATCTTCCCTACTAACTTGTCATGGATAGCTTTTGTCTTGAATCATTTATGCTGTCATAGAACTAAGCCAAATATAAAATGATGAAAAACCAACTACTGCTAGAAAAATCAGGAAGAAGAGGTGGCCAGGCATGAGCAGAAATTCAAACCATACATAACCTTTAAAACTGCTGATTTTTTTTAAAACAAAATTGTGTTTGACCAGCAGTGTAAACATCTGTCTTGACAAACATAAACCCTGTCCTCCCCTGTCTTCCTCATTCCCCATCTTCTCTCCATCTTTTCATCCCTCTATTGCCCTGTATCAAAACGATACTCTGGCTGCAGCCTCTCATTTGTTTTTTTAGCGGCATAAAAGTTTAATGTGGCGCTGGGTTATCTATCACCGCAGGGTGGGTGGAAGGACAGAGAATGAAACAGGAAATGGAGGAGGGAGGAGGTGTTAAACGGAGAGGAAAGGATGACAAGAAAAGAACAAAGGGAAGAACTCACAAAAGGAAATATAAAATTTATATAAATATCAGTCAGACTTTGAAATCAGAACATTTCTATCTTTCATTATCTTTTTTCATCTACTTCGTTTTGTCTCCATCGTCTCCTCTTCTGTGCCAGAAGGATGAGAACAGATCCTTGTCAAAGCTGATGGAGGGGGGACTCTTTAGCCCTGAACTCAGACTCCTAGGCAGCTGGTTGCCACCCCCAACCAGCACTGTCCATGCAATGTTATAGACCATTGAGGTTAGCGACCACTACAGGCTTAAGTTGCAGAAGTCAAGTCTAGCTAGAAGCCACATCTGCAAAGGTCACGCCGAGTTACATCAGGACAGGCCTTTAGGGCAAAATGTCCTCAGTAGTTCAGGAGACGCAGAAATTCAAAATGAGGGAGAAAACAGAACTTTCCGTTTACTCTGAAATTAGCACCTCTCCTTGTTACGACCGGTTGGATGTGAGGTCCACGGAGTCCCGAGAAGATGATCAATCTGGACCAGACAAAGTAAACAAGGTTGTAACAAGGTGGAACTGGTGGAAGGATCATTACCAGCTGCTGCTTCATCACTCTTGTTTGTCTCAAGGGCTAAGGATTGTTGTCATCCCCTGGGTCCAGTGGTCTCGTTTCCATAGTTTTGTTTTTGTTAGATCCATTTTTTTTATGTTGGTTTAGGTCAGGGGGAGCACCCAGGTCTGGAGGCCCATTGTGTGTTTGGCCTGGTTAGTGTGGTAGAATGCTAACGTTTGCTTATTAGCTCACAGATTTGGGTTGAGGCAGATGGGAATATCGTTAATTCTGCAGGTGTTTGGTCAGAAACCCAAGCATGAGAAAAATTCAAATGTTGACCTGACGATGGAGCTGGCTGGACAGCGAGAGTTTCATTTGCAGTAATATTGATTTGTTGTTGAATGTTGTTTCCATCTGGTGAAATCGCCAACATGAAGGGTGAACAAGAACTGGCTGAAGAAAAGCAGTCTTAAGGAGAGCATGCTGACAGTTCTGTAGCAGAACCAAATCAAACAATAGAATCAATTGTTTCAAAAATCAGAGCAGGGTTATGAAAGAGAATATGTGGAGCTTTTCTCCAACTGTCTCAGAGCAAAAATATCATTTAGCTGATCCAAAGTGTAGCCAAGATAAAAGCTCCTGTCTCACTAGTCACTCTAATGCCCATTAGCAGTGCATTAAGAGCATTTGATTAGAAAATTACACTGAAATTAAGTCTCAAATACATCAAACCTTCTAAATGAAAATGATTATTAACCCCCAAAGGAACCAAAACAGGAGAAAAGGACAGTACAAAAGGCCGAGATAAATACCAGGTTAGAGTGAGTGAAGACAATTCTGACTCCTGCTCTGACAAAATGACTGCCTGCAAGAAATTAAGCTCTTTATGACAAGTGTAGTTCATTTGCAATGCAGAAAAATCCTTTACAAAAAAAAGAAAGGCACACTGCAAGATAATCATTCTGTAAAAAAGGTTAATTGCAGTTTAAACAAGTGAGGAAAAGGGTTACATTCATTGCTCCTGTTCAATCAAAAAAATATGGAAATTTACGGTACTGTTGCGTCATATCGTATGTGATTTTATTTTTTATAATTTGAGAGATAAAGTTGATGAATATGTGAAGAACTTCTCCTGAAAAGTCCCACTGTATAGATCGTAGTTGCCAGATCTTATGGTACTTGAACACAACAATTTCATGTTGATGTCATATTTTGATATTTACCAAATTATTTTCCTATTCAAAGACACATGTAACTTTGAAATAACTTGAAAAGATGCACTTGAAGAACCTCAGTGATTAAATGTTTAAAATACATTTACTGCAAGGAAAGAATCAGTGTTCACACTTGGACTTGGGCACGTGACATGAGTGTGACGAGTTCACTGACGAGTTCACTGCCGAGCTCCCAGTCGGTTTCCCTGCCTAAACACTGACTGGCACCTGGAATGACAACACAACTGTGTTCTCTCCCTGACCCTCCTTAGAAAACGTTGAAAACGATGATGTTGGCAGCGATAGAAGCCCTGCGACGACTTTCCCTCAGTTCTGGTAAACGTGACAGTGACACAGCTTGACATGGAGGACACAAGCAAAACACAGTGAACAAAAGGGAAGTCCAACAGAGGAAAACTACCTTCAGGAGAGAGGGAAAGGGAAGTAGCAGCAAAGTGCTGGTTAGCAACTCTGGTTGTTGGAAAAACAAGGTACACTTTTCATTCAAGGCCATCAGAAACAGATCACAGCAACATGGGGCGGACAAAAGGAGAGACTACACATAATATTTATATAGAAATCATATATTTAATTTTGTAGTAAAGAATTATCCTCGTCTTACTTTGGTTTTGTAGAAGCACCACTTGGTGCCGCAGCCAGCTGGTCCAGGGTCTCCCAAATCAGTAAATCCACCCCTGGATTAGACATGAAATTAAATGAGAATTTGTGCTCATCCCGAAGGCTTAAACAGCTTCAGGAAAATCAGAAACTGGAGAAAAGAACCGAAACAGAAAGAACCAAACTCCCTGGTGAGTTCTGAGATCAGTCATAGTCTGAACTGAACACAAACACAGAAAAACTCCCACACAAATGGCCTGTACATTTGTTTCTAGCTAGCTACAGCTAACATCTGTACAGCTGGTACATTGGCTGTTCGGAGTGAATCCACATGTATGTTACACATAAGCTCCTGGTGACAAATTAGCACAAGGCAACAAGGCAAAAAAATTTGCTCTCTGTATGAACACACAGTTTAAGTGAGCCCAGCCGCTCAGTGAAGAAAAACTCAATGCGGTCGTTTGTACCCATGATCTCTTTCTTTAAGTCATTACTCAAGGCTTGTGACCATAGCTAGAGTTGGAACGAGTACAGCCAAAAACAAGAGGAGGTGTGTTTGTGTGATACGTTGTCTGACCTCATCAGAAATCAAAAGTCTTGATAGCTCTTCTGCGTGACTAAACCTCAAGATCGGGTGAAAAGCCAGCCTACAAATGCCGGTTTAACTATGGGCCTTTTTTCAGACAGTCTCTCCTGGACTAGGTTCATACCCGGTCACCTCTACACATGGACTGACTGACCGTGGTTGCTTGGTTTCAGAAGGTTACCCCCTCTGCGTTGACCCTCGCAAAAGTACTAACCGGTCTTCATTCCCAATTGTGAAAAAGAACCCAAGATAGTGTACCTGGGGTCTTCTCACTCGGGGAGAAATCTGCATTTTCCAGAACAATAGCATGGCCTCAGATTCAGAAGTGACAAGTCTCATCCCTGTCACTTTCCACTCCAACCACCAGAAAACCATGGCAGCGGCCACAGGGGATCATAGTCTGATGAAGCCGACAGAACCACATCATCTGCAAAGAGCAGAAACACAATCCTGGGGCTGAGACACCAGACGCTCACCACACCTGGGCTGCACCTTCCAATTCTGTTGTTACAACTGACCTGGCTATGCCATCATCATCATCATCATCATCAAGATTTCACCAAAATTCAGCCTCACAAATCCAACAAAATCAGGAAAAGTTAGAGTGTTGCTTTCATAAATGCTGCATGTGGCTCATACACTGCTGTGTGTTTGTGTGTGTGTGTTTGCACATATATTTGTGTTGGTGCTGACATGCAGAGCCTAACACATACATGTTTGAACATGTATGTGTTCATCAGTTTGCAGGGCATGGCGTCAGCAAATCGCGTGACAAGATTTATTGTGTTTTCGAGCTGTCACAGCTTTTGCCGCAGAGTGTGTGTGTCTGTGGGTATTAACTGTGTGTGGATGTGTGTAAATCTAATAGAGACTGTGTGTGTGTTAGCATCACAGTGACATGCTAATTCAATGATATAAAGCTGAAGCTTCTTCACAGAAGTATCTTTACCATGCACATTATGTGCGCGCGTGTGTGTGCGCATGTGTGTGTGTGTGTGTGTGTGTGTGTGTGTGTGTGTAAATGAGTGACAGATTAAAGGGCAGCACAAAGAGAAAGAGATAAAGATGGATGGAGGAGGAAGACAAAGTGAATCTTTCCACATTTTTTCCTTTAAATAATTACTATTATCATCATTAATTAAAGTCTCCTTGGCAGCAGCGGGGCCTGAAGACCGGAGCTGAATGAGAGGCCAATAAAGAGATGGAGACAGCATCACTATACTGACATTTCAATGAAATGTCAATTACTCTAACAGGCTCAGTGCCTGTTGTTTCCTTTCATTTTCTGGCACACAGAAGGCAGCGAGCAGTGGGAAGAGGACGGGCTACTGCTACAGTCCGGTTTTCAACACGTCTGCAGGGTTTTAGAGGATTATTGCTGCATCCAAGACCAGAGAGAAATACCACAGCACGCCACCAAGCAGCCACCAACCGCACCCCAAATGCGGGTCTAAGAAGCATCCTGTGCCCTAAACATAATGGAATTTAAATAGACGTCATACAGCACAAGTCTACAAAATATTACAACCAGCTGTTAAAAAAACCTTCAAACATAAGAAACCCTTAATTTTTAAAACCTTTGCCTGTAATGTACAAGGCAGGACGAGAGCTCCGCGTCCTTGGCAGCAGATGCAGCCCTAAGTCCATTGGCAGATCCTGCACACGGTTGGCCTGACCTGGCGCAAAGTTTAGAGGTGTAGCTCCACCAGAAGAGGAACATGTCTGCCAGCCGCTCTGGATGTGATCAAAATTCAAGTAAACAAGCTTCCGAAAGGGACTCAGTGAATTTTCTTCCATTCGTACCCAGCCAGACCACATCCCCAGCAAAAACACTGAGCGTGTGCATGACCCCGGCGTCCCCAACAGTCCTCAAGATGTGAATATGCTTCTGAGGACTTTGTGGACTGACCCTGAAAAGTTTGTTCCACCTTCAGAATAAACCGTGAGCCAGTCACAGAGCCAGTCACAGTGTAAATCCATCAACAGCACCCCCCCCCCCGAAGAACACAAAGATAATGCTTAAAACCTCTGCAAGTGATTTAATGTCCCACCAACACGCACACACACTCACACGCACACATTGTGGTGTCCAGGCATAATTATCTGTCGCTTCTCAATGTGCCTTTCCAGCGTCTTTGAGCCGCTGCAGCCTTGGTGGGTCGAATGGAAATCAGGGTGAGAAGGAACTGAGAAGCTCTAAATCTTCAGCATGGACACACACACACACACACACGGACACACACACACACACAAAGATGTACAAAAAGAAAAAAAGGCAAATGAGCCAGGGGTTGAAAACACAGAATCTAGGCTCAACGAACACACCACCACCAGCCCTGCTTTACAGACTGCTGCACATTCTGAGAGATCATAGACACATTGTCCCACTGTCAATCAAGCTCACCTCACTGTGTGTTAATTAGGTAAATTCGTTAATGAGTTGCAACAATTAACCTCAATTGGCTTTGGAAGATGTTTCCCCTCCTTTTTTTAATCAACTGTTTGTTCATGTATTTGTGTTTGACAGATGACATCCACCTGTTTGCCCCCCCCAACTCTGTCCCCTAGATGATCAATTAGCATTAGGCTTAATTGGACAAATGAAAACCAGGTTTAATTGGCAAAATTAACGTTGTCCTAATTGACCAAATTAGCAGCTGACTCTAAAGGTGGCAGGCTGCCGACAGGGCTGGTGTGGCATTTATGCCTCTGTGGACAAGATGCTTGTGTGTGTGTGTGTGTGTGTGTGTGTGTGTGTGTGTGTGTGTGTGTGTGTGTCTGCGTGTGCGTGTGTCTTTGTGTGTGTCAGATTCAAGAGGAGAAGGCAGAAAGTGGTTGTTGCTAGGCATCCAGAATCCTCCTCTCTCTCGTTCACTCGCTCTCATTTAGGCTGTAATTTCATGAGCTGGGGTCTAATGGACTCTATAGGAACAAACACAGCAGACAGCTGAGGGACAGACAGTCGCCCTGAACCAAGGACAACGGCAGAAAACCGCCACGGGTTTTTTTTTTAATAATAATAGCTAATAATCTGTGACATTTTTCATAAAGAAGTGAGGCTGTCCTGCTGTCTGGGGATGAACCTACAGCAGCTTTATTCAGACTTGAAGTTAGGAGCACTCGAGTCAAGTATGTTTAAGTTTAAGTCTGATCAGTTCTGGTCCTGAGTCAGATCTGAGTCCAAACCAGCTTGACACCATGTTACAGTAGCGTCAGATTCATCCTGTCGTTCATAACGAGAATCAACAGAGACAGATCATAAAGTCTGAAATGTGACAGGAACAGGAAACTGTATGTTGCATTATTCACTAAAATCATGATTGCATCTCTGATAAATTACACAGCGGGTAAAATAAGTATTGAACACATCAACATTTTCTCAGTAAATATATTTCTAATTAGGCTATTGTAATGAAATTTTCACCAAATGTCTGCAACAACCCATGCAATCCACACTTCATGCAAAGAAATCAAACCATAGATGTCCATAAATTATGTGTAATAATGTGAAATCCCACAGGAAAAAAGTATTTAACACATGAAGAAAGGGAGGTGCAAAAAGGCCTGGAAAGCCAAGACACCAGCTGAAATCTATCAGTAATTAGAAAGCAATCCTGCCCCTTGTCAGTGCAAATTAATACCATCTGGTTCAGCCCCAACTGATGGCCTATAAAAAGGTGTCCCATTACCATTTTGGTGTCTTTGTATGTATGGATTACTTGGGTTGTTACCAATGTCTGGTGAAAATTTCATGTCAATAGCACCTTTAGAAATATATTTACTGAGAAAAATGGTGACATGTTCAATACTTATTTTACCCACGGTATATATTTATGGTAGAAAAGAAAAATTGGCAGTCAGCGCCATGGCTCACTATGAACTTAATATATGTGTCCATGCATAAGTGGGAATAAGTGGACGGATGGATGAATGGATGGATGGATGGAAGGATGGATGGAAGGACAGATGGACGTACAGTCTATACAAAAATTGAAAAAAAAAAAAAAGCTTCATATTTAATTACCCTCCCTTTGTTATTATACAAGGGTGGTGAGGTTAAGGGGTAGAGCAGGGGGATGACATTGACAGGCTTAATAAAACACACAAGCACACAGAGTCTCTCAGGACTGATATTCACTGCTATTTAATATTCCTTTTCCTGCTCCTACGATGAATTGCTATCTAAATGCTTTGGATAAATAAATGTGGCCAGAGAACTGAACTGACCAAGAAGCAGAGAGAGTCCTGCTGGATCATTGATGTAATTATACAACCTCTCTTTCTGATCAATAACAGTTAGGTAAAAACAAGACCAGGTCCAAACCCAGTATGTGGCTGGAACTTTGTCTGTTGTATTTATTAGTTAATCAGTTCAGCTGAATTCCCTATAAAGCTGTTCTCATTTACATTTTTTCTGTTTCTGTTGTCAGGCAACACAACAGGAATGAAACAGTGCCTGAAATGTGGCTCATTAAGACGATGTCTTAACCATCAGTCGCTTCTAAGACATTTACAAGCTGTTGCTAAAATCCTGATTTTATGACCATGACGATGTGTTAAGACAAAGGCTGAGATGTGATTTCAAGTGTGTTTACCTGTAAAATGATCAGTCAGAGACAAAGTTGGAGGCTCATTCACGTCTGTATCAACTGCTGTGTGGTTAGTTGAAAGAGACTCAGAGAGAGAACAGTCTATGGAGGGAAAACTTGACCTTGTGCTCACAGAGCATCACTGGCAACTCTCTTCAACAGAAAGTAGCTGAGGTTTGTCCAAAAATTTGTTAGATTGGTCTCCAGGTTATTTTTTGAAGAGAAGTTGCTAACGGGTCTGGCAAGTTGGTAAATCTAGTGACAAATGAACTATGTTACCAACACTGCCTGTAAACCAACCCATGATGATACAGCAACAACCACTGTTCAGTTCATTACGTGACACTCGGGTGACCAATGGTGTAACTTTATCACTCACTCGGTCACGGACAGCTGTGTTCATAAGGCTATAGTGGTCCAGTGGTCCATATGGTATAGAGAATATTTTTGAATGAAATTAAAAATATTATACATCATACATTTTTACTTCTGAGCTAATTTCTTCATGTTGGATACTTCCCTATAATCTGTAGTGACATGCATATTTTCTTTATATTTAAACTGGCAACAGAGAAGACAGACGGAAACGTGGACAAAAATATCAGACACTTGGAAAACCTTGAGAGAAAGAAAGAGAGCAGGAGGACAGAGGAGATAACATTGCCCACTGTCGCCCTCCTTTTCCTCCCTTCCTCTCAGATGCTGGTGTGAAATCCAGAGCATAGAGAGAGAGAGGCAGCTGTAGGCCAAGGTTTCCTCTCTCTCTCTGTCCATCACAGTGACAGTTGGAGTTAACAGGCAGAGAACCGATGCCCTCAAACGGCACTGACATACTTTTATCACCGGCGAGGTTTCAGATGCTTCACTGCCAGGTGAAGCTGTCATCTCTTTCAGTCAGCCAAGCTCTAATTTAAAAAGGCCGGCGTCACAGACGTCCGTACTTGCATCTGACATTTTACACCTACTACCAGTGTAGACATCCCTCTGTAATCTAGGTCTTCAACAAAGATGAATAATGCGGATAATTTTACTGTCCATCAAAAGCCAACATGTTGCACAGCTATTTTTCAGCATTCCACTCTTTATTCCCCAAATGGTTTCGGCTACAAAATACAACAAAACTGAGGACACCCTTGGTCAAGGGGTAATTACAAATCCTCTTCATTAAATACGGTTTAAATTGTTTCAGCCAAAGCCCAAGACGAGATGAAGCCAATTATTTTTTAAATAGTCATGTTTGGCTAATTAAAGTATAATCAAAGCTTCATATTAAAGAAATAACTGCAACAAAAGTCAGTACACATATCTTTGATCTGAGGAGGGATGCTATGCTTCTTCACAGTGATTCTTTTGAGATGCTCTTTGCTGGAGGGGTTTTGTTGCTTTAACTTCCACTTTAAAATACTCCAGCTTTTCTGCCTGATGCCACTCATTGTCAGGTTATATAGTTCCTCTTCTGCTGAGCTTCTTGGGACTAGGGGTCCTTTCAATCAGTATTTGGGTAACAATCTGCATCCATAGAGCTGTCCATCAATATCATCCCTCCTACATCTTTTGCTCTCTGGTGGTCCTGGTCACGTCTTCGCCAAAAATGCTGGACCAAACATGATCCAAACAAACTTACTTTTGTTTCATGTCAATGATACAATTGTACAATCTGTCAAACCTCCAAATTTTAGGACGATGTTGACCTACTCGAGCTATTTTCCCCCTTTTTTCCAAGATCACATATCCCATGTTGCAGTAATTGTGGCTAATTTACATATTCTCGCTGTGGCTGACTGGACTGAACTCTCAAGGGCTCCATCTGAAAGGAGGATCAGTATCCTGACCCCTTTCCATCCTGTCTGCTGTCATTTTACTTCTTTTGGGGGCTACAAATCCAGTATTTTCGTCCATAGCAAGATATCAGAAATTTTGGGAGTTTGCTTTCCATATTCATGTAGCGTGGTTAAGGATCTCTTAATTACTATCCACTTCTTTGACAGTTATTCAAACAGATCTCGCATTGTGTTTATATACGACTTGTTTGAGAAATAACCAACCAATCAGAGCTTTGTAAGCTCAATTAAGAATGAGGATGTAATCTTTCTCATTCAAGCCATATTATAACCTGAATGATTCGAATGCCAACAACAAGAAAAGGTTGCACCTCAACCCTGGTGTGTTCGATTCACTTCCTGCTGTCGCTTCGCTCGCCCCCCTGCAGTGTTGACCCACTTGACTGGATGGTTGGTCTTTCTTCCATGTCATTGACTGAGCTCAGGATGGTTTCAGATCATCTAGGTTAACAAATAAACACAGACAGAAAATAAGTAAACCAACCAGCCAACCAATGTGATTAAAGACAACCACAGACTGTGATACCTCAAACAGCTGTTTGCACAGCTTCTGTCATGACTGAAAATGAGACAGTGATTGGTGGACATGAATTGTCTTCCTGCTCTCCTTTAGATGTCAATGACCTCATGACCTTACCTCCAGTGCCACCCTCAGGGCAAACTTTATATTTTTAGCTCCACTGCTGGTATGGACTTTACCAGGATGTTTTTAGAAAAATATCCCACACAAGGTTCATCAGTAGCTGCTGGGGAGCTTTCAATTGTATCACACAATCTGCATTTTGCCCAGTTGTCATGGAAGTATAGAAGTCTGATTCTTCTTTTTTTTTTTTGATGCCACACAGACCTAATTTCTAAAAAGGACCTGATAACAATAGGAGTGTCTTAGCCATATCTGTGTATGAAAAAAAAAACTGCTCTCCTTAATACTAAAAACTAAATTTATCTGCAGCTTATCTTTGAATTTCAGTCAAACCTGGAGGATCCCATCAGTGAAAGTTTATTTAAGGTACCTTTTATCTCCTACAAAGTCCTTCATTACGTCTTTTACTGTCAGTCATTCCTCCGCGTGCAGGTTTTCCTCCTCTAAAACGATGGATATCTAATTTTAGACTCAAAGTCTTCAATCAGCATCAGATGGCAGGTTGTCAAGTTTGAAGGGTTCAGATGAAATCCAGATGCACATTTTCATCTGTCTGCCTTTGAAAGTAATTAACGGCTGGATTACTATCTGACGTGGGCATCCTCGCTGAAACACACTCTCCATTCATCACATACACCACACACACATTTACACAATTATACACACAGATATGCAAATGACCCCAAACGCTGGAACCCCCTCTTTCTGTTAGACAAATCTAGCATACAAATTTAAATATACAGTCAGAGATATATACAGCCAATATACACAGTCGGTCTCTCCTGCTGCTTTACAATTTGTTTTCCTGGTTTTATTCCTTTTGGGAGCTAATTAATTCTAACTCTCAAAAAAAAATATCTAGAATAAAGTGTACACAGTCACATGCTGCTTTGTCCTCTACCATTGCCTCTTGTATGTGTGTACTGGTACTTCCATTTTGTGAGGAAGAGTTTGAGTTATTAAACTTATGGGGGCATACTGTGTCTGGTCCTCGCTCCTTCAAAGGGCTGTTTAACGGTTTAGTCCTGGTTTTGGGGTTCAGGTTAGAATCAGGTGTAGGTTAGGTTTAGGGTGAGGAGCTAAGGAATTATTTATGTATGAGAGAGTCCTCACAAGACAGATGTATAAGAATGTGTGTGTGCTCAACCAAACCGGGCAGGCTTTTCATTTCATGAAGGCAAAACTGAGGGGAGAAAGCCCAACAAAAAATATAGCAACTGAAGGTGGCTGCATTGATGGCCTGGAAAAGGAGCTCAAGGGAGGACACATCATTTGACGTCCACGGTTCCAGACTTCAGGCAGCAACTGACTGCAAAGGATTTTCATCCAAGTATTAAAATAATCCTCATATTTAATATCATATTAGTTTCTCCTATTACGTTTTAGCCTCTTAAAAAGGAGACACTATGTTTGCCTATGCGTTGAACTGTTTCTTTGAAAATCAAGGAACTATTTTTGATTCATTTCTACACACACACACAACCTGAGGACCCATTTGCAGCTGGTCTTTCCTCAACAGACCCTCATCATGACTCACGCTCGCGCCGTATTTATATTAGTGAGGACAATCACTTGTCCCGTATTCAGAAGACTTGAACGTTAAATACAAATCCTGCACCTGTCTTCTTCTAGGCCGAGTGTAATTTTGACCTTGACTCCTAGTGCTCCGAAGCACAAATTTAGACAGATTAAAGCCGTTATCGGCTGCTGCAGCGCCCCTTACAGCCTAACTTCACAATGCACCGGCATCTCTGGTTCGGATTTAAGGTCACGTTTTTGCTGCTTTTTGACCACGTAGCCTGCCTCAGTAGGGGAAGTTTGGGACCTCATGGGACCCTCCATATGTTAACCCTGAGAGCACAGGAGACAGAGAAAACAATTATTCAATAAGGGCCACCAGTAGAAGTTCAGATATGATGTCCGGACTCATTGTGGGTTCAAAGGATGCAAGGGGGAATTTTAGAGGTGACGCATCCCCAGAGATGATGCGAGGTGGAATTGTTTCTTTCATTTCTGCCTGAACATACACGGCGCCACCAACGATCAGAAACCGTAGCACGGAGACAGCATGAACAGCGTCGGATCGAACCTTTCCATACGGTAAACTATTCCATAGGTGTCTGTGCTGTGGAGACCTTTGGATGTGCAAATGGTGTTTTCAGCCTTATCTGAAATCTGTGTGAACAAAGCCTCAACGGTTTCCACTCACCCGGAATATCTCAGTTACGGAAGTGTCCTGAAAAATGATGAAATTGCCCAAAATGTCTTGAACCCATGAGTTTTCCTTCGAAAAATTAACAGGCAGGGTACAGACGTATGAATTATTGAAGTCACGACAGTGTATACAGTAGAGCGGCAGATATGTGCAGTTGAAGTGAATCCCACGCTATGGGTGTAAAGGCTTTTTCAGCTCTGCTCTGGGACATTGTGGAGCTGAAATTGGCCCCAGATAATGACGAAGGCCAAATTCACCGTGTTTCCTAATATTCAAATGACACCCTGACGGATGATCTTTAATCGTGCGCTTTCGGCCGAGCACGACCGCAGCTACCGTCAGTCAATACTGGAAATTTCCAGGAAAAAAAAATTCCCAGAAAATGTCTGAGGCGACAACGCGACCATGAGCAGGAGTAGGAGCTGCGAGGTTTGGACATGATGGCGCACGGCTGGTTTTTTCTGGGGTTTTGTGGGGATATGGACGACATTCGAGGACAACTGGTCGTCCCGCCCACTCTCTCTCCCTCACACACACACACGCAACAGCAGCAGCTCTCCTGGGTGTGTCATCTGAGGACAGCAGAGCCCCCTCCCCTCCCCTCCCCTCCCCTCCCCTCCCCTCCCACCACTGTAGATGCTATAGACCGAACACACACACACACTCACACACTCACACACATGTGGCCCAGTCTCTGCAGTGCCCGTCTCCTCGTGTGAACTCATTCTCTTCTGCCGCATTTCTCCTCACACACACACACTCTCACTCTCTCTCACTCTCTCACTCTCACTCACTCACTCACTCACTCACACACACACTGTAAAGCCCCTCTCAATCGAACTCAGTCTCCCATGGCTTAGGCATTAGTCACCGGGTAGAAATGACGTGCACATGATCTCACACACACACACACACACAGCAACTAACCTTTATCAACCCCTTGTCTATAAACTAATCTATAACCTCCGTCACATGGTATAACTATATAAATACAGGAGAGAGAGGAAGAGACGGGGAAGGATAAGAAAAGAGAAGGAGACTAAAAAGAAAACAGGATTTCAAAGACTGAGAGAAGAGACAGTGAATGAAACAGAGTCTGCATTTTTGAAAATATGGAGACGACAGTCAAGTTTAAATCCAATTTTTACTAAATATCCAGAAAATCATGTCGTTTCCTCCACTGACGCCGATCAACAGCAGGCGGAGCCGATTCTCCCGCCGCCGCCGTTAAAACCACCACAGAAGAAGAAGAGGACGCGGCGAGAAGAGGTGGTTAAAAGAGCTGGAGACGAAGCTCGGACGACGGAGAACCACGTGGAGAGCGTGGCGGAGACCTGACGGTTCTGTTGGTTCCATGTGTTAATGTGAGGAAGGTTCCAGCCTCCTCATCCTCACTACGTCTGTTTAAGCCTCAGCTGTTGTTTGTGCTGAACACAAGAGGAAGAACCTTTTTCCAACATTTCCACCTTTTCAGTTCAAATTTCCATTGTTTCCACTCGTTTTTTCTCCCACACGCTTCTTGAAGAACTTACAACAGGTGGAGAAGATGCAGAAAACAGGAGGAGATGGAACAAGATGTCTCCTCTATATACACAGGCTGCTGAGACGTAGACCAGATCAGAGGAAAACGATTCTTCTACACACCGTTCGACAGTCGGCAGCACATGTGTGTGTGTGTGTGTGTGACGAAGAGACAAGAATAATCGGCAAGACGGCCAGAACATGTGGGTCCACGTGACTGAGTGTGTGTGTTTCTGTGTAATGCGGCACGTATAGAAAATAGTCCATAAGTTCAAATGAGGTGAGGGGCTCGTGTTTGTGTGTCCGAGAGAGAGTTAATTCATCATAGTAGTGAGAGAGAAATTTCCTTACAGGCTTTTAGCTCACCACCACCACACACACACACACACACACTCACACACACATACAGTATGTGTTATAAAGGGCTGTGTAGAACAGCATGATATTAAAGTTTTTACACTTTTTTGTTCAGTGAAACAGCAGCTGAGGCTTAAATAGACCTAGTGAGGATGAGGAGGCTGGAACCTTCCTCACATTAACACATGGAACCAACAGAACCGTCAGGTCTCCGCCACGTTCTCCACGTGGTTCTCCGTTGTCCGAGCTTCGTCTCCAGCTCTTTTAACCACCTCTTCTCGCCGCGTCCTCTTCTTCTTCTGTGGTGCTTTAACGGCGGCGGCCGGAGAAACGGCTCCACCTGCTGTTGATCGGCAGCACTGGAGGAAACATGACTCACTTTGGTTTTGTTTTTGATGATTTTCTAGAGACTCTTGTGCTGCATTTTAGACAGAGACCCAGCTAACGTGGAACCATGGAAAATCTCAAACTGCTGCGAAATGGACCCTGAGCCAAGGTCATTTGTCAACTGTTGTTTCAAAGACCAAAAGTCAGCTTTAAAAATCAACTTTTGACTAAAATGGGAGGGAAACTGTTCTGTCCGACGAGTGTGATGCAGACGAGTAACGCGTTCTACAGCAGCGTTAGCTGCCATATCTCGGTTCAAACGCAGTTTATACCACCACTGGCAGATTTATCACTAAGAATTCTTAGCAATTAAGCTAACGCCATCGATCGGTCGGAAACGTGAGAACGATCTGAGACACCTTTGTCTTGAATCCGTTCAGTAGCTACATACACAATATGGTGCTTCCAGACTACAGTGGTTACTTTGCTTCTAATGTGTAGCTGCTTGGTTTACACACTTTGACAAGCGAAGCAGAAGTTAGATGAGAAAAGGCTTTTAAGACTCAGATAGACCCGAGTGTTTGGCGAACGTAGCCCACGCACCGTTTTCATGTTGCTGATGATACGATGTCAGAAGGGATGTTCTGCGTATGCGTTTGTGTTGCTTGGGAACAACAGAGCACCGACCGGCTTACAGCAGGTGGCTGCCAGGTGAGCGTTATGAGTATTAGCCTGTGGGAGCTTTCTGCAGCTTTTTGGTCATCCCTTCTTCTTCCTCCTCCAGCTCTACTCCTCTGAAAACGTGAGGCCCCGATTGAAGCATCATCAGGGAGGAAGTTAACATGAAAACCGATGGAACGGATTCATATTTAAATTGAGATCAGTGGCATTTGAAAAAGTTGGCAGAATGATTGACACTGCCTTATTGAATGCTGATAAATGTTGGTAGAAGAGCCCCTCACCTGAATCTTCATTATTCTATAAATATTCAATGATGAAATACAGGGAAGGATTTTTCAGCCTTAATGAGGCACATTATTCAAATTAATTCTTCAAATGACGACTTTTTGAATTACCAAATGAATTAACGGAATGAGCCTCGAGGCTGCAGGTAGTTTTCATTTTATGACAGTGTCTTCATCATAAAATGACAAATTAGTTTATCTGATTTGTTGGGTTTTTTCATTGGTTTTTGGCTTCACGGCGGCTTCATAGGTTGTTTGAAAGGCTGAAGCAGGTGATAGTCTAGTGATCAACTCAAGAGCAGAGTCCAAGGACCAGCTGGCAGCTTCTCAGCTCAAACCTGTAATATCCAGCACTTAAAAAATTTCACAGATCCAAATCCTGGGTCTACACAGGGGCAATAAGAGGTGTTAGCAGAGACTATATAGGTGGATACGAATCCCGTGTGTCCAAGTAGAGACAATTGAAGATGGCGGTTAACTCCCGAGTGTCCACAGTGACGATAGCACCTTGATCCGTCCAAGTGTCTGCGAAAAGGACAAGAAGGGAGTCTAATGAACTGCCAGGGTTTCACAGAGATAACGAACTCCCAGCTAACAGAAGGTAAACAAATGTACTTATACATCCCTTGTCTAGTCTTATCAGCCACTCAAAGCTCGTAATACAACTGTCACATTCACTCATTCACACACTCATTCATACAGTGGTGACACATCCGGGGCAACTTGTGGTTCAATATCTTGCCCGAAGACACTTGGACATGTGGCCCGGGGGATTGAACCGCGAGCTTCAGGTTGCTGGACGACCGTTCTACCACCTGATGACAGAAGGGGTGTCGACAGAGACGAAGACGGACACCTGGTGTCCAGATCGACACAGAAGTGGACTCACCGCTGAGCGCATCCTTTTCTTATGTGGCAGCTGGTCGCTTTGTAACATCATTGGAGAGACAAATGTCAAGAATCCATCCCCAGCATGAACCAACCCAATTTAAAGAGCTGGTCCCCCTGAGCATTGTCACAGTGACTGAGTGAGCCTGAACCTGAACCTGAGTGTGAACCTGAGCCTGAACCTGAGCCTGAACCTGAGCCTGAACATGAGCCTGAACCTGAGTTTGAGCCTGAGCCTTAACTTGCCTCTCAACAACAGAAATGAAACAGTGAGTAACAAGTGATGCTATTGGCAGTTTTTAATCTTTACCTACTGGAGAAGGACGAAAGCAAATCAGGAAAAAACAAAAAACAAAAACCACACACAGAAGGTAGAAACTTTTTGAAGTAAAAAATACATCATCATCTTCATTAATGAAAACTGTGACGTTTATGTACTACAGGCTGAACCTCATACATGTTGCACATCTCCAGCTTCGCTTGTTCTTGTAAAGAGACAAATAAAAACGACAGCGGCTGCATCACAGCAGCAGGCGGAGGAAAATAAACTGGACCGATAAACTAAACCAGCGGAGCTGCTACGTCTTATCTACATGCTGATGCCCGGGAAATAAAATTACAACCACACGCAAAATGTCATTAGGTAGCCGAGGTTGAAGTCGGTTTACAGTTTAATCAAACCACTGGTTAATTCGTATTTCCTGTTTGTTAAGAAGCAGCCACTGTTTACCTGTCGGCTGAAATAGTCTGTCGATGAAAAGCCGGTTTGTTTTTTTTATGTTATGTTGTTGTTTTTTTACATATCCCCGCTCGAGAGAAGCTCGGGCACAGGAACTACCCCCATTTTCTTCATCTGAACTGGGTGTAGATGCAGGATTTATTCTGCCGCTGCGTCCGATGTGAAGAAAGAAGGTAACGGCAGCGGCGATCACGTGATCACATAGTTTATTAAAATGACACATTAAAAATCATCATTTAAATCATTTCATGTTCTTGTGTGGAAACCAGTTTGTGTAATAAGCGTCAGCTGGAGCAAAGGAACGTAGGATCCGGAGCAACCTGACCCCGAAGCTCGGCTCAGGACGATTAAAAGAACTGGAACTTTATTAAAACCAGGAGCTGAAAGGGTAACTGCACCAAGCACTTACCAGTTGACTCAATTCCCTTGGCTCTGGCTGTTTGCTGGAGCTGGATCCTTCACATTGTCTCGGCATATTAAATGAAATGTAAGCCAATGAGCAGCTAAACACTTCACTGTAGGTGGATGAGAACTGATGGCGGAATATTTTATTTACATTTGACCGTCATCAGCACAAATTTTGTCTAAACTCTTCAAATTGGGAAAGAAGCTCTAATCTGTTTTGTAGATTTTCATTCTGCCTTTAAATCAAATACTGTTCATGCAAATCCTCAACTTCCCTCATGTTATTTTTATGTTTTTTTACCTCGGCTTGTTGGACTTGATTTCTAGAAAAATTCACTTTTAAAAAACTAAACTGCCATTAGTTGATCATTTTTATTGACTGGCAGTGCTAATTAATTGTAATTAGATTAAAAAATAAAGGGGTTTCCAAAATAACTTGATTCTGAATAAACATATTTCATTCAAATTTATATTCAGCAATTTACTTTCTGAAAATGCTGTTGTGGTGGGGTTTCCGTCGACGGATCTGATTGGTGGCTGCGGATCAGGTGCATCTCTGCTGCAGGACTCTGGCCTCAAGTCGCTCGTATCGCTTCAACATCTGGTTGTACACCTGGAATACACACACACACACACACACACACACACACACACACACACACACACACAAACAGAAATCATTACCATCATGTCTGTTTAGTCAACTTTGGTGGAAGAAGAACATGTAGTAACAGCACCAATGTAACAGTCTTTCATTTGAAATCCTATCTAAGAGAAAGCAAAAAAGTATAATCATCAAAATATAACTAAAGTTTCAAAGTAAAACCGGCCTCTGGGCCCAGCCCGCCGAAGGCCCCCAGGCCCATCACTGTAAACCCTCCGGTCTCCTCAGCGGCAGGCCTCGCGTGGGCCTCCCTCTCCTGACCTACGTGGTCTAAGAGCAACCGGCGACAGTTTTCGGGTTTTCCCCCTAGTGTCAAACAGGTGAGTGTAAGAGCCAAGTCCAAATGATTCAAAACCGCTTCTTAATCGTGATGATTTTTTTTTTTTTTTTTTTTTTACACGCTTATGTAACGTGAAGCTACGGATGAGCGTTCCTTCTGAGAGAACAATCCCTCCGGTTCTTCCCTCTGTCAGATGTGCGTTGCACCGCTGAACCCTTTACCCACTTCCTGTCATCTTATGTCGCCGTTTCATATTTAATATCCTGCTTTACAGTAAAGTATAGAGAGAATATTCATTCGCCAGCATCTAATCAGAGCTGCTACACCTCCAGAGTCTGAATGAGCATCATGGACAAGGTGTTTCATAAATAATGAGCTGCGCTGTTCAATTATGGAGGATGAACATGAGAGAAGATCACTTCAATAAACATACAACTACATTAGAATAACATGGAACCCTGGAGGGAGAGTGTGTGTGTGAGAGAGTGTGAGAGAGAGAGAGAGAGACATCATACCGTAATTATCATAATAGAAGAAGAGAACTGGACCTTGATAGACGCTCGACAGCATGTGTTTTTTTTTCAATAAATTGGCCCAGTAAACACACATAACTATAGAAAGAATCAGTAGCATCTTTTATAGAGTAGTCTGAAAATCCTTCCTGTTGTGTGTGTGTGTGTGTGTGAAGAAAGTAGTGTGTTTGTGCCCCGGACATTTAAAGAGATCGGTTACAAAATAAAACACCCGGGAGCCGTGGACTGATCAGAGGCGCTGCTGCTGTGGCCAAGTTCAGAAACCGGTGCAGCAACTTCCCCAGCAGCTGTGACTCTGGTGCCGGAGCAGAGCCGGTCCAGCTGGAGACAAAGGCGCTGTCGTTTCACTGCTGATGTATTTATGACGATGTTAACAACGCTCTAGGAAGCGTAGCAACGCTAGAAGACTTAATATCTGTTCTTCAAAATAAGAGCCACAACCTAATCCGCTTCTGGATTTTACAGGGACTGGTGGCGGCCTGCTCCTACCGTAGCAGCCCAACGTTGTTGCTGCAGAAGTCGAGCTTTTTATTTGACTCGTGTCATTGGCATAGTTCCATCTGCTTCTCCTTTGTTTTTGATGCCGTGACTCGTGCAGGTGAACGAGAGTTAAACGTAGAAGGCGTTTTCAGAAGGGAGTTCAGAAGGCGAAGAGGAGCAAACAGATCCAGCTGTCAAGCATTTTAAAACAAGTAAAGTGAACATGCTGGAATTAATTCTGCTCTCTGCCTGAGGTTACACCCCCCCCCCGCTCCCACCTCCTGGAATGCAGAGAGCTGATTGCAGAACAAAAATAAAAACACAGTAAAACCCCTTGCCACCGCCCGACCCTCTTCTTCCTCATCATCTGGTTTCTCCTCCTCCCCATCACCTCGCTGCTCTCAGAGTTTGCACAGGCCGACTTTATTCCCATCTGCGAATCATCTCAGCCCAACTCCCCTTCTTCTTCCTTGTGATCAGGTTTTTTTGCAGAGTTGTTTTTCTCTTCCCTCTCATCTTCAAATTGAAGGGCTGCTTTTTATTCCGAACGTTTCCACCCAGAGACACAGATATAAAAATTGGAAATTATGATCAAGAAGAGTCCAAATGAAATGAGACTGCAGACTCAGTAAAGTACAGGAGACAAAATTAGACGTTTTGTTTGAAGTATGAAGTAACAAACATGACCTGAATTTAAAAAAGAGTTTCATAGCTCCGTCGGAGGAGGCTGCGACCGTTCGCCTCGGTGTGTGTGCGAACATCAGCCTCGTTCCTTTTCTTACGGCAACATTTGTTCTGCCGATACAACCACGGATGATCTTTAAGGAAGCGAGCACTCATTGGGGGGAACCGGAGAGTCATCAGTCAAAAATGACAAACGCTCAATTTATGCTCCTTCGCACTGACGGTCACCAGTTTGCTGCTAAAGCTCCTCGATATGACTAAATTTGGGGAGAGACCTGGAGATGATGAGCTGGTTCCTAAGACCACTTCAGGAACCGGGAGGTTTTAGGCGATACCGTTGAAATATGGTAGGTACAGATGCACAGTATCAGACAGTCCTGAAATAGTCTGCGGCTACTCCCACGGACTCAACTGAGAAAACATAAGCTACAACTATTCGCAAAGATCATCCGCCGGTTGCCTTCAGCTACGTTTCACCGAAATACCGCAGGTTTCTGCTAATTCTGAACCCTTGGCCAAACGGAGACATCCCTCCTTTCTCTTCGGCTACTTTGTGTGGATGAGTCCAACAGTTTGGGTTAAAGGGTGGCGAACGACCGGCCCCCGTTGTTTCCCATGCAGGACCACAGCTGCGACGGCTGGCCTCCAACAGGGGATCCGGTCACGGGCCAGGTCCTGAACCCGAACCAGTGGCCACATAGAGACGGTTTCCATGGGAACAGTTTCCAGTGGCGCTGGACCTGACTGTAGAGGGCTCTCTCGCTTCAACTCAGTCGGGTCTCCTACTAACTTGCTGCGGCCGTTTGGTTCCCATGTGACATGTTAGACTGTGTGTGTGTGGTGGTGGGAGAGAGAGAGAGAGAGAGAGAGAGAGAGAGAGAGGCTTGTCATGTAATTTTCTTCACATTTGTTCCATAAGGGAACAAACCATTTAATGAAGAGGCAGTGAGTCATGGAAGTAGGGCAGTATGTGTGTGTATGCGTCTTATGAAACCCCCGGTTATTTGATTTTATAGATTCTTTCTTATCTTGGACGATTGGAGTTAATAGAGATATTGTTGATATTCACGTCCCCATATCCAGGTAATGTAAACCAGGTCCCGCCATCATATCCGGTGAAGTGAGGAATCTAAGAGGAAATCGGAAGAATGCCACCGATGGCACGGGGTCGGCGCTCACATGTTAAAAAAAAAAAAAAAAAAAGGAAGGCTCCTAAGGCGCCGTCAAAACCAAACCTCCACTGCCTGCGGACGAATAACCACGGGAGACCGCCGCGAGGTCGGGAAGGAATAGACCAATGGCAGGATTAATAATACCCCACACCCAGGGGCCTTAAGCCCAGTCACTTGAGGCTCAATAAAGAGGGACCGTTCCGTTTAATGTTCTGATGCACTAACCCCACAGAACGGGTCTGTTCAGGAGGCGGACCTCAGTCAGTCCAGGGTCGACCCTGGTCTACAAGCTCCTCAATGGAAAAGTTGCGGTGGACGTTGTCGTTTGTAAACTTCC
Organism: Istiophorus platypterus; assembly: GCA_016859345.1. NCBI lineage: Eukaryota > Metazoa > Chordata > Actinopteri > Istiophoriformes > Istiophoridae > Istiophorus > Istiophorus platypterus. Next base: position 20,668,052 of record CM029125.1, on the reverse strand, counting down.
TACGGACAAAAGCTGGATCTCATCCAAAACACCTCCAGACGCTTTAAAGGGAAAACGACTCCGGGACGAACCAGCGACTCCGGGACGAACCAGAGGCAGATCCGATGCCCTGAGTTTCTCTCATTAACATGTTTACTGGGGCTAAAAGGCCCGAAGATCATCTCCACCCACACACACTTCACATCTCGCCGGTGATGAGCCCAGCGAAACGCCATAACATGAAAGTGTGAGTGTGGGAGGAAATACCGTGGGGAAGAGGCTCTGTAAACCATGAACACACACACACAAGCATACAATTAATTTAAAAAATGCTAATTACACTACTGAGGAACAGTAGTGTGTGTGTGTGTGTGTGTGTGACTGTGAGTGTACCTCCTGTGCTCCAGGATGTGGGCTGGCAACCAGTTTGGGTTCAGGTGCTTCCTTCACCACATCAAAGAAAGAAACTCCAGATTCAGCGACCAGGCCTGAAAAACACAAATCGGCCAATCAGAGTCAGGTTTCTACATCATGAACCAATCAAAGGGTTTGTATTGAGCAAAAAAAATATATATATTTTTTTTAAATTAAGTATAAACCCACAGTTGTTTGTTTAATAATTTATCAGCCATTTAGCTCCTTGGTTGTTCACCGTCTTTGCTAATTAGGTCTCGTTTCGGGCTTATTAACCAATCAGAGTCCAAAGGTCGTCGAACCAGTAATCAGAAGTTATCATTAATGGGGGGGGGTCACAATGTGGATCCAATGGGGCTGTTGTGTGCTGGTGTGCCCGATCCGATCCACCCCTTTTTTCTGGCCCTCATTCCATTAGCCCGCCTGGGTTTAATGGGATCAGATCACCGCGGCCTTTGGACCGGTTCTTTTCCAGTTCCCGACACAAGCCTCCTTCTCCATGGTCCCCGTAATGTTAAGGAAAGGATTGCAGCACTGATGCAGGATCAGCGCAGCGGGAGGGTTACTCTGCATCCAGCTCTGTTGCAGAGTAATTGCATCGAGGCCCCCCCCTGCGCAGAGCCTGAGTCCGCCACTGCCCCTGAATGAATCAGCAGTCACCGTTAACACAAGGGGGAATGAGTTATGTCTCTACAAGCCCATGCAGATGAGTTCAGATATGGAAGCACGGCTCCGGTTTGGAGGCTTAAAAGCAAACGGAGACAGCCGCTCGTGCTAAAGACTGGTCTCTCTCTTATACATATTCGACGGCCGATACACGTGAAATCGGCCCAGGATGTGTGCCGTGGTGCGCTGCGGTTAAGTGACATGAACGTTTCGGAGGAGCTCAGCTCCTCGGTTCAGCAGGAGGCTCGCTCCTTCTCCTCCACACGTTTCACAGAAAACATCCAGCTTTTCACTCATCTGTATCTGTCAGCTGCAGATTCATCACATTCAACTCAACTTCTTTATCATGTGTCTCATGCGTCCCCCCGCCCCCTGTCTCCCCCCCGCCTCACCGTGCAGAGCTCTGTAGGCTGAGCCCAGACAGGCGGAGTTGGACAGGTCGATGGTGTAGACCGGAGCGTTGAACACATCAGACAAGACCTGAGAGACGGGGAGAAAACAGAATGAGTTTGTCTCCTCTCCAAATCTCTGCCGGCTCATGGATTCAGTGTGGATCGTTGACTGAAATGAATGGCTCGTTTAAAGGGGCGGGCCACAGGTGATTCCTGTGTGAGGAGCTCCGCCCCTGTCTGATGCTGTGTAACACCTGACCTGAGATTCTGAAATAGATTCAACCTTTTCACATTTAGTTGAAACAGGTGATTTTTTTTAATCTTCTTTATGAAAATTTGTCTCTTTATGAGTCTTTTTTGTGCTACATAAGCTCTCATGTAAACATCAAAAGGACCCCTGTTAAGAACAAAAAAAATTATATATAGAACAGTGACTACAATGTTTAAAAGTAATAAAACCTTTTTCCCTTAAAATACTAATGATAAGACTCCTTAGAACTCTGCATTTTATTGCTCCTTCTCTTCTTGTCCACCAAAGTGAGGAAGCTCTCAGGTTTTAAAGGGCAGTTTTTCCTTGGTGCACCGAAGCATTGTTTCCTGCACCAACCCCCTCAGAAAAGGCACAAGTAGGACTCTGGGCACCACTGTACAAAAAGTTCACTGAGTTTGCTCTCCAGGGAAGAGAGTTCTTCACACTCCCCACAAAAAGTATTACCGTGAAATATGCACCAAATAAATAAAAAAAAACTATGAAGTAAAACTACCGAACCTGATCTTCTACAAAGTAAACTCAGGCCCTCGATGTTGCTAAGTCTGCGGGGGGACGCATGATATTGAGAGAATGTTTAATCACCTGTGAATTAAAGAGCGACAGATACATGGAAAGCTCGTCTCAAACTCTGTGTGTGTGTTTGTGTAGTTTAAACGATAACAGTAATTAAGCCATTTAAGGAAAATTTCTCTTCACTAGTGAAGAGCATCACCAGCTGAAATGCTATTTAGACCTTTAACTTTAACATGTACGGTTTCCTCAACCTCAATGTTAAAGGACTAAAACTGGCTCAGGTCATCTCTATGTAAATTAAAAAAAAAAAAAAGCCAGGAGGAGGAAAAACAAGCAGCTACAGAAGAGAATGAATTAAAGAATGAGAGAAGGAAGGATGGAGGAAAACAAAGCCAAACAAAACAAACAACAAAGTAAAAAACCATGTATGAACAACACTACAAAGAAAGGAAAATTAAGAAAAATACACAAAGTGAAGAGAAGAAATCAGATTTCAGATATTAAAAGTGTTCATCTGAAGACTTTATTTATTTAAGGACTGAATTTAATGCGATTATTAATAAATAATTCATCATCAGTCTCCAGTAAATCTTTTTCTCTCACTGACTGGAAACGCCGGCAGCAACCGGGCAGGTGAGCTAACGGCAGGTAGCTCACCTGTAGAATGTCTCTGTTCGATGAAGCTCCTCCCGTCGCCAGCACTCGGGTTCCTGGAACTAGAATCACACAGGATTAAAATCAGCCACGCGCCTCCCAACAGGGGGCCGGCAGGTTCGCCAGGCGGAGACGCAACCTGTCCGGGTTTTCTCGATCCCAAACAAAGAGACAGTGCGTACCTGTCAGTCGAGGGCAACGGGAAACGCAGGGTGACGGCTTAACTACCGAACCAAAGAGGAAATGTTGGGAATAAAAAAGAGGCTTTTTTTCAGACCTGATTGTGTCTCATGATGTAAACCGTCACATAACATCACCAAAAGCTTTTTAAGAATAAAACAGGAACAGCAGAAAAACTGCAGAGAAAGTTTCATGAGGAAAGTCTGATCTAAAACATAAATGAGAGAAAGAATAAATTAGCAGGAAAAGAGGAAAATACAGTAAAAACGACTGAAGGATGGAGGGTTAATTTTCACGAAAGAAGAAACTAAATATGTAACAAAATGAAGTAAACACCTTAAACATAAAAGAAGAGATCCAGAGGGAGGAAGGAAAGAAGAAGAGAAGGAGTAAATGAAAAAACAGAAAACAGGAAACAACAGGGTGGACTCGTCTCACCGATGGAATATCCCAGTCTCTCTGCGTGGAGTCGCCGGGACAGAAACTGGCCCTCCACCAGAGCCCGGACCTCCCCCTGGGGGCTCGCCACGGACGCCTGCAGGACCGGGTCAGGCGGGTCAGGTGGGACATCAGCGTTACAGTAACTGGAAAACACACTGCAAACACAAATTCTCTCTACCAACCTCGGCGTCGTCCGGGCCGAAGCGATGAACGCCCACTGCAAGAGGGGTGATCTCCATGGTGTCAAAATAAAAGCCTGGGAACACACCAAACAGCTGGTGAGAGGGAGGAGGAAGGAAGCAAAAGGGTGTAGAAGAAAAAAAGAAGGAAGGAAAGAAGGAAGGAAAATAGAACGACTAAAGAACGAAGGACGGAAGCCTCACCGATGTTTCCGTTGTTTCCCAGCGGTGTGTCCCTCAAAGCCGCGGAAAAAACTTCCCATGATCCTCCAGCACACTCATTCCTGACACGTTCCCTCGTCAAAGAACCGTTCTTGAAGCTGAGGATGACAGGAAGTCAGACGCTGACAGATAAAGGTCACTGTGATTTATTATTATTAAGGTTGTTCTGTTGTCATCATAATCCACGGTTAACCTGATGACAACAGGCTGAAGTGGATCTCTAATGGAGGCAGGTTCCTGGCAAAACTCTCTACATGGAACGCAAGAACCTGGAACTAATTCTGCAGCATTTCAGAGTCCCGCTCGGAAGAGCCGGACCAGGGTCAAAGGCAGATCCTCGGTGAAGAGAACCACAGTTCAGGCAGCTCCATTTAGACTTTATTGAGACATATATTTAGGTATCGTCTGCATAATGGCGAATTACATGCTACTGGGTAGCTCAGTCTATAGAAACACATTGAACCTGTTTTATATCTAAAATCTGGAAATGTTCAGTAGAGGTTCCTAATTTTCCTTTGAGGTGTAGATGCGTAAAGTGGCCTCAGAGTGGAAACAACACAAAAGTACAAGTACTTTAGAAGAGTACTGGAGTAAATGTACTCTGAACACTGAAACATTGCCGATTCCTGAGGCTACAGCTGAAAACGGCTCCGAACTCTTCTGCTTCTCTTCCCGAGTTTGTTTCCTTCTTTTTTTCCCCCTTTTCTCTTACTCTTCTTTTAAAGTTTGCCCCCGGTCGCCAGCTGAGTCTGACTCACTGCGTACTTTTAACACTTTTGTTCATTTTTTTCCCCTCATAAAATGACTGTACGGTGCAAACCCGGGGCTGTGTTACCTCACTGAGGACGTTCAGTGATGACACACCTGCAGGTGGCGCCGTGAAACACATCCGTGTCCAGCGAAACGTGCACCAGTCAGTGTTTATTCAGCTGTTTGTGAAGCCATAGAAGTGTTTACACAATAAGTGTCTGGATCAAGTTCTCTCTCCACATAACAAGGGAACTAACAGGATGTAAATTCATGGAGGGTGTGTATGTGTGTCAGTGTGTGTGTACACCTACCACAGCAGAGCCATGTATGCCTTCCAGTCGACAGGATTACAGAAGATGTGACCCTCTAGAGCTGGGCAGGGCTTTTGGATCCACAGAAACACGGTATCACTGGTGCCCAGGCTCACCTGGACACACATACACCCACTATAATACACACCGATAAGGGCAGGATAGAGGAAAGACTTTGCTGGACGTGTTTTCTATGAACTTACGGCGATGTCTCCCTGCTGGAGCCTCATTCCTGCCAGAGATGCTAAGGGGCAGAGAGAACAACGGCTGAAATGGTTACCGCTGCCACGGTGACGCTGCTCGCCCCCCGACCCTGTTACTTCCTGGTGGTGTCCAACGCCCCCGGACGGCTGGCGTGAGGAGGGAACCTCAACCCTGTGCTGCCGTTACATGTTTATTTTGCCGTTATACGTTTATTTTGCCAAAACGTCTGGTTTCTCTTGTCTCCCAGTTTCCTCCTCTGGCTTGAATTCATTCAGTCTGCAAAGTGGCTTTGTTCATTTTGTATTCTTTAATTGCACCACCATGTTTCAACTAGCACAGGACAAAGGTCCCGGTGTTAAAGTTTTGTGGTTTAAAAGCTCAACTGTTCTGGAAATAAGAGGGTCTCTGACGGCTGGCGACTGCCAGGTAGTCTTCACTTTAGGGTCAGAGGAGCTTTCACAACAAAATGAGGTCGGAAAAAGAAGACGACCAAAGGAAAACCTTTAACAGCTGCCTACTCTGGAGGAGGAAAGAGGAGGAAAGTAAAGGAGGAAAAGAATAAAGCACTTCCGATGCTGCTACAAGTGATAATTAGGCCAAAGTTAAATATTCTTTTCGAAAGTAAATTAAATGAACTTGAGACACACACACACACACATATAATTTCGCAGCCCAACTGCACCACCCTGTGTTCACTGGGCAGAACAGCAGAATGTGAAGCAGCAGGTCTCTGCAGCACATTATTAGACAGGAAGGATCAAAAGCCCAGATGTGACTTTAAGTCGGACTTAAGTCGAACAGAATTAGCGGCTTCAGTGTCGGCTCAGTTGTTTCTGCTCGGACCAAGGTTGCGGCTTCCGAGTCAGAGAATCCTTTTAAAAGAGCTCTAAGAAATGACACTTAGAATCATGACAGCATTATACTAGATCTGTTTTAATGTATTTTACCTGGGTTGTCTCCGGTGAAAGCCACCACTCCGCAGCCTTCAGAGAAACCATATCGTTGCACAAAGTAGGAGGAGATGGGGCCCTGCAGGACAGGAAGGAGAACGGGGTTAAAGGTCACCTGGCGGCAGCAGCCGAGCCAGATCCGTATGGACCAGTCTCACCAGCACCGAGGCGGAGGGTAGAGGCGCTCCCAGCCTTTGGTCCAAGTGTGGAGCGCTGGCGTCCAGGCAGGTCTCAGACCAGTTTCTGCTCCTGATGTCCAGGAGATTCATCCCAGAACCTGAACAAGCAACCGATCGGTCGATCAGTGGACAGATTCATAAAGGAGAAGGGTCTTTTACTTTGCCACGACTCTGTCCGTGTCACACTTCCTGTTGTCTTCATCCACTGGACCAATCGAAGGTACTGGACAGAACCCGCCGTCACCACGTGAACATTACCGTTCCACAACGTCCACTGCTGCTGCTCTTTATTAATGGTCTTATCTTTGATCCCTTACTATTTCCTGTTCTTCTTCAGGTGTGTGTGTATGTGTATATATATATATATATATATATATATATATATATATATATATATATATATATATATATATATGAATATAAATAAAAAAGTCAGATTTGGGTTTTAACCAACTATTTAGTTCCTGTGTTTTGCTTTTGTTGGGAAGAATAGAAGTGAATGAGAGGATGAACAAAGAAACAAGCCAAGTCAGTAATGAGACATGAAAGCAACTGAAAAAAACAAGCCTGGTTGGTACCGTACCGTCACTATAGTCGATGGCGGCGTAATCACCGAGGAAGAGTGAGGCTGCGAAACTGCTGACCAATGAGATTCTCTGAAAACAAACGCGCGTCACTTTACAAAATGTGTAGTGTTAGGTTAACACTAATGCGACCACAGAGTGGAATCACAGGATTTAGTGGCTGGCATCCTGGGGTCAAGGGTCACAGTGGTGCTCCGGGGGCTGACCTCAGTGTCCCGGTACCGGTCCGGTCGGTCCTGTCGCAGTTTGGCAATCTGGTTCCCTGTGAAACGCTGCGGGCAAACACACAGATATATCACTCAAACGTCAAAATTTTGACCCATCCTACAACCACAGCAACAGTGAGGTGCAGAGTAAAGGTTTGAAGGCGCAGATTTGTGCAGACTCAAATGATGTAGGAATGACGGGTTTTTTTTGTGTAAGTTTAAAGGGTTGTTGGAGAGTTTTATGGAGAACTGAAACTGACCGATTACTCTCCCATCTGTGCAGAGGAAAGACGCCATGTGAAGTGAGGATTGTTAAAAAAAAAAAAAAAAAAAAAAGTGCTGAACTAATAGAAAAGAGGCAAAAAACAAAAAAAAAGGACTCAAGCCTGGGACCTCGTAGGCTCTGGATCCGGTGATCTCTGCCAGTCTCAGGGCTCCTCCCACTGCTGCCTGCAGGTCCCGACACTGCCGACCGCTGCTGGAGTCCATCCACACGGGGCAGTTGGACACTGAGAAGCTGCCCTGTCAAAGCACCGGGCACATGGATACTGGTGAGCGGGTACAGATCCCAGGCCAGTGCGCTCGTGACATTTTACCACGGACGCACCCACCTGCAGCTGCTGGTACAGGTCCTGGTCCGGGTCAAGCCGGTTCAGAGTCAGAGACGCCCCTCTCCTCCAATACACGCTGCTGTGTTGCTGAGAGAAAGGGGGGAATCATTTAAGAACAGAAGCTCAAGTAAACACAAAAAAGTCAAAAGGAACCTTTGTTTCACTTCCCACCAAACTCCACTTACTTTTCCCTAAATTTCTATTGGAATCTGTCCATACACGTTTACACCCTACTGCTAGAAATAAGTGACAGGATTCAGTTTGCATCAGCAGATGGAGGTATAATATCAAGTGTGCCCTACGGCCAAAAGTATGTGGACAGAGCTATGTCTGTAAAATGACAGAACCTGCAGCCTGCTCAGCCAGTGATTTGCATCGTTCACACCGGTATGTACATTTCTAATATTAAAGATATTAAAGAAATCAGAGGAGCTGCTGTCATTTCAGAGACGGATGAACACACAGTGTAGATCCTCTGGATTTATAATCATGCTGAGACTATGTTTGGGGGGGGCGCGGGTTAACATGGTCCTTTGGGGGGTGGGGCATCAGTCTGTCCCTCGTGTTTCCCGGTTCCTATGACATCATTCTCTCTCCAGTGTTTAAAGTCTTTCCGTCTCACCTGGCCGCTGCCTGACAGCGCTCGGACTCTGGAGAAGTCAAACCCCGCCCTATTCATCTTGTCCAGTAGCAGGTCCAGAGCCTGAGGACAGACACGATCAACGAAAATAAACTTCACACACTGAGCCGTATGAGTTGCCTGGTTCCGGTTCAGCGGCCCGTGGGCAAACCAGAGGTCAAAGTTCAGCGAGTTAATGCTTTAAACGAGAAGTTAGACAACCAGCAGAGCGGAGGGAAGGTGCCTTCTCATCATGACTCTGCATGAGTGTGAGTTTGTGTGCGTGTGCGTGTGCGCGCATCCCACCTTGACCCACATCAGCACAGGAGAGGTGACCGTCAGCCCATCGGCGCCAAGGTGGACCCCCCCCTGAGTCCTGGACACAAATAGACAAACAAAACAAACACAAAAACAACCTGGGTCAGTCTGAAGAATATGAAACCGCTGCTGTCACATCTGCAAGCTTCAAAACATCGAATAAAAAACTACAAACATGTCCGCCTGGCCACGGAAGGCTCTATTTTGAAATTTCAATCGAGCCTCTGATGAATTTCTACAATCAGACTGAATGTTGGTCTCCTGATCAGAAACAAACTCAGGAGCAGTTTCTTTATCCACTGCAGATCACAACGACACGGACGTCGACAGGAAACGCCACTAAATCAAAGCGAGACCCATGAGGAACAGATGCAGACCCTTTCAAAACAAAACACCCCACATTCTGTCGGGTGCTATTCAATATGAGGGGGACATAGAGTCGAGGGACGTGATAACAGGTTCTGGTTCATGTACTGGTGGTTTTCATGAGTGTTACCTGAACTCAGGTAGCTCGGAGTCAAACTGCACATTGTCCTGATGGACCACATCCAGGCCTCCGTCGATCGCCACCACCTTCAGCTTCGTGGACAAAGAGAAAGGGGGGGTGAATACCGGAACCACGTCTCTGGGCGACAAACAACAGCAGAACCGGATCCTCCAGGTGAATCAACACCTGCGAACCCGTTTCAACACAGTCTGAGCCTCGGGACCGGACGATGATTCACTGTAGGGCCGGACTAGTGGATCCGTAAAGCGGGTTTCCTAATAAACTGACACATTCCTGCTGTTAAAACCAGCTGTTCTTTGCTAAACGAGAACCCGTTCTGGTTAGAACCCGATGTTCCGCTCGACCGTCACCTGTACTGGACCCTGCGGTACAGGTGACGGTCAAGGGTGGTTCGGTTTTGGCGAATGACCCGCGACCCGCATCCCGCGTCAGGGGACGTGGTAGCGTCCAGAGTCCGCCGGAGAACCGGCCGAGACCCGTTCAGGACCCACACCGACCCCGCGCGAGCTCTCGCGCTCCAGCCGTCTTTTCCTTCTGCGTCTGCGCCTTGAACCGACAGCGCTCCGCGTGCACGCCGCGTCACCCGATCCGACGCGCAGGTGAAAAGTGTCGATTTTACCTGTTGTGTGCTGAAGTCGAAGCCCAGGTAGAGAGGAGAGTCTCGAGCGGCCGCCATGAGACACACACACACACCGGAGGCGCGAGGGTTAAATATTTAAAGACACACACACACACACGCACACACACAGGAGGCGCGAGGGTTACATATTTAAAGACACACACACACTCTGTTTGAGTAAATTAATAACAGGTAAATGCTCGTGCGCCCCTTTGGAGAATGAGTCCTGTGAAGGAGAATGCTGATTGGTCGAACCTCGTGTGTGTGTGTGTGTGTGTGTGTGTGTGGTGAGCTCCCAGGCTCCGCTGCGGCTGCAGGTCTTCACTTGGCTGAGACAGGAAACACGATGATGTGACCAGATTCACCTGTGACCATGTGCGAACCAATAGGATCCATCAGCTATGACGTCAGCCTTTTATAATTCACATTACATCTATCGTTACCTTAACAACTCATTTCCTCCCACTGGGTCCGTTACAAAGCTCGTTGGGTCGATTTTAATCATCAGGTGACGAGAACACCTGGTCCGGTGGGCGGCCGGGAGACGGGACGACCCCCAGGTCGGAGTCCCACACCGCCCACCGGGTCAGGGGGGAAAGGCTGGCGTCAACATGAATGATCCACGTCATCGATGCACAAAATAAGACCAACAGATCGAAGCCAAAGTAAAAGCACAGTCAAACCCTTGTAGAGGCATGAGCCCGCCTGGCCGAGGAGGAACCGGTCCCACCGGGTCAGAACTGGTCGGATGAACTGGGATCAAAAGCTGAACTGGTCTCAACTTTCATTTTCTTTTATTGGCTCCAACAACACGAGACAAACAACACAGACATGAAGTTCAATTCAAATCAAATCAAATCTCAAACTGCTACTTTGTCACAAACATAAATCATAAGTTTGTTTACTGCATCAGAGCAACAATAAAACTCAGACTCCTGAAGCTGAACTCGCACTTCGAAGCAGCTACATTCCTTTGGTTTATCAGGAAAAAAGATAATAAATCAAATCATACGTCTACAGAAAGGTTGCCACATAAAACTAAGGATTTAACTTTGAAAAGAATATCTATACATTGAGAGAAAATAACTGAGGAACAGCAGAAGAATCATTCTGGGTTTAGAGCAAACTCAGGGTGCTGCTTCTCTCAAATGAGCCTCCTCCATGTTAACTAAGGGAAGAAAATGACTTCTTCAACAGCGGCGTGAAGGATCAGAATCAAGGAAGAGAATCAGATAAACTTCACAGTGACACTGAGCAAAGGTTCAGTCTCTCAGCCTGAACAGTTTGGAACCGGATGAACCGCGGATGATTTCCGAGGCGAAGCCGCCGCGGCTGCGCGCGGAAGGTCGGCTCGTGGTCGGAGGTCACGTCCCGGCGCTCCGGCGGCGTCACACGGCGTCCTCGGACCCTCGGTTAAGGCGGGACCCCAGGGTGAGGATGAGCTGGCTCTCCTCCTCCAGCGTCAGGTCCAGATAATCGTCCTCGTGGCCGGAGATGTCCTCCAGCACCTCGCTCACCAGCTCCTCATCCTCTGAGAACAGAGCGGGACAAGTTCAGGGTTTTCCCAAGGCTCTCGCCTCACAGCTCGATTCTGTGTTCTCGGATTAACATGTCGATTCCAGGTCCTCGAACACCTGAATCCAAGCATCACGTTCAGGTTCTAACTTCCGCTCCATTAGAACCTTCTTTAATTTCACGCTCGTATTTCACTTTTCAATCTAACCGTTTGAAGGATCAGATTTGGATCAGATTTGTAGTTAGGGGCATCGCCGTTTTTACTTTCATTTCTTTCTATGCTCACAGTCATTTTGCTTTGCATGTTTTTTTTTTTCAATGTGTAATATTTACATATAAAATGTCTCAAAGGACATGTAAGGAATAAACGGAGTTTCTTGAGAGGACAACTCAAATTCATCAGGCTTTTATTTGTGTCCGTGGATCAGCTTCAACCAACAATCAGACTTATTCAGATCCAACTCCAGAATGCAACTTTAGAAAGGACACTTGGACTTTGTGTGGATGTGTGTTTTACCTGTGGAGTTGGAGGAGGTGGTGGGCTCCTCTGAGGAGGGGGAGGTGGAGGAGGAGGTGGAGGTTGAGGGTGGAGAGAGGACGCCCTGGTTGTCCAGCAGCAGCTGAGTCGCTGATTGGACATCTCCGCCAGTCAGAGCCAGAGCTGCTTCAGACGCGTCCCTCTCGAAACCCAAATACAACAACTGTAGAGACAAGGAGACAAAGAGACAAGGAGACAGGGGCACAAAGAGACAAGGGGACAAAGAGACAAGGAGACAGAGAGACAAGGAGACAGGGGGACAAAGAGACAGAGACAAGGACACGGGGGGCAAAGAGACAGACAGACAAGTAGACAAAGAGACAAGGAGACAGGGAGACAGAGACAAGGAGACAAAGAGATAATGAGTTTACCTAAACAACCCGAGTGCTGTTTAACAAACCTGGGTAGCGGATTAAGCCGGGATTTTGAGCTGTTTCACTAAAGCAGTGGAGCATTTGTTACCATGGAGATTTATCCTGTGCAGCTAAACTGGTCCAGACCAGGTTAACTCATAAGGAACCAAGGTCACCGGTGTTACAAACCCAGATGGTGGTGCATTAGTTGGTCAGTTAAATTTTTTCAATATAAAAATTTGCTTTTAAGGAAACATGAGACCGAGCTGTTCTGGGTTAAAGCTGCACTGAAACACTGTTTCTGTCGTTGATGCTTTAAACTGTCACTAAACTATATCTCTTTCACCGTTTTGAAGGCATCTTTGACAACCAGGAAGTGAAACAGATTATTTGAAGTTAAAAAACATGGCCGCTGTTATCAAAGCGAGTGACGTGGTGGATAGTGACCGACTGAGTTGGCCCAGGACGACCCAGGACGACCCAGGACGTCTTTAGAATAAAACCCTCAACGTCCCTGTTTCAGAATCACTTAAACCTGGTTCGCCACAGCTGCACCTGCTCGTCCTGGTTCCGCCTCTGTGAGACGTAAAACCCAGGATGAACAATCGGACCAAATCAAGCCCCGATTCCTCCATCATTCTGCGAAACGGCCCTGGATAAGACTCCATGTCCTCTCTGTGGCTGAAGGTCCTGGCGTCTCGGCGTAAGGACCGAAAGCCACGGCGCTCTCGGACTACACCTCCGAAACTCCACGCTTCACATGATCGCCTGCCATAACTGACACTTGGTTCACGTTACCGGAAGGTTTGCGTGCACGCCTCTAGGCGGGTGATGTACCTGTTCCACCCTCTCCGGACTCACTGCCCCGTCCGAGATGCTGTCTTTGGCCTGGGCTGCTGGACTGGAGTCCTGGAGGATCTGAGGACGGCACAAAGTTGGAGAAACCTCAGTGTCCATCGCGGGGTGTCATTTTCACACACACACGCACACGCACACACGCACACACGCACACACACAGTTCAGAGCAGGGATCGTCTGCTGCCTGTTGTTTCACCTGCATGGTTGATGACCTGAGGAAGCTCGAATCGGAACGGGACGTGTTACTTTTTTAACAGAACTATTTACGAACACAAGGCATAGCTGGCTTTGGTCAGGGGCTGAAGCGGATCTAAACCAGACTGGATCGGAGCTACGCCGCCACGTGGCCCCGTAGGCAGCAGGTTTCAGAGGAATAATTCAGGTCGACTTCAACCTGCTGCATTTCACATTGACATGGTTACAGAGACTGTGAGTGAGTGTGTGGCTGGATAACAGTCAGATGTACACACTCACACACATGCAAACGTGTACACACACACACACACACACACACGTTACTGTGTGTGTGTGTGTGTGTGTGTGTGTGTGTGTGTGTGTGTGTGTGTGTGTGTGTGTGTGTTGTGAGAAGAAAATGACAAACGGAGGATGAGAATAGCTAATGAAGCTAACAAAGGAGGAGCTAAAGTTTCCTCTCGAGCCTCTGATGAGGAAACACAGCTTGGCAAAGAGGCACGGTGGCGTTTGTGGTGGCGTTTGCAGACGGCAGGGAGCTGACCTCGCAGGCTCTGTGGACGTTTCCGTTGGCACAGTGCAGAGCTCTTGCGGCGTCTCCCCTGGAGAATCCCAGCTCCTCGAGGAAGGAGATGTCCTGGGTCCTCCTCCTCCTCCTCTGCCTCTCCCTCTGCTTCAGCTCCTCCCGCTCCTGAAAAACACAGGGGCCCCTCAGAGCATCGGACCAATAGCCCCGAACCCAAATGATGAATCTGCCTTTTACATTAGATCAAATATATGAGTGAAAACAGCGATTTTTATCAAAAACAGTCACAGATTAAGCCTCTGTCTCTCCGCCGATCGACTGATATTTTCCTTTTTCCGCTTCTGCCTACGTTCGACATATACGTGTAGGCCTGTGTTACAGTCTCTGTGAGGGCCTCCACTTTTAAACCATCACGGCAACGACGCTCTTGACTCGGTCCTAAGTTTCGGCGAGGACCGGGTCTAGCTAGGGGTCGGGGGCTAGAGGAGCCAATGAGGGTGGAGTAAATACAAAGACAAACCTGTGTGCGCATTACCTGTCTGCGTTGGCTGATGTGGAGGGCAGCCGCGTCCAGGTCGCCCCGGCAGGCTCTGAGTCCTAGCCGGGCCTCCCTCTCAGAGAAGCCCATCCCCATCAGCCGAGCCATCTTGTCCGAGTCCAGACGCAGGAGGCCGTGCAGAGACTCCACCTGGACACCAAGCAGAGCACCGTCATATGAGCAACACACCGCCATGCTCATATGAGACCCCCCTCCCCAAACCCCATGCTGTACCGAACCCGGTTCTAAAAGAGGAAGATCCCCAAGAGCCTCTGGAGGCCTGGCCCTGAGAGGCGGGGCACCAAAGACTCGGTGTGACGAATCCCACGAGTCTTTGGTTCTGCTGGGCAGAGCAACTCTCAAACAGAGTTTACAGCCAACTGTGTGGAAAGCAAATGCCTAAGACAAAACCAAGAAGTTAACTGTCCGCAAATGTTCAGACGATTTAAGCCTGTTTCTCAAAGATTTGACAAGTCCTTCAGCCGCCCCTCCTCGTCTGGCAGAACCGACGTGACTACAGCTGTACCACCGGTCCAATGGGGGCTCTGATGGGGACCGTCTGCCGAGTCCCATGGATCCCCACAGAGCCCCCGCCCGGGTTGCAGTACAGAGGTGGTCAGGGGATGCTGGGGGCAGCGTTTCACCCTGCGGCCGTCCAGCCTGCCGGAAGACGAAGGCCACGCCGACTGCTCGCCGGCCACGAAACAGCTGAGACAACGGGGAACTTACTTTGGACAACAGTTGTCGGGCCTGAGTGTCGTTTCCGTCCATGTAGGAGAGGAGGCTCTGAAGGAGATACAGGCGGAGGAACAGCACGTCTTCTGTACCGGTGTTACCCTGACAACACACACACACACACACACACACACACACACACACACACACACACACACACACACACACACACACACAGGTGTAAAACAACATGCATTAACAAAAGAAATGCCTCGGATCGATTTCTGCTTCTGTGCAAACCGTTTATGAACCAAACACACGCTTGTTGCTGCTCTGCGTCGTGTTTAGGGTTCTTTTTTCTGTTTACACATATTTTACCGAGGTGTTGGTATCAGTGTCATATTAAACAAAAAGTCACACAAACAGACACGTGTCCTTCAAATGTGATTACAGATTAAATATAAATGTATATATTCACAGAGCCAATGAATGTATTTTAGTTCAGTGGTATATGAATTCACTGGACCCTGATCATCCTTCACTTGACTGTAGAGCGACTGCAAACCTAGCTGTGAACTGCACTGAATGAATAATGAAAACAGGAGTTTTTGTGAGACTTTTCTGCAGCGTCCGCAGGGGCTTTCCTGTCTGATTTGCAGAGTATACTTCTTCCGGTACGATTAAGTCACTTGTCGTGAAGTTTTTTTTACACCAGCTGTGGTTGTTAACGTCGCGACACTCTGCGTCCACCGGCTCCGGATAGATCCTTTGCCCCGTTTTAAACTGGCGAAGCGAATCTGTGCGGTCACCGTCCCGCGAGCGTTTGGGCGCCGTGACAAGTCACCTTGATCATGTGCAGCCTCTCCCGCCGCTCCCCGTAGCACCGCAGGAAACAGTCCTCGGCCGTCAGCAGCCGACTCCTGCCGTCATCCAGGCAGGACAGAGCCTCCAGGGCACGGTAGCACCACACGATGTCCAGCTGCAGGACGGCGTAGTTGTCTACCGCGTTGAGCAGAGCCGAGTCACACTTGCTGCGCAGAGACAACACATTAGAGCCGTAACCGAGGCGAGGCCCGGCTTCGACTTCAACTGTGCTCATCGTCAGAAGCTTCCACCGGGCCGTTTTCAAACGCCTCCTCCAGAAGCGGCTGTCAGATGGTTAAAGAGGCCAATTGGGTGGCGTGGGGGGTGGGGTTCTATCTCCAAGGTGACGTACCATTACTAATACTACAACTGATACTATTACTAGTACTGCTAGTACTACTAATAGTAATAGTAGTACTATCTACTAGTACTACTACTTCTACTTCTACTAGTCCTAGTACTACTACTACTACCACTACTACTGATAGTAATACTACTACTGATACAAAACTACTACTACTACCGCCACTACTGATACTACTACCACCAATACTACTACTGACTACTACTACCTTCTATAGTCTGACACTTGAACTTCCAGAATCACATGAGGACATACATTCAGGATTTATCTGCAGTTCGCAGTGTGAAGTTTGACGCCTTTGATGATGTCAGAGGCGATGTCAGGTGTTTCTACCTGAACTGCTGGTCGGCCTGCAGCAGGTGACACAGAGCGTTGTCGTACTGCTTCTTCTTCATCAGAGAACGGCCTTTCTCGTGGAAGCCCATGGCCAGGATCAGAATCTGCCCCCCCAGCCCCACCACACACACACACACACACACACACACACACACACACACACACACACACACACACACACACACACACACACACACACACACACACACACACACACACAGAGTTTGGATGTACAACATCTTGCTTCAACAAACACCATTAAGCTGGAGTTGAACCTTTTGCAGCCACACAGCTCTGGTCCATGACAGACCAAACCAAATGAACCTGCGACAGACGAGACCATCAACCGTCGTCACCAACGAATAAAAACCAGACGGTTTGATCGGATGCAGACTTTACCTTCCTTTTCTCGTGCGGTATCCTCAGCAGGTTTCCCCTCTGGTCGGCAATCTCCAGGAAGGGCATGGTCTCTGGGTCCTCGCTGCCATCTGACAAGCAGCGTCACAGAGAGACAGGGACAGATTACTACCTGAGGCAGGGCCTCCTCACACAGTGTATCAGCATCGTGTCCGGGTGTTGGGACGGAGCCGGGACGTGGTTAGCTTAGCTTGGCTTGGCTTAGCGTAACGTTCGCTATGGCGGCACTGATCCACTGACACAACAGAGGCCCGTTGTACTCGCCGCTCCGCTGAATACAGACCCCTCTCTTACATCCAGTGACTGACGTTAAGCCACTGTCAGTGAAACTCAACGCTTCCTGTGCGTTTGCACTTTAAAAGCCCAAGGGGGGCAGGCAAGATGGAAGACTGTTAATGTGAAAAATCCACTGGAAGTGTAGAGTCACAATATTCAGAGAAAAGTGACGTAACATGACCCTGGTACTGTCCACCTGTGGTAGCGCACAGAAACATACTGGATTCATTAATTGGTTGTGAAACGGGGGAAATCAGAGATAACGGCCTAAAAAGCGCCTTGACGCATTCAACGCGTTCAATTGAGACCCCGGACCCTCCGACGAAAGGTCGCCGGACCCCTGTTCACGTCAGCGATGGAATATTACACTCGGGCGGACGCAACGCTTGCGGATGAGGCTTTCGGATTTCATGGATGGCCTCAGCCGGCGGGCGCCATGTCAGAGGTGGTGACATCGCACGCCAGGTGAGTAGGATTGGGCGAGTGTACCTCTCTCCGACAGGATCTGGAAGCCTTTCTGGGTCCTCTGGAGACTCTCGCTCTGCTCCCTCCTCCTCTCCTCCTCCATACTCATCTGTTCTTTCAGCTTGGCATCGCTCACCTTCAGCACCATTATCTTACTATGGTTCTTCACACCCTGCTCGTCCAGACGCTGGTCTGACGGAACACACACACACACACACACACACACACACACACACACACACACAAAGCCACTGTTTCATTTCTTGTACCAGACGAAGAAAACCACGTGACTGGTGACGCCTGGAGCCTCGAACATCGCCGCTGCCTCTGAAACGGCCTCGTCGACTTAAGACTGTTTTTAACATTTTGCAGATACACAACAAAAGAACTGATTTAACCGTTGCTTCATTTTGCCACATATGAGGCTAAAACAGGTCAAATCTGTTGGGCAGCGTAGAGCCTCTGTCCCCATCTGCAGCTGATGCAGTATGATGCAACTGTGTTCGCTTTTCCTCCAAGTGTCCTCGGGCTTCTTCCGTCCTCCACCAGGAGGCGCTCGACCTGCGGTTAACACTCGGATAAACAGTGAGCCGCAGTTACAGGCGGCTGGAGCCACTATGAGCATTTCTTACATGCACTTCATCTGGCTTTTATGAGTGTTATACACTGTAAATTCATTATTGAATAACCAAAAGGATTAATCAGTTCCTTTAAAAATTCAAACATGTTGTGTATTATCTTTCTAATGGTCAGGAATTGACTATATGTGTTAAGGTAAAGCATCAAAGCAGCACATCAGAGAACCTGGAACCAAAAAAAAAAACACCTGGAGAGATTGAAGGAGAAAGAAACTAGTTGCAGATTAGCCTTCTGTCGATGGACCGGCTTACGGATCGACCGACTGCTCCCCAGCGTTTTACCTGCAGGGTGTCCAAACTCACCTGCAGACAAAGTTCTCCCGTTCAGGATCAGTTTGATGTGTCGGAGGCCATGCTCCTCTCCAATCCTGCAGCGAGAAACAAACACTCAGCACATTCCTCTTCAATGTTACTGCAGGAGCTGCACAGTTGTTCCTGAGAAGTGATTAGTGAGCCTTTTTGTGTGTGTGTGTGTGTGTGTGTGTGTGTGTGTGTGTGTGTGTGTGTGTGTGTGTGTGTGTGTGTGTACTCGCCTACCTGTCCACCAACTCCTGAACCAACTTGTCCAGCTTCGTCTCCAGGTAGGTCTTCTTTGACTTTGGATCCTGATAAACAAGACACACAGACACAGACACAGACACAGACACAGACACACACACACACACACACACACACACACACACACACACAGTCTTCTGTACCATGTGCCGTGTTTGTTACAAGACCAAGCAGTGGACAGTAAAGGCTGATCCCTCCTCGCTCTCATCTGTTACCAAAGAGCAGCTGGAAACGTCCGAGTGGTTTGACTCGGCGGATTAAACCTGGACCGGATCGGTTTCGCGGTCCCCAACCAGGACCTCTGCATTTAGAGGGAGTAAGCGATGCACCGCGCGTCAGATGCAGCTGACAGACATTTCATACACGACGCCGCTCGTCCCGTCTTTCCGGGTCGTGGCTACAGGGTTTGATCAGAGATTAGGCTGCCACTAAAAACTCTGTGCAGAGACATTCAGTTAACAGGTAATTTGGCCTCTTCACTTCACCTGAATGAGCGGACGGCTGAGTATGAGGCATCGTTGAAAGGTAAACAGAACGAGGTTCGATAAAACGCCATCGAGCTCCATCCCCACCTGCGGCGTTTCCTTATTCCTCCGCCTCTGCTCAGTGTCGACAGGTCATGATTGAACAGTGTTTAAATGTAAAACCATTGATCTGCCCCCGTTAGGGGCATTTCAATGCAGTCGGGTTTTAAAACCAGATTTGAGGACCGCTTCAGAATGAGCCGCCTTGGGGTCTGAATTTCACTTTTACTGATGACAGTTCGATGCTCTGTTACTGAGGTGGACATGTGAACCCAGTCTGGCCTGAGCTGCGTGGAGTCGGCCATTCCTGTTGCCCCCCCCCCGCCTACCTTCCTGCCCTCTCTGGGCAGCGGCAGCAGCAGCTCCAGCGTCGCCACGCTGGTCTCTCTGTACGTCTGGTTTCCTTTCCCCCTCTTCACCGTCTGGGCTCTGATGGACTCCAGAGCGCCCCCCACCTCCGACACTGACAGAAGCAGCAGGGGGGCATAGCGCGCTGCTAGCTCCTGGCGTACAAAAGAAAAAAAACTTAGGCTTCAATATGCGTAAGGAAACTAAAATGAATGAGTCCATATGAGGAACACTGTAAACGCAGCCATGATCCTTATGTTAAGTGTATAATCTATTGTTTATCGCTTCGTTTTCATTTATGTCTTTCTAACCTCTTTTTATTGTATTTTTCTCTTTTTACATTATTTGTGTTTAATTGTTTTATTTTGTATTTTACTTTTTCCGCCAGGGGCCTCGCCGATCTGTGCGTGAGCTGACCTGCATGTGCCGCTGCCCCGGCCGGTTCTCGTCGTCGGTGAAGGGGGGGTTCCACAGCTGGATCTTCTCCTGCTTCAGCAGGTTCTTCAGCTTGGCCTCCGTGTTCTGCTCCGCCATCGCCTCTGACAGACGTGAGGGAACGACCAGGTGGGACTGAGGAGCGAGGGGAGGCAGGAGAAAGTGAAAGTGTTTGGACAGTCGCAGGAATTCCCCTGCGAGCTCGAGGGGTTTTTATGGTGAGTCATTCCTGCAAACGGAAACTAGAGCAAACTCCAACCAACTCAGTTGAACTGCTGAGAGTTTATTGTACTGAGACCAAAGGCCATCCTGGGGGTCAGGACCCCCCCCCCCCACCATCATCACCCCCACCCTTTTCTGAACAGAAAAGCAGACAACAAACATGTTCAACGCTAAGAAAAGGAAAGAGAACCCACTTCCTTGCTGGCAGGGTTCCTGGTGAACCACCTGTAAATTCCCCCGGTTCAGGACCCTGAGCCTCATTTAAATGAACCGATCTCGGCGCGTTGATCACCCCACGACCTGCTGATGTACAAGTTCCTTTCTGTGGATCACAGCCCGGGAAACTTCTGTGGTTTTTACTTCTATTGTGTTATAAGATTTTTAAAAACTCTCCAGCAAAGTCCAGCATGGTTCTGGACTCAATTCAAAGATTTATATTTGTGTTTTACAGCCTACTGGTTCTTCTGCTTTCCGATGGTGCTAAAATTAAAAAAAAAATATATATATATATATATATATCACAGGCCATTTTCTCCTAATAAAAACTAGATACGCGCCCGTTCTCCTACTTCACCCTGATCACATTTCCCAAAACACACGCTCAACATCTTCCTCTGTAAAGTAACTGCATCTCTGGTGCAGCGCAAAGTGCAACATCCGATTCTGAAACGTGGTCAAAGTGGCAGATTACAGCCGGCGGTCGAAATGCATCTTAGGAAACGTAGGCTCCGCGCCGGTGGGGACCGAGCGCCTCCGACCGCCGGAGACGCCGAACCGAACCTCCGGCGCAGCAGCCCGGTCTCAGGCTGACCGAGGAGAAGACGTCGGGGGCGGCGGCTCCTCTCGGCCTGACGTCGGTGATCGACTCCGTTTCTGGCGACGCTCTGTCGCAGCTACCGTTTGAGGCGGCGGGACGCGGACGGCTACGGCGGCGGGGCGCTCACGTCTAGCGGAGCCGGCTGAGACTCGGCCGGACGCGTAGGCGGCGACGGCGGCGCCCGTTTAGCGCCAGTGACTCACGGTTTCTGTCGAACTCGGCGGTTGACGAACATCTGCCGTCGACGGTCGAAGTTAGCCGCTAGCTTCAAACAAAGCTCTCTTTCTCTTCAAACCGCCACCGGTCGCGGGTAGATGTTCCCGGGAGTTACCTTGACGTGAGAGGGCTCGATGTCAGTGAGATCCGCGGCCGCCGTCGTGTGCGAAAGCCCCGGGGAAGGTCCGCCGCTCCGCTCGGTCCTGTTGTTGTTGTGGGTTTGTCTTTTCCGGGAAGGCGCTGACGACGGAGAGCGAGAGGGCTCACTCCGACCACGTTTCGCGAGCCGCTTTAAGGCAAACCACGCCCACGGAAAGCTCGGCGTCCAGCGCCGCGGGAGGCGCGTCCTCCCACAGGAGACGATCTTCGACCTGCTACCAGGGTCAAAGGTCCTGCGGATTTTCTACGACAGTGGAGTTCGACGACGCGACGCGATGATAAAATAAAGTAAAATAAGAAAGAGGCAACAAAACACGGTGACAAAATAAAAAGAAGATAAGAAAGAGGCAACAAAACACGGTGACAGAATAAAAAGAAAATAAGAAAGAGGCAACAAAACACGGTGACAAAATAAAGTAAAAAAGACATAATGCAAGACAATGACAAAAGAAAATAAATAGAGACAACGCAGCACAAAATTACAAAATTAAATTAAAAGAAAAGGGTTGTGCATAAACAAAGATGTAAATACTGTGTAGTGTGTATTTATTCATGTGATTATTTATTTCATAGTGTTATATTTATTCATTCATTCTTGGACACTTTGGTTCTTCCATGAGAAATTAATGTTATTAAGAAAACATACATTTCTGTTGTGACTGAGTCAAAGACAACAAAGATCCTGAACTTATGCTGATACACAAAGATACATGTTACACGTCACGTCAGCTTCTGAATCTTCTTGTTTTCTGATGCAGCAGCAGGTTTACAATGAAACTA
Source organism: Istiophorus platypterus (assembly GCA_016859345.1). Taxonomy (NCBI): domain Eukaryota; kingdom Metazoa; phylum Chordata; class Actinopteri; order Istiophoriformes; family Istiophoridae; genus Istiophorus; species Istiophorus platypterus. Next base: position 20,645,668 of record CM029125.1, on the reverse strand, counting down.
TCAGTGCCATGGATCCAACCTGACGCTGTCACTCTGGCTGGAAGTAAAAAGAAGCCTGACCCTGGCCTGATGGGCTGACATTCACTTCAGTCCCAGAGATGTGGCAGGTGTTCCAGTTAAAACTGGGATGAATCCAGGAAAGAGTGACTGAACTGGAAATAAGATCCAGCTTCTGCAAAATTTTCCTACAAAAACAACTAGACTTTGAAAGAAGTAGTGGATTACATTGTTTATTTGTTCTTCAGCTAAACACGGACTCGTATCATGACATATGCATTTGTGATCATGCTTGAGTCTTTCAGAAGGACGAGTACAACCCCAGCCTCTTGGCGGCCTCAGAGATCCTCGGGGTCTTTCTGTTTGGGAACGGGTGGTAGTTCTGGTTCAGGCGGACCCCCGAGGATGAGCCTGACCCCCCTTCACTCAGCTGCCTGGTAAACCTGAAGGCAGGGGCAGAGAACTTCCTGCAGTCCCTCCGTGCCGGGGTGCTGCTGGTATGCTGGACGGCATTTCTGGTTTTTACACCCCGGGACCGGTTCTCCTTCAGGTCTTCGTGTAGGTCGGTGGCAGAGCTGCTGGGGGAGCAGGTGATGGAGGCGACAAGGGTGGAGCTGTCATCAGAGCCGGTCAGAGAGCCAGGGGCCGAACTCTCCCGAGAATTTTCGGGAGGATCTTCTCCGGTTCCGGCACCAGACTTTTGCTCAGAAGCACTGAGGGGTCCGGTGATGGACCTCTGGACTGGATTCACCTTGGAGCTGCTGAAGGGATCTTCTGTGGACCCCCACACACTGAGGTGGTCTTCCTCTTTGGTGCTGCTGACAGAGCTGCAGGGTGAGTCAGATGTCAAATCCACAGAGAGTTTCCTGTGCCTGGACTCCTGCTGAGAGTCAACGGCCTCAGAGGAAGAAGTTGATGAACGCCTGGAAAATAAAGACAGCAGTAGGGGAGGGGTGTCTGATAAATGACCGGTTAAACGGGGCTTATTTTACAAAATCAGGCTTATTGATGAGACGACTTGGGCCAGAAAGCTGCTCTGGCTGCTCCAACACCGGTGCCACTGGCTGTGTCTGATTTTAAACCACCATTCAGGAGCGAACTGCGGCCGCTACGCCGGCACCAACCTGGAGGAACCGGCAATGCTGGTGTTCGTCGTTTCCTGGGAAGACACCGGGAGCTGAATGGTGACATTGGGGCAGGAGCGCCGGTGGAGGTCCAGGTGGATGCGCCAGGGGTCGTAGGATGCTGGGTCGGGGTCGACGGCTGTGGCCGGTGGCGGCGAGGTCAAACCCTGAGGGACGGGGATGATGCCAACGGCCTGTGACAGCTCCCCGGAGACTGCAGGGACAGACGGTCGTAACTTTACATACAGATCTTACAAAGTGCTCAGCTAGTGAAAAGAGAGGGTGAGGAAGCCAGAGGTAAAGAGGGATGGGACGAGAGAGAGCGAGAGGAGTCACGAGAAGATGTAAATCTTTCAAGGTTTATCCACTTTCTCGATTTTTACTTTCAAGCTCATTTGCCACAACTATAAGAATTAAAGTAAGAATATAAAACCATCAGTATATCAAAAATCCGTATTAAGTTGAAATTAATGATTAAATTCATCATTTTCAACGCTTAGGAAACAGTGAAGAATGTCCATTAACAGTGACCCAGAGTCCCAGGTGTGGTCCCCAGATGTCTCGTCCTTGTCTCAGGACCACACCTGGGACCCTGGGAGCCCTTGACAATTTTTTCCATCGTTAATTCGTTACTTGTTGCTTTCCAAAATATACATGATAATTTTCCCAATCTTCTTCCAACAAAATAAAACCAAGGAGGTTCAGTTTTCTGAAGAGTAAATTCTTACATCAGAGAAACTGTGAGCATTAAATGTTTGGCGAACATGAACTAAGTACGTTTACTCGAGTACTGTAGTTAAGTTCGGTTGCGAGGTGCTCATGTCTGTCTTTAGTCGCTTGTCGCTCAGAAGCGAACCCACTTCAACACGTGACCACATCTCGCCCTCGTCTCTAAGCCACGTGACAGAAACTGACTCAGCTCCCTGCCTGACAAAACTGCCACATCTGGGGATGATTTTAGTCCCTGTGTGTCTGTCAGTATCTCCACACACACAAACACACATACACACACACACACACACACACACACCCTCTGACACATGAGATCAAACTGAAAGGCACCAGATGCTCCTCCATTCCCATTACAAATGGACTCCTTACCCACAAACAGTAAAAAACAAACACATAAACCTCATTTTTTTTTATTTCCACAAACAACTTATTTTTTTCATGTTTTACTGAATGTTTGCTTCATATGAATTTGCTTGTTTTATTTTGTTTATCTAACTTATTATTGAGTTTTCCTGATGGTTTCTCATCTATTTTTGATTAGATGTTTATCTCGAACCTTTCATCATAATTTGAACCTGTGACACTCGAACCCTGCAAAGCTGAAGCTGCTTGTCTGTGCTGGTGCAATAAAATGAAATAAAATCAAAATACATTAAATTACATTAAATTAAACTAAATACAATACATCAGAGGCATTACTTTGACTTCAGCTAAATTTTAAATGTTTTAAATTGTAGTGTTGCTTTTTTTACTGCTTCCAAAAAATTCCTGTCAGAAAGTGTTACTGTAACATACTTTTATTTTTAAATCTGCAACAGGAAGTAAAGGCTTTACATCAGTTACCTTTTCATTATGAACAGAGAAATAGAGGAACTTTACGGAGTTTAAAAGCGACATTATCTCCTGAAAACAGGAGTTTTTTTCCCTCCAGAAACTCAACCGCTCTGTGCTTTTATTTCTAAAAAAGCTCTATTTCTGCTCTACCGGACCTTCTCACCGCCACGAGCCTGACTCTCCACAGGTAAACCAGCAGCCCGGTTCCGCTCACCTTTCCTGAACAGGAGCACCTGAGTGTGTCTCCTCTGTCTATCTCTGGTGCTCCTGTACTGCTCTCTGAGCAGAGAGATGTCCATGTTCCTCCTGTTCACCTCTTCCTCCCCTCCTGCTCCCTCCTCCTCCTCTATGACCAGCCACTCCTTCTTCCCGATCCCTGCAGGAGAACAAACACCAGCCTCTAGAAACCCCATGAAAACGATGTGATGAACAGGATTTTTAAAAATAAATGATGTCAGATTTTTCTCCTCAGACATACAACATATGACTCTGTAACATGTATTTATTTGACAGGGAAGCATCAAATGCAACGATAAATCATTAACTGTTTGACGTTCATTTTCAAACAACTGATGTAACAGAAACACAGGTCTCTGTTTATGAGACGCAGACATTTTATGTAGTTTTCTCTCTTATCATCATCCTTTTTAAGTCCTAGTGATCTAGCGTCAAACATCGTCCCCATTTTCAGAGTCCAGACTCAGTCAGACCTGAACTCACACACATGAAAAACATGTTGATATGATCCAGAGCCACTTCCACTTCCTGAGGACATCATTAGTTCTGATGTCCCTCCACAATAAAGCTCCAGAAATACACTTAGAAACCAGAGAATAAAAGAAGCTGCAGAAATCCATTCAGACTCCAGCTGTTTTTAGGTTTCCTTCAGTGTCGGAGCTCCTGTCACAGAGACAGATCCAGCTGCTGTTAATGGGACCGTTTGACTGAAAGCGCATTGCTAAATACATAAAAACTGTGGCTGAGAGAGATCAGCAGCACCTCCCTGTACACGACATTACAACATATCATTTGATGAGCTGTTACAGCGTCTTGCTCTCCTGGTTTACCTGTGTGTTAGTGTCGGTGTGTTTCATCATATCAGATCAGATCAGCTCAAACACGTTTCACTTCCTTCATTTTCACGCAAAAGTCAAGTTTCACTCTGAGTTGACAAAAAGTAGCAGAAGGAAAAACCCAGAGATGCCTCAGACCCTCAGCAGGAGCCCTCAGTCATTCAGTCACTCAATCAGTCGATCGGTCAATCGATCAATCGATCTATCTATCTGTCGATGCAACATGAAGTATAATCAAATAAATACACACAAAATATGATCAGGGGATGAATCTGTTTTGTCATCAAATGATCACATGTGAGTCACAGATTTAAATATAACGTGCACATAAGATTTAAAAGATTATTTGACATATTCAGAACCCTTTAGTCTTTTTCTTTTTACAGTAATGAGTAAAACACCTGCTTTTTCACACTAATACCAGCTGATGTGATATTTACCTGAAAATCACGCGACCTTCATGTTAATTTTGACGCTTTCGCTGCTCATACATGTCAAGCGGGTGTGTGGTGTGTGTATTGAAAGTGTGCAGTGTGTGTTGATTTTACCCTCCAACAGCTCCCTGCCAGGAGTCACACAGCAGCAGCAGGAGCAGGACATCCTGTTGGCATCAGCAGCGACTCACCTGCCACAGGTGTTTTAAGCCCCGTCAGTGAACCCGGTGTCCACTTCCTGCAGCATATGGATCTACGGTGCGTTTAACCCCCCAGGAAGCTCAGACAACCAAAACCTGCTCCTGGAGTCCACTGAAATGCATCCAGATTGAGCGAGAAGTGCAAACAAGTGGAATAAAATCTTGAGATTTGAGTAAAATTAGGAGAAAAAAGTAGCAGACACGGTTCTGGGGTATTACTCTGTTGGAAAGGAAGCTGAACTGATGAAAACGCACACACGCGCGCATGGAGCGCTGCATTACTATCTGACTTTGACTGGTGTGTAAACAGTGAAGGACAATGTGTTGCGTTGACCTTTCTGTTGACATAACCACATCAGCTACTTTGACGGGAGTGAAGAACAAACAGCCGTTCACCATTGTTCAGACTGAGGAGAAGTGAAAATAACAAGGATAAATAACAGACTGAGGAGATTAAAGTGTGCGGCTGCAGCAGCAGGACGTCTGACACTGAGAGAGGAGATATAACCGACTGTCACTGACTCGCACACTACACACCAGTTCAGACCAGTTCAGACCAGTTCAGACCAGCTCAGACCAGTTTAGACCCGTTTATATCCGGTCAGACTAGTTTCGACCAGTTTATATTAGGTCAGACCAGTTCAGACCAGTTTATATGATGTCAGAAAAGTTCAGACCAATTTATATCAGCTCAGACCAGTTTAGATCAGTTTATATCGGCTCAGACCAATTCAGACCCATTTATACAAGGTCACATCAGTTCAGACCAGTTTATATTACCTTATCAAGCCACTTATTACCAGTTTATGACAAGTTAAAACAGTTCATGCTATGGTTGAACTCTGTTCATTGGTCCATCAGGTCCAACCGGTTGAAGCCAGTTCAGACCCGGTGGGACCGGTTCCTCCTCGGCCAGACCGGCTCATGCCTCTACACGAGTTTGACTGTGCTTTTACTTTGGCATCGATCTCTTGCTCTTATTTTGTATATCGATGACAGCTGCACGCGCTCAGTCCGCTCAGGGCAGGTCTCCTCTCAGGTGCACATTTTCTACCAGCCTAAATAATAAGTTGCCTTTCTGTGTCACGTATCCGTGTGCGTCAGTGTTTCACTGTGATAATAAGCTGTTATGTTGAGTCCAAACTTAGAGACGCCAGCACAAAGTCAGAAAAATCACTTTAATACACTGATCAGCAGTAAATACATTCATTCATAAATCCATTACATCAGACTTGGAATGAAAATTGATCGATTTTATCTATTCTTATTCTTAAATGTCATCACATTGCTTTAATTGGTTTATCTTTATCTACATATATCTACTGGTTTATAACTAGCTAGGTTAATGTTATCTGCATATTTAGCTAATCTCTGTCCTGAGTCTTCAGGTTTCTGAACACTGATCTATATCAGAGGCTACTAGACTACACTATTAATATAAGTGCTCACCCCCTCTCTCTCCCTCTCTGTATCTGCTAGTAGGGGACCGGAGGCAGGTGAGCTGCCTATGAAACGTTAACTAGGTTACCTGCATTCAGCAAAGGGAAAGTATGGTAGTCTTCACTGAATACCTGTGTGTGTGTGTGTGTGTGTGTGTGTGTTTGTGTGTGTGTGTTTAAGCGGAGCGCCCGTAAAACACAGTAGAGACTCAGTTTTTTATGACTATTTCGGCACAAACATTTTTATTCCCAAAACAAAACATCTACCACCATTTGGTGTCTGGCGGATGTTAACTTCAGTTCCTGCACATGTACATAACATCAGCTGTCGACATGGAGCAAATGCTGAGCTCCTCCAACATGGAAGAAAAGTAGGCATCAAGAGCATTCGAAGGAAAAGTCTCTCATTTGCTGCAAAGGTCAAAGAGGAAGCGAGAGGAAGAGGAGAAAATGTCTGAATCCATGTGGAGAGAGTTTTGGGAAATAATCAAACGAATCCAAAACGGCTCTGCCATGTGAGAGTGAGATTCTTAAGGGACAGCAACAGTTTCATGGATGAGTTGTTGTCGTTTACTCCGACACAAACATCCTGTCTGTCTCACTCGACCAAGATTATTCAATACTCCACTGTTTTCAGTGGTTTTTGTTGTTGAGTTGTTGTTGTACGTTTCTGTTCTTAGACCTCGGAGAGAGTCAAAGTTCTGAAGACCACAAGATTATGTTGGTGCTGAACAGTAATCATCTGCAAGAGAAAAACGTCCAGGAGGAGGAAGTGGAAGAGGAGGAGACGAAGGAGGAGCAGGAGGAACAGGAGGAGGTGGAGGAGCCTCAGTGTGTCTGCAGAGATGGTGGAGAAGGACGGAGCAGCAACAGTCCAGATACACTGATGATGCTCCGTCAGGTCCAGAGGACACAGGGATGATGGTGGACTGGACTCTGTGTCTGACAGTGGAGCTGATCTCAGATCAGTTCAGACTGCAGCACTGAGAGTCAGCTCCACTTCTTCTGGTTCCTCCGTCAGTCTCTGCTGGATGAAGCTCTCCTCTCCACTCTACCTCCCAGTAACATGGCCCAGTCACAGCCTCTCTACACACAAGCTGCTGCTGCTGCTTCAACCTCTGTGGATCATCAGGACACAGCTCGTCCTCTCTCAGCACACACACACACACACACACACACACACACACACACACACACACACACACACACACACACACACACACACACACACACACACACACACACACACACACACACACACAAACACACACACACACACACACAAACACACACACACACACACACACACACACACACACCTTCATGAAGATCATCACTTCCACCTGTAGAGAGGAGACAGACGACAGATGGAGGCTTCACTGAAAATGTCTGAATGAAACAAAGCACAGATGAACAGTTTCAGATCAGATCTGATGCTACGACAGTCTGATGAATGAGAACCACTGTCTCTGTTCATCTTCTCAGGCTGTCAGCTGTGATCCAGCTTTATTTCCTGTAGACATCAACACAACAACCACACTCGTCTCCACTTTGATACCAACCGTGTTTAGTACAATACAGCTGGAAGCAGCATGGACGGACTCCAACGCTCTACTGACCTCAGAGTCTCCAGTTGACAGTCTGGACTCTTCACTAGATCAGACAGATCCTTCAGGTCTGAATCCTTCAGGTAGTTTTTACTCAGGTCCAGGTGTCTCAGGTGGGAGGGGTTGGACTTCAGAGCTAAGACCAGAGAATCAGAGGTCATCTCTGACAAACTGCAGCGAACCAACCTGAATAAAGAATGACACATAACCTATATAAAACCGCCTTCATTTGAAACCTCAGAATGAAAGAGTGACCCTGTGTGTGACTGTTTCCATCAGTGTGTGTGTGATGACTGCTTTGTGTGACTGCATTGTCTTGTTGTGATGTTCTACATCTGTCATTACTTCTCAGTCTCTCTTGTAAACCAGATCCTGATGTCAGTGAGACTTTCTGAATGAATGAAGCTGAACTGACTCAGTAACTTAAACTGCCACACTGTGATTGTAATATTCATATGTTTCAATCCTGTTTCTTGGCTGTAAAATCACAGATCTGAAGGAGATTTAATCTCATGAGTATGAACCTGTCTGCAGTTTAGTGTCAACACACCTTTCACATCATGTTAATCACAGCAAAGAACTAAAACATGGTGTCTGACCTCAGAGTCTCCAGTCGACAGTCTGGACTCTCCAGAAAACCACACAGACCCTTCCCTCCTGAATCCTTCAGGTTGTTGTAGCTCAGGTCCAGTTCTCTCAGGTGGGAGGGGTTGGACTTCAGAGCTGAGACCAGAGAATCACAGCTCATCTCTGACAAACTGCAGCGACTCAACCTGAATAAAGAATAAAAGATGTAGATGAAATCATTAATAATCCAGTCATCCATCCATCAGCTATACCCACTTATCCTTGAGGGTCGTGGGGGCTGAAGACCATCCCAGCTGACACTGGCTGAGAGGGGGGGTCCACCCTGGACAGGTCACCAGGTCTGACTCATAGAGACAGAAAACCACTGCTGGTCACATTCACACCTATGTGGAAACTCAGAGTCGCCCATTAACCTGCATGTGTTTGGACTGTGGGAGGAAACCAGTCGGATCCAGTTTGTATTAATCCGTGAGCTTTTCTCTAAAATGAGTGGAGCCACTTTGTCAAAAAACATGAAAAATAAAAAAAAACAACACACAGCTTTACGTGTCAAAATGGAAACACAATAAAAAGCATGCAAGATTCCAATGTTTTCACATAGTTTCATCATAAAAACCTGACATTGACCTTTGGTGTGTATCAGAAGACTGAGTTCTCCCATCCTGATCTAATACATTCAGACCTCTCTTCTTGGCTGAAGCTGTGTATTTCCTGATACTACTCTCCTCTACACCTACAAGACAGAAAACACCTGACAGTTTCTGTCTGATTTAACACAATATATGGAAAGAATTTTAATCAGGAACATGAAACCAATTACAAAAAATAGCATAACTCTATTTCTTAAAATGAAAAGTTTAATTCATAAAAAAATAACCTTGGTCTGGTGTGACCATTTGTCTATAATGGCTAATGTTAATGCTAATGTTAGTCATCTTTAAATGCTGTGTAAATGACATTACTCAGTCAGTTCACTGATTTAATAACTCTTCTCTACTTGTGCTACTGATACACTATGTTTTAGTATTAACCATTATCTCTGCTGTTACCACAGTGGCTGATGTTCAAAGTTACATTCTCAGTTAAAAGATTGAGAATTAAAGGATGTAAATAAGCATCTTTAATTTGAGCGGAGCGTTTTTGTTTCTTTTGATTTAAGGGGGGGTGAGGCGTCCCCTCACATCCTCAGACGTCCCACCCTGCTAAAACTCATTACAAGGAGGAAGCCCAAAAACCGTGTTAGACGGAGCCCAGCTGCCTTTCATTACCGCTAGTTAACATTAGTGATATTGGCACTGCAGTGGACTGATGTCCAGGGCTGGGGGGTTTTGGCAGGAAGACGATTGTTGCAGAATCTCCAAAGTGAAATGTGAAGCAGAATAAGTTGTGATGTTTGATGATCTGCTTTATTCCAAGTACACAGACGGCAGCTGAGACAAGATGTGTGAGGTGACGATCAGGGATTGAACAGTAACTCGTTTCAACGTTGCTACCGAACCGGCAACAATTTAAAACTACTTTAACTCCTGATTATTACAAACAAACAGAGAAACTGTTTCCATTAACTTAAAAATAATAATCAAAACCAAATCAAAAAATCAGCAAAAAAACAACTGACCTATAATTATTTTCAGTGTAAATATAAAAATAATGAGAATCTTTTAATACTGTGTATAACTGACTAATGACTAATCAGTCTCCACTGATTGATGATGTTAATGATCATGTCTGGACTCACCGAGCTTTTCTGCAGTTCCTCACAGCTGGGATCAGTCTCCGTCGTCCCTCCTTTGATGTGTTGTACTTCTCCAGGTCCAACTCATCCAGAACCTCCTCTGACATCTGCAGCATGTAGGCCAGAGCTGAGCAGTGGATCTCAGAGAGTCTCTTCTCTGATCTCTTCTCTGACTTCAGGAACTCTTGGATCTCCTGATGTACTGAGAGGTCGTTCATCTCCATCAGACAGAGGAAGATGTTGATGCTTCTCACAGGAGAGATTTTGTAGGTCTTCATCTTCTTCAGGTTGTCAATGGCTCCTTGAACCATTTCTGGACTGTTCTCTGTCTGACCCAGCAGGCCTCCTAAGACTCTCTGGTTGGACTCCAGAGAGAGGCCATGAAGGAAGCGAACAAACAAGTCCAGGTGGCCATTACTATTCCTCAGGGATTTTTTTTACTGCTCCCATCAGGAAGACACTCAGAGCTGAATCAAGAGCTTCCTTTCCCGGGAAGTCCTTCTGTACCTCTATGTCCCTTTTGGTGTAACAGTGGAACATGTAGACTGCAGCCAGAAACTCCTGAACGCTCAGATGAACAAAGCAGTAGACTGATTTCTGGAAGATCACACTCTCTCGTTTGAAGATCTCTGTATAAACTCCTGAGTGCACCAAGGCCTCTGAGACATCAAGACCACACTGCTCCAGGTCTTCTTGGTAGAACATGATGTTTCCTTTCTCCAGATGTTCAAACGCCAGCCTCCCCAGCTTCAGAAGAACGTCCCTGTCAGCCTCCGTCAAATCCCTTGGACTAATCTCATGTCCCTCATTGTACTTGTTCTTCTTCCTCTTTGTCTGAACCATCAAGCAGTGTGAGTACAGGTCAGTCAGGGTCTTGGGCAGCTCTCCTCTCTGGTCTGTAGTCAACATGTGCTCCAGAACTGTAGCACTGATCCAGCAGTAGACTGGGATTTGACACATGATGTGGAGGCTCCTGGATGTCTTGATGTGTGCGATGATTCTGCTGGACAGCTCTTCATCACTAGTCTTCCTCCTGAAGTACTCCTCCTTCTGGGCGTCGGTGAAGCCTCGTACTTCTGTCGCCCTGTCAACGCAGGTAGGAGGGATCTGATTGGCCGCCGCCAGTCGGGAAGTTATCCAGACGAGAGCCGAGGGAAGCAGATTCCCCTGGATGAGGTTTGTCAACAGCAGGTTGACCGATGACTTCTGAGTCACGTCAGACACGACCTCCATGTTTATGAAATCCAGTGACAGTCTGCTTTCATCCAGGCCGTCAAAGATGAACAGAACTTTACAGACAGCCAGCTCCTGTGCTGTGACCTTCTGTAACGTTGGATGGAAAACACGGAGCAGTGTGAGGAGACTGTACTGCTCATGTCGGATCAGGTTCAGCTCCCTGAACGAAAGCAGAACCAGCAGACGGACGTCTTGGTTTTCCAGGCCCTCTGCCCAGTCCAGAGTGAACTTCTGCACCGAGAAGGTTTTTCCACCGCCAGCGACGCCGTTCGTCCACTCTGATGCGTCTCTGTTGCTCAGACAAGGCTTTAAAGATGTCGCGGCACTTGATCAGAGCTTCATGGAGGGTCTTCGTCTTGGAAGCTGCCTCACCTCATGTTGGGTATTAACCTCTTCACTCTGTCCCTCTGTGATGTAGAGCTCAGTGTAGATCCTGTTGAGGAGGGTTCTACTTCTTGTTCCATCAATTCCTTCAGTCACACATTCACATCTTCACCTCAGACTGATCTTATGTTCATCTAAAACCTTCTTCAGACCACGATCTGCTGAAAGAGAAGAAACGTCAGACTGAAGGAAGAGAATCTGAGAATCTGATGATTATTTTCATCTGCTATGGAAAAACTAAAGATGAGAATAAAAAGGTTTTTCTTTAGTGTTATTTATAATCATCTTAACTGCCAACGCTGTATGATACAACAAATGACACAAAGAGTCCTGTTTTCAGAGATGATGACATCAACAGACAGATGTACTCTCTTACTCTGTTCAGTGCTGGTCTGACTGTCTGTCTGCAGTCCAGGTCTCCTTCTGGATCTTTGTCCACACTGGGGACAGGAGGAGTCTCCTGATGAACCAGACTGGTCCCAGTATGAGGTGAAGCACCGTCTGCAGAACCAGTGTCCACAGCTGGTAGAGACTGGATCCTTCAGGACGTCCTGACACAGAACACAGCTCCTCTTCTCTCTGTGAAGACATTTCTTTATAACTAAACTGTCACAGCCACACCTTGTCATTTGTGTTCTGATTGGCTGCCGGACACAAGAGAGCGGGTCTTAATCAACGTGAGTCAGCCTGACTCCATGGTCACCTTCCATCTTTTTCTGTGTAATAAGGTTAACGTGTTTTGGAGGCACTAGTTCTGTCTACATCTGGGATCAGGGCACCAGGCTTCGTTCACTCCTTGTGTTCAGGTCACCTTTTTTGTGCACATCAGGTCGGAGACTGAATAGTTTACGTTACGCTAGGATTTATTGGTGGCTGCTAGATTGTATTTCAGTTTTGGGTTAGTCAGATTAGTGCAGCCAGCTGGGACTTTATCTTCGTTTCTTTCAGCTGTTTTTCAGCTGTAGTGAACCAGGGGTTTAGTGTTAGTTAGCAAGACTGTTTGGGTTTGTGTGTTTTATGGGTTGGCGCCACCTGCTGCCCATTCCCTTTGCTTGTTGTTTTACCTGACTGTTTTCTTTCTATCAATTGTATTCTGATATTGAGCATATTGGTAGATTTTGCACTTACTAGCATACATAGCAATAAACAGTGGGTCTTGCTTGATACCATCAGCATTGTGTCGCTTCACTGATCCCATAGACAGATACAGTGACAAAAAAACGTGTTATTGTAAACAGAGAAGACGAAAGTAGTCGGTTACGATATCGGCCAACTGATCAGCTATCGGCTTTCTCCTGCTCTGAACTATTGTTATTATATCTGCCTTTAAAAATCCATTATGGTTCAACCTTCAGCTCAGTTTACCGCAGAAATGGCTGCTCACTGTGGGTCTGAGGGTCCAGGTTCAGTGCTGAAGTCTGGAGGATTCCAGTCTATGGACCGGTCACTCTTCATAGACAGAGAACTGGATCCTGGAGACCCTGGTCTGTCCTCCTCTTCCTCCACACCATCACTCATCTTCTGGACTCCAGTCGGTCTGAGAGAGAAACCAGCAAACTGACTGTGAGCTCACACACACAGGAAATACCACTGACAACTGTTTAATCTGCTGCTTTTCCTTCAGCGTCTCTGTGTGGACACAAGTTCGTCCTGACTCTTCTTAATCTCCTGCTCAGGTTTTTATTGTGATCAGTTAATGAGTAATTTTCCTGGTTTGATTCTAAAGGTTAAAGTTTTATGTTGTTGCAACATAAGATTATTTTGGTCGTGTTCCACTAAATTAATAAGTTTAAAATCTTCAATAAAACATTTTGTATTTTCAGTTGTGTGTCAACTTCAACTTGCACTGCTTGACTCAGTGAAGGTGTAAATGTCGTCCACAGAGAAAACCTGAGTAAAGTTAATATTGAACATTGATCCTGATCATCGTTGCCGTCGTTCGTCGACAGGACACAATCTCCTGCAAAGACTCTGACAGTCAAATAATAATGATGTTGTATTAACACTCATCTTCCTCAACTCTCACTTTTCCTCCTCCTGCTCCGTCATAGTCAAAATGGAGCCTGAGCAGACTGAACACTTTCACTTTCCCTTACTCCTCCCCCTCTCATTTACAAGAAATCACACAGGTCTGTCTACATAAGTGTGTTTTTGTGTGTGAGGTTTCTCTGTGTTAATCAGCATCTCTCTGTTTAAGCAGGTTGAATTTATTCAAGAATTTGCTAAAACATTATCTTTTATGTTTAAATAATGTAAATGAAACAATTTTTCACAGCTGTTTTACTGACTCTTACTAAACAAGAACCCAGTTCAACATCAGCTCCTGCATCTTCCACTGGACCTGGATCCATGTGTGGGACAGGTGACTCGACCCTCGGCACAGGAGCCCCCCAGGGCTGTTGCCTGCCCCCCCCCCCCCAAAAAAAAAAAAAACCACTACAACTCCCATACACTTATCAGGTCAATCATCACACCTTCATTCACATTTCCTCTGAAATAACTTTAAAAGGTGAAAAAAATATTTAGAAATTTACAAATTAAAAAAAGATAAAGTTTCAAGGGAAGTTTACAATAATCGTAAGTTTGTGTAGCACAAATGTTTTTCTGCTTTTCCCATGTGTTAAAGCGACATCTGGCTGGGGTCTCGATCCTCAGGTTGGGAGCTGTCGATCCAAATATTCAGTACCGAGCCACACAAAACAACAGACACACAGAGAAAGTGTTTGATAAAAAACCTGTTTTCTTATTTTAGTTTGGGTTTATTTAGTGTACATGATTACAGCAGTGGTAGAAGTGACAGGAGGGGGATGTTGAGAGGGAGTTGGGGGGGGTCAGAGGTGGGGGCTTAGAAGTAGTTGACGACTCTGCGGATGGACTGGATGTTGGGGTTCTGGGCCTGCCACTCGTTGTGGCTGCCGTACTCTCCACGCTCCACGATGTACATGCGACCGCGGAAGTTTGGCTCCTCATACATCACCCAGCTGAGGACGGAGAAAGAAAGATTAAATGACTTTATTACAGGAAACATGTTTTCATCCATCTGTCAAATCCTGTCGGAGAACTGGTTATTATCCTTATCATCGATTCATCCGCCGGTTATTTTTCTCGATTTAACGTTCATTTGTTTCGTCAGAAAATACAACAATGCCAAACCCTTCTCCCCACATTCCCAGTTAGGGCGTGTAAAAGTCTTCATTTGTCGGCAAACAGAAGCCAAAACCATTTAATGAAGTTTACCGTCACAAGAGACGGAAAAGAATCAGTAGGAATATGACCGAAGGGATTGATGATCTAAACCCTGCAGATGTGGATGGAGGTGAGGGAATGATTCCATCAGTTACAGCATGTTTGTCCCTGCCGAGCCACGGTGGTGTAAGAGCAATGTGCCTGTTCAACTCACGCTCCGTCCCCGTAGACCTTGACGGAGTTGATGCAGTTCTTGGACAGTCCTCGGCTCTGCAGGAAGGGACAGTCGTCGCAGACCTCCACACACTGACCGGAGAAGTTGGAGCCCTCGAACAGCTCGATGCGGTAGTGCTCCCCGTGCTGGTGGAGGGAGGGGGAACAGGACAGACACGGAGTCAACGGGTGTTCAGGAGAGAGAGGTGCTATTTGTGGCCAGGATCACCCTACGCCTCCACCGGTCTCCCCGACACATGGGAGCCTTCGCCTCCGAGATGGAGGACCGGCCGCGTCCGATTCTCTTCAAGTCTGATAACCAGATGGTGGAGGATAATGGCGCGTTTCCTCCGCTGCCCTCTACTCTGCAGAAAACTCTGTGTGGGCCAATTCCTTTATAACTGACAACTGATTTTATCATATTAACATGAGCAGCAGGACAATGTTCTTGCAGAAAGTTCTCATGAGCCAGGTTTCCGGGCAACCCTTTGCAAATTTTAGGAGAACTTGGTTTTCTTGTTATTCAATTTCCTTTTTTTTCCCTGGCATATCCACTCGGGTCTTTTTACACACTGAATTGAATTTGAGTATAAAAACAGGTGGACGGGGACACACCTGTAGACACGTGTACCGGATCGATGCCTCAAGAAAACTCCCACACAGTCGATCAATTAATTGCAGCGGTTTCAATACTGACAAGTGAGTACAAACGATCACAAAATGTGATAAAAGATAGCTTTGAATGACTTTGGAGGCAACATGTAAGAAAACTGGAAACCTATATCTGAAGGGTTCGTCCTCGGGGGAGCCCGAAACCCTGTCAGAGGTGTTTACCATGCGGATGGGCTTGCAGGATCCCATGTGGTCGTTGTGGGAGTTCCACCTCTGGAATTCTGGGTACTCTCCGTGCTCCAGGATGTACTGCTGCCCCTTAAAGTCGGGGTGGTCGAAGCAGATCCAGGCTCCGCTCTCTACACGGATTGAGTTCACCCTGAAAACACACAAAGGACCAGACTCCAGAAACTATATAATATGCGATACTGGCCTCAGTGACAGAGAAAACCAGACGTCACTAATAATTTCTACTGTTCCCCAGTTAAAACAAACTCCAAACTATAGGAACATCAGATGAGAAAAACATAATGTCAGTAATGTCGTCGGTCTGACTCAGCTCTATAAACCATGTTAACCTCAGGTAACTGCAACGAGGCTAATTCTGCATTAGATCTAGAAACCTGGTGGTGATCAATTATCCATGAGCATCAGATGCAAATGAGGCCATTAGTTGAGGAGATTCTCTGAACTAAAGTGTCTGACGGAGGGTTGAAATCCCCACTACTACCAGAACAAAGACTGAATGATGGCAAAATTTAGAGGCAAATGGGTACAGCAGCCCACTCCGTCTCTTTATAGTTCGAGATATCAAGGCCAGGTGTCGTCATAAAAACATGATGTTAGTGAAACTGTGGTTAGTCTGTGTTTTTTTTCCCTTCACCTGTTCATGAAGCCACGGTCCTGGAAGTTATCACAGTCTCCTCTGACCTCCAGCTTCCTGCCAGTGAAGCACTTCCCCTCATAGAAGGTGATCTGGAAGAAAAAAAAAATATATCCACTGCCTCCACCATTGCAACGGGAACATCTGATTTTCTACAACTTATTAATACCATAAAAATATAATGTAACTTCCTGATTATGAGGCGAAATTCATTCATCATTGCAAAGGAGACTTGTGGGGAAAGAGGTTTTATCGTGTGGATTGAAAGGAATGTCCTCCCGTTTTTTCAGACAGTCTGTTATAAAAATGAGGGGAAACCCGAAACGACTATGCAGTGTCTCTGGGCTGTCGTTTTTTCGTAGTTACGTCCACATTTTGTTTGTTAACTAGGCTCAAACCAAACGGCTGCTTATTTTTGTACGCTGTGTATTTATTCAGAGCAGAAACAGACAGGATTCAGTGGAAGTCTGGCATAGAGACTGAGATGGTGACATGGTTCTACTGTCTTTGGTGAGTCGGGGAAGCGACATTGGCATCGCTCACTTCATTTTCGGCCTGGCAGGAACACTAGAGCAGCCCTGTCTCTCCGGCTGTGTAAGAGTAGGTTAAGGAAAGTGACTTGGTGCCTGCGGTGTTCCTCTGTCCTCTCTGGGTGGAAGTGTCAGGCTGTTTGCACCTGTACTCTCAACTAGCAGTGATGTCACAGTGTACTACCAAGCCCAGGAGTACACTGTGACATCACTACGCCGCAGTGAGTGGTTAAAACCAGCGCAGCTTGGTGGGGGGCGGGGTGGGGGTGGGGGTCAGGAGTTTCTCTCAAAACTGAAACCAAGTGGAAGAGCTGATTCAAGAGAAGAGGAAGCCACGCTACAACCAAACTGCCGAGTATTCAGTGCTACGCTATCCAGGGGGCAACTTATAAAATTGCTTTGCTTCCCTTTTTTCAGTTTCTCAACAGACGAACCCACTGGTTTTTGCTAAAGTGCAAAATCATGCCGCCAGACACCCAGACTCACTCCCAGGAAACTGCTCAGCGAGGGGATCTGGTTCTACAGCTGGAGGCTATGACAAAGTCTGGGACTTTAGAAAAGCTCTTCTGTTTTCTTTGGTTTGGTCCGACGTCCGAAGCTTCACTTGCTCAATAAGATTCATATAAATAAAAAGAACATTTCCCTCAGAGCAACAGCTGCTCCGTAAATCAGGCACGTAACACCACACTCCGTTCAAAAGTCAACCATTTTAAAAAAGACTACATTTGATTTGTATTCCTGAGTTGAATTCCAATACGCCAGACCCCTAAAAAGGTAAACTTTTAGAGTGTAGTTTGCTTAAAAGAGGTTAAAAGCTTCCAAAAATGCCACCTATCCTTTTTTTATTTTTTCTTAAGTAAAACATTTCCAAGTGACTCACTCCTTTATCAGATTTCACCAGATTTTACCCGGTTGATCCACAAACCGTAGCAGTGACCAGATGGACCAATGGGCAGCTACATCTCGTCTCCACCCGCAGCCGCAGCCACAGCCACGCTACTCACCTTTCCAGAATACTGCGACATTTTTGCCCACTGGATGTCGTCCAACCTGGCCCACAATCACACACACAGTGTAACAGAGAAAAAGTTGGACACCCCAATATATATGGCAGGGGGGTAAGCGAGGGGCAAGCGAGGGGCGAGGTCCAGGCCCGGCGGACAAAAGACGAGGCTTTAAAGGTTTCTGCTGCCTCGACGCTTTCCCTTCATCCTGATGTGTCTGCTGATTCTGCTGTGTGTGTGTGTGTGTGTGTGTGTGTGTGTGTGTGTGCGTTGTCTCAATAGAATGTGCTTGGCCCGAGCTTTGCAGGGTCAATGATATTGCACATACCACGCTTCTATAGAGACAGACAGGGACAATGAAAGGATGCATGGATTTTCTTAAAGCAAGATTTAGGCAAAATTATATCTTAATTGGATGGTGCTAAGATTATTAAGCTGCAGGAGGAGAGAACAATGGAGTGGTATCTCACACTTTAACTAGTTTCCACAGATATAGATTTCCTCGTGCAAAGATCAGACGACATGGCCCTTCTGTCGTTAGAGAAGGACTTCGTCCATATTCTTTACATCACTATTCTTAATTATACTTTTAACTTCGGCAAAATCACAGACACAGTGGCGGAACAAGAGTTTAGATCTTTACTTAAGTAAGTGCACATGTACACGAAAGTAAGTGTACTACATCACAGATTTCAAAAGCATTAACAAAGCGTCAACAGAAACATGTACTTCAATCATCATAAGTAAAAAGTATCCGCTGTGTCCTGTGACTGACAAAAGGAAACCTCTGGCCTGACAAACGTCTGGGACTAAATCTGAGGGGTCGTGAGATGAATAATGAGAAAGAAGCTGAAAACAAACCTTGCATCAGAACTTGTTTTTTTCTTCTTCCTACAGCCATTGATTATTTTACAACCTTTCTGATTAAGCTGGTGACCCCTTGCAAGGGGCCCAAACTCTAGGTTGGGAACCACTAAACCAAATAGCTAGAACCAAAATCATTTTGTAGAACAAGTTCTTTTACCTTTGATACTTTAAGTACATTTAGCTGATGACACTTGTATTTTAGTTATGATACGTTTATGTCATTAAAGGATCTAAATACCCTTCAGTGACTTTTTGAACTCACTCCTTTACTTCTAAATCACAAACGTTTGAAACACTCAGAGTGATGTTTTCCCTGCGTTCACAGTTTGATCGGTACCTGCTCGAACATACCATCTCTTTGTTCGTTTTTTAAAACACTACTGTACATCACTCTTTATGCACCATCGCCCACCGTGGTTCGGTGTCTGGGCCCGATGCTGCTGTCTGCTGGGCTGAGGCTGGCCTCTGCTGGTCTCAGTGGTCGCAACACTGCCGACCCTGTGGATATGACACCTGTGGAGCTGCGATCGGTCAATTAACGGATTAGTCGACCGAAAAAAATAAAAGTTGAAAAAAGGGGGAACCGGTTTGTTAATCAATTCAGCAAGACTTGGAAAATACGATCTGTTCCTAGCTTCTCGAATGTGAGGATATGCTGGTTTTCTTTGTCATATGTGACAGCAAGTCGTCTCTAAAGGTTTTGGACTGATAGTCAGAGCAAGCAAGTGGAGGATATGACCATAACCCTGTGGTTATGTAGTGGATGCCATTATTTGGACTGTTTTTAACATTTCATAGACCACACCAATAACTACGAACAAAAGTGCCAGATGTGCCAATGAATGAGAACTACTCTGAGGTCACAAGAACCTAAATGAAGGGAAAAAGAGCCAGGAAACAACGTGTGTTTCTCTTCATCAGCTTCAATAAAGACACAGATTTTTAGCCAAACAATAGAACACAGCTTTAATGAAGAACAATCATAAAAACAGAAATATTTCCTCTTCTTTTTAAATATAAAAAGTTTTGTCTTTTTGAATATAGAAGAGTGATCAGTTGGGGGGGGGGCAGCAGACAGTGTTTCATCTTCAGTGTGGAGTTACAGACCAGCTTCAGATGCATCTATTGTAGCTGAATTAACAGATATAATAAACGTGGTCAATTATAAAAGTGATAATGTAGAATAATGTGATTAAATTCTTTTCAAAACAATTTTTTTAAACCGATGATTCAATTACAACAACCAATCCAATCTGAAACTACAGATCCCAGTCAATAATATTTGTTTTACATTTTTTCCAATATTTCTTTCGGCTTTTAGATATAATATATTTATATTTTTTACATGCATTGTTTTTTGTTAGGATCTTAATAATTTCCAGTTCTGATTCAACTGTGCATCAGATGTTTCATCCCAGGTCCTCCTTAATATACAGCAAACATCAAACCAAACCCCATTTCAAAATCTAATGAAAAATAATATTGTGACAATGTTGTGACAGAAGATTTGATACCTTTTTACAAATCCTGTGTCTTATAGTAACATAATTTTAACAATAATTCACAGAAGATGTATTTTAATAAAATCAACTTTTAAACCCATTCACTACTGCCCAGCCCTCCACTGTATATTCATGGAGCAAGAAGTTGCAAAAACTCAATCACTATCCCCGTGAGCCCAATAGAGACCCGCAAACCCTCGGATTTCCTTCCATCCACAGATCCCAGTCAAGTTTTAAACATCAGCGCTGAGTCCAGACAAGATTTTTTTTGTCAAAGATTCTCTTCGAAAAGGCAAAACACGCTCCTGAGGTTTTCTGTCCCTCTGTCCAAGTCTAACAAAGATACTATAGTGATTATTTTGTTGTTTAACAACTATATCTCCCATGAGGCTTCAACGGTGTGTCTTTGGGGTCATGGAAGGAAAACCACAGAGTCATTTAAGTTTCCCAATATGCAGAGCAACATTAAATCAGAAATTTTTCAAACAGTTTGGTGTGAAGCCGCCTTCAGGAGGCATAAACAGAACATGAGGAGTAACATGGAAGCAAAGAGTGACTGGATCAGAGTTGGTCTCCCCTGCCTGCTGAGCCCTCAGTCACTGCGGTGGACAGTGATGGGGGTGTCGAGGGCGTTGGGGCCAGGACAGAGTTTTTGGAAGCTACATCATGGAGCAGGGTGAACGACCCTGTGGCTGGCCGGCCTCCATCTTCTCCACCTCCAGGATCATCCTCCTGAACACCTCCACCGCCGTCTGAGGAAGGGGGCCACAGGAAACCAAGAGTCAGGCGGGTCAAAGCAACACGATCGACCTTCGCCCTCTCACTCTGTCCAGCCTGAAAATGCTCGACTCTTTTTTGTCTCAACTCTACTGGCTCTGTGGTTGCCGGTCCCGGGCTGCGGGGGGGCAACACCGTGGTCTGGGGGCTGCCTCACCATGAGGGGATGGTGAGGCAGCCCCCTCCTCAGTGAGCTCTCCTGCCACGTTTTTTCCACTGCTGATCTCACCTGGTTTTCTTTGGCCGAGGACTCGAGGAAGGCAGCGTTCCACGACTCCGCCAGAGCTTTCCCCTCCTCGAAAGTGATCACCCTGCACAACAACGACGACACCACAGTGGTTCAATGACTCATGGCGCTTTACAACGGCGCTTCGGTTCCCCGTTTGCCCTGTTTCCTCTTTGCCCCCCACATCCCTAGAAAACTAAAAGACGATCAGTGTTTCCTTATTTCTCCCCCTTTTCCTCTTCACTGCTGTGATTTGATCTTCTTCACTGGCTGATCTCCTCTTTTCCCCTTTTCACTCCCCCCCTCCACATCTTACCCTTCCTCATCTTCTCTTACTTCCCTTCTCCTAGCTCTCTTCCCCCCTTTCCCCTCTTTCATTTCGCCTTTTGTCATCCTCTCATTTGTTCCTCTCCCTTTTCCTCCTCCTCTTGTCTTTCACTCTCCATCACTTCTAAAACACATCACTTCCTGGAGCTGCAGTGTGTGTGTGAGAGTGTGTGTGTGTGTGTGTGAGTGCACACTGATAATCATCACCCCTGAAATCGCAATCATCATCATTAAATATCAGAAAAATTATCAATAGAAAGCTGGACAGTTATTTAAAATTAGATTCATGAATGAGTCTTTGAAATTTCACTGCTGTGTCGATTTAAAAAATCACATAAAAAACCCCAAAACAAAAACATTTTCCAATCAGGTTACGTCTTACTCCTCAAATTCGACCTCCAGCTCCTCCTCAGGTCAACTGCAGACGCTGGTCTGAGGCCTGTGACTGGACCGTCCTGCATGATTGCCACCGGAGCATTTAAGAGGATTTTATATAACTACCAACATATGACGCAAATTTACCTAGAGTCTTGAAAACATATTTATTTATAGGTTTCAGGGACGGCTACCAGCAGCATTTTGTCAAAATCAAAAATCCCAATTTGAGGCCAGGGCCTGTGAACACCCCCGATCAGACCTATCTAGGTTTACCTTTTAACACTTACAGGCGACTACAAGCCAAAATACCTACGACGTGATGGCGTCTAATCTGCTGAGACAGTCAGTCAGTGTAAGCTAAACACTTCCTGCCTCTGCTTCAGATCAAACTGCCACTTGTATTTTTTTTGAAGGCTTTTATTGTGAAGCTGCTGCAGGAAGCTGGGAGGTGTGCCTGTTATTTGCAACTCTGCTGCAGACATGTGTGAGTGACAAAGCGTCTTACCTCTCCATGTGTAAGTCTTTCTTGTTTCCAACTAAAATAATTGGTACTCTGGAAAGACAGAGAGGGGAGGAGTATGTTTTGTTAATCCCAGAGTTCGGTCTGACAGGAGATGACAGCTTATTAACACTAAATCTTATCCTTACACACGTCTGGGTTAGGCATTAGGAAGATATGTACAACACATATTTCTCTGTGTCAAACAATGGGAGCTGTCACGTTTGGGTGCAATAATGTTCTTTGGGAAAACAAATTAGCAGGAAGATAAATAATTTTATTTATTATATTATGTCAGTGTTGGACTTTTGTAGTTTAAACAACAGTAGCTAATAGTGACCTGTTAGAGGACCCAGAGTTGTTTGGTCTGATGCTGCGTTCATGTGACGTTTCAGCTGCCGTAATTACCGGTTTCTGAAAGACGGCCTGGAAGAGGGTTCGGACCGGAACCAAACTCGCACCACGAGTGAGGGAGGTCGATGGGGCTTGGGCCAAGATGCGAGTCAAAGACGCTTCATGAGGTGTAAGGGACACGTAGATCTTCAATCATTTAACACCTGACTGATGCAATTTGCCCAAAATATCATTATCAAAAAAAAACATTTAGATGTCACTGAAAAAAAGAAAGAGGCCGCAGAACTCCATTCAGAATCCTGCTGTTTTTAAGTCTCCTCCAGTGTCACAGTGATCAGTGACAGTTGTCTGTACATCCACTGATACTCCGCAGACAGGAGCTGCTAGTAGAGAATTCGGCATAGTTTAAAAGTTTGTGAAAATAAAAATAAATAAGTAAATATATAAAATGCAGGCTAATAATACCAGTATCCACCATTTAATTGTGAACCAATGCTCAGAAACCCACTTAGAAATCACAGAGAAAAGACAGGATCTGCCTGAGAATCGTTAACATTCCATGTTTTCCTCAGTGTCAAAGTAATTCAGTGATGTGTGAAAGTACACGCACTTTAAAACACGTGTTTTTATAACTTGATTCATTTCTGACAAACCGTCTTTCAAGCGTGGATGTACAGAACATGTATGTATGTGTATATACACGTGTTAATATGTTTGTTTACGCGTTTTATTATTTTACAGTGTAAAGCACTATGGTTCTGATTAGCGCTCTAGACATAAACATCATCATTATCGTCAACATTATTATTATTATTTACACCTGCAAAGCATTGTGGGAGCTGTAGTTTTGTAACTAAAGGGCAATTTTTTTCCTTCTTCGACCATCTCGAGTGGTCTGGTGAGGTGAACACTCACAAGTCATAAACCCGAGCATCTTCTGCGTCGCTAGCATCTACGACGAAGGACGCGAACGCAGCATTAGACCTGTGTTTCTGTGTGTGTGTACGTACTGGACGTTTCCCACCATGTCCAGCAGCTTCTCGTGGATCACTCTGACCACCTCGAAACTAGACAGAGGCACAGAAACAGCACACTCACTGACTGCCATTCCATATACGGTCAGGGGGAGGGAGCAGTTAATCACCACGGCAACAGTCTTAACGAGCGGCTCCTCCACAGAGCTCTTTAACATCGTCGGCCGTTTCCTGGGACCCACCGATGACGAGTCAATCGACTCGTTAACCAGAGGGAGGAGGAAAGAAAAAAAAGAAAAATAATGACGGAGAGCAACTGAAAGAAAGAAAACCATCGAGAAACGAGGAAATAAAGTCAAAGTCGAGACAAACGTAAACGAAGAAAGAAGGAAGCAGAAAACAAGCTGAAACAAAAGGTGAAGAACAGAGTTGGGTTTTTTTTACCTTTTGTAGGATGTTACAGAGTAGATGAGGATGTAACCGTCGACATCGATGGTGTAGCTCTGAGGGAAGATGGAGTATTCATCCTACGACAGATTAGATAAAGTAGAAGGATTAATGGGGCCGTAAAGAGGCAGAAAACGGTGAGAAATGTCCACTAAAATTTTCCTAAAGCTCAAGAAAACTTCTCCCAAATGAGAAGCTGGAACCAGAGAGCAACAGAAAAAGTATGTGCAGGTGTGTAGGTGCAGGTAAGTGAGCTGTGTCGTCAGGGATTGATAGTGAGACGCTGGTGGGACACTGAACCAGCGAGGGACAGATGATTCTTCCTGCTCCGTGTCCCAGGTGAGAGCGGTGGGAGCGGTGGGACCCTGGAGCGTATCACCAGAGTCCCCCAGAGCGCCCTACCCCGCGCCGTCCTTTCCCGGGGTATCGAGCTACTCGAGGGCCTGCTCACCTGACCGGCCGTGTCCACCAGCTGCAGGTTGTACTCCTGGCCGTTGACAGTCATCGTCTTGGTAAACGCTGACGGGGAAACGGAGACCGCGTTAGATCGGTGCGAGGGTCCGGTAAGACCCGAACCAGAGCTCAGACCGGTAGCAGGGCAGACTTACTGTTCTCGATGGTGGGGTCGTAGGAGTCGACGAACTGCCCCTCCACAAACTGGATGGTGAGAGACGACTTCCCTGGAAACACACTCGGAGTTAGTTATAGGCGGCAACGTTGGACTGCACCACATCAGCTAACGGAATGGGAGCAGAGCCTGGGTTCAAAGGTCAGGAACCAGGACCTGTCACAGTCAACTGATCCATTAATCAATAGACAACGGAGCAGATGCTGTTCTGGTGAATGATTAACCCTTTAAAGTCCACTTTCAGGCAAATCAAAAAAAAGATTTCATTGGTAGTGTTTAAGTCTTTATTAACATTTACAAGTGCAGCCCTGAGGAACTTCTTATTAATGACTTATTGACATTTATAAGTTCACACAAGCAGACACACAGACATAGACAAACACAGACACACACACAGACGCACTCTCACACACACACACGAGGACACACACTCACACACACAGACACACACGTATGCAATCACACACGCAGACACACACACACACACACACAGACACACACATATGCAATCACACACGCAGACACACATGCTCACACACACGACGCACTCACACACACACAGACGCACACACACACGCAGACACACAGACATAGACACACACAGACACACACACAGACGCACTCTCACACACACACGAAGACACACACACACACACGTATGCAATCACACACGCACACACACACACACACACACACACACAGACACACACATATGCAATCACACACGCAGACACACATGCTCACACACACGCACTCACACACACACAGACGCACACACACGCAGACACACAGACATAGACACACTCACGCACATGCAGACACACAGACAAAGACATAAACACACACACACACAGACACACACACAGACACACACGGACACATACATACAAAGACACACACAGATGCACTCACCCATGCAGACACACAGGCTCACACACACAGACACAGATACACACACAGACGCAGACACACACACACACAGACACAAACGCAATCACACGCACACATACACATGCACTTACACACACGCGGACACAAACACACACACAGACAGACACGCAAACACACACACACACTCACACATACACAGAAACACACAGAAGCACTCACACACACACAGACGCACACACACGCAGACACAGACACGCTCACACACACACACAAATATCATCACGCAGCAGAGGCTTTATTCCAACAGCTCTCGCCCTCAACCTGTCACATCTACTTCCTGTTCTCCCTACGTCCGCACTAGGTCCCCGCTCGCAGCCGGTCCGGCCGGTTTTACCGCAGGGAGCCTGCAGCTGTACACCTCAACGCCCGGTTTACGGACGGCGTGGGTCCAGATGTTCCCGGAAGGTCCCACACAGGCCAGCGGAGACCCCTACCCAAGGAGTCAAAGGCACGAGGAGCGGGAGCGGTTTCAACCAGGAAACTCAAAGCTTGATCTTATTAAAGTCTTGTTACTGACCGACGAAGAACTGTTTACTGGCCATTAATTAGAAATGCCGCCCTGTCAGGGAGCGGGCCCGGTTCCCTTTTACTACACGACGTTGTCTAATGTCTAAATGTGCCCCGCGTCAGGTGAGCCCGCGGCCCAGGTGAAGCGCGCGGGTCCTCCCGCCGCAGTGCTTTCCGCCGCAGCATCAGGACCACACCTGCCGCACGCTCTGATTGGCCGTCGGATGACCAATACCGACTGCTGCCCAATTAGGGTCCTACTGTGTCGGATCGGGGAGGTTTTACGGCGCAGCGCCCCTCTCCTCCGTGGTGTCTCCGTGTTTCACGTGGGCCGATGACGGGGGTCGGCAGGTATCTGGAGGCGGCGGCGTGACATCAGCCTGACGCTCGCCTGATGCGGTGGAGCCGCGCCTGATGCGGTTATCTGCGGCAGGAGATGAGACGACGAGCACTTACCCACCGACCTGTAACCCAGCACGGCGATTTTCCGGGATTTTGGCTGCGGCATGGTTTTATTTCGAGCATCCAGACCAGCGGACAGAGCATCAGAGTTTCCGCATCGTCGCTTCCCGAGGCGGCCCGGACTCCCGGCACCGCTCAGGAGCGCTCAACGCCCATTGGGCGCGCACAAGCACAGAGGCGGGCCTCCGTCGTGGGTGTGGCTTTCCGATTGGCTTGAGGAGGACGCATCGCCGACATCGGTTCTGAAAGCCCTCGGTCATTGGATACAACCGATTGCCAGACGCTTCGCTTGAGCCAATGGGAGGGCGGAAGACGACAGAGTGGGCGGGAGCGGCAGTGTAAACAGCGGCTCTTGTTTATAACGGAGCTACTGATTAGCTCCGACCTGGCTAAGCTAGTTAACTGTTTCCTGCCTCGGCCAGTCCTCCTGCCCCTGCTCCTGCTCCTGCTCCTGCCCCTGCTCCTGCTCCTGCTCCTGCTCCTGCTCCTGCCCCTGCCTCTGCCCCTGCCTCTGCTCCTGCCTCTGCTCCTGCTCCTGCTCAGGGTTTAAATGGCCGGCGTCGCCTTGCAGTGCTCCGCTCTCGGGCGTTATGTCAAACTAAGGAGGTGAGACTGGGGAACCGGTGGATTAGACGCTAACTCTAACTTTAACGAGCAGCTGAACTGTGTTTACAAAACAAAACCCAGAATCCTCCGCACGTCAGCGGCTCGGTCGCCAGCCTCGGCCGTCACTGTCAGAAAGCCTGGGTCGATACGAGCCGTTAATCCCGCTGTTCGCGGTCAATGTCACATGTCCTGCCGCCAAACGAACGAGTGACCGCAATACGAGCTAACGAGCTAGCATCGGGCTCACGTAGCTCACGGTATAAAGCTCTGATTAGTGATAAAGCTCTGAGCATTAATCATAAAAGCTCTCGTCAGCTGAACTAAAGAAGCTAAGGTGAGCTGTGACCTTTGCTCCACTTTTCCTGGGTGGGGGCGGGAGCGGTGGTGACGAGTATGTGTGTGTGTGTGTGTGTGTGTGTGTGTGTGTGTGTGTGTGTGTGTGCGTGTGTGTGTGTGTGTGGGGGGGGGGGCTGACGTAACCTGTCCGTTCATCCGTTCATCCACTCGTCCACATTCAGGTCTGGCACCAGTCCGGTTCTGGAGACACAACGAGAACCCAGACCACTGGTCCTCAATCAATTCCTCCGTTTTCAAGCGACAAAATGCCGTTTAAGCGTCTGCTGCTCAGAAAGGGTGAAAATGTAATGAAATCAGTGAAAAACAAACCGAATGTATAGACCGAAAACAGAAATAACTAGAATAGATGAGAGGGACAGGGAAAGTCGGTTGAATGAAATATATACATATATAATATATATGCATATTTATTTTTACATCATTAATTTCGGCTGATTCGATGAACTACCAAGTTGCTTTTTCTGTGTCTCTAATCGACGTTTGTCACTTCAGTGTTTTCACCCTTTCGTTCTCCTCGGCCCGTCGCATAAAACCTTTTGTGTCACCTCTGTTTTATTGCCTTAATCTGGTTTTAGTTGTTGCGTATGTGTGCGCAAATGAGGCTGAACTAAACCGTAGCTGAGAAATCCACGTCGTAGAGGAGACCTCTGCGATCCAGCACACCGGATCGGTGTCGGCGTGGATACCGACCACGCGAAGGGCTTCGTGA
The DNA here is from genome assembly GCA_016859345.1 of Istiophorus platypterus. Lineage (NCBI taxonomy): Eukaryota > Metazoa > Chordata > Actinopteri > Istiophoriformes > Istiophoridae > Istiophorus > Istiophorus platypterus. Next base: position 20,617,286 of record CM029125.1, on the reverse strand, counting down.
TGCCACCGATCTACGCCAAAGGAAAAGCAAACGCGGCGTTCATTAGAAAATTCAGGGCTGACCCCAGCGAGTCTCACACGGATTTAAATGTGGTGTCGGATCGATATCCGTTATCGGCGGGGAAATTTGCATCGGTGCTGCCCTCTGATCAAGCCGGGAAAGTTTCTGTCGCGGTCAGTGAACTAGATGTTTCCCTGTGTGTCACCAGCTTGGTCAGATACTCCACCGTTCCCCGCCTGAGGTTCCACACCGCATCCTCTCCTGTGATGGGTGAGTATCAGCTGCAGGCCGTTTGGAACAAAGATCCAGGTAGATCAATTTAAAAAACAAAAAAAATCCCATGTCCTGCTCCTAATGTTTATCTTTTCGTGATAATTCGAAGGAAAAAGCAGGGACGATGCGAGGGAGGACTCGGTGAACTTGCACAATACCACAGCTGGTTTGGTCTCTTTACTGACCAGATGAATAATCAATCTAATAATAAATGATTGTTTCAGTCATTTACCAACTAAAACATTGGGGGAAAAAAGCTGCCCAGATTTCTCTGGTAGCAGCTTCTCCAATGTGAGGATTTGTTTCTTTTCTTTGTTTTCTCTCTTTGTAAAGGAAGTCATTTGGACATAAGACAACTATCGTGTTTATTTTCTCACTTTTTTCTTTGTTCTTTTAATTTTTAATCACATTTTAAACCCTGAGTAAAAACAGTTGAAGCAGTTGTGCAACAATAAAAAAACAAATGGGTGTCACTGTACATCATTTGTTAAATTAGAAACAATCCTTTTAAATGAAGTAAAGCACCACTGGGGGACAATGCCCAGGAACAATAGCTGTAGCGACACCAAACCAAAATGAAGCAGGGTGAGTTTGGCTAGTTTGCTCTCAGATGGGCGCTCGTATTGGTCCGACAGTCCGGCGTGAGCTTACGTCCGCACCACCTGGCGGCGAGCGGAGGAGGAGGAGCTGCTTTGTTTGTTGTTTACAACTATGTTGGTGGCGATAGTGATGTCGGCGTGTGTGCAGGTGCGACCGTGGAGCAGTTTGAGGGGGCGAAGAGCAAACTGTCGACGCTGAGGAAAGACCCGGGCAACGAGGTCAAACTGAAAATCTATGCTCTCTTCAAACAGGTGGGAGACACTCTTGATGTTACTGCTGTTATAGTCAGTGTCCACTCTGCTATATTATATAGTACTGACTAAAAGCTCCCCAGTGTTAAACTATACTTTCTTTTGTTGCCATTACACATTGTTAATAGTCAGCTAAAGCACCAGAATCAATTTCAGGTAAGTAAGTTTGGGTCTTGGTTCTTGAGCATTGAGTGGAACCGTGAAGTAAAACCATTACATCAGGGTCTCTGTGGGTCCTATCAAGTTTCCTCAAAGACGAGGCCTTTAAAAGCTACTAAATATCGGTTTTAGCCTGCTGTAGGCAGTCGTGTCACATTTAAGATGTTTCTGTGTGTGATTTTTAGCAAAAAATGGGAAATCTCCAGTGCCATTGTTCCAAACCTCTGATGTTCTATAAGATATATATGCAGACTCTAAATCAACAGGTCATTCTTTTTTAATTGGTCAGTCCATTCATTTCGTCTACTTATCCAGGTGTAGTCCAGTTTACTGATCAATGATTTTAGAATTTCTTGTTATACAGCCGGCGAGTGCTGACATAAATGTGACAGAAGTGTCAGTAGACTCACATACCTGGTAAATAATTCCTGGCCCTTTGGTCTCTGCTGGTTTTCTTTGACATCTTTCCCGCTTTTGCTCGCTGTGACCGATAGAACATTATTTAACACACGTTAAAGTGCTCGTTTTACAGGAATGCACCAGACTTGATTGACACAGATCTGTCTACCTCATATCAGTACATGGACACATCCCTACTTGAAGTCTTAGATGGAAGAGAATAAACTACTCATTCAACACAGTCAGGGACAAAGACCAAGGACAGAGGGAAGCAGCTCAGCCAGAGCTCAGACAGCGAGTGAACGAAAACGCTCGGTGCACCTGTATCGGCGGCCCGATCGGCACACCTGTGCCTGCCCCCAGGGGTCATGTGACCTCCAACAGCGGTGTTAAAACGGCCTTAAGAAAACCCGGAGTTTAACTTGGTGAGCCTGTAGGTCACCGACACTAACCAGAACAACTCATTCGATCGTCCTCTTCCTCCAGGCCACTCAGGGTCCCTGCAACACCCCAAAACCGGGCATGCTGGACTTCGTCAACAAGGCCAAGTGGGATTCGTGGAAATCCCTGGGCTCCATATCTCAGGTACCAGTGCTGCAGGAATCTTAGAGGTTCCTCTAATTCCTGTGAGCAAATGTTTAACTATTCATTACCCAAAAGCGACAGATGTGATTTAACCGATTGATCCTAAGATAATTGACTATGTATCCTCAGTAGAGGCACTAGTGATTAGTAAAGGTAGATCTGGCCCCAACAGGGCCCGAGTTAAGGGCAGATAGAGCAGTCTGACAGGGGGCAGCTGTGAAGCATAGCCAAATAGACATCTCGAACAACAGAGCGTTTCTACTCTGTAGAAGTGTATTTATGAAAAACCACAAAAGCATTGGCAGTGATGCTCGGTATTAAAAAAACAAACAACTTTTCGATGACAAAGTGAAACAGAGCAGCAGTGTCGCATTGAGTCAAACACTGAAGCAACCACAGCTGCATTCACTGCCCCCTCACCGGTCGTAAATGTCCCTGTCCCACAGGAGGAAGCCCGGCAGCGATACTGCGACCTGATTGGATCTCTGGTGGAGGCCGAAGGTCCGAGCCCTGCCCAGGTGGCCGCCGAGCCTGCTGGGAGCGGGACGACGTACAAGACGATATCGGTCACCACAGAGGATGACATCACCACCATAAAACTGAACCGGCCGGCCAAAAAAAACGCCATCACGACTGAGGTGAGTGAGCGAATGGGGGTGTGTGTGTGTGTGTGTGAGAGAGAGAGAGAGAGAGAGAGAAGTCATGTGTTTACTAAATTGTGAAGAAACAGGAAACCAAAACGTTTTAATTTCTTAACATGAGCTTTGTAAAATAAAACACAGTAAGAACTCGTGTGTTTAAAGTATATTTTGATGATATATTTTGAAGTGTAAATTCTTTAACAAAACCCTTGGAACCATCCCTTAAAGTGTTTGAGGAACCATTCACCCAACTCTAGATAATATTGATTATTTAACTGACAATATAATCTCTCACAATCAGCTGGTTACACAATAATAAGCTTGTGTCATAGCCAGATATTTCACCACTGACATCTTATTGTCATGAACCCATAATAAAACACACGCGCAAACACACACTTCCTATGCAGACTGGGAGGTAACAGACAGATTCAAGCATGAAGTCCGAGTTTATCGATGTGTTAACTCTTTCATTTCACTTTTCTTTCAGATGTACAGCGAAATTATTGCAGCTCTGGAGCAGGCTGCAAAAGACGATTCAGTCATCACTGTTTTTACTGGTACACACACACACAAACACACACACTCTATAGGTAGGGACAGTATTAGCAGAGACAAAGAAACCCAAATGATAAGATGCATTATGAAAACACATTATGTCATCCAACCTTTCTGTTTCTGGTAGTTTCCTCCTGCTCATGTCTCGACGTTCAACTGCTCATAGCAGCTCCAGCAGTTTGCTAAATGGTGCCTCGTCCAATCAGTGAGGTGGTTTTGCTTCATTAGTTTTCATCTGTTTAGATGTTAAACCAGATGTCAACCAGTTTGACCCGAAACCCAGCGGGAACGATTCAGTCCCTCGGGCCCAATGTCCCGTCCAAAAATAGCTCAGAAATCACGTGGTGTCAACGGAAGAGCACATTGTAGGCTAAAGGACTATTCCACCAAACGCAATGAGAGCCCTCATCACTGATCAACTGACCCCCCCCCCCACCCCCCCAGGTGCTGGTGACTACTACTGCAGTGGAAACGACCTGACCAACTTCCAGCTCCAAGAGGGAGGGGTGGAGGAGATGGCCAGACGTGGTGGAGAACTGCTCAGGTCTGCAGCGATTATTTGATTGATTGAGTGATTAATTGGCTGATCAGCTGACTAGTTAAACATTTTGGGGATATCATTTTGGGCTCCGTTACATCGACGTCTCACTGGTTCTCAGCATTTTGGAGCATGTCATCGCTTTTTGCTGTTAAAATTTAAAGTCTATCATTTGTATTTGATTTTATTTGAAAAAGAAACGGAAGCTTCCGCTAATTTTCCACCTGTTTTTCTACTGAAGAACACGGTTGCACAGTTTTGGTTGTTCTTGCCGACTCTTACCTGTCCATCGCTGTCTCCGCCCTCTCTACAGAAAGTATGTGAGGGCCTACATTGACTTCCCAAAGCCGCTGGTTGCCGTGGTAAACGGACCGGCTGTCGGCGTCTCGGTCACTTTGTTGGGTCTCTTCGACCTGGTCTACGCCACAGAGAGGGTACACACACACACACACACCCACCGGTCTCAGTCAACTTTGGAAACAAGCTGGTCACATTAATCCCCGACTCTGTGCCTCAGGCCACGTTCCACACTCCGTTCAGTCAGCTGGGGCAGAGCGCTGAGGGCTGCTCCTCCTACACCTTCCCCAAAATGATGGGCGCCGCCAAGGTACATCCACACACACTGACAGACATAACCCTGAACTGTGTGTGTGCGTGTTTCATCCTAGAGTGTGGAAAAAAAGGATTTTCAATGTTCAAATGCTTTTACTTTTAACAGAGTATTTTTACAGTATCTTACTAGGAAGTGAGGATTGTTGGAGGAAGTATTCAGGTCAAGTGCTTCTAACCCCCCCCCCCCCCCCGGCCAATATCTCCACAGGCCAGCGAGATGCTGTTGTTCAACAAGAAGCTGACGGCGGTTCAGGCCTGTGAACTGGGCCTGGTCACTGAGGTTTTCCCCGACAGCAGCTTCCAGTCAGAGGTCTGGACCAGGCTGAAGGCCTACAGCAAGCTGCCCCGCAATGTAAACACACACACACACACACACACACACACACACACACACACACACACACACACACACAGTGCACTCGCATCATGTTGGATCGTCATCAAACACCCCCCCCCCCCCACCCAAAAACACACACAAAAAAACTGGAAGTTAAACATTCATCAGCCCCACAGTAATGATGACAAAGTTGTTGTCAGCAGTTCAGACACACAAATACACAAAGACCTTAAGTGTCAATGACCAACTCCTGTCCGCAGTGTAGCCGTGGATGTACAGACAACTGTCACTGATCACTGTGATATTGGAGGAGACTTAAACAGCAGGATTCTGAATGGAGTTCTGCAGCCTCTTTTATTCTCAGGTTTCTAAGTATTTTTCTGGGGCATTTATTATGAAGGGACATCAGAGGAGTGGCGTTTTTGACGCAAGCTGCATCACTCTGAAAAAGGAACCGGCTCAATTCAATTCAGTGACCGATCGAAAACTCCTAGAACATGTTCATAAACAGGGTTAAATAAATCAAATCTAACAGGAGACGATGGTGGCATCTCGAATTGTCCCTGTTGTTCGCCACGTTCATTCTTCTGCGTCACACACCCCATGACCAGCGTGTGCAGATTCTGTAGCCTCTCTTATGTCTTTTAAAATAAATCCGTGAACAAATAGTGGTAGAGAAGATGTGACCCCCTCGTGTCTCCGTCTCTCTCCGTCAGTCCCTGGCTCTGTCCAAGCAGCTGATCCGTTCCACAGAGAAGGAGCGACTCTACGTCGTCAACGACGCCGAGGTGGAGTGTCTGGTGGGGCGCTGGATGTCGGATGAGTGTTTCCACGCCATCATGAGCTTCTTCCAGGCCAAGGCCAAGCTCTGAGGGGGGGTTGTGAGTGTGTGAGTGTGTGTGTGTGTGTGTGTGTGTGTGTGAGAGAGAAAGAGAGAGCGCAGAGAGTGTGTTTCCGACATGATCAAAGAGGGAATAGCTGAGTATCAGTGGCCGTTAGATCAGGCCGTTGCCATAACTCCAAGATCAAGTATTAATCATAGTTTTTATTGTGAGAATCTCTCATACGCACAGATTCATGAAGAACTAGCGATTTGAGAGAAGATGTAGATTTACTACGAGAGCGCAGTGACTCTGCTGCTGTCCTTGGGTTTGGCACCATGATTAGTGCAGAAAATGAGCAACTCTCTGAGAAGCGTTAAGTCCCCGGTTCTCCTGACCACAGCGGGTGGGTTTTATTATTCCGGTTCAGTCGGATCAGTTCCAGATCCCGTTCCATAGCGGGACTCACAAGGTCCTCTGACCGACCATAGTCCAGATGTTCGTGGTCCCCCCAGGATGAATTGGGCTATCCCTGACTTTCCATCCAGCGCCATCATCAGGTCAAAGTGCTACTGGTTTAAAAACCAGCCTTCGGGGTCCGGAGACGGTTTCATGTTTGACCTTGGTCATTGGTTAAAGTGCCTTAAACACTGACATCTCAACAGGCAACGCTGCTCGTCCTTCATATAAACTCTCATCTGTGTCTTTTCACTTTGTCTGTCCAATAAAAGCCGAACGTGTCTATTAAAGCTGAGTTTTATGGAAACTTCTGGTTTGTTCAAGTTTGTGTGAAACCATTTCCACTGATTCTTAGATGTGTTTTTAGCTGAAAAAAATGAGTGTACAAAAGTTTTTTTTTTTCTTAAAGTTGAGTTTGAGGTTAAGTTTTGAGGTGTAAACTTGATTTTATAAAGGTTCTTGTGCTCGAATCAAAATTAAATCCAACAGCAAAATACTCTTCATATTTTGTTGGGCTTCAGCTCAACGACTAATGATTCTCTTGATCTGCGAGTTAGTGTCTCTCTTAGTGCTTCTACCATGGAGACCTGACTGACGGAGCTCTGAGGGTCTGGTAGAGGGACCTCTGGGTTTTTGGTGTCCTACTCCACACTTTCCCACACCGTTCTAAACTCAGTCCAGTCAGTCCGGTTCACCGCAGGTGGACTCCACTCTGGTTCTAGACTTGTATCAAGGACAATTAGAGCAAACAGGATCCATCAGTCCGGAGCCACAGCAAAGCGTACGAAAACTTCAGTAAAAGAGAGATTTGTTTTCCCTTTGCCATCATGGGTCATTGAGTTTGGACCGATGATGGGTAGAACAGCGAAGGGGCCTGAGTACTTCCTGGATCCACTGAATGCTGAACACATGACCTCAGTCGGTGTTAATTTATCTATAATCAGTAGGGCGATCCTCATGGACTCGTGACATCACCAACTGACGGTGGTGGACGGTAACTGAGTACATTTACTTGAGTGTCGGAGGAACTGCAACTTTAGTGGAGTGTTTCCATTTCCTGCTGCTTTACACTTTTACTCCACAGTAATTGGGAGGGAAATTCTTTTTTTACTCCACGACATTTATCTGACATCTGCAGATTCGGATTAATATAACAAAACAAAAAAAGGGAATTATCAGTCTATAAACTACGACGTGTTCTTGTCGGTTAATGTAAAACTTTATTGATCCTTTGTTGAGAAGTTCACAAACTGAGCTCCACCTTTACAAGCTGCAACAAGTGGTGAAAACATGAATGCATGAGTCATTATCATCCATTAATATAATTAGTCTGTAATCGGCCATTCTGCACAATGAGCACTTCTACTTTGTGTGCCCTTAGTACGTCCTGATGCTGATACTTGTGTACTTTTACTTCAGTACGGCGCTGGATGCAGGACACTGGTATTTCCACTACAAAATCCGGAGTTGTTCTTCCGCCACTTCGCAAACCAACAGGAAACACTTCCACCTGCAGGGAAACACTCTACTGGTTTATTTCCTTTTTACTGTTGGAATTAATTTATTCTGGTGATTCTTTTGCTGCCTTTTTTTTAAATGCCAACTTTGTTATTTGGGAATAGACAACCATCAGCCAAGGTTGAATTATATATAAACTTATGTAGGTCGGTGTAAGTGTGAATAATTAAGAACATCTACAATACACACAGTTTACATAAGCATGTGTTAATTAGAATAAAAGAGACAAAACACACCAAATATATGATGTATATATTCTACACTCAATGTAATATAATGTATATATATATATGTATATAACAATAACATCTATAGTACATGGAATAGGAGGAACAGATCATCGAAATATCAACCTGCAGTATTTAATCAGTATTTGAAGCAGAGCCTGAGCTGTCTTCTGTCGCCCAGGCGTCTCAATGACGTCGTTTCACAGCTGATCCACCAGATGGCGGCGCTCACCAGGAAACAAACGGCGGGGCAGACGCGTCGCCTCATGAAGGTGAACTCGGTGCAGAGCGGCCTGATGGATTTGTCCCATCGACTGCTGAGGTCAACGATGACGCTGTTCCGGGTTGAAGGAGCACTCTGTTTTTTTGGAGGGGAGAGTCAGAGGTGTAGATAGGCAGTTATTAGCTTTGTTCAGTTTTTTTACTTTTATGCAGGTTTATTTCTGCCTGAGCCTTTCTGCTGCCATGGTTGAGGAACTGACCTTCAACTAACCCCCCACACACACACTCAACGACAACTTTGAGTTCACTGGTCCCATGAAACCTCATCTTCAGTCCTCAGGAACCTCTCAAGGACACAAGTGGACAAAGAAAGGAATCACCCTCAGTGACCCAGTCTATTGATCAGAGGACACAAATTCCCTGAACCGAGTGAACAGGAGTAGTGGAGCAGACGGTCATGTTGTTTCACCTTAGTCTGTGCTCAGGGGCCCGTTGTCCCAAATCATCGCATCTGGACACGTTCTATTTCTGCAGGATTCTGGACGGGGATTTTTGATTTATCAGGCTCGAACCGTATGGTTGCCCCGACTTCGCTCTGCGCCCAAGCATGAACGGGATGCGCCACGCCCTGTCGCCCTGAATTATGGCCGCTGTGGGTCGCTGCGCTTAAATTACGCCATCGTCCGATCTAACGGGGCGGCCCTGAGCCCCGGGTAGTCTGGCTGGGTCCGCCGGGGCCTTTTAGCTCTTACTTATTTATGAGGGACGTCACTGAGCTTTTCTTTTTCTTTGTTCTGAAACGTGGCAGGGGTCCGCAGCCTCCCCGGAGGACCGAACGCGGACCTCTGATGAATAAATCTCGGCTCGGCCCCTGGCCTGGAGTATGTGGAGCTGGGATCCGGATCTGGAGGTGACCTTGCACCCGAGATTTGACAAACGACGCCAAGCTTTTGCTCCTGCGGGAAATCCGTTCGGCATCAGGGAAGAATTAAGGAGCAGTTTCTTGCAAGGGGTCATTTACACAGTGTCGCAAAATGATAAATGTCCTGAGCACTTTTTAGTCAAACGTCCTTGAAATTTCCTCAGAGGTTACTGGGAAATGCCTGACCCAGAGACAGTATCTTAATGATTCGATCGATATCTAATTCTGTGCCACTCGACATTAAGCAGCAGACAAGCTGACATTTTAGAATGGTTCTGGTGTGATTTCTTGTTTTTCTGCTGGAGCTCAGAAGGGTTTGAGCTGAGGTGAACAAGGTGTGTGTGTAAGACACGACGCTGGAGGAGTCCTTAAATTACTCAGAAGAAACATGGAAGCCAAAGACATCTGTAATTTTTATGACAGGTGAGCAAAAACTTCAAAACAGCTACTAAATGGTCCTGACTGAATCAGTTGAGATCTTACAGAATGGTGAAGATTCAACTGTGGGTCTGGTACTTGTCCGTCCATCCATTTTCTGCTACTTGTGTTGAGGAGGGCAGCAGGGAGCTCAGACCCCTGTTATCCCAGTTCCTACTGGGGGATCCTGAGGTCGTCCCAGGCCAGATGAGATATGTAATCTGTCCAGTGTGTCCTCTATCTGATCCATCTAGTCCAGCAGACACAGAACAACACAATCCTTCATCTGGATCTGGTCTCTGAATCCACCTGATGAGTCTAAGTCCAAGACTCCTTCTTCTTTTACTTCTGGTTTTGGTCTCCACCAGCTCCTGAGGGAAACCTCTGGCTCTTTAGCTGCTAACCAGCTGGTCTGTGACTGGGTCTGTCAGGTAGTGGACGGTGGCTGTTTCAACTTTTATTGTGAAAGAACTGAGACCGAACTAGACAGGAAATGTCCCGTAGAACTAAAACTACGAGCTAAAAGAGGTTGAAAAGCTCAGCAGAGATGGAGATGGAGACACTGAATTGTCATTTTATTCATAATTATTCAAAAGTATTTATCAGTGCAGCTCTGAGGTTGCAGGGAATGAAAAGTAAAGAGATAAGTTTACTTTTTACTGGATCTGGACACTTTCCTCTGTCTTAGTGTGAGTGTCCTTCTTGTTTGACACTCACAGGCTAGAGATGTTTTTATTAATTTCTCGAACTCTTGAGGAACACATGAGGAAAACCAGCTGCTGACACTGATCCCACTGTGCGTCTTCAGAGGGAGAAATGTAATCTGTTCCCGCACAATAGCATTTTCAACCCAAACGGAACATTTCTGGAGATCACGGTTTGGGGAATAATTACTCTGTCAGAGCCCGATGGCGTACGCCCCCGGTTCCTTTAAATATTAGCAAAGAGAGAGGAGAGAGTCGTGGTTGTGGTCTGTGCGCTGTCTGACGGTCAGTGTGTGGTCAGGCTGAACACATCCTTCAAATGAAATACTAGACAGGTGTCTGGAAAGAAACGTCGCTGCCAAGTCTGCAGTCTCACCATTTGCTCATCTTCCTTCCTCCTTTTCATCACATCGCTCTGCTCTTTCTCTTCCTTTTCTCCCAGTTTCTTCCGGCTCTTTCAATCAACTTCAATCAAAGTTTCTGCTACATTTCGTCGTAGTCGTCCTCCCTCCTGTTAGTTCGATTCAAAGTGTTTCTGTTGCACGGTCGAGTTTCTCTTTTACCCTTAATAGCCTCGCAGGGTTTTGGATCTCAGTTACTACGAAAACTGCTTTAAAACCTCGCTGGGAGCGTTCAACTCGATCGACGGGATAATTACTTTTTAACACGTCAGTGATATGGAAGAGGGGTGAACCTGGCTGTGAAGTTTAAAACTTGGAGTCTGTGATTGACCCTCTCTCTGAAAAAATTTAAATTTATACGAGACTCCGTTTTTTTCCCAGATACATTTCAGAAGGAACGTAAATGCTGCTGGGATTTTATTCACTGGCAAAGCGTCAGACGCTTGTAGTCGGCAGAGGTTGCTTGACGTTGGTCTAGGACTAGGACACACAGAGTTCAGGATTTCGACGCCAGGCTTGTGTCCTGAGTTCTGCTGAATCGGACCCCCCCCCCCCCCCCGGTACAGGTCTGGGAAAGATCCCCGATGGACACATGAAAATGTTCATTTTTCAGGAGCAAATATTGTTTACATGTTTCCATGAAAGCGATTTGCATCCACAGTGAGATGCCTGAACACATGAGAACAGATCGACCACCTTCTCCAACTCTTTTCAGGTAAACAGCAAAACCGCACCACAGCAACAGGTGGGGGAGGTCGGGGGGACTCAGAGCTTACAGGTGGATGCTGGCGTGGAGAGAAGCATAGCTCTCAGGTGAGTTGTGAACACAGCGGTGGCGGCTTAGATTCTCCATAGTGATTAAGAGGGTCAGATGCAGTACAGAAGCTCCAGTCAGGAACCGGGGCCCAGTTTTCCTCCTCATGGTTCCGCCGCTCACTGATCAGTACCTGTTAACACCTGCTGACGTGAAGTATACCTCTTAGTTTTTGCAGTTAAATGTTGCAGAATGTGCCTTTTTGACCTTTAATTTTTTTCCCATATGTTTGTTCCATTTGATAGATTTTTTTTTCTGGAATTAACCTCTAAAAATCCAGGACTTTCTATTAATGGGAAGATCTGGTCTATAAACTATCATAATAATTCAATTTTGGAACAAAACACCTTTAAAATATGGGACAGATTTTTTTAACAGTAATAGTCTCTCTCTCTCTCTCTCTGCCCTGTGGTTTGAGTGTAACTGTAGATCGGCCGGGCGGACGGGAGATTTCCCTCAAGCTGTCAGGGAGCCAATCATATGAGCCGGATGAAGGGCGCTCCCCGAAGGGACCAATCATCCATCAGTCGCCTTGACATTGGCCCGATGACCTGCCATCTGTCAGAGAGAGAGAGAGAGGAGGTGAAGAAGAATCCTTTTATTTTCATGCTTTACGTCCTTTTTGGTCAACACGTTTTCTCTCATTCTTGGCCGCTTCGTCCTGTTATTTTCTCCTTTACCTTTACAGATGGAGAGGAAAAAGAAACAGGGATAAGATGACGATGGCATTTAGCTGTTAATTACTGGCATGTTTCCAGGAGAGGCCCCAGACAAAGTCTTAGCTGCTACAGTTGTTATGGTAAAACGAATAAGTGATGGAGCAGGGAGGTGAAAAAGAGTCCGTGAGTGGACGGCGGCGTCCACCGGAGTCTCCTAGAACGACCCATCAAACTTCCACAACATGCTCTGTCTGATCAGCAGAAAAAGGCAGAGCATTCAAATAAACATTTATAAAAATGATATCAGGAGGAAACCAAACACGGAAGGAAAAATAAAATGAAAGACAAACAGGGTAAAGAAAGTGCTGATGATGAAGGAATGTGGAAGGAAAAGAGGGAAACAAGGGACAGAGGAAAAAAGAAGAAATGTGAATGTAGGGAGGAAAACAAAGAGAAAAAGTGGAAGGAGAAGGGAGAAAGGAAGAAGAAAGGAAGAAAGAAAAGGAGACAAAGTACAAGAAAAGAGAAGAGAAGAGATGATAAGGAACAGGAGGAAAAAAGGAAAGAAGTAAAGAAGTGAAGCAGAAAACAAGCAAAGCGACAAAAAAGAAAAAAACTGCTAAAAGAACGAGAGGAAAAGGAGGAAGAGGAAGAGAGTCGTGCGTCTTCATGCTCCATCAGCTGAGATCTCCATTAGGAGAGAGGCCGGGCTCCGGAGGTCAGAGGTCGCCCAGGTTGAACCACACTCCCCTGAAAACATGTCAGACGCTTTCCTGTCCTCGTCCTCTTCATCCATCCACCCCCCCCAAGTTATTTCTGGGTAAAAACATGTCCATAAAAAAAAAAAAATCTTGAATCTGTTTCTAATCTGTTTCCATTAGAAGCGGTGACCTCTCTGATTTGTTGTGTAACAATCTGGTCTTTTTTATTTTCATTCACTGTTTTACCTAGAAAGTAAAACCTGAACTGCTGACGCACCAGAGTCCAGTCCAGTCCAGTCCAGTTCTGCAGGGTAGCGGTACATCACTTTGCGCAGCCGGAGACAAACCTGACCAGAGGCCCCGCCAAGTGTCCGTCGTTTAAGGCCAATACACTGTGTTTTATTGGACAAGTCTGTCCTCGTGTTGGGTGGCTGCTGGGCCGGCACTCCAACGTGGCGACAGCTGCTTTTCAATCGACTCTTTGTTATGTGAAGGTTTCTCTGTGTTGAGAAGGTGATGTGAAGGAAAATCAGAAACAGAGACCGAGAAGATGGATGATGACGGGTAGAGATCAAGAGGGGGAGGAGCCAGCCTGCCCGGGCGGAAGGTGTCAGGTAAACTCGCTCCGCCCACCTCTACCTGGGGGAGCAGCGCCACCGGGCACGCTGGCCATCCCGTTGCTCTTCCCAAGGTGAAGAATGACCCGTCTCCCTGCGCAGAGCTGAAAACAGAGCTGTCGATCCGTGGTGCTCAGAAACCAAATCCAGAGTCTTGGATCCAATTTCGATTCGTGTCTCTTAGAGGTGAAGTTTATATACAATTTGTTTGTCTTGATGGAGGACATACAAAGAGCAGGGATGTGACTCCAGAGACCAGGTCCACATCCGGAGACCAGGTCCACAACCAGAATCCCATCTGTGGTGTAGACAGCATCAGCTCTTTGGTGCAGGCTCAGGGAGGATGCTGGTTCAGGTTCAATGTTAATAAACAGGTTGTGTCTTTTTCTGTATAAAACCCAGACCAGGGTCTGATCATATTATGGGCGAAGGAGGAGAAAATAAAAAGAGAGAAATTGGGAGACAGGTGCAGATGAGAAGTAGAGGAGGTGAAAAGAGGAAGGATGAGTGGAAAGTAGGAGAGAGGGAAGAGAGGAGGAGAGGGGGAAGGATACTCCAGAAGGAAACAAGGAGAGGAGAGGAGAAGTAAAAAAAATGAAATAAGGTACAACCACTAAAAACAAACCTGTAGAGTTGAATTAGCTGGAAACCAACTTTATAATAAACTCAAATAAGTAAGTCCAGTTTTAATTTTAATTTCAATTTCATTGTCATTACTGATAAAACTCCTGATTTTCCAGAGCGCAGAGTTTTTGACGTAACGTTATGTTGGCTGGATGAATGAGTTCAACCATGAATCGCTGGTGAAAATCCTCGTTGGCCGATCGATCATTTTGCCGTCTCTCCTTGTTGGTCCCTTGGCGGGTTCCAGTGACCCACCAAGGACACGGCTGCTCATCGCCTCTTCCCAGTGAGGACAGAGGACAGAGGACGGAGGGGATGGCGCCTTTAGGACCCCGATCCCCGGGGTTTAATCAGAGAAACGCTCTCAGGGTGAGAACCTCCATGGTTTTACAGTTTTTCTTGGTGGAATATTTGAAACTTCATGTATTTTTGTGGCCTGGTCTAATAGAGGAGAGACATTTAGTGTCAGATGTCGTTTTTTCTGCCCAGAGCGAGACGATCTCACCATGAAAATCGGTCTGGATTCATGGTCTCCCGAGGTTGACTCCTGATGACCTATTGAGCTTTGTTCTGGCTCAGCGACCAGGTCAAATCTCTATCAAAATCTACCACAGCTCTTCGTTAGGTTTCCCGAGGACATTTCTACTCCCCAGAGGTTAAACCCTCTTAAACGAATGACCCCAGAGCAGCAGGCATCTGGTCACAAACCAGAGTATTGGTTGGCGAGGTCTTTGATTCGGTTTAGACCAGCGGCCCTGTTGTCATGACGTCACCTTCCTGGTGAGGACGTTATTATTTAGATATCGCTGCTCTTTTCCAATCAGCCGAACTGATGGATGACCCTGCTGCTGCCAGTGTTTGTGCCCTTTCTTTGTTTGGGTCGACCACATTCTGGTTGAGGTCGAATTATCCGGGGCTTGGGTCCCCGCTGTGACAACAGACGTATAGTATGTTCGGTTTCTCTGGAGCAGAAAACCACCCAATGATGGCTATGTGGGAGCCAGTGTTTTTAACTCCACCTCTGCTGCTTGTACGTCCTGCTACGTCGCGGATGTGATTTTGAGGTCGAGGCTTCACAAATTAGGATTTCTTTGTGTCTGGTCCAAACCCTGAACTTTGGAATGTGTCTTCCACCCGGACAACAGACTGGGAGTTCACGTTCCTGCCATCTTGAGGAAGTTTTGAATGATGATACAAGTGGTCTGTGTTTGCTGTGGCCCTCGCAATGACCCGGCGGTTTAAAAAAAACAAAAAAACCCGAGCTGGGCTGAAACAGTGGTCAGATCAGGCCGCACCCTCATTGAGATTCAGAGGAGGGAGGCTCGACTGGCCCCGACGTGACTCCTCTCCACGGGAAAACCCACTGACCCGCTGCAGAGGAGAATCGGCCTCCTCGGACGGCAGATCCTCCGTCCTCTGGTCCTCCTCCCTCCTCCTCCCTCCTCCTCAGCGGACGGGGGGAGTAATGACTCAGACGGTCGTATTTCCCACCAGCTGCCGCTTGCTCTGTCAGAAGTGGCTCTGTGGAGCTTCTGGTTCACTGACTTTATTGCGTTGTGGTTTGGTTCTGAGCGGGGATCAAAGCGTGATCCGTTACCCAGACAAGGGAGGAGTTTGAAGGCCTTTTCACTTCGGTGTCGCTGCTTTCCATTAGCGTGCTGTTTAAACTTGGAGCCCATTGGGTCCACTTCAGACCAAAAACACATCAATTAATCCTTTAAATGTCCTTAATCTATCCATTAAGATTCATCTCTCATTAAAAAATACCACATGTTCAAACAGCAAGGGTTAGTATGAGAGATTTTTGAGGGATTTATTCATGAGTTGGTTCGTGTCGGAGTGATTAAGGGATAATTTTATACACTTTGTGAAGTCTTAACAGGGTTATAGATGAGTTATTAATGTGAAAAACACTCTAAATTCATCCATAATCCATGAAACGGTCCCCGATCAATTTAACGAGGGACTCGGTTTGACGGCCAAAAACCACGGAGACTTTTTTTCTGAGTTAGCGTCTCACTCTAAAGGGCAACACCCTGTGGCAGCATCTTGAAAACAGCAGAGTTAGCACGGATGTAAATAATATGGGATTTAATAAAAAATGACATAAATCGTGTTTGTTAGAGCTCAAGGACACAACAAGGCGTTTTGGTGAGAAACGCTGATCGTAAACATAACATTTGTTGTGTTCCCTTTAAACTATGCTTGAGCTTTCACGGCATGAAAAAGCCCGATCGGAGAAATAAGCGATTTCGAGACTGAGATGCTATTTTTTTTAAAATCACAAGGAGCGTGACAGAACTGCCCGGAAGGTTGGATTTACTAATTGGCTGATCCTCTACCGGGTAAGTTAAAGTTGGGACATTCATTCACTCACCGATCATTGCGGCTCCTCCACTTTCTAAGATGTTAATCTCACTCTGTCCACCTTCTCGGGTGGGTTTGTTTTCCCTTTCGGCGCTGACACCTGTGCCGAGGATGTACCTGAGTGACCTGAGCAGATGTGATGCCCCCGCCACCGCCGCCCGGCCCCCCCACCCCCACGCTCCTTCATTAAAGGCAGTGAACCGCTTCAACGAGTTCACATCGACTCTGTGGGCGGCTGCAGCCTCCGTCCAGGGTCAAACCAGGACACACACACACACACAAGCACTGGGTGAATGTTTGAAGTGGCTGGAGGTGTTTAATTTCATTTCTCATTCAGTCCCTGTATTTCTGCAGGAGGCCTGCTCTGCTATGCATGAGGGGCATTTACATTTAACACAGCTGTTTGACCTACATAGAAAATGACTGGAGAGAGAGATGGGGAGACGTGATGAGATGACAAAAGAAAAGGAAGCAGAGGAATGGAACCAAAAAGAGGGATCTGATGGACAGAGTCTCTGAGTGAGCTGTTGTAGCCCAGACATGAGCATGAGGCACCACAGCCTGGAGGTGCGGTGCTAACTGGACGCCATGGATTCAAGCTCTAAACTGAAATAAACTCATGCGACGAAGAGACGGTCTCAGGTGCAGCCGAATCTCTCCCTTTCTCCCTCGTTTGATATGTCATATGAAGCATAAATATTTCCTCGGATTTTCTGGGATCACGGTTTTCAATTTTGCAAAGACGCCCTGACCCGATTTTTCCCCCAAAAAGTCCAACACGGTCGACCGCTGTGCAGACGGAAACTCTGGCAGGCAGGAAAAAGCAGAGATCGGCATCTCTGCGTGGGCAGCAGAGAGTTTATGGTCTCTGTGGACACCTGAGAGTCGTTTGAAATATCTCGTCTCAAAGTTCAACAAATCTTATTGGATTTACACACTTCAATTGTACTAAGGTTACATGTGTAGAAGACTTGTCTATTTATTACATTGCGTATGACTTTCTGCACATTTCCTCACCATTCTCAGGGAAGTGGTCATGAGCATATGAGAGAGTATCGCTGCCCTGTTGCTGGTTGTCACTTTGGACAGAATGATGTCTGATCAGGAATCAAACTGTCTGTGTTTCAGGTGAAGTCTCTCAGTCACTGGTAATAATCAGTAATCAGTGGCACTAGACACGAAATATTCTGTGAACTTAAAAACTCAGAACGACGACTTCACCATAGCTCTGTGTCACTATAGAAAGAGTCGTCTGCCCGCCGTCCATCATCCAATCGTCGACCATCTGACCGTCTGACCGTCATCCATCCGACTGCGTCCATCCGACCACCTTCCATCCGACTGTCGTCCATCATCCAATCGATGACCATCTGACCATCATCCATCCAACTGCATCCGACCGCGTCCATCTGACCGTCGTCCATCATCCAATCGACAACCATCTGAGCATCATCCATCCGACCGCATCCATTCGACCATCGTCCGTCTGACCGTCGTCCACCATCCAATCGTCGACCGCCTGACCGTTGTCCATCCGACCGTCAACTGTCGTCCATCCGACCGTCATCCATCCTACCTTCATCCAGCCAGAGGAGGAGGACGCACACATCTCTCTACTTTTATTCCCTGTCAAAACTCTCCATCAGTTAAGTGGCAGCTCTCGGACCAGCTCCTCTTTGCCCGATTGAGGTGAAGCACATAAAATCAAACCGCATCAAGTCCCCAAACATTCATTTCACCTACATAATACATTAGAGCTTTTTATGACAGCAGTACGAAGCATGTTTAAATTAAGATGTATTGGGCAGAGAGGCCTTTAGGGCTGCTGGTCTGAATCAGAAATTTGTCTTAGTTACATTATGCATCACTGTAAAAGCTACTGGACCACTTCTGACAGGTTTAAGGAAAACGAGAGGCACGATGTGCTGAGGACACACTGGCAAAGCAGGAATGTATGTCATCTTAGATCACGCCAACATCTGCTTACGGGTGGGAAACTTTTAAGCAGGGTTAATACAGATGTATGGTCGTTGTTGCTTATCGATGTCATTAGAATATTGTGACTGATGGCAGACTTTCTTCCCAGGCTCTAAAATAAGCTGAAGTGGCCCCTTTTGTCTCTAACGAATCTGAAACTTGTGAACATGTTTAGTGGTAGCATGTGGTTTACATATTCAGTTCTGATTTGACAGACATTTTTTCTCACATTTCTGGCTCAAGATTTCCCAAGGGACGAATCTCCGCTCAGTGTTTTTCTAGTACGGGTCCTGATAGATCAATTATGTTCTGTCATAGAGACATTGGAAGCTGGGAGTAATGATCGGCAGTAGTTATGTTGTTAAGCAGGGCAAAACAATTGCTCCCAACTTACAGAAAATGATGCTTGTTTATTCATAATTTTTGTATTTCATCTAGTTAACTACTGGACTCCTGAATCTCTTAAAGCCCCTAAAACCTTCAAATCAATCAATCTGAGAAAGAGAAATGAAACCTGAACTGGTCGAACTGTTGACAAGTCACATAACCTGGGACAGAGGGTTAGTGTTGGGTTGCTCAGTGTGTTTGCCTTTAAGTAACTGGCTTACATCAGCTTTCTGCAGTAATCGCATCCTTCAAACGTCTGTACAGAAGAATCCTGGTCTTCCCTAATTTTGGGAAGATTGGAGATTAGAGAAAAACAATTTCTTCTGCCATGTAAAAGCTTAACTGGGCTAATAATCAACCATTTTCCAAGAAAAGCCCCTTGATGATGTGTGAGAACAAGTCCAGGAAGTCTTCACTGGCAGAAACTGAATTATGACTGTCATCATGGCCGGCAGCAGCAGCAGCACCAAAGCATGGCCACATCTGAGCTTCATCAATCAAACGACCACAAAGAGACGCAAAACAATCAAAGAGATAAACGGCTACAAGGAGAGCAGAGAAACAAAAAGCAATCACAGAATGACGAAAACCAATAGAAAAGGGGAAATAAGGAACAGAGACACAAAGGGACTGCAGAGAGACAGTACGACAACTGAGACATACAAAACGACAAGAGACAGCCACAAGGAGGTGCAAAACAACCAAACAAAGAATCCGAAGAGACGTCAAATAGATGGATCCGGATAAAAAGAGACGCCAAAAGACTGGAAACTGGCACAAAACATCGACAAAGAGACGCAAGTGATCTACAAGATCTACAACTATCAAAATCCCAACATCCAGGTTACTGTCAGTTGTTTTGTGGCTCTTTTAGTGAGTGTCTTCATTCTATATTTTTGGGGGGCTTTTTATAAGTCTGTGCTCGGTGGCCCGTCATCTGATCGTCTGTCCATTCACCCAAGGACACGTTCTCGATTCAATCTAAGACAAAAACAGCTTCTCCACAGGTGATAGATGGTTAGACAAATTATGGTGTTCAGCCTCTATCTGCTCATTAATATGCGTGTGGTTTAGTGTATTTAGACTTTGTTGTCCCCGCTGGGGAAAGTCACTTTCTGACGAACAACACACATAACAGCGTTAAAAATATGATCACAACTGGATGTTGATAAATACCATGATTAATCAGATTGAACAAGGGAATGGATTGGATTGGTCCTCAGCTTCAGCAGCACCTTTGACAGGGAATCCACTCTCAGCACTACACGGCCTCCCCACTGTGATTTATCATGATCTGTTTGTACGAGGACTTTGAACCTCTCCTTACTGGCCCACTTCTCAATGCATTCTGACCTTTCAAGTTCAGTCTACAGTGTTTGTGTGTGAAACGAGACACACGAGCGCATCAACCAAATACCTGGCACTGTGCCGAAAATGTCTTTTTCGTTTTCAGTAGTTTGTGTTTGAGTCTTTTAAGTATGTTGGTCTCTCTGCTGCTTGTGAAACTTTCAGGCTCCGGTAAATCTAGCGAGTGAAGGAATGGAAGGATCCCTGGTTTTTGAAACAAGATTTCAGTTCTCATCAGGCTCTTTTTTGCAGAGAGTGACTTGTTTTTACTCTTGGCACCGAGACATTTCCAGATGCTGCTGTAAAACCCTGCTTATCTACCCTCCTCTGAAATCTTCAAGCATTTTATTAGACCTCATATACAGCAAAGGAGCTTACCAACATGGAAACATTTAACGCCAAACTGAACAGCAGAGTAAACCCTCGTTGCAGTTAAAAGCGGTCACGTGTGATTTCTGTGCTGACGAGAGCTCTGCGGTTTTTCTCCGAGCCACCGCTTTCTCACCCGTGACGTCACAAAGACATTGAAACTTTGAGGTCTTCCGTCGAATATGAAATGGCGACGACTGTGTGGACTCATAAAATATTTGGGGTTTTAAATCAAATTCGGCCATTCCTGCCACGGTGGTGCTCACAGCCCTGGAAGTCCCTGGTGCGCTGCTAGTCAACGTTGCCCCCTGCTGCGTCCGGACGCCCACCCTCCTCCAACCTTTGCTCAGCCAGGGAGCATCGACGGAGCGGTCAGCTCCTCCCTTTAACGCATCAGAGTGTTGTGCCGCCACCAGGCCAAGGCAAGCCCGACATGGAGCTCATTCTCTAATCAAATCGACCTTTACAGTGTAAAAGCTGAGCTGGAAGCTCCTCAAGTGCAGTTCACATTCTTTATTTGACAGTTAATGAGGTTTTTTTGGTTTTTTTCAAAGGAATGGAAGGACCTTTAAAATGAATACCTCTGCAACTATTGAATGAAATATGGTTCAGTTACTCGAGATGTCGAAACGTTAAACCCTAGTTACTTTGGTGATCTCCCGTCATTTCCTTTAGCAGATTAAATTTTTCACTTATCCTGCAAAATTTCTGAATAATTATGATCAACATTAATGTTAAGGAGATGAATCCTTTGACTTTTGCTCTGTTGTGTATAATTGTATCATTTTGAGTGAAACATGTCAAAAACTATTGGATGGATTGTGATGAAATATGTTTCAGACATTCATGTTCCCCTTGGGATGAACTGGTGATCCCTGGACTTTTCTTCTAGCACCATCATCGGGTCCACATTTAAATGTGTCCAGTACTTTGGTAAATGCAAAAGTAATGATATTCCCATCAGCCTATTCTGGGCTTTGAGTTGAGTGATAATTGGCTAATATTAATAATGAAAATGATAAAAAAAAATAACAGTATTCATTGGCATTAATATAAGTATCTATATCAATTATCAAAACCAGTTTTTGCTTGTATCGCTCACGGCTCATAGTCAGGGGTCACTCGGCCTATGATTTGAGAAGTGACCAGGGTGATTCGGCCGAGGGCCTCAGCCCAAACTGAATCTTTTAACTGCTGCAGTTCCCTTTGTTCAAACTTCGTCAGAAATTAGTCTCTTGATCCATTTTTAATTTTGAATTCTGTTAATGTTCTGCTTTGTCGTTTTTACTGCGAAACAAAGCAAGCACCATTTCAGTGATTATACATGATCGGCTACCGGCTGACAAGTAACTTCCAACCGTGTTCATCCAGGCGTACAGGCCGGTGGCAGTGCAAGCGTGGAAAGTAAGAAGCACGGTTCCTTGTGGACGTCTCGGACTGACCTCCGGTCAGCAGCGGGGCGATCTCTCCGAATCGCCTTTTAAGTGTAGCGGTGCGACGCCGCGGTGCATTGTGGGAGAAACCAAGGCGGTGCTGGTGAGCTGGAAACTCTGAGGCTGTTAACCGTTAAATTGTTTCTGACTGTGATGCTGAACAGGTTTTCTATTACCTGCAGCGAGTTCCCACGCGGTACGACTGACCACATGACGCTGCGGCTAAACTCTCCCTTATGTTCCTGCTTTTCCTCGCTCTGAGTGTGTGTGTGTGTGTGTGTGTGGTTGTAGTCTGGTAAGGAAACACGTCCTGATTGTGTGGGTTCTGGTTTGGGATTGTTGATTAGCTTCATTAGTTTCCTGCTCATGCTCTCCCTCTCTGTGTTGTGGTTTTGGTCTGGCGGCCTCTCTCTGCAGCATTACAGTCCCAGCTGAACTCTCATCAAACCCATGCAGCTGCACCAAACCCAGAAACATTCCTCCGTCCTCGGCGTCGACTCCATGTCGGTTGGTCATTGTGGGCTGTGTGTCGGAGGCGTTGTCGGCGTGCGTGAGTAGCAACACGGCTGCCAAAGCAGAAAAACTGTCAGTGCAGATATATTCACATCAGATTTAAGGTCTTGAAAAGATGACATCCTGGTCTTTGGGAGATTTTTGGGGGTTGTCCAGGTGGTCTTCAGGTGGTTCTGGTGGCTCTATCTGTCCTGACAAATGACACTTGTATTCTGTCACCCAGGCAGACATGAGCAGTCAGTCAGTGTTAAAGCTGGTAACCTGCAGGTGTGAGGGCTGCTGCCAGCTGTGTGAGTGTGTGTGAGAGAGTTGTGTTTTCATGTGTGAGTGTGTGTGAGTTGTGTTTTCATGTGTAGGTGTATGATGTTTACTCGAGCATATTACTGCATTAGTATGGACTGTGTGCTCATGTGTTGTGGTGAAGCAGCCCACCTCAAACGAGAGCATCTGCTGAATCATCTCCTGTAGGTCTGCCACACACACACACACACACACACACACACACACACACACACACACACAGTATGTCAGGCCAAACAGCTAGCTGGGCGTTCAGTGCTGACTAATCACTGCTGGAAGATTTTACAGGTGTTGGAAAAAAAAATATTCACACACAGGGGCAGCCCTAACACACTCATAAACTCTCACACATACACACACACACATTTCCTGGGTATGTGGTAACTCCTTTTATGGTCATCATTAATATGGAAAAATCCTCTTTAATGATGATGTCATCCTTTCATCTCTCACAGTCCTGACTGTCGGAATCACTGTTAGTCTGTTTCTGTGTGTGTGGAAATATTATTTTTACATTCCTGTATATTCATTCATCTATTTATTTTAAACTTCAAAGGATCCGTCCCTTATGATAATTAACCTTCTTTTCAGATTCTTTGTTCTTTGCCATTGAGCTTGAGATGAGCTGGTGGGTAGATTTTATGATCTCACTCTCACAGAGAGAAGAGAATAAGGTTATTTCACAAAATGTCAATGTATTCCTGCAAAAAAATGATGCATTGTTGTTATTTATTTCTATTTTTCCAGCAGCATTTAACAAACACTATTTCCCATAAACCCACAGATCATCTCAGGTTAAACTTTGCACCTAAACAGAAGAGGCGAGTCCATATTGGACATTTTTTCTGTGCTAAAAATGTATTAAACTTGAACTCGGTTAATATCATGGCAGTTCCCATAGCAAGTGCTGTAGTTGATGCTCATTCCTTCTGAACAGAGCTGAAGGAAGTTCAGACACATCCAGTCAGGAAGTTGTTCAGTGAACCGGCAGAAAGAACCGATGAAACGGCCGCGACATAAATGTTCTCATCATAAGCATAATTATGAGTTCATTTGTTTATTTGTCTATAGTTTGGCCTAAGTATGGAAATAATAAATGAAAGCCATCCATGGATTGAGCCTTGGACCCCGCCCGTCATGTTGTCGTTTCACTTGTTTAGAGACCTTCAACGACATCTTGTGTTGAGTCACAGAAACTGGCCCAAATATCTGGGACTTTAGCAGAGGCTAGACAGGAAGTGATTTCAGGAGCACCCTCCGTGTAGGAGTGTGTGTGTGTGCGTGTGTTGTCTGATGTATGTCGAATCATCAAAGCATGCATCAGATGTACTCTGTGTGTGATGCTGCTGTGGGAAGTGTGTGTTTCATCTCTGCTGAGTCATTAAAGAAAGTGACTGCAGCTGACACCTTGTTGTGGTCACAGACTGATGTAAGTCCAGGTGTGTGTGTGTGTAAGTGCGTGACCTCATGACCTTGTGTGTGTTCTCAACATCTGTGTTAAACTATTCAATGTCTGATCATAAAGCTTCAAAGGTGGGTTGTGCTGCCACTACGGTTATTCATCAAACCCACACTGATGATAAAAACTCTCTCTCACACACAATGACCTGACAGAAACTTAAAATGCTTTTCGGGGAAGTGAAGAAAAATCAGCATCAGGAGGATTTGACTTTGTGGTCAGATGAGGTACAGCCAGATCACACAGCTTTGAACAACTGACTCAAACAAAAGCCACTTTTTTTTTTCCTTTTGCCACTATTTTCCCCAAAATTTTCCAGCACCTCTTCTGGGACTGTAGCTCCATCAAATTACAAGACAGAAACCCCAAACACACACTGACGGGGACCTGAGGGATTCCCCTCTTCACGGTGCTGGACGGTGCTCCATAAAGGATCTACACATGTTTAGAAACCACGGAGAACGAAACCGTGCCCCCGCATAACCTCAGGTTTCGGTTCCTGCAGCAAGCTCCAGGTTCCACGGGATTGTTGTGTGGGAGGAAGGATTCAGATCCTTCGTGAGGTAAAAGTCCTGAAACCACACCGTGAAATAACAAAGTAAAGGTATAATCAGCGAGTTGTACTTTAAGCACTAAAAGCGAATAAAGCTTTTCTGCCATTCTTCTCTTTATTTCCTCAACGAATCAACCGATTATTTTGTTTGTAAAGAAAAAAAAAGTAAGAACATAGTGATAAATTCCGTCACTCAAAACCTCACAGTTATTACAAATAAAAAACATTTTTTAAACAGCAATACAGGAGTGAAAAACAACTTTTGATGATTATCAGAATAGTTTGTGATTAATTTTCCATCAATCAAATAATGGTCTTAACTCTACATGTATTTACTGTTGTTAGTCACATCTGTAATATATATTATATATTATATTATATTATATATATATTATATTATATTATAAGCTGTTCATATATATTGCTGCAAGAATCTCAATTTGTAAAGTAACTAACACTGTCAGATAAATGTACGATAAAAAGGGGAAATATAAAGTGGGTTGAAAAGAAAATACTCAAGTAAACTGCAAGTGTTCCAGTTTGTACTCAAGTACAATATTTGAGTAAATGTACTTAGTTAAATCATAGAAAAATTCAGAATTCAGAATCCTGTTGTTTTTAAGTCTCCTCAGTATCACAGGGATCCAGTGACAGTCGTCTGTACATCCATGGCTTCACTGCAGTCAGGAGCTGATCACGGCTGATTCAGCTGCTGCTAATGGGACAGTTTGACTGAATAGTGACAGATAAAGGTTAAAAAAGGGGGCTCTAGTTTTAGCATACAGTGTAACTGACTGACTCCATGGCAACACTAAAATTTCTGTTTACATGCCATGAAATCATTGTAGTTCAGAAACTTTGGAAAAATACTTTAGGCCACATTTTTGGACTTTAAAGAAAAACCTCTGCTTTGGTCTGAATCTCCAATTTTCAGTTCAATTCAATTTTATATTTACAGCTCCATATAAAGGCGGGGGTGTCTGCCTCAACCAACTGGGTTGAGAGAGAGAGACAAAGGAGGAATGAAATTGTAACAGTAATAATCATAATGGTTAAAGCAGTGGGTGTTGATCAGGCTCATGGGGCAGTAGGTGGTTCTACAGTCCTGGATCCAGACTCTGATCCAGACTCTGCAGCATCAGACGCAGAAAATCCTGCAGGAAGAAGATAGAGAAAAGGAAGCACTAAACTGCAGGAGAGAGAGAGGACCGTTCTTAACAAGCATTTTTGAGGTGTTAATGCTCACAGGGAGAGAGGAGGAGGAGGAGGAGGAGGAGGAGAGAGGAGCCCAGTGCATCATGGGAAGTCCCCCGGTAGTCTAGGCCTATAGCAGCCTAGTGAGGGGATGGCTCGAGCTAAGGCTGAGCCAATTCTAACCATAAACTATATCGAAGAGGAAGGATTTAAGCCTCCTCTGCCTCCTGGAGCCAAACTGGAAGATGGTTCCACAGCAGAGGATCCTGAGAACTGAAGGCTCTGCCCCCAATTCTGCTTGTGGAGACTCTAGGAACCAGTGTTCTACATAGATAATAAGGTTCTATGAGCTCTTTAACATAGGATGTTGCCTGATCATTAAGGTCTTTGTAGGTGGGGAGGAGGATTTTAAGTTGTATTCTGGATTTCACAGGGAGCCAATGCAGAGAAGCTAACACAGGAGAACACACACACATACACACAGTAATGACTCAGTTTCAGTAAAAGTGTGATCCATGGTGTAGCGGGTGAGTGTGAGTGTGTCCTGTTTGATCCGTACAAAGTCATAAAAGAACAGGATTAAAGTCCCGATGTTGTTGTGGTCAGAGGGAGGGCACACACACACACACACACACACACACAAACCACATGTTTCTGTTCAGCTCTTTATATTAAACCTGCTCATCCTAACCTGTTTTTCTTCATCACTCTGCTGCCTTTGCCAAGACAGAAAGAACAAGAGAGAGAACACAGACAACAGGAACAAAGGGAAGTAAAAAGGAAGGCAGCAAAGAAGGGAAACAATAAAGAACAAGAATCTGAAGACACGAAGGAAAGTATGAAAAGAGAAACAGCTGGGGGTTTGACAGAAAGCAGAAACAGACAGATGTCTTCAGATGACAATAAAAAGCAACTCGAGCTGATCTGTAACTTTCTCCTTAGACTCCAAATGGTTCTTAGTGGAAAGATGAGGTCTGTGCTAGCCCCCCCCCAAACCTTCCAAAATCCTATTTCTGGCCTCCTTGCTTTTATTGTTTCAGGTTGGATTTCTTACCAAAGTCTCCCTCAGCCTCCGCAGTCCAGATGAGAAAAGATCAGACTTGATAAAATGCTGGTAAACTTCAGTTATTACCGTTGGCTCAAAGCAATGAGCTGGAGGAGCGGCAGCGAGTACCGAGCACTTTGTGGTGAAGGTGCAGACGCAACACAAACTGTGATGACGACAAAGTGTTGGTAGAAACGAGTGTTTGTGTTAAATAAAGGCCTAAGATGCCTGTGAAACACGATCATCAAAAACGCATAATATTACATAAAGTCTTCTCAAATTACATTTGAGCATGAATAATTCAACGTGTGCAGTCATTAAACAGAGCGCTTACCAGACGAAATCTAGAGAGAGTGATCTGGAAAAGTAGGAGGGAGATGAAAAGGCCCGAGGGGATGGGGGGGGTAAAAGTCCACATCCCTGTCGGAAGTTGAAGCTGTTTGTCAGTAAAGGCAGTTTTTTTCAGTGTGGGTCTTGATTCGGTCGAGACGCGTTTGCTCCACTTACAGCCTGAAGTGTTCAGAGTATAAATAGGATGATAAATTAAACAGAAAAACAAACACTGGTCAGAACGTGGAGTTTCTAACAAAGCCTGTTTGTACAAAGCAGCAATTAGAGGCAACAATGAAGAATCAGGTTCCACTTAAATACACAAACAAACCGTCTCTTATATAACCTTCAGTCTGTGTTATCTCATGACAAACAGGCTTTTTAAAATCAAATCACAGCTTTTTCATTTATCTGATCAATGAGCGTGTCAGTGTGTGATATAATGAAATATTACTAAACTTTGGGTCAGAGCTCAAACTAAGAACTCACTTGAAAAACCTAAATAAAGATTCATTGCCTAATTGTTTCAGTGTTATTCACACAAATAGAGCCACATGCACTCAAACAGGCACATATTGGACCTAACACAATTAATCAATTCTCTATCTCTAAACCAGAACCTTGACCTCAATTTTAGAAGATGTCCCCACTTTTCAAATCTGTTCTCACTCTCCGAAAATGCCCCGACTTCCCTAAAATATTCCTGCTTTCCAAAACTCTTCTCAGTCCTCGCAAAGCTAGAAGTGCAACATCACCACAGATGACATCAGCAGTTTACGTTGAAACAGACTGACCACATGACACAAACTCCGGGCTCATATAACACAGATTTCAACACACACACACACACACACTTGGGCGAATCCAGCTGTCAGCCAGTCCAGAAAGACATATCACACACTCACTGACACATGTACTACACACGTACACACACTAATACAATAGATGTAGCTCAGATTTCTGTACAGAGGATTGTTAGTATATCTGATAAACACAAAACATCAAGTCTCCCAGAGGCTGAAAAGTTTATCACACAACAGACCTGAAAGAGTTGCACAAAACAAACAGCATCCAGATTAATTAACGATTCTTCTCAGCCTCAGCTGTAGCAGGAAATGAACTGTGACGGTTCCCCTCGGGGTCAATATGAATCTAAAAGACTTAGTGAATATTGTGGTGGATGAATGATACAGTCACAGTCACCAGAGGGACAATCCCCCATCCCACGAAGCCAGTGGTGCCACCCAAGTGGGGGATGCTTATAAGATGATAGAGCTGGTACTCTGTGGCCTGAGACCATGCCCAGCCCTGTGGCCAGGACTGTCCCTTGGAATTCAAGCCAGCCATCTTGAAACGCGTTAGCCTGCTCCTGTACCTTGTTTCAGGAGCTGCTAGCCTCACAAGCAAGACTACAAGTCATGCCCAACAACTCTGGAGTGTCCATAGAGCACGGATGTATGAGACATTCAAGATGCTACTTGGCCGGCGCCAATGCAGTCCAACCACCTTCCGACCCACTTTGACCATTAGAATAACTCACTAGCGGGAGATTGACGGCCTTGTGGCCTTTTCCCTCATCAGTGCTGACATTACACCTTGAGCACTGGATGAATGTCGTCCATCCTCCATATTGAAAGTGTTTGCACTCTCTGTCCCTGGGAGGGGGGGGCATACCTGGGGGTTCTCATGGGCTCTATAACCTTGTTCTATAACCCTGCTGATAAACTGCAAGCAAAGGGACCTTTCCAGTACCCGGCATAAATACCACAGTCAGATTCATAGTGTCTTAAATTGGCCATCAGATTGGGATTTCTGGATTTGAAAATCTTGTTCTTCCTTGATCTCAAGTTTTGCAACATTTTCAAAACCAATTACATGTGGTGGGATTAGAAGGATTCCACCGACATCCGGGCAGAATGAAAGGACCCTCCCACAAGGATTAAGAGGAGCTGGCATGACAGGATGCTTGTACAGAGATATATTGAGGTTCCCTGTCATACTCACACAACCGGGAAAAGTGCAGTAAAATTAAAACTGTGCTCAATCCAAGATCAATCCGTTGATGCCAACGCAGAAGTACAAATGCTCATAATGGCGTAGGTCTCGTACAGTGGCTACGCCTCAGCCTACGCGTAGGTTCGATGCAGAAGCATAAACTGGCCCTAAGGTTCTCTAGACTTTGGACTGAAACAACTGTGTGAGTCCCCCTCTTGTTTTTGGATTTAGACCTGACATCTTAACTGTGGCACTCCCAACGATGGAGCAACAACACTCATACACGTATACATATTTCCTCCCAGTTGTCAGTCACTGAGAAACAGATAAAGCAACATGAAGATGACGAGGACTTGCTGATGAGAACATTTGGTCACATTGACTGGAACCCAGTCAAGACTGAGGCCTGTGAAGTTTGGGTGACCATGGATGTTTCAGACTATGAGAAGCAGTGGGCAAGGCACAAAGTTTCTCCAAATAATCATGCAGTGTCCTCAACAATGGCACTCCACCCCTGGTTTTGCCACTGAGAGAAAACACATATTCTATTCACGCAACCACAAAGGTCAGTGCTTAGGAAAATGTAAACTGAGGTCTTCTTAAGTGTTTAGACAAATGAGCAATGCTGTTGTTTCTCTGGCAAGAACGGTCTCCTGTTCGGAGATGATATATAACTTTGGATCAGCTGTGGTTAAAGAGCTATTACAATAAATCTTATGTTTCTTCTTAAAGCTTTTGCACCGGGCAGAGAGCAGAGGTGGGGGAAAAGCAGTTGACCATCACTGTGAGCGAACAGCTAGATGAAAATCACTTGAGAAAAAATAGACGGATTAAATTTAACATAATGATTCTCTTCCAGGGCCTCAGAGAGCAACTCAGCCAGCTTGTTTCCTTTTTATCTAAAGGTGAAACTATTTAAGAAAGTATGTGAGTCTGCCCAGAGGCCCGAGCTTAGATGATTAGGAGGATTATAAGCTTAAAGAAGGTATTTGGACACATAGCACACACCTGCAGTCAGCTCAGGTCACATCTTATTTTAGATCTCCGAACATTTCTTCACACTCTCAAGTCGGCCATGCTTCTCTCCCAGAATATTTTCAGCCAGTTGTGACCTCCGGTCCTTTCAGCAAATGGAGCGGGATAAAATGCAGCAGGAACAATTACTGCCTGATCTGTCTCTCTCCACCACCGGGATTAAGGATTCCTGCAGCATATCCTTCTTCTTCGTTGAGTCCTCCTCCCTGCTTCTGTGATGGCGGGGAATCTAAACCATCTGATGTGTCGCTGCCTCGGAAACATTCCTGGACCCCCCCTCGTCAGTCTGCCCGATGACATTGGAGCCTTGAGTCACGGCCAGAGGAGCCAGTGGGGTTTGGACCGAATGGTATCCTGTTACATCTCCAGTCCACATGTGTGAACGAGGCCCAAGAACCGTAAATCTACAACATTTGCAGTGACGCTAATTTAAGCTTTGAACTTAAAGATATCTTTTATCACCAGCACTCTGCGAGTTACTTGAAAAACTGAAAACGAGCACATTATATTTTATTCACTAAATCAGCAAATACATCCCTTTACTGATTACTCACTCAGTGAATCAGTGAAAGCAGTTAGTTCTATTACTTGCTGCTTCACTTTGTTACTTTACAAAAACCTCAAAGCGTCTGCATCCATGTTAAATGTTAAACACTGTATTAAACATGTGTATAGAATAAAACATCATGATTTAAGAAGCAGCCCGTCTCTGGCTTGGAGGGGCTTAGGCCTTGATCATAGTCCAGGACAGACATGGACGGACATCAGATGTGGACTTGACGGTGGACCACATGCACACATGCCTCTAGAAACACTACAATCAGGCGTATGGTCATGAAGACATGTTACAAACATGCACACTGGAAAACACGAGTTTTGTATTTGGCTGAAAAACATGAGAAAGCCCCCCAAAAAGAAAACAGTACCATTTTTCTCCATACCGGTGGACAAACCCGGGGGGGTCTGCATAGACCCTTGTGGACTTGATGATAAAATTTACATCAAACAGATGCAGAGTCTGGCCTCAGTCTCGTGCTCTGAACTCAGCCTGCTGGTGCTTGAATGTGGCCTTGCACCCCCCCCCTCCCCAACACCCACCAAGCGTAGATATCAAACTAGTATCAGCCAACAAGCTGGGCCCCCAACGCCCCCCAACTGGGATTAGTTGCTCTCATGTAAAAAGTAATCCCATTACCATGAGGTTACTTCCAAGCACTGATTACTACGCCTCAGAGGTGAGGAATGTTTTTCTGAAGGTCACGTTTCTGGTCTTTGAACATGAAGAAAGTCACAAACCTCAAATTCAAGTGAACTCACTTTTTAATCATTTTTTTAAGGATGACAATGGCATCAGCCGCAAGTCACCGCTGACTAAACTTTCTCCGTTTGATGGCATCAAAGAGTCAGAGGCTCAATAAAAACCTGGATCTGAGTGTGTTTGTGAGAGTGTGTGTGCATGATGTCATCAACCTCTCAGCCAGGGATCCACAATGAAGCTTTGAACCTTTAAGGCCTGAACCTCCAGGTCCTCATAGACACAACTGACACCTGGGGTTTTGTGTGTGTGTGTGTGTGTGTGTGTGTGTATTGAGGCAGAGTGGTTATATAAAGCACTCAAAACTCTTCAGAGAGAGAAAAAATAAATGTTGAAATACACTCACACACACACACACTCACACACACACACTCTGGGGAGTGATGATGCACAAAGTGAGTTAAAGAGAAAAAAACATAGATGACAGATGGAGCCTGAGAAACAAAGGGATCTGAAGAACTACTCTCTCTCTGCTCCCTCCATCATCAGTGGAGACGTGTGAATAAGAGGTGACAAAAGAAAGGATGAATGAAGGGGGGGCGATCAGTGAAGACAAAGAAAATACAAGGGAAGAAAAGACAGAAGGTGAAGCAGAGGTCTGGAGGTAGGGCAGCAAAAAGGAGAGAGGCACGAAGATGGACAGAAAGAAAAAGATAGAATAAAGGCAAATAGGTAGAAAAAACTAAGCCAGAAAGTGAGATAAACAGAAAGGAAGAGAAGAAAGAAAAAAAGACAGATGAACAGTTAGAAAGAAAGTAGGAGAAGAAGGAAAGACAACTAAAAAGTCCAGAAAACAACAACAAAAAAGGTCAATGGACAGAGAAAAAAAGAAAAAGAAAAAACAGGACAGAAAAGGAGAAGAGTGAGCAGCAGATGTGAGGGAGCTGACAGGTGAAGATGGGCGATCGATGCCAGCTGAGATCACAGAGCTGGGAAGACCATACCTGAATCATCGCTCTGCCCTTGTGTGAGGAAGAGGAAGGGGAAGGGGAAGGAGGCCTGCGGTGTAACCTCTGCTGTACGCCTCCGTTTCTTCTCCGCGCTCCTTCAGGGAGGCGCGTTTCATCCCCAGCGTCTGGAACCTGGTGGCGTTCTCCATCCTTGGAGTTCCAGCCTCTACGAACTGACATCGGTCGATGCCTTCTCAGACGCCGTCGCTGTGCTGCAGCGGCGTCAGGGGCTTCTGCTCAAACATTTATTTATCTGATGTTTGTAATTATTTAAACAGACAGCTGGAAACAGCTTACAGCTCCTTCTAAGGGCCTATGATCTCACTGTAGGATCCCATGTTTGTCAAGTGACTGACTCACCAATCTAACACTTCATACTGTTTCAGGCCTTTTTGCATTTTTTTTTGGGGGGGGGGCACATGAAGTAATATAGTAATATAATTACCCCATCCAAATCGGGGCTTTAGTGATGGGTGGCAAAGGGCCAAAGGATTTTGATTGATGGTAATTGAATCACTATTTCTCTCTGAAAAGAGTTTGTCCTCTTCCTCTTCTGTGGTAATTTGTCATTTTGTTCTACATATGGCAGAAAACCCCTTTTTTTGCATTAAGTCAACGTGTTGTTTACACTGATTTATGCAGACAATTTGTGTTTTCACCATGAAGTCACAGCAATGAAAGCTGCACTAAACAGCGAGACTGAGTGTCCACAAAGGGAGGAGGTGGAGAATGGATGGCAGTGGAGTAAGCTGGGACAGCTTTATAGGACAGACTCGCTTGTGACACTCTTCCACAGAGGACAGGTCACAGGCTGGATTCCCAGCATCCAGCCTGTGACCTTTCCTTGGAGTGGCTTCGTTTTCAGCACAAGAAAGAGGCAGATTTCTGTGTTTTCACACAGTCTGAGCGCCCAGCTGTGAAACCACCTCATCCTCCTCATGGTTTCCTAACTACAGTTTGTCTTTCCCTTCTCCACCCTCCGTTGCTCACATAATTTCGCCTGTTCCTTGTCATGTTTGGACAGATTGCATACGGCGGTTTGGACTAAATTTACACTGTGGTCAGGAGGTTTCTCAATACTTCTCCCTCTCCACCAACAAGTGCTGTTTCTGAGAACTGCGTCACTTCTGAGAGGGTATATGCGCTCACGCACATGACTCTGATAACGGTTATTATGACGATAAAGTGCAGTGACACAGGAGAGGCTCAGTAACAAATATGAGTTGTGTGTACAAAGCGTCCTGCACAGTCATGGTGGGCGTGGAGCGCCCGACGGTCCGGCCAAATCGCCGAGGTGGGCGTTCAAACTACGATGGACCGGAGCTGCGCTGGGAAAACAGGGACCTTTGACTCAGCTGCTGCTGTTGTACAAACTGAGGTAATGAGCAGAAGAGGGAGAGCCTGTTCTGACTGAGATGTGCTGAAATGAGGTGAGA
The DNA here is from genome assembly GCA_016859345.1 of Istiophorus platypterus. Classification (NCBI taxonomy): domain Eukaryota; kingdom Metazoa; phylum Chordata; class Actinopteri; order Istiophoriformes; family Istiophoridae; genus Istiophorus; species Istiophorus platypterus. The sequence goes on along the minus strand of CM029125.1, from coordinate 20,583,222 downwards.
GCTGATGGAAGTGACTGAGGGGACAAGAGTGAGAAGTGAGTTGGGGGTGTTTGGACGTGGAGGCGGTGGTGAAGTCCAGGTGAACTGATGGGGGAGGGTCTACCGAGGGTCTGACATCTTCTTTGGAGATTCAAGAGCTGAAACTATAGTCTCTACGTAACATTAATTTCTGTCAGTTCTCTGTGAGCTGCAAGGCCACGCAGACACATCCAATAAACAGACCTGCATTGCTGGCTGTTTTTTTCAGCCGCTCAGACAGTTTTTATGCTCCAGAAAACATGGAATCATCATCAGAAATGTACTTAAAGTTGTTCATAATTCAACTTGTTATTGAGACATTTTAAAATGAAACTAGCTTGTGTAAACATTTGCTATCTTTCCTGAGTTGTTCATCATCTTCTATTTACGAAAGCCTGAAAAGACGGGATTTATCCCCAAACACAGGCAAATTGAGACCACCATGAAAAGTCAAATATGTTGCAGAAAAATTGGGACTGACTGTAAACAGGGTCTACACCCTCACAAATCCTGCAAAGTCGATGATTACCTGACCTGAAGTCAAAAATAAAGGGAAGATTCTTTGGTTACCATGAAAAATCTAGAAAAACCCTGGAACCTTGCAAAATCTTTGACTTTTCAATAAGGCAGTGTGGCTGGTCTCCAGAGGTCTTCACACAGTGAGACATTACAGAAGCATCGATTACCACTGAAAACATCCTGTCCCATTATTGATACTAACCCTAACCCATTCAGACCCCCCCCCCCCCCCCGCTTCCTGAGGGGCGTTTAGTCTGCATTTGTCTGATTTTGGTCTCATTTAACCACACGGACGTGGGAGACCTGGCTGTTGTCAAACAGGCACCAGAGTCACATTGTTTTCACCACTTTGTCTCATTTCATTTCATCATTATTGTTTGAGACTTGGCCATTGTTTGGATTTGAGAGTTTTATGGAACTACAGCTTGGAAACTTCTCGACGACGACCCCGACGATAAGGAGGGTGTCATCAGCAAAGACCCTCATCTGGGCTGACGCCTGTTTACATGCAGATATGTTTATGTTGTTTTTCAATGTCTGAGAAACATTAAATGCACAGCAAACAGCTTTTAACCTAAGGCACTTAGACTCATCAACACCACTCCATCTTCAATAAGTCATGTTTTTGTAATATCACCGCTGACACAACTGACTTTTTAATGAGCAGTGTTGTCACTTCCAACATATAGTACAAGCTTTTTTACTTTTATTTATTTATAAGTTGTTCTCAAGTTGTTTTAATGTGCTGTTGGTGCTATTTTTTTCTTAATGAAAAATGACTGTAAACTGGGGTGAAAGCAGGAGATGGAGTAAAAGTAATGTTAAATAGCTACATGAGCATCAGATGGAACGAAGAGAAAACAAACAGATCGTGTTAATTCTTGAGGCGTCGACTCTCGGTTAGTCACCAACTTCCCACATGACTCTGACCTTACAATAATCACAGAAGCTTGCTGAGAACTGAATGAACTCGCACTTAGATAAACAGTGATACTTGTGGAACAACTGAGAAAAAATCTCCTCAGTTTTGTCTTTTAAGCATTTCATTCCCTTAAAAAGGCACAAACTGCAGCCCTGGAGGATGTTGCTTCATATACTGGAATCACTGATAGATGCCTGTGTATAAAAATACCCTTTAATCTGCATTAATCACCAACTGAATGTGTGCAGCAGAGCAGTCCTCTCTCCTCTGAACCAGGCTGCAGATTCTCCCGTTTGTTCAAACACTTAAATAAATAAAGTGTCTCCTGAACAGCAGCGGATGTGAGAGCAAGAGGTTACTGGGATGTAACAGCAGTTCTATGACCACATCATGCTCTTTCCTCTGTTTGCTTCTTCTCCATTGGTTTCTGAGTCATATCAATGCAGTCACCTCCCACGTACTCTTGGGGGGGGGGGCCTCCGGGGGTCTGACCACAAACAAAGAGACACAACGAATTGTGCACAGCTTATATGACGCCTCCAAAAATGACAAGGACAGATGAATTCACTTCCTCTCCGCCCGGACGCATCGCTGGGCTTCAGTTTCTCAGACATGCGTTTTCGGTGCACTACTCTGCTCCTCTTGAAATGAGCTGACCGCGAAACCATGGCTGGAGCACGCACCCTCAAAGAATTGCAGTCACACCGGGGTAACCTCACAGCCCTTGCCTATTTTCTCCACGCTCCACCGTCTCCGGCTGGGCCCGTGCCCGATCCCCGGATGGGGCTCCATCCCAAAAGGAAGCTCCGCTCTACATACACTGTACAGGAGCCAGCTTTCTCTGACGACACTTAACTGGAGCAGACTGGGGTCCAGGATGCCCGACAGCATCCGTCGCCGTCTCCGATAAATTGTCACCTTGGAGATTTTCAGAGCGGGAGAAAGAGGTTGCTTTGGCTGGTCCTCACTAGGTTGGGTTCAGTTTAGGGTAAAGGCTGGGGTTAGGCATTCAGCTCTGGGGGTTAGCATTGGGCTAGGGAACGCATATTGTCAGTGGGCGAACCCCCCCCACCCCCAATGCCACCAGCATGACATCTCTGCGACCTCTTAACCTGCCCACCAGGGCGGTGTCGTCTCCTTCCACTTGTCTGGCAACTGAGCGTCACCCTCGAGGAGAAATGACAGCATCACGAAACTGCTGCAAATTCCCCAGACTCAAACACACACACACACTACGCAAACACACACACACACACACATAACACACCCTTACATGTGCACGCCGCACACAACTTGTCCATTAAATAAGAAATGTGGTGTAGAAATCTCTGAAATCCCCTGTGTGTGTGTGTGTGTTTGTGTGTGTGTGGACTGGAATGCAGCCTGTAAATAAACTTAAACCCACACAGATTCATAAAGATGTTTTCATATTTCCAGACGCCTCAGTGAATCCAGCCCCTTTAAATATACACAAAAGTTACAGAAGTGTAAACTTGACGGTCCTGACACAGCGGGGATGATGCCGTTCGGGCACAGCTGATGCCGCTGACCTCTGTGTTTCATCTCTGCTTCCTTCACAGTAAAACCACACCATGCCAGGTTTCAATGAGACGGGATGTATTCTGGGTTTAGACCGATTCCAACGACGGCGTCGTCGTCCCGGGACGGTTCGGACAACGAACGCAACCCTGGCCACGCTCTAGCACCCGGTGGGATCGCCGGCAGCTCGGGATGCCTGAGGATGGACGCCAGTGTCAGTCTCTATGGCGAAGGTCTGACGGGAACTATGATGAGTGCTGGGCTGGGCTGGGCTGGGCTGGGCTGGGGTGACCCCACCCCCCGGGTTAACATCTCACCCCAGTGACCTGTTCCATAAGTTTCATCTCAGAGAGAAGTTCCAGTTCATCGGCAACAAACCACGGAACCATAAACGGATTTATAACCCAACGGTCACTTCAGATCTTCACACACATGCACTGTTTCACTTTTACCACCCCCCTGCCCCCCCCCTTCCAGTTTCCTCACTTTGTCTCTTCTCTCTCTCTCCTTCCCCTTTCCTCCATTCACCATCTCCTCTCCTCCCGCTGTCTTCCAGATGATGTTTTTTAATGTCTCTCCCTGTTGTGGAGACAGAGTGGCAAGCCTCCTCTTCCTCCTCCTCCTCACTTCATCATTGTGAAAGAGAGAGAGAGAGAGAGAGAGAAAGAGATGCCTTACAGCAGTATCTCTCTCTCAAATCTCCCACTGTGAGGTCAGAGCAACGCTATCAATCACACACACACAGCTGCAAAACCCCATCATGACCAATAAGACTGTAAGACTTATTGTGTGTGTGTGTGTGTGTGTGTCTGTCTGTCTTGATGCAGCACAGCAGTAAATTGGTCTGCACCTTTAGTGTTTCATAAAGCTGCAGAGAGAGGAGAAGAAGAGGAGGAAGACTAATAATAATAAGAGGACGAGGAGGAAGACATCATTCACCTCCCAGAAAGAGAGAATTTGGATAACAACATCCAACAACGACGACAAGAAATAAAGCAGAGGATATGGAGAAAGAAAGAGGAAAGGATGGAGGGAAATGGTGAACGAAAGAGATAGAAATGGATGCACCATAAAGGAGAAGAGAAAGGAAGGAAGGACAAGAGATGGTCATCTACCGCCACAAAGGAAGAAATGGAGAAAGACTGATGGAAGGAGAGAAGGAAAGAGGGAAACAGCTCTTGAAAACAACCGGAGAGAGAAGGACTGGAGGTAAAAGGTGTGTGAAGGTACTTTGAGGTCACACAAGGAGATTACAGCCGATGTCCACTAGATGGGGCAGTTCAATCTGCCTTCAGCTGTGTGTCACACCTCCTCGTTTCCTCCATCCTGCTCTGAACACACACGACATGATATCGTTTCACACTGACTTTTGTGCCCCCCAGACCGGTTTCTAAAAGGTCCAATGGTGAAACTGTGAGACGGGTTTTTAAGACAAAAAGCCAAATCCGATCACTGAAACCAAACACTCCAGGGCACGTTGTTGGCATTTAAAAGAGTTGAGCTATGTTTGAACCCCCCCGACACCCTAACCCTTTAGTTCAACCTCCCACAGTCACTGGTGAATGAATGGCGTCCGACTTACTCATATCCCATTAGACTAAAATCCTGCTTTTGGGTTTGTAGGTAGTCATGTGTAGATTGATATTCATCGTGTGGTTGCTGCTCCACTGAAGCCTCCTGACGTTTGTAATTCAGTGGAAATTCAAGCCAAACACAACGTGTTTGCAGCAGCAGCATCATTACAGCAGATGAAAATATTTCACGCTCCAGCTGCATCATTTCGGATGATGCTTGGTGTCCCTGGAGACCCAGGGATCACCTCGGATCCCCGGGCGGTTCCGTGGTTCTGTACAGCAACGACTGACCGGCGGGGTCAAGGAGGTCTGATCGAACCGAGCGCTCCCTCGTACTTTTCCGGCCGCTCCGAAAGTATTCCGGACGTGGTTTTTAACCTCCGGAGGGCAACTTCAGAAAACAGAGTGCACCAGCGCTGCCGCTGGCGTTACGACAGCGCCATGACTCACAGGTTGTGAGTTATTTAAAGAAACTTTATAAGGCAACTCAGCCAGCAGTGAGCTCACACAGGCATGAGCTGGAGGGGTTTTTATAATACTTGTAGATAAGCAGACAACTGACGAGTCAGACACGCACACAGACACACACAGACACACACTTTCCCCCGAAGTGATGATGTCACAGCAGCAGAGGGTGAATCCCAGACGTCTGATTCGGTGTGTAACCCTGCGTCCTCACCGCTTCCTCTACAGTCACATCTGACTCGGTTCTTTGGGTTCTCTGTGTTATCGGACCACATGTGGTGGAGAGAGAGAGAGAGAGAGAGAGAGAGAGAGAGAGAGAGAGAGAGAGAGAGAGAGAGAGAGAGAGAGAGAGAGTGGGGATGAGAGAGACTATGACGTAATAGACAGCAGCAGAGTTTTCCAACTAAAGGGTTATAGATTGTCCCTAGAAACCCTTAAAATCCTCTTAGGGACACATTGGTTTCCCTTTAAAATACTCTACATCTTCTGCAAAACATTAGAAACCAGTTATAAACCCTTTTAGGATCCCTTTTCAAAAATTCGTAGAACCCCCCCCCCCCCAAGTCATTTAAAAACCTTTAGAACCTTCTTAGAACCAATTATATACTAATGTAGTACCATTTAGGTTCCCCTTTAATATCCCCTTTAATAAAGCCAAAACATTAGAGATGTTTTTGTCCCTGTAAAAGCCCGTAGGACCCCCTCAAAATGTTAGAAGCCCTTTAGATTGTCCCAATAATACATTAGTTCCTCTTTATATACTATGTGAAGCCGCATAGATAACCCATTAAACCCCGTCAAGACGGTAGAAAACCTTTAGAACCTTCTTAGAACCAATTAATTCCCTTAAAATTGCATTTGGATGTTCTGACCCTTTAGAACATCCTCAAGAATCTGCGTAAAACCTCGGAAAATTTGTAAACTCCTCAGGAATCCCTTTAAAATCTTTGAAATCCCCATTGAAAATCTCTTGAGCCACCTTCAGATCACCTTAATCCCCTGAGGGGCAGTGAGGCAGTGCAGTCGAGGACAAAAACCAACCGCGACGAGTACGGTTGATGGGAAAGGAAGCGAGATTGTAATGAGCTTCCAATGACGCTGCTGGTTGGGGTAATTTCAGGATGATGACGAGGTGACCGGTGACAACAGGGCACCAGAGGGAAGATAACTGCCTCAAGAGGTGAGAGGTGATTCCTTAAGAAAAAAACAAACATGAAGTGTGGAGCGGGGAGATTCTTTCATAACTCAAGGTTCACTTACAAGCTTTTCCCCAAAGCTGTTGGCATTCTTCAGTGAATGGATCTAGTCATTTGGTCATGGTTACTGTACCTACCTGCTTTACAGGAGCAACTGTTATCAGGAGGCTAATGACAGAGGAAGGCTGTGGATTCAGTAGAAAGTTCTTGAAAAAAAAAAGTTTCAACCATTCACTGCAACAATACCCATTTTTCTCTTTTTGGTTGTGGCGTTTACAACAACCCAAGGTTGCTGTTTTCAAAAGCCTTTTTTTATCAGACCGGAGGCTAAAATCTAAACGTGTCCGTTCTATAACCATATATGACAAATAAAAGCATGAATCCAAACATTTGAAAACAGTAACCAGCAAATGTGTGACCTATTTGCTTGAAAAGAAAATGTCTAAAATGATTGATTATTAAAATAGATGATTTTGTTTTGTCCACTGACTAACAGAGTACTCCATGTGCTTTCCATTTTAACGGGAGCCATAGTAAGTGTTTTACTCAGAAATCACAAAGATTTCAACTTCTAATATCGACTGAGCTGATTCATCTTGGAAATTGGAAAGGAAAGCGCAGGAGAGAAATGCTGAACGAGAGGACGTAAGGATGAGGACGCTAGGTGGTCTCTGGAGGCGGACTGCCGCGTGGAACCCGAGGACGTCAAGACACTGACATCAGAGGATTTTATCACAGAGATAAAGCTCTGGATGAAGTCAGAAAAACCTGAAGCAGAAGGAAAAGGGGCTAGCGGGACCTGAATCTGGTCCACCTGTGCAGGAATCCCCGGGTCAGAACTGCCGCCGCCTCCGCCGCCGCCGCTTCAGCCACCACAAGGCGACAGGAGCGAGAAGGCACAGTCATGAACCACAGTGCCATGTGGACCGGAGCTTAATGGCAGTCAGACTAAACACAACAAGACTGACCAACTGGTGGACAGGTGGACAGAAGAGAAGCAGGCAAACACCAAATCATCCCAGGTCTCCCCCTCATCCCGTAACTCATTCACAACCCACTATGGGGGGGGGGGGGGGGGGGGGGTAAAGGAATCCCAGCTTTGCTACATTGACAGCCAAACAGAGGGAGGAAGGCAGGGAGGGGAGAAATAGAGAAAGAGGGAGGGAGGAGGGTGAAGGTAAAAGTTGGAAGTGCTATGAGTCACGGAGTGAGATGGGAGGAGACTGGAGTGGAAGAGAGCGAGAGGGAGAGAGAGAGAGGGATGGAGGGAGGAGGGAGGGAGGTATAATTATGGTTGGAGGCTGCCAGGGCGAGAGAGAGGAGAGAGAAGCAGAGGGAGGGAGAGAAAGACGAGAGCGAGGAGAGAGAGTCCAGCCCACTCCGGTAAAACCATTCAACTGGTGAGCGAGGGAATGCATTCAACACAGGGAGAGAGAGAGAGGAAAAGAGGTAAAGAGAGAGAGAGAGGAACTCCCTTCGTCTGGGATAACTTAGTCAAACTGCCTCTCTCACACACACACACACTCACACACATACACACACTCTGAACACACTCTGCAGCGGCTTCACCCCGGGAACAAGGATCCTCCTGCACTCAAGTTTTTCCTTCTCTGCTTTTTCATCATCCATTCATCACGTCCGAGAGTTTTTCCTCCTCTACGTCTTCTTCCTCTCCTTCTTCTTTAGTTGTTTTTTTCTTTTCGTTTTCTTTCTTTCTTTCTTGTGACGCCTCCACATTTTCCAGCCATCTGTCCCTGACAAAAAAGATAAGGATTACTCATTTTCTCTCTCGGCTTTTTTTTTTTTCCCTTTTTTGTCCTCTCTCTCTCGAATCTTTACAGCTTTTTTTCCCTCCGTTTTCGCAGGTGGACTCTGAGCTGAGCTGAACTTTGCAGCTTCTGAGAGAACTTTTGAGGGAACGAGAGAAGAAAGACAAAGGCGGTAGGAAGGACAGAAAGCAGGCGAAGGAGGGAAGGAGAATTTCAAACAAAAGACGACTTTTTCTTTCTCCATCCGGAACTGAATTTTTCGTTCCGAAGCTTTTGGACGAAACTCAACTTTTCTTCATCTTCTCTGGCTCCGTCTGTGCATCTGCATCCGACAGCATCACACAGTCCAGCCCGGCGGCCAATCGGGCGTCTCCTGCCGTCATGTCCGTCTTACCTCTGCTCAGCTGGACTGTCTTGATCCTCGTCCAGATCTGTGGCTCGTCCTCGGACCTGGCGTCCGAACCCGGGTCTCTGCCGCTTTCTCTGACCGTCCATCCCCACCAACAGACGCCACCAGACGCCGCCTCTGCCTCCCACTGCCCCTCGTGCGCCCTGGCCAGGATGAGGAGGAACGAGGGGGGGGCGGCGACGGTGGCGGACGATGCGGCGGGACGGGAGCGAGACGAGGAGGAGACGGCTCAGCAGGACGTGGTGGAGGCGGTGAAGAGGCACATCCTCAACATGCTGCATCTCCAAGCCCGGCCCAACATCACCCGGCCCGTGCCGCGTGCTGCGCTCCTCAACGCCTTGCGCAAGCTCCACGTGGGGCGAGTGGCGGAGGACGGCAGCGTGCAGATTGAGGGGGAGGAGGAGGCACGAGGGCGGGGAGGCCGGGGAGGCCGGGGAGGAGGAGGGGGAGGAGTGGCAGCGGCAGCGGCGGCAACGGTTCGGGCGGGAGACGGCGGCGATGCACAGGAGACGACGGAGATCATCACCTTTGCCGAGGCTGGTGAGTACACACTGGTGTGTGTGTGTGTGTGTGTGTGTGTGTGTCTGTGTGTGTGATCATCTTGCTTTAGCTTCAGTGCAAGAATCAAACCTTGATGTGTGTAGACCAAAGCGGCTGGATGGTGGCCAAGATCACTGGTGTCTAAGCACATATTCACATGAATTTGAGTTGTGTGTGTGTGTGTGTATGTGAAGCACCCAAGTCTTCTTAGTGTGTTATCACATATTTGCATTTGTTAGTTTTGTGTGTTTGTGTGTGCGTGTGTGTAAAAAGGCAAAAATGCAGTTGTTTTGAAAATGATCCGTGTCCACCTGCCTAACTCCACCTGTGTGCTTACTCGGCAGAACCAGTCAGACACACACACACACAGAGGTAGCCACACACAAACACACACACGCACACACTGGCCTCTGTAATTGCCTCCTGCTGTTTTCAAAAAATACCTCATTATCTACTTAAAGTCAGAGGAGATCTGTGTGTCTGTGAGTGTGTGTCGCTGCCTGTGTGTGTGAGTGTGTGTCGCTGCCTGTGTGTGTGTGTGTGTGTCGCTGCCTGTGTGTGTGTGTGTGTGTCGCTGCCTGTGTGTGTGTGTGTGTGTCGCTGCCTGTGTGTGTGTGTGTGTGTGTGTGTGTGTAACTGCCTCTGTGAGTGTGTCTTTAAGCGCTTAGAGTGCTGGAACGCTTCTCTGACAGACGGTAGCGACAGAGAGCGAGTCAGAGCGGGAGAGAGGGAGGGGGCGACCGAGAAGGAAGCCCCACCGCGTCGCTGAGCAATAATAATGATGATGATAATAACAATCATACACACTTCACACACACGGGGAGTGTCCTCTCAGGCCAGGGTCAGGCTGAGACGGTGGCCTTCCCCTCGTCTTGTCACCTTTGACCTTGTGTTTCTGGCTTGTGATATAGATTTGCCGCTGGCCCATGTTTTACGCGCTTACTGCTCATGATTCCTGCGATTTCTGGCCGAGTTCTCGGGGTGTCCCGGGGGTTTTCGCGGTGACCTGAAACCCTCCGCAGACAGATTCCCAGTCAGTCTAGTTTTGGTGTTTAATGTGGCGACACGTCTACGACCAGGGAAACCGCTGCCTGGTCACCCGAGACAGCCACTGTGGACGTGTCTCAGCCCCTGGGCTCGCTTGGTTTCGCTGCTGTTAGTGTCACTGTTACTGGGTTAAACAGGCCGTTCCAAGTTTCCCCTGCAAATAAAAACCCTTAAAAAATAAACAACGAAGGAACAAAAATTTTCCTCCTTTCTTAACATTTCACCAAAAGTATGTAAACTATACAACTAGGTAGTAAATCAGACTCATAACCAACTAATTTAAATGTTTGGGTGGTGCCAAACATCCAGAGCTGTGAAATCCGTGCCCGAGCTCCTCAACTGTCAGTCAGGACCTGTGGGCAGGACAGCGACGTCCTTGTCTTCCTCCTCTGGATTCTCTGCCGAGGCGGCTCCGGCTTATGTAGGCGAAAGTCTGGAGCAGCAGATGGAAAAGGTTTTCATGAACTGGATCCGAGCAGACAGGCCGAGAGGAGCAGCTTTATTTGGAAGAAAACACAGAATTTAATGGCGTTTAAAGAGTTTCTCCTTCATGAATAAATCTCTGTGAGGAAGGAGCTGAGCAGATCTCACACAGTCTCTCACGTTTGATGTGCAGTCTGAAAGTCTCTTCTTTTGTCAGACAGTCTGTTCAAGCGTCCAGATGCGACAGAATAATTTAATGGAAGCTGGGGGGGGCATGAGTGTTGGTTCCTGTGAAAATCACCAATGCCCCCCCCCCCCCCCCCGCGCGCGCTTACAGAATCACAGAAACCAACGAGAATGTCGTCGAAAGCCAAAGGTCACCTTCGATTGAACCCTGGCAGCGCCTTTTCTATGCCTCAGGTCCCTTTTAGAACGATTTTACAGGGAAGAACGTCATTAGAACCAAGCCTGAGAAACTCCTCAGGAGCACCTGCAAAACCCATTTAGAATTCCATTTAAATCTGGACAGAGTCTCCACAGAACCGTTTCGGAACCTGAGAGACCGGCTGAGATTTACTACCCCGAGTTTTGCTTCTCAGGTTTCCTTAATTCCTCTCTACCTGTCTGATTGGTCGACCTTGTTGGGGTCGGCACAGCCTGTAGAATCTGCACATGGGGACAAATTAACGATTCCTGTTTAGATTTAACAACTTTTGAGACAGTTTTGAAACAGTTTTGAAGACAAAGAGTTTCAGTGGCAGAAAAATGCATCATCACGATTCCTGTAACCCAGAGGGCGGTTCTCCGCCGGCAGAGCAGACTCGACCGGGCTGGTCCTGATCTTCAATGAGCTGAACCACAAATAAAACCAATTCACTGCAGAAACCAGTGCTGACATTGAGGAAATGGGAGGAGAACCGATAAATTGACGGATAGAAGTTTGCAAGTGTCATTTTTCGGGAAGTTGCTGCTGGTTACTGGTGCTGTAGTTGTTCTTGGGGGGGCAGTCTTGATCAAGTAGTTTATTCCAAGCTTATCGGACCCTTTAATGCACTGAAGAAAAACCCAAACTAGGGGCTAAAGGAGCTAAAAAGCCCTGTGAGGCTAGAAAACGCTACTTGAACCATGTGGGTGTCGTTTAAAAGTAATAAAAACATGACAACCCTGTCGCTTCTCATAGGAAAGGATGTAGAACCTGGTTGTTTTCTAAGATGCAACATTACCCGCTGTGAGAAATCTTTGCACCCTGCCAGTCCTGTGCTTTGTTAGGAGTAACTGATGCATTCAGGGACCTCGGTAATTATTTTGGGCGACAGAGATGGCGAGTAAGGGAGCGAAGGGACGACTGGATTCTTGGCGGAGACCAAGTGTCGATCTCCGTTTAGCAGATCTGATACAATATCTATCTGTCTGCCGTGTTCTTTCTGTCCATCGGGCTGTTCTGTTTAAATTCCTCCCCTCCGTCCGGGTTTACCCCCCCCCCCCCCCCCGCGCTCACACAGAGGACAATTAGGCTAATTGAACTTAATTGAACACATCATTAGCAACATTCCACAATCCACTTTCATCTCCCTCTCTCTCCCTCTTCCTAACCTCAATCTACCCTTCCCTCCTCTGGCAGACAGAATAAGCTGGTCATTGTTGGATCTATTCTGGTGGCCGGCTCCGTCTGGGGATTCAAACTAGCAACTCATTCTAGGGGGGGTGTCCTCAACCTCTGACAACTGCAGGGAAATGGTGAATCACAGTGGCCGATAGGAAGACAAAGAAAGATGGAAGTGTCAATCTGATATGAAAATAAACCACAATTAGCACGTTTCCTTTCTCTGTTCTTTTTTCTCCTCCTCTCTCTTCGTATTCTTGACTTTAGTTCACCTCCTCTGTGCCTCCTGTTTATTCGCTCTTTACGTTCTCTCCAAGTTTTCTCTGCCACCTTTGGTCTTTCCTAAATTTCACTCACTCTTGTCCTCCGTCTTTTATCCCTTCCTGTCCAGCAATTTGTTGTGTGTGTGTGTGTGTGTGAGAGAGAGAGTGTGTGAGACGTGGCTTTGGCGTGTTTACAGCGTGTTTACAGTCGCGTCCGTGCCGTTGTAACTCTGCTGGTTTGAATCCCCAGCGGCTCGTTTTAGCCGACGTTGTCCCACCACATCTTTGGCTTCGGCTTTGATGTGTGACCGGCAGCCAAAGATGCTCTATGATTGGGAAGATGATTCACTCCATAGTAAACAACTACAGATTGTGTCCAGACTTGCTGCACACCAACGCACAAACCGACGAAGGGAATCAGAGGGTCCCGAGATCTCAAGGAGGTTTCGCAATCAGGGCCAAGAGTGGGACGCCGAGTATCCAAGCCGGATGCAAATGTGTCACCGATGTGCCGCTGTTGCAGATCAGTGATTCACGCTGTTTCAGCAGGTGATGTGTTCCTCCATCATAGACACTCGGCGCAGCACCAAATGTGGATTGATCTGCTGCTTAAAATAGACCACGAAGAACGCGCCGTTCCCTCCTGTTTGTTGAAACTTAAAATTATTTGCCACCGGAAAAAAGCTCAGCCTCCGTTCGTCAGACTTAACGAAAACTAAGAGCTGTTAATACTCATACAGCAACATGCATGATCCAGTGCCATTACTTTAAAAATAAAGGCATCAAGAAATATGAACAGGTTTATTTATCTGTAAAATCAGAATATAAATACGTAGTAACTGGTTTCTATCAGACTCTGATCAGCTGTGATCAGGTCTCAGTGTCTGTTAACGTCTCTGTCGCCGACTCTGACTCCTGGAAACATGATCAGTGGAGGCTGCTGGATAAACAGAGGTCGAACCACGACACAGTGAAACAGCTGGAACCATATAGAACACGTAGAACATTGATACTGAACATTAACACAAACTTAAGACATCTTTATATCTGCTTACAACTACATTATAATTTGTTATAAATTAATTTATAATGTTTGTAATTTATTATAAGTGAAGTAACTAAAATATTGGCATCGCAAAACAATGTTCCTTTTGTAAAGCCTTTAAAAAAGTTATTAAAAAATAGTTTTATATTTGATGAATAAATACTTTACCTTTCTCGATACGTTCTAAGCCACTGATAAGATAATAATGTTGAGTTTCTTCGCAGTTATAGATCTTGAGATCTTGAGTTTCATCCAACTGAATAATTTAGTAATTGTCATCATGGCCACTGGACACGACGTATGGAGAGATCAGAGCAGGACACCGCATGTTTACCACGTTCGTTGAGAGATGACTTGGAGAAAGTTTACATGGAGAATAGCGACGACTTTATTTTCATTTGGTCCAAATATAAGGGGACGGTTGCGTCTGTCTCCCTGTCCATCCTCGGGGTTAAGTTTCTAATCCCGGACATGACATGGCTCAAACACTGCCGCCGTTGATTCAAGGTGGGCAGGCGGCGTCCTTGGCACAATGTCCAGAGTGAGACGTCGCTGTGTTGCCCTCCTCTCTGCCAGCTGCCTGCTGCGTCGTCCCCCCGGGAGAAATCGGGGGCCACAGGAAGGCAGCGAGCAGTGGGCCAGTTCAGACGGAGGGGAGGAGCGGGGGAGGGATCGGTGGGAAAGAGACACTCGGAGGGAGGGAGAGAGAAGTAAACCATCTCGGCCCTGGTAACTGTCCCCGAATGACCCCCCCCCCCGTTCGACTCCTTCTAAACCAGACAGGGAGGCTGCGGTCAGCCGGATATTTATTACAAAGCGACACAGGAGCTTTCCCACCCAGTGCCAGTGTGAAACTGGTTGTACTGGGAGCAGCAGTGGGAGCGTGACGCTGGGAGAGAGGGTCACTCGTCACATGGTGTCAGCCGGCTGCTACGTGAATGGGAAGCTTTTACGTTAACGGTCCCGATAAGACTTTTCCTGGAGAGATGAAGAGACAAGAACGGAGAGACTGGAAAGACGAAGAGTTTCTTCCTCCTCTTCGTGGCTCCTGTTTAACTGGTTTCAGTTGCTCACATACTTCTCCAAATGAGGGAAGTTGTGGCTTTGTAATGATCCTGACATTTTGCGTCACGTTGAATCGTCAGAATTGCACGATTCACGATTTTACTAACTGCCACAATTTGCCTCAAAAAGTGGTAAATGGGGTTAAATCTGAACATGCAGACATAAGGCACGTTTTACTAAATACACTTTAACTTAGGCTGAGTCTCGAGTGACTATCTCCGGTGGCCACTGAGAATTCGTGTCCATAATTACAAAAAGGAATAACAGGATAAAAAGAGCCTCCTTCCTGGCTGCAGAACTCCATTCAGAATCCTGCTGTTTTTAAGTCTCCTCCAGTGTTAGTGATCAGTGACAGTTGTCTGTTCATCCATGGCTACACTGCAGACAGGAGCTGGTCACTGCTGGTTCAACTGTTGTTAATGTTGCTAATTATGAAGAAATATTGGCAAAACAAAACAAGGAACCTTGAGTCATAGCCCACTGCCAATGCAGGGACTCCATGGTAACATGCTACATCCCCCCAAGGCATCATGGGATCTATAGTTCCAACACTTGTATGCACCGTTTCTATGACCTCTGATTTATTATTATTATTTATTTCGGGATGATGTAAAAGCAAAGAGGCAGCCAGCAGAAGTTGAGGACTGCGATGGGCTGTTTGACGGTGTCTGACGGTCCGACCGGGCTGCGTGTCTGCCCCCTCATTATAAATCAAGCGGCCCTGGGAACCAGGGGACACAGAGAGTTAGAAGCTGGCACTTCAACTTCAATTTAACTCAAAACTTTATTGTCCTGAGAGAGAAATCTGGTTTCGCGGACGTCATAAAACCCCTTTTCTAAAACAATGAAAAGATGAGGAAAAAAACCCCCGATGAAAACATGACGGACGACTGCATGAGGAGAACAGCGCAGGACGGAGCATCTGAGGACCCTTTGATGTTGGGAAGCCTGGTTCCCACAGTCTCCCTCCTTATTGTTGCTGTCTTCATATTAGAAACTGAATTCTAACGCCGGAGTCATTTCACAGTCCAGTTTTATTTGGTACTAACACCCAAAGCATGACAGGGAACAAACCGACCGACAATACAAAGTGACAGTTACAGCCCAGACCGCCAAACTAACCAGAAACCCCAGTGGTTCGCCTCCGTATCCTCCGGTTTCACTTCGTTTCCTTTTACTTTATTGTCCCTTGAAGTTTTCCTTAAAGTCGCCTGGCAGCAGCAGTAAAACCGCCACAGAATATGCTCAGTACAAAAACACATAGTATAGAAAATATAGAAAAGTGAAGGGCAATCGTAGGCAACAGCGAACCCAGAGTGAGTCCTCATCCTGGTCACTCGGCCCAGTTTCCTCAGAGTCACGTATCTCGCTGGGTGTTTCCGCCTTTACAGAGCGTCCAGTGTTCATTGGTGATGCAGGAGGCGCTGTGTCTTCTTTCCCCTGCCAGGGGGTAGATCGTCCACAGTGTGTTTTAGCTGCCAGACCCGAACTGAACCCGAACCCGATCTCTTCTTAACCAAAACATCACTGAATTTGAGACTGTAGAAAACACCATGACACGTGCCTAACATTTGACCTTTTCTCATGATCTGGACGCCTTCGAGCTCCGGTGCACTTTTAATCACGTCAAACTCAGGTCTCAGCTGCGAAGGGTCATCGCACCTGGCAGATGTCCTCGCCCGTCCCTTGCCACCAGGCTTCACCTGTGGGATCCAATGTAACATCTTAAGATGTCGCTGGCAGATTTTTCATTTTCAGCAGCAAAGCTTCAGGCAACTGGCTTAAAAACTGATCAGAAGAGTTACAGATTAATTCTCTGTCGCTGACGAAGCGATTAATCATTGCAGCTCTACAGTGGTCGACTGTTCGCTCTTTGATCATCGAAGAATGATAAGTGTCCATCTGTCATGTAAAACCTCAGACCTGCAGGCTGACCCGCGCCTGGAGGCCCATTGGGTATTCAACCCGCGGTTCCGGTCTCTGATTGGTGGACGCCTACAGGCACCCCACCAGGGCGCGTGTCCGTTTCTGGTCAGTATTCCCCTCAAAAGCTCGACTTTAAGCCGCCGGGACGCCGATGCCGATGCCGATGCCGATGCCGACGCCGAGAGACGAGCGCATTCTGGCGGGTCGACCCCAGACTCTCAGGCTGCTTTAATGCCTCCTCTTCTTTTTTTTTTTTACTGTTTCAAAGCTGCCACACACCACAGAGCTGCTTGTGTGTGTGTGTGTGTGTGTGTATACATATGACATAACATGCACATAGGGGCAGCATCTCCAGGCTGAGCAGTCCTGTAGCTGTAGATTTGTCCACCATGTAGCCATCACCACCTGCTTTCACTCACTCATTTTTGCATTCTGGCGGCATTCTGGCGGCGCAGACACCATCCCGGGCGCTTGGGAGATTTTGCCTCTATAACATGTCGTCTTCTTTTTGGGGAAAAAAAGAAAAATACACATTCTGGTGTTTACTTGTTTATTTTACTACACTGTCTTTTTGTGTGTGTAGATTTCAGTGACAATATTTATCTTTAAAGGCTGTTTCCTCCTAACAAGTGTTTCCTCAGACACTCAGGCTTCCAGTTCTCCCCCGTCTATTCTGGAGGGTTCTTTTACAGACGGAGTCATTCACATATCATTCGCAGCCAAATTTATATAACGTATTGTTCCTAAAAACAGGCTGAAAACTGATTTTCTTATGGCTGCTGACAAGACTTTCTGATTTATGGGCTGATAAAAAGAGACCTCTATAGAAACCTTGAGCAACAAATTGAAACGAGGAAACTGAACCCGGTTTATCCAAGATAAAGACTTACGTTCCAGAAATTTACAAAAATCAGTGCATATATAACAGTCAGAGTGCACCGTTTGCATTTCTAAATGTGAATTATTATTGAGGCGTTTCGTGCTGATATAGATTAAAGCCTTTACTCTATTCACGCAAGATGAAAAGTGTCTCTTAAGAGCCGGAACAGAGTCTGTGCTCCAGCAGTTGCTTGAATTTAGCTATTAAATCAAGATAATTTCTTCCCAATGTCGAACAGCCACAGTTATTATCAGGATCCAGAGAATGAGAGGGAGTTTCTGTTGCTTATTAATGCAAGAAGAACCTTAAAATTTCCCCAAAAGTTCCTTACAGGAAGACTCTGTAATTTGCACCAAAAACATGCTTGCGAGCCTGTTCCAGATCCCAGACTGGACCCATGAAACCGGCTTTGGTCACAGCAGGGGCCGGGGCCCAGGCTGAGGCCCAGGCTGGGGCCCCAGCCGGGGCCAGGCGGCGTCAAGGCCCCACTCCACACACTTTAGGCGTGTTTAAACTCCTGCAGGTAAACGTGAAAGTTGATTCAAACATTGTCAGGAGTCAGCATGTGGCATCCTCTATGCAAGCAGCCTGCCGTGCGTGTGTGTGTTTGTGCGTGCTTGCGTGTGTGTTTGTGTGTGTGTGTGTGTGTGTGTGTGTGTGTGTGTGTGTGTGTGTGTGTGTGTGGGTGTGCTGGAAGGGGGGCGACCCAGCCCACTGATCCCTCCTAATGTAAACTAAGGAGACAGAATGGGGGTGGGCCGTGATCCCATCAGGGGTAAACAGGAATAAGATGGAGCCTGCTGACTCCCGCACTGTGAAACTATTCACTGCCGTTAATCAGATGAAGCTTCAGTTTCCTCGGAGCCGGATTCACACGTTCCTGTTCCCCGTAGGACAAACCCCGCCGGCTGCGGCCGATCCGCCTCCTCCGACCCCACCTCGATTTTTACATCTCTGGCTTCCAGAGAAATGTCTCATGAACTGTCGGACGGATGGGACAAGGTTCTGTTCTGGACATTGGTGCTCCCCCGGGACGGACCGCCGTTGAACTACTGGCCTTAACACTCCCTGGGTTCCTCGGCCCTGATCCCTCTAATGTAAACGCAGCGGACAGAGAGGAGATAGGGCGCAGATTAACGTTCCCATTAAGAGGACAGGAAGTCCTCGCCGTTGTGTAACAGCTGTCAGATATAACCTACTGTACCTACAACCCCCCCAAACATCTCTCTCCCATCCCCCTCTCCAGCACATCTTTCTTCACCTCCCCCCTGCAGAAACTTAATGATGACTGCGTCTTGTGTCACTTTCTGCTTTTGGAATATGAACAAGAGCAGGAGGAGAAAACAGCTGCACATTGCGGATTCCAGCAGACGCTATTGCCGTCCCTCTGTCGTCCCTCCGTCGTCCGTCCGTCGTCCGTCCGTCGTCCGTCGTTTCTCCGTCGGATATGCAACAGCAGCAGGTCACATGAAAAAAAAACACACAACTCACACACTGCGTGTACATTAACACACACAGACACAGAAACACACATGGAGGGTTGTTCTGCCTGTTGAATGCAGCTCATCCATTGGATAAGGGATTATGATGGACAATGGCCAACACACACACACACACACACACACACACAAACAGGGTGCGTGTGTGTGTGTGTGTGTGTGTGTGTTGCTTATTTCACGGTCTCAGTAAACACAGTGGACAGGGTGGAGGTTTTCTTCACTCACCGATGTCGACACTCAAATCCAGAATTTAGGCAGCGTCGCGATTTTAGCTCCTCCTCCTCCTCTTCCTCCCCCCTCCTCATCCTCCTTAAGGCACCGCCCACTAAGGTTGAACCGGCCCCTCCTCCGCCCAAAATGAGAAGATGCGTTCAGGTGCCCCTGTCAAGTAATAAAAGCTGTGAGCTTGGAGTCTGAGTGCATGGTGGCCGTCGGCCAGTGCGGCAGGTTCGTTACCTGTGAATCGGGAGGACCTGTAAAATGGCGCCGGGTCACTTGACTGGTTCAGTAACCGTCTGTCACATGGTGAATTGTGGGAAATTGAGGCCCCAAGGGAGGCTGGAGTCTTTGAGCTTAGTACGCTGACTCCGATGCAGATCGATTTAAATAAAAAATATATGTTTACGTGACAAAACCATCAGTTTTCAGGCCTTTTAGACAAAGTGTCTCCTTCACCTTCGTTTACATCAAACTGACAAGACCGCTCACTGTCATCCTTCTTGGCTTTGATCCGGGTTCTGTGCACTTATCCTGTATCTTCTCCCTTGAGAAAGTCCGGCTGCTGCAGATCCTTACAGGCCTCAGTCTTTTTCCTGGGGCAGGTGCCTGGTGCCGTTCTGGAAAAGCCTTTTCTTTACTGATAGATTACTGGGTTGTTGTGCTGAAAACAACAGCAGCAGATATGCAGAGAAATATCATTTTGGTATCGGATTCGCGCCGGGTTTGAAATATTTTGTCTAACTTTTGACCTTTGACAGCGCTGATGCGTTTAGGAAACGCCGTCTGTTGTTTCAGCTGCTGCGCTCCGAACCTCCAGGTGTCTGATAACACAAAACTTCATCTCTCAGACGTCTGCTCAACAGATGACTGCACCCTGCATCTGTGTGTGTGAGTGTGTGTGTGTGTGTGAGGGGGATTACAGAGGATTTAATAAGATTTATCATAAACCAACAGCCCTTTCAACAACATACCGACCAGTGTTTGTGTCCCATGTTGGCAGGATGTCTTGTTTAGCTTTGTTAGCTGCTCAGAGAGGCTCGGTCTGATAAATCAAAGTCATAATGTGCCCCAGGGGATGATGGGAGAGTTGGGGAATGTCTGGAGGCTGCCGCGATGATGACGTCTGGCTCAAACGTCCATTTATCGTTCCCGGTCTCTGGGCCGCTGATGAGAAGCTGCTCTCTGAGGGGACGGGAGCAGCCGGAGACGTCCGGCGGACAGGCTCGGGGTCGCTCAGCGACCGATATCCCCTCTGGCCTGTGATGATCTAGATTGGGTTTCTGGTTGTCCAGCTTGGTGTTGGTCCAGTTTATTTGACCATAAAAGCCAAGTGTTACACTGGTTTTTAGTGGCCCAATCTTGGTATTTGATGGTTTAGACTGGTTTTTGGTGGTCTAGACTGGGTTATGTATAGCCAAAACTGGATGACTATTTGTGTTAACTGGGTGTTTGTTGATCCAAGCTAACATTGGTATTTGATGACCTAAAATGGGTTTCTGAAGGTCTAAATCAAGCTTTTAAAAAAAAACTTTAAAGGTTAAAACGAACATTTTAAATTCCCAGACGAGTCTTTGAGTCCAAAGCTTTTCTGAGTCAATAGGAAACCCTTTCTTTGAGTAATTCCGGTTGTGTGGCCATCTCCACCTCGGTGATCTCTTTCTTTAAAAATCAGAACTAACAGGAAAACACTGAAAATATGTTTTTTTGCAGAGTAACTATGTGTGCGTGTATGTGTGTTTCAGCCTTCTACACACACTCTGCTCCTTTGCTGCTCTGTCCAAATACATACACTGCATAACAAACTGTGTGTGTGTGAGTGTGTGCCCACAACACAAAACACACACTCACAGAGCAGACGAGGGCCAGAAATCAGGTTTTATGAGTTGTTGAGACATGGGTTTGTGGAGCCCGGCCCTGAGTAAATGGAGGGGGATTAGAGAGAGAGAGATGAGCTGTGAGGAGAAGGCTCGCAGAGGTCGGACAGGCTCCAGGAAACAGACGCATCTCGTCCCGGGCCCGAATGAGACGCCGGATCCAGTTTTTACTCAGCCGCCCAGGCCCCGGCTCTACGGCACTGGTGCGGGCCCATCAACCCGTTTCACTTCCATGCGGAGGAAGCTCAGGTCCTGTTTGGGGCAATGCCTGCCGGTCCCGATGGAGGGAAACCTCAGCGCTCCAGCGTACAGTGGTGTTTTAGACGCTAGTGTTCCTCCAACTTCTTGTCAACGGTTTGAGCAGTTTAAATAATACGGTGACCCCAGAAAGCTCCTCAGCACCATCAAAGCCGTACTTTACTCTGAATGTTTACAACATTTAAATCCTCATCTGGATTGGCTTCAAAACACACATAGCGACGGAGCACCGCGTGACGCATCCGGCAGGTTATTGTCATTAGAGTCAGATCAGCATCAGGAGAAAGAAAAAAAAGAAAAACAAAGGCATCTTTCCACCAGACTCCATTTCCTCTTCTTTAAATCTAAGCGAACTCAGGCAACATGTTTTTATACTCTCCTGCTGTGAACACAAACAAGCCTCAGTTGAAAGAAAGAAAGAAAAAACAGCTGAGGGCATCATCAAGTAGCTATACGGCCAAAAGAATGTGGACACCCTTGTTCCCGAGGCCCCGATGCCGGATCAAGGGAAGTCTTCAAGCTCCAACGTACGCCGATGTTTAGACAACAGTGTTCCTCCAGCTTTGTGTCAAAAGCTTCAGCATAACGCTGCCCCCCACACAAAGCCAGCTCCATACAGAAATGATTTTCCTATTAATTAATTATCTCATTTTAAAAAACAAAAAAACACCAAAAATTAGCTGGTTTCGGGTTCTCAGATATTAATATCTGTTTGTTTTCTGGCTCTATGTAGTCATGATGGACATTTTCCTCTATTTTCTGATATTCTAAAAGCCAAAGATTCTTCAATAGTCGTCAACTGAAGTCCTGTTTGCATCGAGGCTTCGGACTCGGCGGTCCGGTACCACAGCTGATACCTATTCGTTGTTCATCCAAAAACCGCATGTTGCGTTTCAGAGCATAACCTTGGCGAGGAACTACAGTGACGGAGCGTTTTGGTTGTGTCCATCGCCACAACTGATTTATCTCATGTTACTGTGTCTCCATGAGTTGATTCGGCCGACCGCATGATGTGCTGGCGGCGGTGCAGCTGTCAAGTTGGCAGCCATTCGTCCGGCGCTTCCGTAGCCAGACGTGCAACATGGCTCCGGAGTGGACGCGGGACTGTAAATAACATGGATGTAACAGACGTGTGGCCGCTGCCCGTCTGTCATTAGGCTGTAATGACGGGCTCCGTGTGGACGTGCCTGCCCGACCTCCCTCAAACTCAGGCCCGGCCGGCGCAGCTGCTGCTTCGTGGCGCTAACATGCTATTAGGGTTTCGTCTGGGAACTGGAAGCCTCGTTTCTTTCCCTACAGCCTGGGTCAGGTAAGATCCGCCCATCCATTGACTGACTCTATACCTGCTCAGGGCCTCGAGGGGCAGGAGTCTGTCCCGGCGTTGAGCTGGCGACAGCCGGCGTCATCTCAGTAAATCACCCACAGTGTGTTTGTTTTGTGGGCTGTTTCTCAGCATAAGTTATGCATGAATGCGTTTGCATCAATTTCAAATCCATGTCAGAAATAAAATGAAGACTGGAAGGATTTCAGCTTGCACAAAACAAATGGTAAAACCCTTGAAAATGTCACCAAGTCCATCTTGAGTATTTAGTTTTAGTTGATTAAAAAAAAAGTTCAGTGATGTTCCTGAAACAGATTTTGATTGTAGTTTTCATCAAACAAACAGGAGAAAATGCTACATTTGTGAGGGACTACATTCAGCAGCAGATGAATCCACATTTGGGGCTGAAGTGATTGTGGCAGGCTTAGAGGCTGCCAGAGCTAAAACTAGGAAACAATGAATGGACGGGGCTTTTATTTTTTAATCTCGCTGAAGTGAAGATGACGTAAGTGAGATAATCGCCTCCGAATTGTCGCTTAAACGGCGTTAATGGGCTCGCTAAAGTGTCGGCCGCCTCCACACACACACGCGCGCGCCACCCATTCACACTGTGTAACAGAGCATCGCTGCTGCTGACATTCATAAACCCTCAAATCGTGACTGATTTTTTGTGTGGACACCCACGAGCGAGAGACATTGCAGAGAGAGAGAGGGGTGATGCTGAGATCTTATGTAACAGTGCTGGATGGTAATTGGGTCTTCAGACTGGTGATTAGCTCGCTGCCTGGCCTGGAGGTTTCTAGAAAATGTAAAATACAGGTCTGGATGTGTGTGAGCGCAGTAAGGTAACACATTTGACCAATCCCCGCAGACGAGTTAGCAGAGCAGCCACTGGTGTATCGATGCGTTCATTTTTGAAACGTACGCCACAGAAACGCCATCCGTTTAAATGTCTACAGAACATTTCAAACTGCTCCATAAAGTCATTTCTCTGGGGAATTACTTGTTTAAGTCTGAGTCTGCAGCCGAGTGTCCACGAATTTTAGACCTTGGACTCTAAGAGACGGTGACAGAATAACGATTCTCTTGTTTTGTTAGTGAACATAATCAGCAAACGAATGAAATGATCATCAGCTGCAGCCCTCGGCTCAGCAAGCCGTAACGCGGTACCTCAAGCTGACCCCTGACCCCTGGCCCTCACAGTGAAGTTAGCTGCCCGATAGACCAAACCGAGGGCTAAGCCGTGTCCGCCTTATTAACAATCTGCAGCCAGCGGCCACCAGCTCTCACGGGAAAAAAATTAATGAAATCCAAGACGTTTACCCTCCAAAATAAAGCTCCTTCAGTCGACGGTCTCAGCTTCTAAAGTTTCCCATAATCAAACAGAAGAAAACAGTTCTGGTATAAATGGTTTGTTCATTTCCCAGCCGAGCCACAGTAATGACAACAGAGCCCCTGGTGGGAACCATTAGCTGGTTTAAACACGGGCCGACTCCGAAACCTCCGACCACGGCTGCCGAGTCAGCAGGAAAGGTCCAATCAGCACAGAGTGCGTGTGTGTGTGTGTGTGTGTGTGTGGTTCTATGTGTGAGGTCATCTTGGGGATGCTAGCACAATGATAAGCATTTATACATGAGTCTGTAGCTCAGATGTGGCAAACACACACATGAGTGTGTGTGTTTGTGACGGACTGAATTCAAACCAGTAAAGACTAACGTACACACACACTCATCATTTAACTGTGTCCAAAGTGAGACATGTGTCTTCTGCCATGTCCACAGGGACCAGAGTGTGTGTTTGAACCGTCCTCCATGCCATAGAGTGTGTTTGTGGTCAGTCTAAACCAAAGTCAGGTAAGTGTCACCGGCCAGTTTGCTGAGGTGGCAGTGCTGTTGCCATGGTTAGCCGCGGTTTACCGTAATAAAGCCCCAGGACAGAGGTTAGACTGTTGATGTAGACCGTGTTATTAAGATCAACCCGCCGGCCAATCAGAGAGCAGAGTTTTCTGCTGAGCCTCCTCACATGATGCACTGATGAGCTGGACACTGTCCTGACCCTGACCCTGTCCTTGTCTCTCTCTCAGGCGAGTCTCAGGGTGTGGTGAACTTCGTCCTCTCTAAAGACGGAGGGGATCTGTCTCTGGTGGAACAGGCCAACGTCTGGCTCTTCCTCCGTTTGGCCAAGACCAACCGAAGCCGGGCCAAAGTCACCATCCGCCTCTTCCAGCAGACCAGGCTCCCAGATGGGCGCCCGTCCCGGCCGCAGGACGACATCCTCCTGGCGGAGAAGACGGTGGACACCCGTCGCAGCGGTTGGCACACCTTCCCAGTGTCGGCGGCGGTGCAGACACTGCTGGAGAGCGCCGACGGCACGACTCTGAGCCTCCGGGCGTCCTGCCCACTGTGCGCTGACGCCGGTGCCACGCTTGTCCTGGTCTCCGGCGGCCCGGATGCGTTGCAGCGCGCCACCCAGAGGGAGCAGTCCCACCGGCCCTTCCTCATGGCCGTGGTCAGGCAGGGGGAAGGCGTCGACTCGCGGCGGCGCAGGAAGCGCGGACTGGAGTGCGACGGCAAAGTCCGTGTCTGCTGCAAACGCCAGTTCTATGTCAACTTCAAAGACATCGGCTGGAACGACTGGATAATCGCGCCGCCCGGCTACCACGCCAACTACTGCGAGGGCGAGTGCCCGTCTCACGTGGCGAGCATCACCGGGTCAACGTTGTCCTTCCACTCGACCGTCATCAGCCACTACCGAATGAGGGGCTACAGCCCCTTCCAGAACCTGAGGTCGTGCTGCGTGCCCACCCGGCTACGAGCCATGTCCATGCTCTACTACAACGAGGAGCAGAAGATCATCAAGAAGGACATCCAGAACATGATCGTGGAGGAGTGCGGCTGCTCGTAAGCGTGGAACCCTGAGTTGGACTGGAGGGAACCGGCGAGAAGGAGCTCTGAACCCGGGGAGTGGTGGGGAGGCGGGGGAGGCGGGGGGCGCCATGATCACCTCTCCACCTCCTCCCTCCGCGGTCGCCCTCTGGGATTAAAAACTCTTCTCCGGACTCGTTCAGCAGAACTCAGAGAGTCGCGATGGCACTTTCAGAAAAAAAAGAAAAGAAAAAAGATAGAAAAAAAGAATATCTAATATATTTTTGTTACAAGTGGAGGGAGCTAGGCTTATTTATGTGGCTGAGACGTTCAAGCACCACTCGCCCAGTCAGACCTTGGAGAGACGAGGTGCCTGAAAAACTATGAACTGAAAAAAAAAAAAAAAATCTCAAAACTATGCAACTTGTTTCACGTATTATGATCTTATTGCATTTTACTTTGACTTGTTTTTTTGTTTCCTGACTGTTTACCTTTTCAAAATGTACAAGGAAGAAAGAAGAAGACTTTTTTGTATTATTTTTTTGGAAGTATAAATTTGCGTGTGTGGTTGCATGTTTGTTTTTGTTCATGCAAGTGTGAAAATGCGCGTGTGTGTGTGTGTATGTCGTGTGTGTTGAGAGATACTTGAAAGAAACAAGTTGGCCCGGCTGCTGGAACCAAACACTTCTTTATGTTACCATGGTTACCATGTTGATGTTATAATTATTATTGTCAGTAAGTATATTAATAATATTATTGTTATTGTTATTAATAATATTTCGTTTGGCTGCATTTGTGTTGTTATGTCCAATTTTTGGTTTTTTTGTTGTTTTTTGAAGAGACGTTTCAAACGTTTTAATGTTTTGCACTATAGCGACAATTGTGTTCACGTTAGCCGCAGACCGGGACAGTCCTCGGAGGGAGGACGGGGCGGACGCCACCTCATTGGTGTAAATGTACATGCGTTCGATCCCCGCAACGTGCATAATGTCATGGACGGACATGTTGTCATGAGTTGCTCCAGGTCCGAAAAACAACGAAAATGTTTCGTCTGTCGGTTTCTGAAAGTTTCAAAGCCAGAATCGTGGGTCGCCACTAAATCCTAATTTGGGCAAAAGTAGTTGGACACTTTAGATGATCACATTCTAATGTACATTTTATTTTATAAGACTAAGCTCCAAACTCCCATTAAAAAAAAAATAGAATGGCTAGAACACATCAGATATTGAGATACTGGAACAAGCCTATAAAAACCCACCATGTAAGTATTTCTAATTGTGCATCAAACTTGTGTCAGACAAAAACTCTCAATATTAGCTACAAAGTTTTAAATTATATCTATTTTTTTTAATCAGATCTCCAACAAAATCTTACTTTTAATGGTTAAACAGATATTAAGAATAGTTGAAGATGTTAAAGATGTTGTTGGGTCTTTTTTCCATCCACTCCGGCACAGTTGTAGTTTTCCGACAGCTAGTGGCCACTAGCGGAACTGCAGGTATAGAAACTTTATCTGATCGGACAAATCAGCAGCTAACATTCTGATGAAATGCAGTGCCGGCAGCCAGTCAGCGAGCACTGAGTGCCAGCGGCAATTAGGTGAAACATTCGTCTGTATCGAGCGTTTGAAAACGAGCCCATAGAACAAGGCTATGACGTCAGTGTTAATCTGCTGAGCGAGGGTGTGACGCTAACTGACCTAAAGTGATGGTACCGCCGGAGACCGCCAAGATGCGGTGGGAACCCCCATCCCACCGGTTAGATGCTACCGGGACTTTTACTTCAACGGAGAATGAACAGCACTTAGAAGAAGACGAAAAAGTAGATCTGGGTCGTAGTTAAAATAAAAAAATGGACAATTGGGGGATTGACTGGTCGAGCAAAGACTTAAAAATGAAACCAAGGCTCTTGCATCTCCCATGAGTGGCTGTTTCATGGGGTCCACCTTATTATGTCTTCTCTGTTAGCGTCAACACTCAGAGACCACTAGCCAACAGGAAGCACATACCAGTCTCCAAGAACCAGAACGAGACGGACTTAAGGCTCTAGAACGAAACTCCCTAAAATCAGGTTGCGATCTTTGTCCCTGGTGGATGTTCAGACTACGTCAGCGATCTAACTCTAGTTGATTGGCATGATTAGGTTCTTGGTTTTCATTATTTCACACAACAAACGAAACGCACGACTTCATCTTGTCATAGAATCAGGATTCAGGGTTTTTAGGGGATCTCTTCACCAAGGCTCCATCTGGTGTCTTTTGTAGACATTTTACAGACTGAGGACAAGTCTCGAGGTGAAACTTTAGTTCAAACTTTCCCTTAAAGAAATTATAATAATAAACTGATGCCAGACACCTGTTAAACCGCTTAAGGCCCTAATTATTGGATGTCAAGTCCTTATTTCTTCCACTGTTAATGGTGACAGAGACCCTTCATTAATCGTCATCTAAACCTCAACAAATCTTATAAGTGACACTTATTTTACAGATTTAAGGCTTTTACAATAAGTCACCAAAGTAGCTGCCTTAATATTTAATTATCGGTTGATCTGCATGTTGCCTATAGAATTTCAGAAAAAAGGGAACATGACAAGATATTGTAGCTCTAATCAGTTGAATTGCATTTTTGATAAATTCAAGGTTTTTTTTCCATTACATAAATAATTGATTAATAATATTGTCATCAACCCATGAATAAATCCCTTGAAAAAGTTTCAAGAGTTTTCTCCCAGAGACAAAAAGTAGAAGCGTCTTTAGCAGTTTAAGAGAACATGTCATGGGTGTTCACGCTCAGAAGAGAAGATGAAGGTTTCTGTTCTGGAGGAAATGTTCAGTGTCCAGTTCTACTTTGCTTTAGTTCACCAAAGAGTCAAGTTCAATTTATATTCAATGCTGAAAAGAGAAAAAAATGAAAGAAAAAAAAACACCACCTGATTTACAACGTGAATAACTTCCATTTTGTGGAGAAAAAAAAATGCAGAAAAGTCACTGAAGTTCACAGTTCTACTTGTTTTCATAATGACGAGTGACTGATGGTTTTATTTATGCTCTATAGTTTTAGTTTCATGTTAGTTTTTGGTTGTTTTTGGCGAAAAAACCCTTAAGTTTTTCTTGGAGTCCTGATGTTTTCTCTATTTCTGCCTTTATCACCCTGCACACGAAGAACTCCGTTTCCCACAATGCTTTACTCCTTGTTTTTTTTCTCATCATAACCTGAGGGAGACCATCCTCCATTGCCTTGTTCTCTTGCAGACAACAGTCGTCCAATCAGATTTCCTGTGTGTTCCCGTGTCATTTGTGTTTATAGCAGTATTGTCAACTTGTTCACCATAAGTTTGGAATATCGTTCCCATTTTGATGAAGTCATGCCTGTTACGTTTTAGTTTTTAGGGTTTTTTTCTTTTTGTCATCATTATTTTCAAAGAGAGAGAGGACTTTCTTCTTCTGGACTTTCTGAGATGAAATCATCATCCATCACTTGCGTACATGGATGCAAACGAAATGTCAGTGCAGAAAAAAAAAAGCCTCAAAAAGAAGTAAAAAGTCGACAAAAAAAGAATAAAAGAAGTGGTTGTACTTGCTCAGATTTTGTTCTTTTTATCAAGATGAAAAAAATACTGACACTGAACGAAGTGGACAAAGAATAAAAAGTCTATTTTTTATTCTGTATATATGGAAATCAAGATTCCAGTATGTTGCATTGCTTTGTTGTACAAATCAAATGTGCTTGTGGCATTTTTTTCTAATCTAATTTATTTTACAGTATTTTTTTGTTTCTTGTTTTCTGCTTCACCATTAAAGGTTAAAGGATGTACACAAAGGAAACGTTTCTTTGGTCCTTTAGGTTTTAGCAACGTTGCCAATCTCTTTTGAAACAATCTCAGACTTTCTCTCCTTTTCTGAATCTGTCTCAATCCATTTTCAGCCCTTGAATTAAGGAATCAGACTCCAACTAAATAGCAGTTTTATTCATTATTTATTAGCTTTCTGTTTTTTTTTTCTAGGTTGCATATAAATTGTCAGACAATTCCTCAGGGTGACATCTTCAAAAGTCTTGTTTTGTCTGATTTAACAGTCAAAAACTGAAAGGCATTTAATTTAACATTTATGACGGAGAAAAGAATTAAATTCTCATATTGAGAAGCTTCAACCAACAAATGTTTGACTTTTTTTCCCGGAAAATGACAAAAAAAATGATTCGACCGTCAAAATAGTTGCAGATTAATTGATAAAGCTCTATTTGATCCCTTCAATTAGAGATTCTCTTTTGTGCTTGATGGAGAGTTGGGGAATATGAGGTTATTTCATGAACAATGTGGCTCTAAAACCAAACACTTGTCATGCACAACAATTTGTCACCAGCCTCCATCAGGCTATAAAGCTCCACACAGACTCTTGGCTCCGGGTTGTGTTGACGTTTATAATGATATAAACTTGGCCTTGTTAAATGCACACATCAAAAATGTGGCTGAAGAAAGGTCACGTCGACTTTTGGCATCTCGGCAGGACGAAGGTTCAGGGCCGAGTCCGCCGGGCTGCTTCGGGTCACCGAGGAGGACTCGGGGCAGGAGTCCATCTCCTCACGCTGAAGGGTCAAGAGGTAAAAAGGTCACCTGAAGCCCAGTGCTCTCCCATCCCTGTACTGTTAAACTTTAAAGCTGTTCAAAGGTGACACGCCTCTGTATTTGGTCTGGACGGCCGAACCAAAAAGAAACGGTTCTTCAGCTGGTGGAAAAAATATAGGAGCCAGGTTCAAAGGATAATTTATCACGTTTAAATAAGGGAAGAGTTAGATATTTCACTTGTCCATTACAGAAATTAATAATTACTATTATTAGTAATAGTAGTATTTTGTATTCTGTGCACTAATTTACACACACAGCAACACAATGATATGAGTATTTATAGGTTGCAAATCATATTGCCTTATTGAGTAGGTTCCAAAATGTTCACAGAACAACCACTGCTCTAAAATAAAAATCAATATCAGGTTTGATATATTTTTCTAGAGCAAAGTAAAAAAATAATGTTACTTAGGCTGGGGAGCAACAGGCATGTGTCCTAATCCAGTCTAATTCTCCAAGGACGCAAAAGACGTTGGCGTCATTCTGCAATTACACCTTTGAACCACTAGTTGGCGGCGGTGTTTACACGCCACCGTGCTGAGCCCCTGAAAACGAGCGGATCTCGATGCAATCTGAGGCTGAACAGCAGTTTCAGTTTTTCCTGAATTTGCTGAGTCTGAGGAGGTTTTACTGTTGCAGAAGATCCGCTGGCGTGGAGGCGACACGCCGCTCAGCTCATGGCGAGCGCCGTTCCATCAGGGTCCGCCCCCGACTCCTCGGCACTCTTAGAAATCAGTCAAGTGTGTTGTGTCTTCGACTACCAGGGTGAACCAGGAAAACCCGACAAGGAACAGCAGCAGGGTCTGTGTGTGTTGGTCTGTGTGTGTGTCTGTGTCTTTGTGTGTGTGAGGGTCTTTGTGTGTTGGTCTCTATGTTGGTCTGTGTCTTTGTGTGTGTGGGTCTGTGTGTGGGTCTTTGTGTTTGTGTGTGTGCTGGTCTGTGTGTGTGTGAGTCTGTGTGTGTGGGTCTGTCTTTGTGTGTGTGTGTGAGTTTGTGTGTGTGTGTGTGGGTGGGTCTGTGTCTTTGTGTGTGCGTTGGTCTGTGTGTGTGTGTGTGTGGGTCTGTGGGTCTGTGTCTTTGTGTGTGTGAGTTTGTGTGTGTGTGTGTGTGTGCGTTGGTCTGAGTGTGTGTGTGTGTGTGTGTGTGTGTGTGGGTCTGTGTGCGTGGGTCTGTGTGTGTGTGGTTTGGGTGCTCTTTGGTCTGTTTTTTTGTCATGAACACGTCTGATGTCATACAAGGACGTGGCACATGTGAGATGAACACACCCATGTTTTGTTTTGGTTTTTTAATACTTTAACTTCTAAAAGATTCATACGTCTCCAAACTCGAGGTTTGATGCCACTGAGGAATCTGTGCAAACTCGAAAACACTCAAACACAGCAAACATACATTTATTTTCAGCCACAGTGGAAGTAAATGTGAAGGGAAGGAGCCAGTCTTTTCATCATCAGCATGGCTCAGAGACTATGACTTTTATTTTTATGCCCGTTAGTTGTGTTGGCGTTTGTGTCAACCTGTTAAATCTGGTACATCCAACTTACTTGTACATGGTTCCTGACAAACAGCTGCAAACACTAAATCAAATTAAACTCCTGCTGTTCTTTGAGGCACTTTGATTTGAAATTTTCAGGAGATATTTTAAGAAGAGTTGAAGAGACGTTTTTTTTGGAAGTGACCGTCTGGTTCATTTCTACATAGGCAGTGTTTGTTGGTCATGAAACTAAACACACGTTGGAAAGCAACTGAGAACATTTACACAAGTTCTGTGAGGTACTTTACTTGGGCATTTCCATTTTCTGCGACTTAAAACAGGGGAATTTGTTCTTTTTACTCCACTGGATATATTTGCAGATTGATTATTGGAAATCTAATAACTATATTTTCCTACAGGTTGAGATGAGACTAACCCTAACCCTAACCCGATCCCCAGGGAGAAACTCACAAACTACTTAGAAGTGCATTACGTAAATTAAAAATAGCTCCACCTTTAGCAGCTGAAATATTAGACTGGCGTACTCGTGAATGGATAAGTAATTGTATTCTAATAATACAATGTACATTCTGCATAATAAGTAATTTTACTTTGGGCACTTTAGGTGTATTTTGATGCTATTTCTTCTGCAGTTTTACTTGCAAAACAGTATTTCCACACTGTGAATTACTCTTTTTGTTTGAGTAAAAGATCTGAGTAAATCTTCCATCGCTGCCATGGACATTAAAACTGAAGGAAGGAGGCGAACTGCAACTCCCAGGATGCATTTCACCAGCGAACCTCGAGTCGCAGAGCTTTGAGCCCTATCACGCAATGAATGTTAAAGTCTTCAGATAACTGAAATGTCCTGGAACGAAAGCGGAGAAAACTGAAAGTGCGACAGCTACAGGCCGGATGGATGTGGGGCATCCTGACCTCATTCTTGCTCTCCAGAGGATGGACCCTTCACATTTTACTGTCCCCTGACCTTTGCTTTAGCGCCACACTCAGGACAAACTGTAGCTAAATAATCATCAGAATATTGACGTCTCCGATATATTCATGAACTCAGATGAATGAACCCACTTCCTGCCTATGTGGGTGTGTGTGTGTGCAGTAACTGTTAATAACAGGAGCACAGTAAAATGACTTGCAGATGACACTGTCCTACCTCGGCAGTGGCACACTGAGGATCGGTGCCCTGCTTGTTCTCATATCTCTGTGAGGACCGTTTCCTTTTAACCGCAGCACTAGAACACTTTGGCCAAACGCCGGCTTCTCCACCGTTTGACGGCCAGGCGTAGGTTAGGATGCGTAGCTGTCACGGCTTGGGGTCGGTCATTTTATAGAGTGTGTTGTCAGTAGCAGTCCTCGCAAGTATAGCAGCAAGAGCTTACGGGTGTATGTGCAGATCAGAGGATGGGCAGACCACAGCTGGGCGTTTCCCTCCAGTGGCGGTGCCGCCCGCCGTTGTCGGCCGCCATTTGATGCTTGACCGCTTCAGGGCCCGAAGTGTTTCTGGAAAAGACACCATCACTCTGTGACAGACTTTGTCATATTCACAGAATAAATTCGTCGCTCACTGTTAGGCAGTTAAAAGACTGGGCCCTGGGTTTGGAGCAGTTGAGCGGCCGAGAACCTCGGCCAGTAACTTTATCTTAATCAGCAGCAGACGATAGAATTTGCTGTTGGACGACTTCTTCATTTAACCGGTGGAGGTCCACCTCCGCCATTTGCTTCCCGTCAGGCGCCGCCCTCGCTATCGCTGTTGACATCACCTCCGAAAGCACGTCGCTTTCGCCCACTGTCGGCGTTGACCTCACCTTCATATTTTATTGTCTGGATAAATGTCAGCGGCTGCTCTGTGAGAACAAGCTCATCTCCCAGACCTGCTCGGCCACTGTCAAGGCTAAGACAGAACAGATCTGCTTTCAGGGAAGCGGAGATTTGACTGGCAGAGGTTGCCAGGGCAAAAGTCCTGCTAGAGTCACTGCTGCCTTCATTCTCTCTCTGGACACAACAAAGTTTGGGCTTAAAATGCAGCCGCTGGGACCGCCAGCAAACGTCCTCAAACAATTCTGACAGCTCCCATGTGTAAAATCAATTTTAACCCTGTTTTAGATGGAGTCTGCAGCTGACTTCGCCTTAATCAAAGTAAGTCTGAATGGCACTAGCGTTCTGTGCTGCCAATTTTCCATTTAGAACAGAGATAATCCCTTTAACAACATGTTCCTGCTCCTCGCGGAGCCCGGACCAAGCCGAAAGTATTCAGATGAGACCGATTGTCCTCTGTTAGTGCAGAGCTCCACTGCCCCTTCACGGGGATTGCTGACTCGCTTTCAGCTAATTATATTTATGTGCCGAGAGCAATAACTAATCTGAGAGGGAGGTGAAAAAATGTGTAGAAGTTGGAGCCACAAAGAGAGCTTCTGATTTTTTTATTTCCCCACGAGCTTCTTGAAAAGGCATCTCCAGATCATCAAATGTACAGTAGCTGTACTGCCACACACATATGTGTATGATCAGCAATGTGTGGTATTTGTGGTTTGGTTTTGTTCCTTGTTCATTCCTTCGGCTCTAAATGTCATAAACAGGAATGTGTTGACAAAAAAAACAACAACAACAAAAAAAAAAAGTTTATGCTGTTTGGCTTCAGGAAGCTTCTAAGAGGAATTATCCGGACAGTAGTTTAGTTCACAGTAGTTTTTATTAATGCAGGTCACTGTTTATACTCAGCATAGGCCGTATATACAACGGTACATGGTAAAGATCTGAATAAATACAGGAGATTCCTTCTCTGATGAAGCTTTAAAAGGCAGAAGGAGAACTTCACAGCCACAAAGCTTTTTGTTCTGTCGGATGAAAGCGTCCTGCGGGGCCTCGGATGACTCCGCAGTGGGCGGAGGTGGCTCTGATCCGGCTCGGCTAAAGAAAGCACTCTGGGTAATTTAACGCGGAAGTTTTTCTTGACAAATTACAGACATGGACGATTTGCACGGGAATAAAATCACTGAGGGCAATTATCACAATTGACTGCATTTCCCAGTGTGATAGCGGCTCTGTGAAAAGGCGGATGGGCCAGCGTTAGCTAACAGCGGACAGGGTGTGACGGCAGAGCCATTTCCCCTCCGACCTCCAGCGAACGGGGACGCGACCGTCCGACCAGGGATTCCTGGGGTGAGATTTTCAGCCTTTGGCTCGGTCATGTTAGGATTTTTCTTCAGATTTTCCCTCATTTCTACCTGAGGCTGTTCCTACAAACCTTTAGACTCTGGACATGAGGTCGGACACCGAGTGAGCGCCTTCATTTACAAACCGAACTTCTCTCATTTGTGTGTCTGGTGTCGACGTCATTGAACCTGCCCAAACTGGACGGAGGAGCAGAAACCTGTGCCAAAAGCAACCACGTCCTATGAAAAAAACCCACTTGACCTGGGGCTTTCGTCCAGACAGAAGCAACATATGGGGACAGGAACAAGAGAGTAGGTGTAGTCTCAGCAGGGTGTCCAATACAAAAAACAAATGTGCTGCTAATTCTGAGGCTATGTCCCAAAAAAATCCCTGTTTTTCCAGAGAAATCTTATGAGAACAGTTCAGAGTTGTGGGAAAAAGTCTTATCTCCCATCTTCCAGGCGATGAGCCTGGAAGCTTGATATCAATCTCGTGTTTGTTCCGTACGGAGCAGCAGTCGAGGCAGGGTTAGCTTAGCATAAAGATTGGAAACGGGGAGGCAGCTAACCTGACTCCCTCCAGATATCAAAAGGTTACACCTGTCAGTGCCCCTGGAGCTCATCGGTTTGACACTGTGTGTCCGATGCAGAGGTTTCACTGGTTAAGATTTGAACTTCTGACTGAGTTGGGAAGATCTCATCTAAACGTTGGACACACACCATGAGGGTCTAATGCGGATCAATCAGTGTAACTGCTGCCACCATCTGGAAAAATGAGCCAAAGAATGGAAAAGTAAACCAGCAGAGCCTTCGAGCCACAGACCGGAGAGACTGGCGCTTAGTCACTTTCCTTTGGAGTAAAAGACCTCAGTGATGAAATGACTCATTCCCAATCTGAAACAAACAGTAAGTTACCTTGAGGTTTTAATTTTTTTGAAGTGGCCGGAACCAGGATCCTTGACATGACTACCCCACCAGCCCAAGGTGAACTGCACCTGGCGACCATGACGACCATGGCGATCGCAGCGACCCGGTTCTGACGCGTCGGCCTGGGTCCAGGCAAACGGAGGCCAGGGAAATAACAAGTCTATCTTTAGACTGTGAGAGCTTAACAACATAATGGCTGCAGAGCAGAAAACTGTGTCCATATGATACTACACACCCAGTGTGAGTGTGAATGGGTGTGTTTTCATAGAGACTTTGTTCTGTGGTAAGGTTCTAACTGTGATACATGAAATTTGACTGCACGTTTCGGCTCCGACGAGGCCCGACGAGGCCCGACGAGTCCAGACACCTCCGGGCCTCTAGCTGGTTTACAGCCACTCGTGGAGAGGGCATCCCATGTCCAAATGCTCGGCTGGGACGTTAATGAGACTCTCCCCTGCAGTGTTCAGTTTCTAGTTCACAGATCCCTCACAGGTTCTGTCCGGATGAGCGTGTTCGGGTCTGAGGGAAGGAAATGGCTGGAGACGCTGATTGTCCAATAATTTACCCAACATCTCGGCTCCAGACGAGAGTGCGATATTTAATGTTTGCGGCAGAGAAATAAATATTATTTATTTACATTCTGCAGTTCAGAGGAGTGAGTCAGTTTATGGACCTGCAGCTCAGTATCCACCAGTTTTTCACAGCGAACCGTCTCTCGGTTTTTCTCCCCCTGAACGGAGCTGGGCCAACAGAAACCTGGACCCGGTCCCAGTTTGATCCTCCACCGCCATTTGCTTCCCGTCAGGCGCCGCCCTCGCTATCGCCGTTGACATCACCTCCGAACACACGTCGCTTTCGGCCACTGTCGGCGTTGACCTCACTTGCTGCCTGTCATCCGTTGGTGCTTGTGCTCATTAGACTTTCCATGAGCTCCGCTTTAAGTACGACCTGCATAGATCAGGAGGCAGCTCTAGACCTGGAGCCGTCGACCCCTCACACCAACTGTTAAGCTGACTAAGCCGTCTCGTATCTTCAACGTGCCACTGACCCATAACTGCAAATGATGTATTTTACAGAACCACTTGAACATTTAATTGCCTTTATTCTTTTCTTTATTTCTGTATCACCGTCGTCTTCGTTTCTGCCGTTGCGATCAGGGACTGTTGGTGGTGTGTTCAAGGACACCTAAGAGGTCAGTCGCGAGTTTGGGAATCAAGAGAGAGTATTCTGTGTGTCCATATTCACGGCAGGGGACTGAACGTCCGAGACCCGACAGGGGCCGACACTAAATCAGCTCGGGGGCCACGAGCCGCGTTCTCACACGGTTTTAAATATTACATGATTTACAAATGGTACCAGGAGCACATTTCTGAGGTCTTATGCACATCTGCAGGAGGCTCGTACCGCCAGGTTTAACGTTGATTGCTAAGGGCTGAGGAAGCGATAAAGAAAATAATCAAAATGCTGAAATCGTTTTATGACTGCAGCGCTTTAGCCTTGATGCAGGTCAGTAAGTTTATGCTCACAGACGAGCTTCGACAGAAACAGGATGGAGGGAATAGAACACCCCGAGACAGGCACCAGTTGATGTCAATAAAGTATTTGCACACAAAGTGTCAAACAAAAAACAACAGTGTGTGTTGTATGACAAAGCACATGTGTGGTGTCGCTACATGAAAAGCGTCTGTAAAATCATGTTGCCAGGAGAAAGACAAGTGGTGAAAGAGTTTGGTGTGGGTCATCACAAAGGTTAACTGAAAAATCCTCTGGTCTAAGAACAGAGAGAGACCAGTCAGCTACCAAAAGCCTGACAGTCCTCAAACAGGACAAAGAGCACACTGCCTCCAGTGAGATGGAGCATGTGTGGTCTCATGGGTCCAGGCTGTAGGATAAAGGTTTAGTGAAGTAAAGAAGGAAGGAATGAATGGATGAAGGAAGAAACAAGGGAAGGAAGGAGAGAATGATGATGACGACTATTATTACTATTGTTGTTGTTATTATTGTTGTTGTTATTATTACCTACACTTAGATTGTGATCCAGCACTTTCCAGTTGTGGTCTTGAAGCATCGCTGTGTTGCTGCAGACTCGGAACATAAGCAGATGAATGGAAGGAAAAGAGCGAGTGAAAGCTGTGAAGCGGAAAAATCCTGGCAAATGTTTTTGGCTGTTTTTGGGTCTGGCCAACAAACCAGAACCAGCACAGCAGATGGCGGGACACTCAGACCAGCAATTAAATCAAATTATACCCAATTCAGTCCATTTAACAGTGGTAATTGCTCTGAAACTCCTAAAAAGTCAAAAAGTGGAAAAAAGTGGATGTTGAGTCATGGTGAAAAGTTTTCATTCAGTCGTGAAGTGTGGAGAGATGAGGTTCTGCCTCGTCCTCGGTCCGACCTCTGTTCCTCCAGCGGTTCCCCAGGGTGGCGAGACGCATTTGCGAGGATTTACTGGGATAGACGAGTATCCGAGCGAACCCCATCATCTCAACAAGTTAACATCTTTAGCGTTCAGCAAGTTTCACACTGATGGTTAAACATAGAAAAGTGCTCACACACATTCGTTTCCATGGCTCCGAAGGCTAAACAATGGTTTTCATCTCCCACGTCGGTTGTAACATACGTGCCATGTGCTCTGTGTGTAGTGGTCTTGACCCGGGTATCGCCAGGGAACACGTGATACCGACTTCCACAACACAGATGGCTAATCTCACACTGGATGACCATTGGGCGAAAGTCTGAGAACCACCGCCAACCTGTCGGCCAGCATCTGTGGGGCTCCGTAGGAAGTCGTTTTCATTCCGCATGAAACTCGCGGGATCACCGTTAGTCATCGGGAGGGTCATTGCGGTTCAGTCGGATGGCAAACAGCTGGATCCACAGCGGCTCACATGAGGGACGGGAGGGGGCTTGGGAGGGTCCCAGTTCACAGCTTCAGAACGACTGGGAAGTTTCCCCCGGAAATCGGCCACTGCCACCTCTCACCTGCTGGGGCGGGGCTGAAGGAGGATCAACGTTTCAACAGCAGCTACGTATCCTCTATCGCGTTCACTATGGATGCTCCTGGTCCACAGGTGATGAATCACGATAGCGCCACCCTCAGGACATAAGGAGCGTACAACTTGTTGTCTGCAGAAAGTATCATTGTTTTGATATGTGATTGTACCGTTCCCACATCTTGCCTCACTTTTGTTAATCACCTTGTTTCAAAGAACCTATTGTCACATAAATTCACTTTTAATATTCATGCTCCCCAGAAGATGTACCGTTCAGTCTTCAGTGACCCCGTGGCCTTTACTCCAGTGCCGCCCTCAAGTTTGTTCTCTGGAACTGGGATCTTATTGAAATATTCTGGAGACTCTTTGGAACCGACCGTTCTCCGCATTCTCCTTTTCGTGTCCTCGTCCTCTAACACACCGGTTCTTGTCCAGGTGTCCGTGTTCCCTCCCCAGGGGGCCCGAGGGATTCCTGCTGTCATATCTGTATATTTATGGCTCTCACTCCCCAATCGCTGCCCTGAGATGAAAACTCATATCCCAGCCTCCCTCTGCCCCTTAAATAACCCCCCCCCAACACTCTCCTCTCCCATCTGTAGCCAACCCCATTCTCCCACGGTACATCATTAAGTATGTGTAATGCATATACTGTGTGTGTATATACATGTGTATATATATATATACATATATATATATATATATATATATATATATACATGGTGTATGTATAACTGGTCAGACTGGCCCAGACATCGGATTCTGGATGATTTGAGCACCACAGACTGAATCAACAACCCAAAGGCAGAAACGCCACATTTCACAAAAAGATAAATAAAAGTCACCACTATTAGGAGTGAACAAGAAAACATGTAAATGTTGCAGTGGCGGCTGTCAAGGGCGGTTTGCAGACACACACACCACACACACAGTTACTATCAGTGACAGTGATATCCTCCGGCCCCATTCTGTCCTCCACAGAACATTTAAGACTCAACAGGACTCAGGACTGATAACTCTCTGTGGACCGACCCTGGCCTCAGTGTGTGTGTGTGTGTGTGTGTGTGTGTGTGTGTGTGTGTGTGTTTGTGTGTGTGTGTGTGTGTGTGTGTGAAGTTGTGTCAAGGCTGCTGGTTTGTTAGTCTGTTTTACAAAAAAAAGCAGATTTACTGTTTTTAATGAGCAAGTGTATGTTTTAAATTAAAAAATTAATAAACTATTTAAAGCTTCTTCCCTCATTTTCCTTTATATAATTAAACTAATCTGATTCTTATTAAATCTCAAATTAACAAATACTTTTATTATTAGCTTTTTTATGGATTGATTTTCCAAAATGTCTTTAATTTATTTTTAGTTCATATTACTCTGAACATGGATGTACTGCTAATGCAAACACACGTTGGTACTTTGTTGTTCAGTATTGTTTATCCATCTAATTATTTCAGTTTGTTTCACTCATTATACTAAGTGATAGATTTGTTTAGTCAGCATCATTGCCTCTAAAAATATCGTAAATAAACATGCTGTAAGTCCTTAAAGAAGCTATAATCAATGTCTATTTAACAGCAACCTGGGAAATAAATGTGAAAATTGAGCTTTTTACTAAGTTTCAGCTCATTGTTGTTCTGGTTCAGTCTCATAGCTCTCATGCAGTCAGATGTTTTCAGAGAAACATCTGTAAACAGCCTCAGTTGTTGTGCAGTGCAGGAGCGAAATTTCGTTATAAGCAATAATTAATAATAATCAAAGATAAATATTATTATTAAAATTTAAATGAATCTTAATCGAAATTGATAATAAACGGGGCACCACCGGGAAAACCCGGATCAATTACTGAAGTGGATGTAGTCTCAAAGGGGTGTTCACCTAGAAATGTCAATATTGAGGAAATATTGGTATTTCTAGAGTGAACGGAGAAGGAGTAGAGGTCGGCATTGACTCCGTCAACCAGCTTAGTATCGCAATATGCAAAGAGAAAAACACCAGGGCAACTTCTTTTTAAATATGACAGGATATATTAACATCAGTAAAGTCCATTTCCATCCATCTCCTGAGTTTCAGGAGTTTCTGTGTTAATATAACTTTAGGTGACATTTGGAACTGACCGTGGCGGATTTCACCCAATGGGAGCTCATCTGGTCGGTTGGTCAGCTGAGTTCTTTGTCTTCCTCAGCTAGCAACACGTGGTCTTTAGCTTAGTTTCAGGTTTAGGTGTAGGCCTTCTTTGTCTACAGTCTGTTGGTGAGGCACAACATTGTCCACCACCTGACAGACCCAGTCAGAGACCAGCTGGTCAACATGGTGGAGCGTTTAGCAGCTAACAAGCAGGAGATCTGAGCTGGTGGAGACCAAACAAGGAGCTAAAAAAAGAGGGAGTCCTGGACTTTTATTCAGCCGGTGACACAGAAACCGGGTCCGGATGAAGGATCATGTCGCTCTGTAACATCTGGATGTGGAGATAAACAGCTGTTTTATCCCATTTTATGACCTGATAATTCTGCATGTCTGTTGGCTTGTTGACAGCTTGTTCTGGCAAAACAAAAAAAAACCAAAACAAATGAATGCAACTTAAAAAAAAGAATTATAGTCTCTAAATTTGTCCAAGTGCTATCGTGACCCTGAACAGTGATGATCTCCAGTTGGACCAGCAGCTGTTGGTTCTCTGCCGGTGGTGAAGCAGAGGTTTCTGGCGACTCCGTCTGTCTCTCGGCTTGGTTCCCAAGGAGACCGTTCGCCCGAAGGCTACCTTCTCCTCTGACCTTCGTTTTTTTTATCTATCAGCACATTACAGGGTCTCCACTTCCGTCGGTCTCTCCCTTGCTCTCCATCTGCCTCCCCTCCCCAGCTTCATCCTTCGCCGTCTCTCCAGCTGCTTTCCAGAGGTGGAAAGACACACAATGAATTGATGTGATTGTTCTCCAGTTGGTCATTGTTACTCTTTTACTCGTTGTTGTGGTCACTTTTCAAAATAGAAGCTTTACTGTCAAAAAAGGAAAACTTTTAGGCTTGGAAATAAATACACTTGTGTATTTTATAATTGATTCTTCCTGGTGGAGATTTCAGTGTTTCTCACCAAAATTCCTTGCTTTTTCTTGAGTTCTGACAAACATGTTGAATATATTTCCCTACAAAACTTTTAAAGCCATTTCAAAAACATTTTAAATCCAACACTGTTTACGTCCATATTTGCCAGCGTTTTCTTCTATCCTGCCTTTGTTGGCATCTTGCTACATCAGTACAGTTGTTTTTTTTTTTTTGACATGCTGTAGGAACACGAATGGCATGAAACCAACTACAGGAAGTAATTCGTCTGCAACTCTCTCAGGAAATAAAAAACAAAGCAGCATATGCAACTATTAGCCAAAATTTTAACAGGTCACCATTAAACCTGCAAAAACTGAAGCTTTTTTCCATTGTTTTGTTGATATGTTCAATTTATGTTGAAAAACGGCTTGTTTCTACATCCAGGCTCCCTCTTCTTTTAGCTCCATGTTTGGTCTCCACCAGCTCCTGAGGGAAACCTCTGGCTCTTCTGCTGCTAAAGGCTCCACCATGTTGACCAGCTGGTCTCTGACTGGGTCTGTCAGGTGGTGGCCAGAGGCTGTTTACAAATGTTCCTCTGGAAACATCTGGCTATCCCTGGAGAAAAAAACTCCACAAGTCTAAAACTGGGAGTTAAAAGAGGCTAAAAAGGCAGAGAATGACCGGCACTGGACTTCTGGGGCTGAGAACTGATTTCAGGGAGTAAAATTTCTCATGTTAATGTTAAAGTAAATGTATAACGGTCATAAATGGTAGCTCGTGGCTTGTGGCTTTAAAGATGAATTCCACCCGTCGCCTTGACCAGGAGAGCAGTGAGACAGATTTTCATGCCCCAGAGGATGATCCTCAACGAGCCCCCTGACTTCTTCTAGCGCCACCATCGGAGCGAAGTTTACACTTGAAGACAAAAACATCAAAATCTGATGTCAGAGAAAAACACCCCCAGGTGATCAGAGACAGAGAGAAGCCTGCAAAACAGGCTGCGTTCATTCATCCCATCCATCATCCTACTGCTGAAAGGCCAGCCAACGCATTACACACACATACACACACACACACACACGTTGACTTTTTGATATGGGAAAAAATTTGTCATAAATCAAGTGATGACGGAGACAAACATTTTCAAGAGTTAAACTGTTTCAAGATGGCGGCGGCATGGACACAGCGGCATGGAGCTCCCTAAAAAGCTCTTGATGACTGTTTGTGTTGTAGATTCCTGGGGGTGCACATCACTGAGGCCTCCCGGGGGGATGGGGGGGTAAGCTCGGTGTAAGTCTTTAATATTCTTTATTGTTTTCAATATTGTTTTCAACTTAGGGAGTGACAATCATAATTAGATTGTGTTGTTGTTTTGCAAAATACAATGAGAATAAAGTCGCTCTGCTGTCTTATGTCTTTTCTCTTGTTTCACTTTGCTGCGAGTCGCAGGTGTCCACACACACACACACACACACACACACACACAGTGTTGTGTGTCCTCTGTTTAATTTCCTGGCCTGCTATCACTTTACTCTGCAGAGTCGTCAAAATAGGATTAAAAGGTTTAATAAAGGATGATTCCCACCATAAGGAAATGACTCAACGGGGCAATACACACACACACACACACACAGTGTAACACCTCAGGAGTCTTCAGTCTGCTCAGCCTCTCAGTTTCCACTGGATTAATAAACACCTGACTGCTTATATAACCTGACTGCTTCACTTTCAAAACACACACACACACACACACACACACACACACACACACACACACACACTCACAGAAAAACACACAAACACCCACGCACACTCTATTATCTCACCCCACTTATGACCAAATGTCTGCCGGGTCAACCCTCACGGGTTTTCTGAGGGACTGTTTCGAAATGTTGAGAGTGTTTTCTCCAGCTCTTTGTCATTTCCTGGAGCCAGAACGTCCATGTTTGGCAGATGGGAGGGAAGCTGGGCTGGAATCTGATAGGCTGAGACATACTGTCAATCACGGCAGCCACACCAGAAAACCGGTCTGAACCTGGGCTTTGCCTCTTGGGTTTGGTGCTCCTCCTCCAGCAGGTCACCCGAAAACTCACTTAAACGCAACAGTGATCAAATCTGTCTGAACACGACCTGATCAACAGCAGGTGGAGCCGCCGCCATTAAACCACCACAGAAGAAGAAGAGGACGCAGTGAGACAAGGTGGTTCAAAGAGCTGGAGACGAAGCTCGGACGACGGTGAACCAGGCGGAGAATGTGACAGAGATCTGACGTTTCTTTTGGTTTTGTTGTTGATGTGAGGAAGGTTCCAGCCTCCTCCTCATCATTGCTCCACACTGACCTGATGGTTTCCTCCAGTCTGGGGTCCCACTGACCTCTGGGTCTAGGTGCCACGCTATGAAACAGCCCCTCAGTGACGCTGAGTTCGAACTGCAGGAAAACGATCAAGGATCCTTTAACGTCCTGAATTAATCCAGAAACATATTAATGTCTACATTAGTCTCTATGTAACTCAGAAGCACTAGCCGCCCGCCCAACTCACCTGTCGCCCCTACCTGAAATGACTCTCCGGTGGGACAAAGGGAAAGTCAACGTTCATTTTACCTTGGAAATGATAGATGTCGAATCGTTTCACCTCGTGGAGCCTAAAGTGAAACCATACGAGTCGTTTAGAGGAGAAATGTCTCCTGACAACCCATCAGCCCATCGACATCTGGAAAACCCCAGAAGGTTTGAAACCACTGGTTTAA
Organism: Istiophorus platypterus; assembly: GCA_016859345.1. Classification (NCBI taxonomy): domain Eukaryota; kingdom Metazoa; phylum Chordata; class Actinopteri; order Istiophoriformes; family Istiophoridae; genus Istiophorus; species Istiophorus platypterus. The sequence continues at coordinate 20,539,031 of CM029125.1, read as the reverse complement.
TCTGGGACCGTTTGCTGCATTAAACCAAACAGCGACTCCGGCTGCCAGATGAATCCACTTTATTTCCCTCTAAAATGAAAATAGTGGGTGGTTTATAGGACGTCAAGAGATATAAAGGAAAGTAAATCAGAAATATTAAAGCAAAGAACAAGTACCTCAAAACTGCACTTAAGTGAAATGGTTTCCATTGCTGCTGCTGCTGCTGCTGCTGATGATGATGATGATGATGATGATGAACAAAAAAGAGGGGATGAAGGAAAAGAAATAAAAAAGAGATGGAAATAATGAAAGGAAAGAAAATGGGAAATAAAGGAAGCCAAAGTTACAGATAGAGAGAGGAGTGAAGGAAGCAAGGAAAGTGAAAGACTGAATGAGGAAGGGCAAGAGGAGGAAAGAAGGAAGGAGTTAACAGAGGCAGCAGTGGTTGATTCCAGCAACAGCAGCAGAGCTCTATCGACTCTGGGTTAACGAGTTCTGATCGAACTTCATTACACAAGTTTGGTGAATTAAAAAAAAAGATCCACGAGAACGTTCTACTGGTCGACGGCTCCGTCCCTGGAGAACGCGAGGCTTCGCAGTGTGACCATAGTAACAGGATCACATGTAATGAGGCCGTGTCTGACTTGTGAAGAAGGTAATCAGGGGCATTTCAAGCCTCTGACGCACCGGAGTGTGCGTGTGAGTGTGTGTGTGAATAATTAACTGTGTGCTTCCGTTGATCAGGACAAAAGCAAGTACGAGGGAAAAATCTTCAGATCCACATATTCGAACGTGAAATGCTGATGATGACGAGGATCTTGATGACGCACAGTGGACTTTCCTCCCGCCTCAGGCGTCGTTTGCCCGACAACACACGGACTGATACGAGAAGATGCACTGACATCGCTGCCCCGTCCGCTTCCTGTGATGCGTGTTCGCCTAGGCTTGCTGGTGCGGCATCGCGGTGCGACATGCTTGGCGTCTGATGGTCCGGATCGGGGACTGAATGACCGGCGGTAGATGGTCTGAACCGCGTTTTCTGTGGTCTGAACTTGGCAGTTGATGGTCTGATGGCATAAAATGACCGTCTGGTGGTCTAATGTGGTCTAAGTTTGCGGCTCTTTGGGCCTGAGGTAGACTTTGAATGATCTGAGCGTAGAGCCCTGCTCTGTGCTGGTGTCGGTATTTGACGGACTGAGCCGGGTGTTTCGTGTCGGCCGTATGGCTGAAACGAACTCAGTGACCCTTTTCTGAGTTCAACATCTGTGTGTGTGTGTGTGTGATTAGAGACTCATGGATCACCGTGTTCCCTCCGACCTCGCTGAAGCTGTCGCCTCTGGACCAATCGGAGCCCTTCACTCTCTGCAACGTGGCAGTGGAAGGGGCATGGATGAGTCACAGCGGGTACCATCAGGACAAGATGAAGACAACGGTGATGATGTTGGTAACGATGGTTTCATCATCATATCACAGGGAGGGAAATTGCGAGGGATAGTTATTACCAGGGCGATGACAGATTGACTGACAGAATCCTGAGATGACGGTGTGTGTGTGTGTGTGCGTTTCACATTTTCTTGCATAGACGAGCAGGAAAACTGACGTCAAACAAAGCTGATTTGATGAGCTTCTGTAGCAATGTATCTTTTGACGACGTGCATACAGTTCGTGTCACAGAGTTCATGTCCAGTCGTCTGCCTCGCTCTCATCCATCCTTTCATTCGTTCTCTATCTGCCGACTGACTGAACTCATTCTCCTCTTGTTCTCTTAAGTCTTTTATTTCTGTCTTTTCATGCTCCTCCTCATTTTTAACACACTTTCACTACCGTTGGACCATTAATGCTGTTCTAGGTTTGGGGTTTTTATTAAACCACTTTACTCTTGATTCATTGACTGTTTATTATCAGCCTTCATCTGTCAACCTGTTAATTATAAAAGCATTAACCACAGTTCTTGGTCAGATCCTTGGGATACGAGGAGGGACCCTGAACTCAGAGACTGAGAAACACTCCAAGGATTGAAACTGATATCAGCTCTGATGTTTGACCAATCAGGATATTCATCGCCTCCGTTTTGGCATCAAACAAACAGGCTCAGCTTTTTTCCAAAATTTGGTGACATCTCATAACGCAGCCAGCAATTTGCAATGTCATTTCACTGTGTGAATTTGATTCCGACTGATGCTAAAATGTAGGTAAAGTGGGAGGAAATGACTCTGGAGAACAAAGAGGTAACAACTGTGTGTTTGTGTGGATACTGGGACCTGCATGTAAAACAATGGCAAACAAAAGGTGTAAAAAGAGGACTCCTCACGATGGGAGACTAATGGAACCAAAGTTACGCTTGATTAATTATCACAAATTGTGACCTCCCCCCCCAAAAAAAAACAAATGCAACAATAGTGCATTAGTGCTTTCTAGGCCCCATGTAATCTGAACACTGCTTGGGTCAGGGGGTCAAAGGTCTTGGTTACAAATTCCTGGGCAGATATTACAGTTGATGGGAAGAGTGTTTATGGAAAATAGAATTTTGGAGGGAAAAAGCCAAAGAAAGAACAGAATAAAAGAGACACTTGTTCTGTTAATGTTTGGTCTGTTGGTTTCTGGTCAGTTCTCTGTAATTCCTTTTAAATGTCATTTTCATGGCAAGACACACACACACACACACACACACACACACACACACACACACACACACACACACTCTGTAGGGCTTCCCCTTCGCTACAGGAGAGCCGAGGTTCAGTCTGTGAGCCAAAAAAGATTGTAAATTTCAAGTGAATTTCCTACAAAGACACACAGAAAACCTTGACCCTACAAACCCCAAGAGCCTATAAAAAAGGATTAGCAGGCTGAAGCCAGCGTGTGTGTGTGTGTGTGTGTGTTTGGTGCGTTCACGTGCCTTTGTGTTTGTTTTAGGCAGATGTTTTACGGCTCAGCATGCTGACATTGAAAAGGAGAGAGACGCTGAAAAACATCTCTGCAGGACGGACGGATGAGGAACGAGGGAGGAAGAGGAGGAGGAGGGGCAGGAGGAGGAGGAAGGAGAAACGTTCCCACCATAAATCAGAACCATAGACGCTCGACGAGAAAATATTCATCCTCAGCAAAAACCCAGTGATGAGGAGAAAGAACTGAGGCGACTACATGTGGAATTCACTCTGGAAAAAGGCCCAGCACTGAGCTGATGGGGGGCGGGTGTAACTGTGATGGTGGGCACTGAGCTGATTGGGAGGGGGTGTAACTGTGATTGTGGGCACTGAGCTGATGGGGGGCTGTGATGGTGGGCACTAAGCTGATGGGGAGGGGTGTAACTGTGATGGTGGGCACTGAGCTGATGGGGGGGGCTGTGATGGTGGGCACTAAGCTGATGGGGAGGGGGTGTAACTGTGATGGTGGGCACTGAGCTGATGGGGAGGGGGTGTAACTGTGATGGTGGGCACTGAGCTGATGGGGGGGTGTAACTGTGATGGTGGGCACTAAGCTGATGGGGGGGTGTAACTGTGATGGTGGGCACTAAGCTGATGGGGAGGGGGTGTAACTGTGATGGTGGGCACTAAGCTGATGGGGGGGTGTAACTGTGATGGTGGGCACTGAGCTGATGGGGGGGGCTGTAACTGTGATTGTGGGCACTAAGCTGATGGGGGGGAGCTGTAACTATGATGGTGGGCACTGAGCTGATGGGGGGGGTATGTGATGGTGGGCACTGAGCTGATGGGGGGGGTATGTGATGATGGGCACTGAGCCGATTGGGGGGGTACTGTGAAGTGTTTTCTTTACCTTCTCCCATTTATCTTTACAAGTTTGAACAATAAACAAAAATCTGACAAAAATTACCCGAAGAAGAAAAAGGAGAAGTTGTGTAAATCACTTCCATCATTACCATCACTGATGCCTTCTGTTAAAATTGAAAACGGTCCACCTGTGTTTCCTTGGCCCTAGTCACACACACACACACACACACACACACAGACCCACAGATGAAGCAACATTTAACCAGGCTGGACGTCTTCTGCTCTTTGACCTCCATCATAAATCATAAAGCTGAATCTCATCCCTGAATCATTGGTTTCCTGATCAACCAATGATATTTATGATCAACCTTAAAATGACAATTCATAGTGACATAAACTGTGAATGCATTTCAGCAGCTTTGGTCCTGGTGAGTTAAACCTGATGTTTGTATGTCTGTCTGAGCAGGTGTGTCTGTCTCTCTCTGACAGTATAATGACACTTCCTGCTTCCTGCCTGTTAACAAACCACCTCAGACTGCAGTGATGACTAAAGCAGACACACACACACACACACACACTGTGTTGATTGAGTCCTGCTCGCTGTTGAACAGGTTCAGCTGCTCGTCTACAGAAGTCAGACGCTCTTCTTTTTAGTTTCTCTCCAAACAGGATGAGGAGCATCAGGTAACCTTAACTGCAACAGGCATTTATTCAAAATATTTTCTTTTTTGTTTACATTTTCTTTAATCAGAAATATGTTCACAGAAATATGATTCACAGAAAAATCAATTAATCAATTTAGAACAGGCAGCTAGAACATTTCATTTAAGCTTTTAACCTAAAAGAATTCTCACAAAGTTTGCTTTATTCACATCGGGGGACGTCTGACATGTTTCTCCTTTGATACGATTGGTTTGGTTCCTTCCAGCCATTTGTCTCAATGATTTCAGAGGGAAATTTAAGTGTTTTTTTTTCAGTGGAAGCGCAGCAGGATAACTGTGAAATACTCACCCGACCCAGAGGGTCGTTTAAACCGTTGTGTCTTTTAAGGTTTGGTTTCGACAGCGCTGGATGCACACACACATACACATACACACACACACACAAACACACAGGAGATGCCAGATACAATCAGTCTGACTGGCCACAACCAAACACTGGGTTTCCCATCAGGCCAAGGGGCCGGCGGCGGTCTCAGACCGACAGGAAGCGCCAAGAGAGAGCGAGAGAGAGTGAGATCAGAGGGGAAGGCAGGTAAAGCTGAGGGCGAGGGATTCCGGGCTTTATTGGCACATCAACACCGACAGCCGTGAGAGGAAGCTGTTTCAGCGACAACCCGTAACACACACACACCCGCTTCATTAATCCGAGTCTCTTCCACGCGGGCGTCATGACGACCATCTGTCTGAGCCGCGAAGAAACATTTCAAACATCACCATCATCAGTGTTCTGTCACAATCAGAGTCTCTTAAGCACAAAACCAGTTCAATAGTACGAAACGCGTTAAAAGAGTCTGATTCGTTGATGAGGAGATTCTTCTCACATCAGGCCAGAATCCAAAAACCATCTTGGCCTTTATGATGCGACCGGGCAAGAGATTATGACCAGATCTCTGTTTTTGAATAAAACGCTATCCAAGTAAAAGTACTCATTATGCAGAAAAATGGTCCCAGTGACTGGTAATTATGATATTTAACATTATTTGGCCTAGTATCAACAACTTCACATAACTAGCTTAGCACATTGGTGTCCAACCTAGGGGTTGGGTCCCTTTAAAGGGTCACCGCATACATGTGAAAGGACATCAGATGATCAGTGGAAGGCACAAAAAAAACAAAATTCATCTTCAAATGTGCACTGACTTATCAACTGTTTTTTTAAATTTTATGATCATTTTAACTCCTTGGACTTCAAACACTTCAAACGCCTGAAAACCACCAGTTAATCTCTGGCAATTTCTGTTTCTCTTTTTAGGCTTATTACATTTTTTTTTTTTTTTAGGTAAAATCTTAAACTGAAAGTATCTGCAGCTGTCAGATAAATTTGGAAGAGTGAAAAGTACAAACTTTTCCTCTAGGGCGCAGTGGACTGAGAGTATAATGTAACATTAACTAGGAATACTGTACTTGAGTGCAGTGCATGAATAAATGTACTTAGTTCGGCTCTGCCCCAAGTCCGGCCTGCAGCTTCCTTCTTAAAATGCATTATTGATGCTCGGCGCACTCACCCTCAATTAATAAGTCAAACAAGTTCAGGATGCAGTTTCTCTTTTCACCCTTTTTCACACCAGCGGACGCTTCCGAGACGACCACCGCTAAAGAGGGATGGCGAGGGGCGCCACCTCCCGGGGTGATGGAGAATCAGTTCCCCGGGAGACCCGTGGCAAGTGGCGAAGGAATTTGATGCAAAGATGCACTCGTCAGACGGAAACATGCTAATTCAAGCGACATGCTGTTAGGGAAGAACCGCGAGGAAAAAGTTCAGTTCCATCTTGTCCTCCCGGCACCGGCGCATCTCGCAGGAAAACGGCAGCCAAGCGAAGAAGATGGTGGCTGACATTTACCCAGGGTCCACATTACACAGCTCGGGTTCCAGAAAGTCCTGACCAGGTCATTACACCGTTGGGATAATGTGCCGGCGGAGTGGAGTTTGTGGCTCCTGAAGGTTGACGTCAGGGAATTAAAAACCTTCGGTACTGACTTGGCTTCTTTGTCGCCACATTAAACAGAAAAAAAATCATGCTGAAAATCAAATGTTGTCCTTCCTCTCCCTGTTTCTCCGCTGTAAATGCAATAAATCCTCTCCTCAGCCCCCACATGTCCAACCTGCTCTGGGAGGAACAAACAGAGCGAGAGGAAAGTCACTGGTGGAGACAAATGTTTCTGCAGGTTGAAGCTGGAGTTTGACTGGGCATTTTTTTTGAAGCGGCTCTTTTTAGCCAGCGCGCTGAGCCTACAGTGGACAGTTGAGTGCGTTCGTCCAATCGGGTGCAGAAAAGGACCCGTACCTTCCGGCTCAAGCTGACCGGCGGAGGATCCGACGTTCGGACCGATCCCACTCTCGCATCTGTACATTCAATGTGTGGCTGCGGGCGGCAGCCTGTTAGCTCAGCATAAGGCAGAGCGGCTCTTAGCTCTACTTCAGGCTCAGAGAGAACCAGTCCTGTGTCTGGAACAGGATTATATTAGAGACACAGATGTCCTCTGTTTACCTCACAGCTCCAGAGCTTTGCCCCCACCCGTGTGTGTGTGTGTGTGTGTTTGTGTGTGTTAGTGTATACAGTATACATGTGCATTGTTCACATGGGCTGTCTAGACATGTGTGTGTCAGGTGAGGCATCATTTATAAATTCTCTCTCTCTCTCTCTCTCTCTACCAAAGCAGCTCAGAGTGACCCATCTCTCTCTCTGTCTCTCTCTCTCACACACACACACACACACGCTAATGTCGACCCACCCACACATCACCTCATCGCACACAAACACACAGACGGCCAGACAAACAGTATGACCTGGGAACGAACATACACACACACACACACACACACACACACACACGCACACACATGTGAGCCATGAGTAATTGTCTGAATCACCCTGAGAAAGTCAGAGAAAGTAAATGAACACACACTGTGATGTTTGTGTGTGTGTGTGTGTGTGTGTGTGTGTGTGTGTGTGTGGTAGATCTTGATCGAGTTCTGTGGTTCCGTTCAACCGGTTGGTTCTGGGTGGTCTGTGGACCTGTGGCTCTCTCCGAACCCACACTCACATGGGTATTATCTGGACCACCTGATGGTCGATGGGGGGGGGGCTGTAATTGGCTCAGGTAACTCACCTGAGGCAGAATGCCCCCCCTCCCACCAGCCAGACCATGACTGTTTGGAATGAAAACATGTACCCTCTTTGATAACAAGAAAAAAAATGCTATGGAGAGAGAGGCTTCAGTTATCTGCATGGGCTTTGATGTGTTTGACCTCTGACCTCAGCCAGACTGCAGGGAGATGGTCAGCAGCCCCCCAGACAACCGCTATTAGTCATGTCGTGTGGGTGGTGGTGGTGGGGTATTTCTGCGTCACACCCAGGCCAATGTAGACTGGCAGAAGTTAGTTCCTAGGGGGAATCCTAATGACGCAACACCACACACACACACACACACACACACACACACACACACACACATAAAGGCAATGAGGTAATGTGTGGGAGGTTGCTAAAATAAAGAGACAGCAGAGACATGCTGCTACTTGTGTCTTTATTACAGCAGGTACGGACAGCCAGGTGTGTGTGTGCCTGATATTACCAAAGGCCATACCTGTGTTATGTTTACCTGACAGCTCGGTTCATGGTTTCATAGCTCTCTTCCTTCTTCAACTTTAGCCCCAATGTTAAAGCTGCATCAATCTCTTTGTTCAGCACTAGGGGGCAGAACCAGGTAGTCTGTGTTATATGATCAGCCGACTTCGTTATCTGTAGTTCTTCCTCCTCGGATGAAAACAGAACAATCCACAGCGGCTTCCGACAAAGGTGCGTTTGTTTTCTTTGCCAGCATACTGCTGCAGTGCTGGACAAAACAGTTACTGGCCTTTATTCTGAATCACACACTGAAGCTGTAATCGAGACAGATCTGAGTCCAGGATTCCGTCTCTTTTAGCTCTGGATTTGGTCTCCACCAGCTCCTAAGGAAAACCTCTGGCTCTTTAACTGCTAAACGCTCCACTATGTTCACCAGCTAGTCTCACACTGGGTCTGTCAGGAGTTGGACTGAGGATGTTTACAGATGTTTGTCTCAAAACATCTGACACTGAACCCGATAGAAAACCAAAACTAGGAGATAAAAGAGGCTGAAAAGCACAGAGCTGCAGAGCTCCTATGTTAATGTTAAAATATAGACCTCAGAGTTGCCTTCTCCGCATTAGTCATTTAATCCTAATCAAAGGATGGTTATGTGGCCCAAGACATAAAATCTGTGCCAGTCAACTGCAAAGTAATGCAAATCCAGGACATGGAGGCTGGAAAATCCTCCAAAATTCTATATGGTGAATGAAAGGAGAAGGAGGAGAGAGGAGAAAACCGAAGTGGCAGCAGCTCCTGCTCATAACTACCCACAGGAGACGCCTGCCGCTCGACTCGATCTTCGATCCGAAAACAGCTCGACACTGCGGATCCCCTGATCAGTCGCCTCGTGCTCGTCGACCTGCTCGGCTGCACCTGGAACGTAGGGATCTAAAACCGTGACACACAGGAAACACCCGGAACACAACCATCACGATATAAAAGGAAGATCTCATAAGTTAATATCTCATGTTACAATACTATGAGAAGAAATGTCAGTTTAATAAGAGTTTTGAAGTCAAATCAAACAGCGGAGAAAAACGGTTTCCTGACTTTGGGGATTTTGTAAAGTTTCTTTCAGCATGAGGTCTTTTGGACTTTATACAAGAACACACACACACACACACACACACACACACATGGGTTCATTCCTGGAGGGATGTGTGTTGTTGTCCTGGTGTGTTTACTGCTCCAACAGTAGCCTCTGACTCCAGACCACAGAGGCTTTGGCGAGCAGAGACTCTGACTAACAACGACTTTAACCGCTCACTGACGAGCCTGAGTTAAAGGGACATTCTGCAACGTTTCATCCGAGGGATCGTTTTAGTGACATTACAGCGATGTGTCCGTGCTGTCACTTCTTTGTCAGCCCGGCGACTCCCAGATTTTCGGAATTTTTCAGGGCAGGTCCGGCCGTGTGTATTTACTGGAACACTCCACAATTCCAGCCCCTTGAATGACAGGGCAGTATATCTGCAGGTGTGTGCCCAGCGCTGACTCGGCCTTTGTGCTCATGGCTCTAGTTTTGCTGCTGACAAACGCAGTTTACAGTTATATGTCTGTGTGTGCGTGTGTTTGTGTGTGCGCGCATGCGTGTTGGCTATGGGACAATTAAAACTGCAATTTTCAAACACTGTTAACCACTGAAGGGAAAAACAGTCCTCACGAAAGTCAGTGCAAAGTCGCTGTGGTGAAGTGTTGAAAAGCTGGAGCTGAAAATGAAGCGACGGGATTCAGACGGACTCACTGAGACCAGGTCCTCTCAGCAGCAACATCCCACATTATCAGACGACATGAACCTGTATAACGGAACAGGAGCAGGTGTCTGGTCAGAGCGGCATTTCAGTACACGTCAGTCAGTCCACCTCTCTGGTCCCGCGGGATGAACCGGAACGGCTCCGGTGCCCCTCTCATCTGGCGCCGCCGTCATGGTTGGTGTCTCGATTCGTCCAATTCCTCGGTCCAGACCAGAGACATTACCCATCAGCCTCAGCCGGGCCCACGTCTTTACTGCTAATCATTTAACGTTAACGTGTTGCTCGCTAAATTATAACATGGTGAACGCAGGAGCACATACACACACACACACGCACGACAGACCTTTCACAGGTGTAAAGACCTAATATGAAAACTTGTTCAAAATGACTGCAAGTGGCTGTGGCCTGTGTCATTATGATGTTGGACTTTTATGAAAAGCCACTGAGCTGTGTCATCTCTCTGCTTGAAATAAAAACTAGCTGATGAAAATAACCAAATTTGGTGTGTTGGTGTATGCGTTTGATGGAAGAGTAGTGTATTTTTGACGATTTGATGGAGTAATTCCTTCAATTTTCTCCTTCAGGAGACAACAAAAGCAGCCTCTTCCTTCTTGCATGCATAAGTGTGTGTGTGTGTGTGTGTGTGTGTGTATGTATATATATATATATATATATATGAATCTGTGTGTTTGTGTTCTGTATGTGACTTAATTATGTGGATTTTTGTGGGGTGTGTACTTATGTCTGCATGCAATATTTTGCCTGTGTGACTGAACTCTGTGTATGTTAGTGTGTGTGTGTGTGTGTGTGTGTGTGTGTGGGTTCCACAGCAGAGCGTGCAGTCATTACCCACCGTGAGTCATCTCTGGTTGAAGCTAAAAAACAGTCCAACACAGGAATTTCCAGATCAGCTCGGTTTGGTTGTTTCCCTCCCAGAATCTCTTTGTCTCCTCAGCTGGAAAGAAAGAAAGAATAAAAGAAGAAGGAAGAATAAAGAAAAAGATGAGTAAGAACAAGAAGAACAAAAAGAACAAGAAGAAGAGAGCAGGAGACTAAACATTTAACTGGGCTTCAGTTTTTCTGTGGAACAAAATAACCCAAACTGAAGTGAACTCACAGCCTCAAGGTGAAGTTTATCTCATAGAATCAACAAATTATCAGCTCAGTAATCTTTTTTCTGTTAGTTTACTTAAAATAAATAAAATAGTTTGTCATTTGTTCAAAAAGAAAACAGGACATTCCTGTCCTGCGTCCATCTGCAGGGATTTTATTTGTTACACATCATGCGAAAAAAGGACCAAACCTGAATAGGAAGTTTTATCTTGATGTTTTTATTTAGTGAAGCCAAACAGTCTCAGACTCGCCCACCGGATCTTCACCGGACTCTTCAGGGTTTCATCATCCCTGACTTCATGCCGGTTGAGAACCGGACCAGGGTCATGGTTTTGCGCTCTCGTCCGTGAGTCCCTGTAAAGGAGACAGGACCGGACAGGGACGGGGATTGGCCTGTGAGGCTCAGATCGGGGATAAAACACCCTGGTTTCCATCGGGTCTCGGCGGCTCTTAGATCTAGGCTCAGTTTCGGAGGAGCTATTCACTGAATCACACTGCAACCTCTGAAAAATCTCAGCTAGCGAACCCTCGAGTGATGTGTACATCTGACGCTAGCCGCACGGCACTAGCCGCACGGCGCTAGCCACAGGTCAATACACCAGGGGTTAGCCCGTTGACCCGAGCTCCGGTCGGAGTAAACACATATACAACAGGGGTTCTTGGCATGTGAGGCGGTTGCAGGGGTCTTTGAAGAGGGCCCTGAGGTCCTGGAGCTGGTTCCAAGGGGTCCTTGAGAATGCTGTAGAGGTCCTTGATGAGCTTCCAGAGGTCTTTGAAGATATTTGGTGGGTCCTTAAGGAGGTTGTAGGGGCTCTTAAGGAATGATGTGTTCGAGGTGCGGTCGTTATCGAGGGGCTCCAGATATCTTTGAAGACATGTGACTGAACTGTAAGGAGGCTCTGGGGTGGGTTCCAGTGGTCTTTAAGGAGGCTGAAGCGGATCGGCTGGCACCATGGCTGCAGCGTCGCCCTGGTTACCTGCAGGCGAACAGAGCAGGGGTCAACTCGCTGACCTGAACGACGGCAACCTTGGCGAGCGTCATGCGGCTCGGCGAGGCGTTGTGGATCAGAGTGGCGGCAAAGACGGATTCACGTTTAAACAGAGCTGACAGATGCTCTCAAACACAACATGGCTGCCAGTTTCAACACAACATATCTTCACAAACGTCTTTCCACTAATCAGCAGGTTTCAACACTGTGTGTGTGTGTGTGTTAATCCCTGGTATTAAGTGTGTCTAGACTGCAGTGTCTCTGCAGTCTCCTCCTCCTCTATTCCCACAGTCGGTCTCTCACCGGACCACAAATATGACACCTTCAATGCACCTCCTCTTCCTCCTCCTCCTCTCCTGTTTATTCCTCTATCCATCCTCTACATCTTACCCTTTGCTGTCCTCTCCTAACACCTTTTCTTTTCCATCCCTCTAGCTCCTTTCCTCCTTTCCTCATCTAATCTATTAACTGTTCTCCTTTACTTGCCCTCCCTCCCTCTCCCCTTCCTCTCCTATTTTCCTCCTCTGCTTTCCTCCCATCATCTCCTCTCTATTCTTCTTTTATCCTCCTCCTTACTCGTCTCCTCTCTCCTCCCTTCCTGTCCTCTCTGCCCTTTCCTTTTTTCTTCTTTCCCCCTTTTCCTCCTCTCTTTTCTTTTCTCAGGCTCTTTGTCTTCTCCCCCATCTTACCTCCTTTTTCCTCTTCCTTCCATCTACTCTCCTCCTCTAATTTCCTGTCCATGTCTCTTGTTTCCTCCTCTCATAACTCTTTTTCTCCTCATTTCCTCTTTTCTTTTCATTTTATCCCTTTCACTTCTCCTTTCCTCCTCTCCTCTTCTGGGTTCTACTGTCCTCTCCTCTCCTCCTCCTTTCTTTTCTTGAGCACAGTTCCATCATCTCCAAGCACTGACTGTCTTCCTCATGGTGTGTTTTCTCCTCTGCCATCTTGAATCTCAAATGTCTGACTGTCTTTGAATGCAACAACCAAAGAAACTCTTGATTGAAAAAAACCTCCAGGTTGGTCCTTTAAAGTCCACACAGAGATCAGCATGAATCAAATTGGACACATCTGGTGAAAGTCAGCTGGGTAAACCTCAAGGGTGTCAGCTGACCCAGTGCTGTGATGTCATCCAGCCTGATGATGTCATCACACCGACCGCTGTTTTTATTTTTCTCCAGTTTTTCAGATCAGATTTCAACTCGTGTTGCCAGCGGGTGAAGCGAGGTGAAGCGTCCCGTCTGACCCTTCGGCTCCACACACAAACTGCAGAAAATATGCAGAGTAACTAAAGCATGCAACACACACACACACACACACACACACACACACACACACGCACACACACACACACACACGCACACACACACACACAAAAAAACACAAACACACACACATACACACACACAGTGATGGTCTCTGCAGATCTCTATTTTGTTGCTTCCTGGTGGGAAAGTTTCCAGCTGCAGAAAGTTTCCAGCTCTTGTTGTTTGGGGGATTCCTGCAGAGGATGGAAACAAAAACCTTGGTTCGTTTCCAGAATGAGATCCGCTCTGTCGTTCGAAACACTGAGCGGGACAATCGGGACCGAAGGGAGCCAAAGTGTTTCAGGCCTATTGATCCATCACTCAATATTGATACCTTCTCACATCATTATGATCCGATCAGCTAATCTCCAGAGTTCGACCTCCAAACTCTCCTCGAGAAACCACGCTGATGTTTCAGCTGCTCGTACTCAACTCCAGCAGGAAAAGCAGAAAGTCGGCTGTCAAACCGGTTGTTAAAAGAAACGAGGGTCAGCGACGGAGAGGTCGGAGGTCGGAGGCCGAGCAGGCTGTGAATACTGGTTTAGTCTGTCTGAGACAGACTGGACCACAGAACCGAACCGAGAGAAGGAGGAACACTGAGCTACCAGTGGATTAACTGTGAAACTACCACAGCAGGCGGGGGCGGGGGTGGGGGCTTCCTTAACCGTAAAGACGGCGAACAGACCGAGCAGAGCAAAACATCGGACTGTTGGAACCGCCGTTTCACAGCCTGCTCCAAGAACTCGGCAACTGGACAAAGATTAAAAGGGAAGACGGCATTTTCTGGAGTTTTCAGACCTTAGGTACGTCCCTGCCCCCTGGCCCACATCAGTAAATTTTGCGGGGCCCTCAGGATCCCCCTCGTTGTGTTTTGATCTGGCTAATAATACCGCGTTACCCAGCAGTCAAAGAAAATTACAGCCGCCGTGGCTCCAGCTCTAGACTGATGGGTCACGGCGGAGGTAGGAGGCGACTACAGCTCCAGGCCTCGCCGAGCGTCCGAAACCGGAGCGGCACCTCAGCAGTCCCAGTCCGATCCGCGGGGCCGAAACGGGGGAGGAATGTAACCGGCTCCGGTCGGCAGCACTGGGGCCAGTGTCAGATTATGCCGCAGCCCTGGATCAGTCTAAGACCTGGAAGGGGCCTAAGTTTAATGGAAACAAAGGACACCGATGTTTGAAAATGAAACGAGAGGCCGTCAATGACCGGCGGTCATGACCTTTGACCTTTAAACAGTAAATAGTAATGGCTGCTATTTGCCTCTGCGGGGCGGAACAGACGAGGGGGGGTGGGGGGGTCACTGTCCTCCGAGACTGACTATTATTATAAACAGAAGAAGAGGAGGGTGACTGCCAAAGTCCCACTCTGTGATCTCCAATCCATCTTCAACTGAACACAAACAGATGGTTTTCCACCGCAGAGTGGAGAGAACACAGGGAGACAGGGAGAAAGACAGGCAGGGAGACAAGCAGGGAGACAAGCAGGGAGACAAGGAGGGAGACAGGAAGACGGTCAGGAAGGGAGACAAGCAGGGAGACAGGCAGGGAGAGAGGGAGAGAGACAGGCAGGGAGGCAGGGAGACAGTCAGGGAGACAAGGAGGGAGACAGGTAGGGAGAGAGATAGACAGGTAGATGGTCAGGAAGGGAGACAGGCAGGGAGACAGGGAGAGAGACAGGTAGGGAGACGGACAGGAAGGGAGACAGGGAGAGAGATAGACAGGGAGACAGGCAGAGAGACAGATAGACAAGGAGATGGACAGAGAGGGAGACAGGCAGAGAGACAGACAGGGAGAGAGATAGACAGAGAGGGAGACAGGCAGGCAGGGAGACAAGGAGAGAAGGACAGGGAGAGAGACAGCGGGGGAGACAGGCAGGCAGGGAGACAGGGAGAGAAGGACAGGGAGCGAGACAGACAGAGAGACAGGCAGGGAGACAGGCAGGCAGGGAGACATAGAGGGAGACATGGAGGGAGACAGGGAGGGGGACGGACAGGCAGAGAAACAGACAAGGAGAGAGACGGGGAGAGAGACAGATGAGGAGAGAGACAGGCAGGGAGACAGGGAGGGAGGGAGACATGGAGACAGGCAGGCAGGGAGAGAGATAGACAGACAGGGAGACAGACAGGCAGGGATACAGTTGGGGAGACAGAGAGGTGGGTAGACAGGTAGGGAGATATATAGAAACAGAGAAATAGACAGGTAGATAGACAGACAGGAAAAGACTTATCTGATGAATTAAGAAATGAAAGGAAAGATGAAAAAGGAGGAAGGACGATGAGAGAAGGAAAAAATTTTGACAAAGCAAAGTGACCAAAAAAAGGAGAGAAAGATGAAAACAGAAACTGAGAGGGAAAGAAAAAAGGACAGAAAGAAGTGAGGCAGAGGAAGAGAGACAGAAGAGTAATGAAGTGGACAGACAGAGAGCGGCAGTGAAAGTAAGAGATATGTAAACTACTCCAGTTGTATTTACATGACAGGTGCCCGGAGAGGACAAACAGAGCTTTGCTTTAATCCTTCACTTCATAAAGAGGACATGTGGACATCGTCAGCGTCCTGCAGCGAGCTCACGCCTCTTGCAATCACACACACACACACACACACACACACACACACACACACACACACACACACACACGGTTCGCCTCACCTCGGCTCACGGCCTTTAAACTTCCAGACGTCAGTGTTGGAGCCCAGGCGGCGGCTCTGGTTTCGGCCTGGTCGGTCTCCGGTCCTTGGGCTTCCCGTCGCCTCCTTACTCGCAGGTGGTCGTTGGTCTAGGTCCGTTTCTCGAAGGTGTCCGGCTCAAACTCTCAGGTCACGTTGCTGCGCAGTTATTCTGAAATCGGTCACTTTGATATAAAGTATGAGGCATAGTTATTAAACTAATGGTGTGAACGGGCTGATCTGAATTGTGGGTTCAGTTTGGGCTCAGAGTAACTGGTCAAGTTCTCATTCATTTATCACGAAAACAATCAGAAGATTAATCCATAATGAAAACGACCGTTAGCTCGGGTTTTAAATAGAACAGTTAAAATCATCTGCACCTCAACAACGGGACACTATGGCATGTTTATGTTTAAAAGTGAGATATCACAGCAGAACAATACTTTCAGGTTTAATACTTAGAGTCCATTTTCCACTAAAAACTTATAAGGTTTTGCAATGCAGGACGTTCATATTTACAGTGGTTTTACAGGATCTTAGGACTTCCTCCACCGCCGCTAGTGTCTAAGCGCTTCCTGTCCTCTTTACTGGAAACCAGATGTTGGAAACGAGGGGTCGTCTTATAATCGGGGTCGTCTCGTATTCAGACCGGTGCAGCAGAAGGGGCTGACCCTCCTAAAAAAAAAAAAGAAAGAAGGAAGGTGCTGAGGATCGGCCCCCCAGGGAAAACGGGCCGTCCTTCACTGAATTCAACTTTAATCGTGCCTCAGCTTAATATCTGGAAACATTCAAGAAAAAGAAACCTCCCTCCACACACACACACAGACAAACACACACACACAATCTGAATTCAGGTGACACAGGGGACAAGAGGGTTAAAACTAAATGTTGGACTGTTCCTTTAAAATTCATGAGAACTGTTGGGAGGAAAAAAAGTACATGGTGAAAGAGCGAAGGAATAAAAAATACAGAGTTATGAATGAGAGGGGAAAAAAGAGGGGTGTGTGTGTGTGTTTGCGTGTGTTTGCAGCCCCAGTAATGGAAGCGTATGAGTCCACTGGGGAAGCTGAGTCATTTTTCTCTCTGGCTGACCTGTTGGTGTGTTGCAGGTCTGGGAAACACATCGGAACTGACAGCCGCCACAGACAAAAGGCCTCATCCTGATCACACACACGGCCAGAGGCACTGTCTACAAGAAATGGCATCAGAGACTGAAACATTAGGATGAACGGAAAAAATCTTAGATTATAAAAAGAATATATATATGTATATATATATATATATATATATATATATATATATATATATATATATATATACATATATACATACATATATATATTTATACATATATATATATTCCTCCTCGGACAACAGGAAAGATGGCAAATGTAAAGAAAGGAAAAGGTCTGGAGAGGAAATGATTGGAGAAAGAGAAAAAAAAAAAAAGGTGGAACGGACAAGAAAACAAATCACAGCATCAGTGATCGGCCGCCGTCGATGAGCCGGGTGAGCACTCCTACACTGACAGGTGAGATGTCCGGTGAGGAGCAATGAGTGAGGGTAGGCAAATCGACAGAATTAACATCTTTCAGAAACACACAACACCTTGTTTTTTCTGTGTGTGTGTGTGTGGGACAGAATCGCTGGGGTTTCTCGGGGAAGAGACGAGGGCCTGTACTTCCAGTGAACTCAGTGGACCGGGACCAGATCCAGTGGACGGCCCAATGACACCACTACACATGTGAATCTTTTCACTTTAAAAAGTGGTTTTGGCCTCAGGCTGCTCTAACGCCCTTTACTGATCCAAGCTGAATCAAAAAATGCCAAACGAAGCAACGAACTTGTTGGCGTTTTTGAACGACATCCCGTCGACTGAACTTAATCCGGATCTGTCGTTGTCTTGTACTGGGTCACGCGGAGCCCTAGGTCAGCATCAGCCCGTCGTACGTCGGCTGCCGCTCGGGCAGAGGGGCGGTCTGCGATCGTGGAGCCATCATGTGCTTTTATTTCATATTAACTCACCTTAGCGCCCTTCCTGCGAGTAGTGTAACAATGGAGAACCATCACATCATTGAATGTTGGTTTAAATGACAGTTACACCTCCAGTGGGGAATCGATTCTGAATCAATTTATGTCGCAATGAATTGGCTTCAAGATAAACCGTGAGACTCAGTAAGTTTCTTACCCCGAACTTTTATGGTTGTTTGTGTCTTTTAAGGGTTTTTGTTGGATCTCTGGCAGCTCTGTGTATGTGTGTGTGTGTGTGTGTGTGTGTGTGTGTGTGTGTGTGTGTGTGTGTCCACTCCGACACCAAACAAACCTGACCCTCCTGCCTGAACAGTTCATCTGTGAGAGCCTCACACATAATGAGCCTGTGTAGGGCTGATGGTCTGTAATCACAACAAGAGCCGAGCTTCTCCAACGCCTTCGCAAACGCGACCAAACCACTGGGAAAAAAATACACTGGCTGAACACACACACACACACACACACACGCTCGCCCACCAGCAGGACGTATGGGAAGGCTTCCATATTCAACAGACATTATGTAAACAAATGCCACTGCCCTTATATTTATGTAACTCCCCGGGGTGACTCACCACATGTACACACACCTCGGCACTCACCGACAGCCTGGGTGAAGCGGCGCTTTTCAGGGACATGAAGTCCACCCGCATTTCTCGGGCCTCTTTCAGGGGCCCGCTGCCTTGCTCAGGGGCCCGGATGCACGGACTCTAACCGGCGACCGTCCAGCTCGCTGCTGCTCATCAAGCTGCACTCAGCCACAACACTCGTCCCATCGGATTACTTGCAGGTCAACATCCACCGGGAGATGCAGGGTGACCGAAGCTTATGCCGACTTCACCGACTGTCGCAACTCAGTCATCGTTGGGGTCACAACAAGTGTCGTCACGGGGAGCGAGTTTGAAACGGCGAGCAGCTGTCGGAGGAAAACGTCAAGCCTCAGGAGATATAACGACGTCTCTGTGAGGTGTTCTTAAAGGTCCGTGTCTTCAGCGATGACCAATGGGTTCGAGCCATCAGGAGGGAAGGCGGTGAAGGAAACCCTGGCACACTGTTCTGGGATCTGCTGACTATAAGGAAACTACGGAGCAACTCCGGGGTGATGCCAGGTGTCAGAGTTTGAGGCTGAACCGAACCACGGCCTGTTGTTTGCAAGGCTGCTCCAGACCCTCGTGGTCCCTGCTGGTCACGGGTCAGCTGTCAGAGCGGAGAGGACCTCCCATGTGGCGGCCGGAGCGGTCAGGCCGTGATTACCGATGACAGAGGTCGACGTGGTGGGAGCGGCGAGCGTCGCCTTGGTGACGCTGTGCTGTCCGACACCCACACGCACTCGTGTGAGTATGCGTGAGTTTGCGTTGATGTGGGCTCACGACGGAGATTCTGCAGCCGCAGTGATTCATACACAACATGATTGTATGGGGAAGCGAAGGTGTGCGTGTGTGTGCAGTTGAATCAGATGAAAGATAGACGGGTGGTAACAGCCTGACCAACCCCAAGTACCCACCCGTCCAGCGGGAGAGTAACACACAGCAAGACACCTTTGGTGAGATGCCAGATCTAGTTCATCACAAATATTGTACGTGTGTGTGTCTGTGTGTGAGTTGGTTTTACAGTTCCGGTGGTTTCTCTCTTGGAGGCGGGACTAGCTGACAGATAGGATTTACAACCAACCAATTAGACAGCCCCGAAGGTCTACAAGTGGCCAATTAGAGGCCGCAGCTGATATATTATCCTGAACACACCTGTTCTCACCTCAGCCAATAAGATGACACCGAGCAGACTGCAGCCTTTGTGTGTGTGTGTGTGTGTGTTTGTATGTGTGTATCTATGTTTTTCTGGTCTTATGGGGACTCTCATCTGCTGCTCATCTGTTCAGAAACTCCAGTTGCTGGAAGCTGCACACACATTGCCTATCAGAGATGTCAATCACAAGGGTTGTTACCTGCTGGCCAATGAAACAGTTGCATTTCATCCATCCCGAGGGAACAAGCCTCTGGGGAGGACCCGGGCCGATTTCTGGGGCCACCAGCAGAACTGAAAAAGATCACGGCAACAAACAACCAGAGTTTCCTTCATTTTGTTGAAAATTATGTATTGCCCTGACAAAACGTGTTTGAGTTGTTTTAAATTAGTTATAGTGTCTCCAAAAACATAAAGGTTGTTTTATTCTTTGGTCTGTTCCAGAGTCTGACTTGGTTTTTGCAGATCCCTTGGTTTGGTTCTGAATAAGCGCGTCCCCCAGTCCTGCAACAGGGAACTGCCATTTTTATACCTTACTTTTTGGACAGATTAAAAAACATCAAGATACGAGATATTAATCAGTGAGAGTCAGAGGTACTTGTATGTGGATTTTGTTGCATCTGGACAGAGCCAGGCTAGTTGTTACCCACCTGTTTCCAGTCTTCATGCTAAACTAAGCTAAGATAAGCTAAGCTACGCTAACCTGCTCTTGGCTGCAGCTTCACAGAGTGGGATGAGTCTGAGGAGAATTTCATTTCCTACCATCTCTTCCTTACTTTTGGTTGTTTTCTGGGAGTGGGAAAAAACCCACAGCTTTTACATTTACAAATAAGTCATTTTGGTAATTAGTTGAATTACATCAGTTCTATTAGCATGAATAGTAATAATGATAAAAACATTTTTGTAATGAAAGTAGAAAACCAGGAAACTTCATTGACACCCCTGGTGGAACGGAGGAGTAATGGATGAATAAGGGGGGGCTGTGTTTTCCTGCTTTTCATACAAACTGTAACTGGTTTTGACTGTTTGGCAACACAATGGGGCATTTTGGGGATTCCCTCCTTTCTTTTTAGAGAAAACGTTGTCCAAAAGAAAACATCTGACTGTCTGCACTCTGATGACCTTGTCTGATCTTTCAGAAATTCACCCTCCACATCTGTGTTTCATAATGTGCATTAACAGGGAATAAACAAAGTCTCTGATTCACCCACATTAACTGACCAAACCCCAAAGACAATGTGTGCAGACAGCTGATACCTGGGACAGGCCTGTTTTGAAATGCTGGAAGATAAAATGTTTTTCTGGAACTTCTGTTTTTGCTGATTTCACTCTTCTGATGCTTTTGATCCATTTTTATGGCCCCAATGAAAATTCAGTGTTCTCATTGATCATCGACGCCGACACCTCAACCCTTCCTGAACCTCAAAAGGGGGAGAAAGTTCAGCCAAGCTGATCAATCCTTTCAAAAAAGATTCTTAGCTTACTGAGAAATGTCTGATGTTAACAGGCGATTATCCTGATGGATTTCAGCTTATTTGGCCCAAGAGTGGGCTCAAGTTGGTGGCGTCGGACCAGCTTTGGGTCAGTCCCAGCATTGGACCAGATCAGTGAGGACGGACTGATCCAATTAAGCCCTGTTCACACATGCACACCCAAAACCTGCAAACCTGTCTGTATATACTGATAATACTCTGCTCTATTTCGGTGCCACTCACCGATGTGAATCAAGTTACAAATGTCTGACATACGTTATGTTTTGATTCCCTGAAACAGAGGCGTGGCATCCTTTCTGCTCCTCCCACCCCTGTAAAATAACTCATAACTAAATGGAGGAAAGGCTTTGAAGTTCTCAGTGAGGAAACTTCAACCAAGACATGAACAGGCTTTACCTCAGAAAATGAACTTTTTCACTGTGCACCAGTTAGATGCATAACTGATCACAGCTGGGAAATGAAATCTGCTACAATAAGCCATATAATTGACATGAATGTACACTGTTATTACAACTTTAATTACAGAAGTGTTTATCGGAATGATGTCACTATATACCCTAAAGATGTATTTATGCTTATTTGTCACAGGAGACGGTCTGTGCGATGGCGGCGAAGGAGGAGCAGGAGCTGGAAATACGACGCTACCGTGTCGACCAATAGCAGCTCTTGCGGTCTGCGTAGCAGCGATGGTAGTGACAATTTTTTGGGAGGTGAACGTCAGGGTACAACAAAGGTTCAATGAAGAAGCATAAATTGGACCTAAAATATACAGCTGATAACAGAAAGAGAAATCACCTTCGTGAGATCTGGTTATCATAACCATTTTGATTGTACCATCCTCAGTTCATTGGCTTCATTGAGTATTTTCCTTTGAAGTTAACTGTGAAAGTTAATATGTGAGCCAAATATTACTGGGTCATAATTTATGATAAGAGTTTTATTGTGAGGATGGAGGTAATAAAACATCATTTGTTAAACCGCGGCACTGATTTGAGCTGATGCTGCGCATCCTCCGAAAGACGGTGGTGAAAATGATTCTGCCCTTTCAGTGTGGGTCAAAAGAGGTAAAAGAAAAAAAAAACACCCACTGACAGGCAGAGTAATCATCAGAGCTGCACCTCCCTGTGCGGCGGGTCAACGGCGGACATGTACTGCCTGTCATGCGTAAACGAGCGCAGCAGCCTCCGTGCAGCGACGGACAACGTGTCCAGACTGCTAACGAGAACAAACAGACAGAGCAGAAACAAACAGAAGAACAAAGAGAGAAGAAAACATGGAGGGATTCTCTCATCCGTCCACACCCGCTGCCTGACATTTCTCTTCTCTCCAGACACAGCTGCTGAGATCTGGCCCAAGACGAGCACGCACACACACACACACACACACACACACACACACACACACACACACACACACACACACACACACACATACACAGATAGCATCACGCCCCTAATTTCCCATGGTGCATTGTAAACAGAACACGCCCGTCCGCCTGTGGCAACACTTCAGACAACACGCACACACACACACAAACACACACACACTCATCCAAACATTGATATATACATAACACACACACACACACACACACACAAACAGTTAAAGCTCATCCAGACACAAAAGGCTCATGGGAACGGCGCAGTTTTATGACCCACAATGCCTTTGGATGACAGTGGAGTCTGGTGACTGACCTTAAAGGACCAGACTGACACTGGTCCAGGATGTGTTTAGCTTTGCTCCGTACAAAGGCTGGAAACAAAGACTAACTGTTGGCCGGGCCGGATCGCCGGACAAAGGAATGCACCTGCCAGCGTCAACGCGTCCGCCCCAATTTACGGGCCCGTTGTTAGGACGGCGCTCGGCAAATGTCATGGCGGTCTCGTCTGGGTTTGAAAATTTCATGTGAAAATCTGACCCGATCTTTTCCACGCTGCATTGGAACAAAAGGCTCGTTTACCATGGGGTCCAAAAATAAGATTTACTGTGAAATGGCAGATTTCTCATGTAGGAGATTAAGGTATTTTAAAACACTTTCCAGAGTCATAACTCAGTCACATGTAAACACACAGACACAATGCACATTTCTCTGGAGTCTATGTGACATACACTTTCCAAAGATTGTTATCTATGAAGTTGATTGCATATAAACCTTATAAATATGCTTAAAATCAAGGAAAAAAAGACTCTCCTCATAGCTGCAGAACTCCATTCAGAATCCTGCTGTTTTTGGGTTTCCTCCAGAGTCTCAGTGATCCAGTGACAGTTGTCTGTTCATCCATGGCTACACTGCAGACAGGAGCTGGGCACTGCTGGTTGAGCTGCTGTTAATGGAGATAATGGGTCCATGTCAGACTCTGGGAGCTCCAGGCTACATCTGCTGGAAACCATGAGTGATCACTGCAAATTTTATGAAAATACCGAGGGCACATGAGTCATTTTGCTCCAAAATGAGGTCTCAGACAGGTGAACTATCTCTGTGTCTCTTTAGCCTTGAGGCAACAAAAACCTATTAACATTCAAAGTTGCAGGGTGGCATGAACTCGGGGCTCCGAGGATGGGACCGGGTCGGACAGGACCGGGTCGGACAGGACCGGGTCGGACGGGATGAGGGTCGGACGGGTCCACTTCCGATGGGACTGAGTTGCACGGCTGCCACTGAACAAAACAGGCCATTTGAATATAAAACAATAGAGGCTGTAATATTTAATATTTAGCAGCTGTGAATTCCATCACAGTGTGTCCTGTGTTGTAGCAGCATGACCAGCCTGTCAGACCGCACTGAGGGCAGGACAGACCCCAGGCAGTAGCAAAAGAGATCCTCTCAGATAGTTTCGAGATGGGACAAACGATTCTGGTAAGGCATCGCCATCCGTCTTGATGTATTTCTGTCTTGAAAAAAAGGCTAAAAAACTACTGAAATTTCCATTGGCTCTGTCACTACTAACACATTTGTTTGTCTAGAAGGGGAAATACCTTACTACCTTCTGCACAGGGAGGTCAAAGGTCGGGGGCTCAGTGTCTTGCTCGAGGACACACTGCAGCAGGACAAAGCCTTACCGCCGCCATCGAGCCCTGAGAGGGGAAGTCGGGAAAATCATTTCACACACGGAGGGAAAATGAAAAGCAGGAGACGGTAAAATAAAATCCAGATCTGCTTTAAACTTTTATTTCTCCAGAGAGAGCTGACCGAGCTCCACCCTGCTGCACACACACGTCAGTCCGTTCAATCTAAAATCCTCATCGACAAAACATTTTTCATATTAATCGTATTTCTTTCTTTCGTCTAACTGGTCCCCCTGGGTTCAAAAGAACGTCTGATCTCAGGTGAAGGCTCATTAATCTGAGCAGACAGCTTCTCAGCACTTCCAGAGGTGATGAAAGAAGTATTTACATCATTTATCCATCTAAAGGCATCAATACCGCAGCGTAAAATCACTCCATTACAAGCTGAGGCTCTGCAGTTCTACTGAAGTTCTACTCAAGTAAAAGTACCGAAGCATCAGCAACTAATTTTACTTAAAATACTGAAAGTAAAACTACCGTATAATTGACCCAGCGTGTAGACAGTGTGCTATCACGCCACTCACTTTAATGTGCCCTGTGGTGTTTACTCTGCCGGTGACTTCTGTTCCCTGAGTTCATCCTTAAAGGGAGAAAAACCTCACGAGAAGTGCTGCCTTTAAAGACGAACTTGGGGGAACCTTCCCTCCTTGCTGCTGCTGCTCCAAAACCAGCATAATCGGTCACACACAACCCCAAATGTGAGCCAGAACACACACACACACAAATCAAGAAAAAAGAAAAAGTCATCTGACGACCGTCACAAGCTGGAGGAAGAAACTTCCCAAGATATAGTGAACCACATGAATCCTTTCTGCCTGATTGACAGTAGAGATAATACTGTAGAGTAAATCACTGCTCCTAAATGTATTCAGTAAGAGTAGCATAGTCATAGCACAGAAAATGATCCCAGTCTAATACTGTTATTATAAGACACCATTTTATTACCTGATTGTTATGACCGATCATCAATGTGAAGGCTGCATTTGGCTGTTTCATCCGCAACACTGCATCATAAGCTATAACTTATTTTACCTGTGGAAAAATCCTTAAATTGTAAAATAACAAGTGACTGAAGCCATTGGATCAACATGGCGCAGTAGAAGTTTGCTAAACACCAAACTTGGAGATGCTCAAGTAGAGTACGAGTAAAGGTACTTAGTTACTTTCCAGCACTGATCAGTTCTCCTGAAGGCTCCAACTGCTCTTTTCAACGTCATATGCTGTAATGTCCATCGCTTAGGTATGTGTATACATTAGCATAAACACACACACTCACACACACACACACATGGACCTGTCTATTAAAGCAGTGGAAATGGACCACGACAGTTTCCATCCAGCTCATGCCTGAACTTTGACCTCAGAGCTGAATGTGTGTGTATGTGTTTATTGGTTAGTGTCCCCTCCAGCTGCAGAGCTCACACCCGGCACACATGGAGACCATTTACACACACACACACACACACACACACACACACATTTACACTCTGTGTAACTGATATTGTAAATACCTTGATCACATAACCATTATGTAACAGGACATGTTCACTAACACACACACACACACACACCCTCAGGTCAGTGATCTTGTGCTTTGACACATCCTGTCTGTATGTACATGCTGTGTGTGTTTGTGTGTTTCGCATTGTGATAAATCCAGATGCAGCAGAGGAAGTCGTGATGTCTCCGTTCACGGCAAAGAGTGAGAAGAAGAGTGTGCTCTGCATTTAACACTACACACACCATGTACACACACTCCAGAGGACGTGGGGCTCCACTGTCATGGCGATGTAACGACCGGCACAAGCAGAGCTCTGACAGTGGAGCCCCACGTCCTGACCCTGAAATTGGCTTTGCCCGTCTGTGTGATATATTGGTTCGAAGACAGAGCTCACGGTGTGTGTGTGTGTGTCTGTGTGTTGGGGGGGGGGGGGGGGGTCCACAGATAGGCCGCTGAGTTTGTTTTTTTGATGAAAATACATCTCAGACTTTGCGCTGAGAACTGACGTCTTAGAACAGTGTCTGTTTCCAGAGCAACATCAGTCTGCTCCTAATCTGGTGATTTATCAACAGGAGCAACCAAAGACTTGGAGCAAATGTGATATAATTACACCTAAAATGTAAGTGGAGTCAGCTTTGTTTAAGCACCAAATTATAACAGGCACTTTTCATAGGGCAGGTCTTAGTCTTTGTAGTTATATTTACAGAGACCCAACCTTCCCCCAAGAGCAAAACAGAAAATAACAGGCCTAGAAATAAAACTAATAATGACAATAACAAGACTTGTAATCAAACTACCAATAATAAAATTAAGAAAAATGTAAAGAAATTAATAAATAAATATCTTAATTAACATTCTCCAGCCAGTGATTGAGTTTAAATTACTATAAATAATTATGTGGAACTCCAGGTCGGTCAGGTTGGTAGATACCTGCAGACATCTGAAGGCGGCAGGGACAGGTGCTGACGAATCAGCCGGAGCGGCTGATGTTACGCTCTGTCGAAGGTTCATCAGAGCTCATGGATTCACTCGGTCGTTTTTTTGGTTAATTACAGTGGATGTATACATGGCTTCTGTTTGTTGGCAGGAACAAACTGCTTTTCACCATCTGATTATCATGGTTACCAAAGGATCTGCATTTATTTATATGTAGACCCCCCGAGCAGAGTCCTTCTAACAAAATAACTTCCTGAAAAATGTTTCAGCAAACAACTTTAATAGTACTGAAGCTTTTTGAATCACAAATCTGCTCTCTGAAAATTGAAAGTGCCCTAAAACTCTCTGTTCAACTGTTCATGAGCAGCTACACCTTATGAGATGTGACCAGTAGTATAATTATTATCACTATAGGAATAAAGTTTAAAAAAAAAAGCCCACCATGAACAGACTCAAAACCTGGGTGTGATTTCACAAAGATCATTTTATTCCATCTTTATTTTAATATGAAAGGATCCGGGCTGAATAAACTGAACCGAGTTCAGCATTTCAGCCACTTTCTGATTTATTACAGTGATGTAGAGGTATTATATTAGTAGTTTAGACACACAATGGACCCCGTGTCTGAATCCATCTCTCTCGACACACTTTATGAACATCTTCCCGCCGATACAACACACACACACACACACACACACACACACACACACACACACACACACACACACACACACTCCTCACCTAAGCAGACACGCTGTTGTCCAACAATAGGCCCTCAGTGTGGTCTGACAGGCTAGTCATGCTGATAAAACACAGGACACTCTGATGGGACACACAGCTGTAAAATGTTAAATATTAGAGCTGCTATTGTTTCTATTCAAACGGACTACTGTGTTCAGTCGCGGCGTCGACCGTCTCGCTCCGCCGTGTCCTCTGAGCTCCGGGTTCACACCATTCCGCTTCAAATTAAAAGAAAACAAAAAAACCTTTTACTTTTTTCAGTCCATCATCCTCTCTAGCATGTTAAGAATATCAAAAACCACCAAACCAATATCCAGGAACTTTCCTGTGAACATTCATGGTCTCCTGAAGACCAGCGTTAATGACTTTGGTGACCCAATGGCCTTTCCTCCAAAGCCACTCTCAATATAAGATTCCCCCCTTTACAGGAGGGATTCTACAATCTAACCCTCAGATTTCAATGAAATTTACTGCTCACAATCCTGCCACACCACTTCTTAACATGTTGTAGATATTCATTAAACCTAGAGGATGAACCCATAATCAAACAGTGGATAGGAAGTAGACTTCCCGAATGGTTCACCAGTAACTCAAAGAAAAGAAAGGAGAAGTGTGCAAATTCTTTCTACTTGTGCACAAATCACAAATGCAGACAACATAAAAACTCCTCTTCAAAGTTTTTCTAAAACATAAAACATATGAAAATCTGCCATTTAGATTGTCTCAAAATGTAGTGATCACATCCTGCTCTCCAGGGGTTGAACCTTTTAGATTTTCGTGACCTTTAGCACATCTCCCAAGACGAACTTTGCTTTTTTAGCTTGGGCACTGAGGGGACTCTTCAAACACAACCTTCTTGTCACAAGGAGTCCAAAACAGCCCGTTGTGATCGGTCAGGAGCGAGGAGATGTCTAAAACAGGTGGGGTTCAAACTTCTCCCTCAGTCTGGCTTTTCATGTGAGGAGCCGAGTGAAACCCTGTCAATGTCCTCCAGGAGAGACTGACTGCAGATACGCCTGTTGTCCACATTTGTGCAACTCATGGTGCTGACACTGCGGAGACAGGAGGCCGAGGTTCCTATGTTCACTACTCTGTCTACTCACTGATCTTGGGGTCCCATGTGACTGCTGACATTCGGCCACGCTATAGTCACCCGCTGTGATTGGCTTTGCAGGCTAACATGCTACAGCTATCAATTAAACATCTCTAGGGTCAATTCAGCTTCAACGTGTTCTGGATTATTCTCACACAACTGATCTCAGGTAGACCAAGTTCTTTTGTTCTTTGGTCCATTTTGTCTCTGGTGGCTGCAGAGACGCCGGCCAGTGCTGCCCATCTCCGTGCGCCGCCACCTGGTTTCCACCATCTTGTTTGCATTGTCTCGGCGAGTCTTCGGCCCGGTGGAGTATCTCTGGCTGGGAACAGACGGTTCTTGATTTGATTTTGTCTGTGTCAGAGGGGAAACGGTGCCTTTGATTTTGTATTTCGTTGTTCACGTTCATGTTGGTCAACTCCGTGCCCAACAGAACCCTGTGCTGCTCCCTAATTGGCCAGTTTTCACCTGCTGCAAAATAGATGTAATGCCCAAGTTTCTGTTCAAGTCCGATACACTTATTGATAAGTTGACTGAGAACTGGCAAAATTCTTTTCATGCAATGTTATGTGAAATCCTTGGTTTGAAATGGTGCTATAAATATCCACCAGGGAGAGAAAAGTTCTTTCTGACTGGTTTTTATTCTGATATTTCACCTTGCCTGACCCGACTCAACATGGAGAAAATAACACACCGTCTATGTTGATTTAACATTATGTTATTTTTGCGGCTTTTTTTGTTTGTTTAATTAAAAAAAAAAAATCGCAGTTTACTGGATTATCTGAAACCTGTTTTTGCCATTTGCAGTTTGTTTTTCAAAGACACTTATTTTCTTATGAAATAGGTGAAAAGAAGATAATTGTAATCATTTCATAGGGAATGGCAAAGGTTTAAATTGGTTTTGGTTTGAATGACATCTTTGTGTCTTTGTTTCCTTTGGTTCCGTTCAGACCGGAGTCTGTGCTGCGCCTTTGTTAAGAGAACGGGTCCATGAAGGGTTCAGGTGAGGTAAACATGAGGTCCTCTTTACTGTTTTGGGGGTTTGGACCACTGATGAACTCCAGCGTGAAACGAACATACAATAGATTTGGCTGAACTGACTCCCATGAATGTCTCGCTGATGGTCACATGACTGGGTCACGAAAGAGTTTAATGAACCTCGCAGGGCCGAGTCAGATGCCAAAAAACGCTTTAAATGTGAAATCTAAACATCCGTCTGTTTGCGTCTTACTGTGAACACCATGGATGTCACCTGCCGCAAGTAATGTTTGGTTTACGACTTACATTTATGACTTGGAAACCACTGTCCACGATCAGACGTCCTCGCCCGGTTCATGTCCCGTCTCTGTGACCGTCTGTCCTCTCTTGTATCCCCGTTGTTTTCTCTGAATGGTGTGAGGCCCAGTTTACCCAGAATGACCCTCTCCTCACCCCCCTTCTCTCCTTCATTCAGTTGTGTTCTCTCTGCTTTGTTCCATGTGTGTTGTTTTCTGGAGGTCAGTATGCTTCATACACTCAGGCGGAAACTTTCAGGAAACTTTCAGGAACCTCTGGAACCGTTTTTTTTTGTTTTTTTGTTTTTTTTTTCACTTTTCAGGAAGTCAGAGAGGTGGTGGCACAGGTCAACATTTACCGCTCGGTCCTTACATTCCACGCTGTTATACGGAGCTAATTTGTGTCGCACTTCATGTGTCGAGTTCTCGCAGGCTGCTAGCGCTATGGAAAGTTACAAGAATATGAATGTGTAATCTACCGATAGATTAGCGTCAAACTAAACAAACGATCTTAAAGCTAATCCTGGCACATTTTACAGCGGGGAATAACGCTGAAACCTTAAACCAGACTAATTCTACAACCATGGAAGCAGCTCCATGGGGCCGTACAAACACTAGCTAAGAGCAGAGGCTGATGGGAATGTCATTAGTTTTACAGGTGCTGGACAGTTTTTGGACAAACTTTTGACCTGATGATGGCAGCAACTGAAAAGTCAGAGGATCAGCAAAGTTTTCACAGTTATCCTCAGGGGAACATGAATGTCTGAATCTTATTTCATCGCAATTCTCCCTCTACATCCATCTCCCTCTAATACTTTGTTTTATCAGCAGTTGGGCAAACCAGCTCACAGGTGCAATACTGCCACCTACTGGACTGGAGAGGCAGACTGAAAAAAAAATGAACAAGAAAGAGACCTAAATTCTCTCTGCTATACCTGCTTATTTTAGCTAGTTACCTAAACCCATTATACTGTTTTGTTTTGCTCAATGGTTCCAGTCTCAAATGGTTCAAATTTTAGGTGAATTCAAGTAAGAAAGAAAAACTTTAAAATCTTTGGAACCTTTGAAAAGATCAGGAACATCTTTGAGCCTGAAGCTGTGTCAGTTAACCGACACGACGAATGAGGAGGTCATGTATTGCGGTTAGTGTTGAGGACGAGCAGAAACGTGACTGGGCCTCAGCGGGGACAGACCCTCCGGTCGGGCTCGCAAAGGTCACGACCTCAGCATTGTGCGGCAGAGGAACGCTGCCTCTGATCCCGAATGTTCGCTGTGAAGAGTTCAGACCGAGGGCAGGGAGGGTCAGGATGTAAAGGCTGTAGGATTATAATTGGACCGAGGGTCACGCTTGGTGCGCTGGATTGTTAGAGAGCAAAGAGTTCAGAGAAAGAAAAGATGGAAGTGAAAACGATTGAGGGAGAGAGAAAAGAGAGGCCGTGATTGACTGATTCCTCTATGTCATGTGAACCAGCTGAACCTGAACCATCGGGACAGAAAGTCCGGAAATAAAGGAAACCTGAATTATTTTAAAATCCCTCCGGGTTGGGTCAGTATGAAGTAGTTCGAGTCACTGAAAAACAGGAAGTTCTCTGTAAGTTCTGAGACCAAAGTTTAAACCAAACACGCACACATGCACACACAGAGGGTGTGTGTGTTGCAGGCTAGCTACCACCTGTACGATTAGTACATTGACCGTTTGGGGGCAAATGATCACAGAAGCCAAAGACGGTCCAGTGAGAATTCGCTTTTTGCGTTTTTAATTTCAGGACATTTTGAAACTCCTCCTGTAAAGCTGAGAGCTGTTTATCATACAGGCAGCAAAACTCAGTTTTATGATTAACAGTTTCATATCATTTCACTTTAAAATCTCGTTGCAAAGACAATACCTTTAATCTGTGATTTCGTTTTCTTTTTTATCCAGCCGAGTGATTGAAGTTCAAGTTTTGTGCCCCCTCCTCTCTAAACAGAGAGGAGGGGGCACAGAGGCTGTAAAAAGTGTTTTCATGCATCCGACAGGCTGCTTCAGTTACCTGCAGCAGCCTCCATAAAAACCAGTCCCAATGTGTTTTTACTGCGTGCCATCAATCATCGGCCGAGAGTGAAGACGTCGTGTTTTCCGACGGCGGCTGAAGGTTCTCGGGTTGAAACCGAAGCAGTTTGAGGAGCGTCGGACTTTTATTTTAGCAGCTGGAACCTGCTGAGCTGTTTCACAGCCCAACACACAAAGCTGCTGTGTTTCTGTGTGGAAACAGGTGGGTTCCTCATAACTCTGCTTTGTTTTCCAGCGTTACTTGTCTCTCTTCCCTCACGCTCTCGCGTCGGAAGTGTCCGACAAACACACACACACACACACTCAATATTTGTCCCGCTGGGTCGCAGTGATGCTGCAGGATGCTGCCCGATGCTGCGTGTCAACACGCCACGAGGAAACAAGTCGTTCACTCTGTAGTGAGCACTGATGGATCAGGTAAGGTACAGGTAGCGAACATGGACGCTGCTCAGCTTGTTTGTCTGTGGGAATATTCCAGAGAAACGATATGGTGAGTTCATTTTTACGAATATAACTGATGATGGACAGCACTAGGTCTTATTACCATTACTCTCTGCACAATAATATTGAATCCATCACGGTTTTTATGTTTATAAAACCTTCCCAGAGCCGTGAAGAGCAGTTTTGTCTTTGCATGACGTCCTGATGCTAAGTCTCTGGGCCGAGCAGGAACGGCCCCGTTCCACGTATTTCAGCGATTTTGATTAAAACGAACAGGCATCGTCGCCGACTTATTTATGGCCACTTAGCGTTTCACCTGTAGTTTACCTGTGCAACAAGACTTTCATCCATGGTAAATGCGTCACATTCTTTCCATTCCACTTCTTTCTGTTTTCTTTTCAGATGTAGAAAACACAACTCATCACGATGACTTCCTGTATGGCATGAATTAATACCAACTGTGACACCTCTGCTCTGCTACAGAAGGTCATGATGATGCCATCTTTGAATTTTTATTTTAAATAAGCTAATTTCTTGTAACTTCTATCGCTTGCAGTGCAAGAGCCAGACGTCTCTGATGGATCCATCTCAGTCTCGTTTCCTCTGGCGGAACCGACAGTGGAACGAGAGGAAGAGGAAAAAAAAGACGGCGCTGCCGTAGCAACTGAGAGTACACATCCTGTCCAGACTAGAGGCGACAGGTGTTTGCGTGTGTGCTCGTCAGTCAGGGAGAAGCCCGTCTTCCAATTGGCTACCAGCATGCACAGCAGTGCATCGTGGGTCGCGGCCACTTTAATGTCAAATCCAGCTGCTGCAGCTGCATGACACCCCTCTCTCTCTCTCTCTCTCTCGCCCTCTCACTCTCCATCCGGCCCACATCAGGAAGTGGTTTCCAAGGAAAATCCCACTGGACGTCATATGAGGGAGTCCCGAGCCCCAAGTGGATGTGTGTGTCTGCATCTGTGTTTTCAGAGTGTGTGTGTGTGTGTGTGTGTGTGTGTATACTAAGTCGTGGTGTGAGTCCCTGTCACCCTCTGTGTGTGTTGCTTCTCGTCACTAGAAGCACAGTTTGAGGTTTGAGTGTTTGAGTGTAACGCATTTACCCCCCCCCCCCAATTTTAACTGCTTTGGTTCCCAACTTGGGGGTCGAGAACCTCAAAAGGGTCACCGGATAAATCTGAGGGGTCGTTGAATGATTCACGGGAAAGAAGAAAAAAGTTCTGGTTCAGTGATCTGGATTCAGCCTCCAGACTTTTCTCTGATCCTTGATTTTGTATGAATCCGATATTGGTGGGTTTTTTTTTCCTCTTTAGACCATAAACAGCTGTTTAACTGAAACCATGTGAGAAGTTTAGAGAGGAAATGTCTAGTTGGTGGAAACGTAAACACCTCGGGGACACCCGATACCTTTTGTGAAAGGTCACAAGCCCCTAAGATCGGAAACCTCCAATTGAATCCTTAATATTCATAATATTTTACGGGATCATCTTGTTTTTAGGCGAAATTTTGATCTGAAAAGTAACTAGTGACTTAAATGTTAAAATATGCAGTGAAGTAAACTAGAAGCACCTATTGTAAACAAAAGTGTGCTTAATATTTGTGATTTAAAAAGAAAAATTGTACTTAAGTACAGTACTTGAGTAAAAGTACTCTACTCTCCACTGCTGGAGGTGTCTCACTCTGGAACAAAATGTTGGACAGCAGAGCGAACTGATCAACATGGCCCATGATAAAACTGGGGCATTTTCAAGCTCATGACATATTCCTGACATTTTGTTCTTATATTTCTTCTTTGTGAGTCCAGGAGGCACTGAGAAGCTTTAAAGGTGAACACACTGTAGCTACAGTATGTATAATATGACCCTTCAAAATAAAGGTATCACTTATATCCACTGATGTGAATTCAGACTGTGACCTCAGTGTCAGGGTTACCAAACGTTATATTAGTCCCTGTCTCTCTCATATAACCGTGTCTGTGTTCAACATTAGGCTGGACAGAAAGCGATTCGTTTCCTGCACACACACACACACACACACACAGTCATGCACACACACACACACAGGCATGCACACACACAAACACAGGCATGCACGCACACTCCAGATGTCAGGGAATAAGGGACACTTAAAGAGCTGGTGAGTTACGTACATCCGAATTTCTCTCACACACACAACGAGTTCAACACAGAGGCAGCCAACTGGGCGGCCGAGCATGACGAGAACAGGGTGAGAAAGAAAGAGAGAGAGAGAGAGAGAGAGAGAGAGAGAGAGACACTGCTCGCCCATAAAGACTCTGCAGCAACAGCGTCTGTCCAGAGCTTCCTGATCTTGTCTGTGAGACACGACACACACCTGAAGGACGAAAGTCAGCTTCGGTAAATCTCTCCTTTTCTACACTACTGTATGTGGCCAAAAGTCTGTGGACAGGCTGCCCGGGTCTGGTGGTCTTGGTTCGGGCCAGTTCCAGGTCCAGGGTTTTAAGAAACATTCATCTCTTCACCAAAATCCACTCACTTTGCTATAAATTTTGGTCAAATCTGTAAACAGTTATAAATATCAAGCACACTATATGGCCAAAAGTATATGGACACGCCTGTCCGGGTCTGTTAGTTGGGTCAAGGCCACAAAACTCCCCTGACTTTTCCTTGTATTTTAGTGAAATTTGTCAAAAAAAACTCAAACAGGATTAAAATATAATATCATTTACCATATGGCCAAAAAAAATGACAGCTCTGCTCTGCCTGTCTGGATCCACTTGAAAACACACAGTGACAATCATGTGATGCACGTGGCAGACTCTTTTCATTCAAGTAAGTAACTCATGACAAAATACAAAAGCTGCTCAAAGGTGCTCTGTTTTAGAATCTTTCAACCAAACTCCACTAGCTTTTCTTTTAATTTTGGGGAAGTTTTGTCAAAAGGTTTTCCCTGCTCGTAAAACAGGATGAAGGTCACACCCTGCCACCTCCAACACACACACACACACTCTCTCACACACAGGACTACCCTGAATTAAACCAGACCTTTTTTTTTTTTTGGTAAGGGTAACTTTGGACAGATTTAGCCTTTATTACCACCAGTAAAGAGATGAGAGGAAATTCATGTAAAAGATTTTTTATTAGGTCCCTGACTGGGCTGAAACCAGTGGCATCTTAACCCGGTCATAATTTGTGTAGTTTTTTTTTTTTTTTTTTTTTAATTTAAAGAATTTCAAGTTTTTGCTTTATGTGTTTTGGACAAGAAGTGCTCCAAAATCAACACTTTTCACCGTCATTTCCTTCCAAAAGCGACCCATATATTAAGTCCTCTGTGGTTAAGTTTTATTAGGTTTGGACACTAAAAAGATGTGGTTATAGTGAGAGAAAGATGGTGGTTATAGTTAAAAGAAACTGATGCCGATTGTTGGGTTGAAATAGGACGCCAACGAGGGTCTGGTGTCAGTCACACACTCAGAAGAACCTCCCTGACCTCCTGCTAAGAGCTTTTTGTACTGAGTTGTGTGTTTGTCTCTGTGTAACAAAATCACACTATGCCCTGCTTTGTTCCTGACATAATACACATGACCACTAGACGTTAATGTCAGTTAAATGTAAACATTG
Organism: Istiophorus platypterus; assembly: GCA_016859345.1. Lineage (NCBI taxonomy): Eukaryota > Metazoa > Chordata > Actinopteri > Istiophoriformes > Istiophoridae > Istiophorus > Istiophorus platypterus. The sequence continues at coordinate 20,503,203 of CM029125.1, read as the reverse complement.
TTCTATGGTAGGTATTTCAGGAATTTTTCCCTTTGAGGTGTCTGGTTCTTGTTTGTGCTCTAGAGGTTTGTGTGGTTTTTTTGTTTATGTGTTTTGGAGGTTGCTTTTCTTTTCTTTTGATATAATTATAGTTGTGTTCAGGGGATGTCAGTCATGTGGGTTGTTCATAAATTCTACACTTCTTGAGAGAGCTAAGGGGCTATTATTCTTTATCCAAACTGCTTGTCAGATGGTCAGATATCCTGAGAAACCTCCTTGCCCCAACACCTTTTCCAGATCAGATTTGGGAGGTTAGTCCAACCAGACCAGTAACTTTCTGGAACCAATGAGCTGTCAGCTCTGTCTTAGTTGTTACACAAATGTATCTTTCAATTTCTATGTGAATAGCTGAGGTTAATGCTATGAACTCCTCCAAGAGAGACTGTCTGAAAATGCTGCCCCCTTTCTATGGGGGGGGGGGGGGGGGGGGTTACTCGAATCTTCTGGTTTCGGACATGATCGGACAACACGTTGTACCAACCAGGTCTTTCTAACTACGCTCTTAGACTGAGGAAGTATAAAGGCAACACATGATGGAGTTATGGCACATCTCATCAGAATGCACCACAGTACTGTTTCACAGACATTTACACCTACTTCTCTTGGGGGGCACCTTAAGTCCTAAGTTGTAGGGGGCCTAGAGTAAGGCAAAGGCTAAACAGCCCAATATCATCCCCAGATCAGTCGCCCTTGACTCCTTCCTAGAATCAGGCCAAATATCTGCAAGATTGGCTTTTGTTTGACGTACGCTTAGAGCAGGGCCCCACTTGGCGCCCAATTAATCGCCGGAACGATCAACAATCTGGCTCCCGGATGATCGGTTGGATTTCTGGCGGGTCAGAAATTTTGGTCGGCTGATGGCAGTGTGAGCAGATCCAGATCCATGATAGTGAGCTCGTCTTGATATTACTAGAGTAGTATTTCACATGTTGCGGCTAAAATTGTGGTATTGCTACTGCTGTGTGTAGAAAGCTAATTAACCATCTCCAGTGCTGACGAAAAACAACCAGAAACAGAATCAAACCCAGGATTATTAAAAAATACCAAGGTAATGTTAAATGATGCTTTCTGCAAATTTTATTTCCCTACATGAAGGTCAAATGGGGCTTGAAAGCCTCCTCCACACAGCCTGGAAAAAAAAAATTGGTTGGGAAATACTTTATCCTTGGTTTGTTGCTTTTATTCTTTCTGTGGTCTGAAGTTAGTATAGTTTAAATATATCACAGCTAGTATGAGCCTGCAAAAAACACAACATGCATAGGTTTTAGTGTAGAATACCAGCCCCCATCAAAGGTCTGAAAAGCCTCAGAATTTCCTGAAAAAAAACACAGAAGACATGAGACGAGTGTCTTCACTTGTAGGGAAGATGAGACTGAAGGAGGATTTTGCAGATTTACCTTCCAGAGAGAAGTAAGATCATCTCCTTCCCCCAGGTGAGTTTATAATTTTAATATCGCTCCAGGTACAAAATTTAAGTATGCCTGACTGACGGACATGTTCGGGTTTCCTCTGGCAGCACTAATATGTAGCCCTGCAGTCCCTGATCAAGGCTATTTGGCCTCTGCATCCAGATTTTTCACTGTGTTTTCACACTGGGGGCCAACAGCAAGGGAGTGTCCTTAAAAACGATCATTATTTTGGTAGATATAAAGCTGCAGTTCCCTTCAGAGCTATTGTTTGGTTTAATGTTATGACATTCTGTAAGAGGTATCACTCGTCTCGGAAAAATGACATCTGATCCTGTATCAGAGTTGATGGTTTTTGGACGGTGTGGCTACAGTAAGTCCCCGGTTCGTGATGAATGACACTTGAGCCTCCCAATCTCCTCCCTTCCTCCCCAAAACTCAAATAAACATGTCAGTCTGCATCTCCCTCGACGGCTCTGTCGCCAACCAGATGCGTAACATTTCCTCGAATTTAGTAAACATCACGTTCATTTCGATTTATCTGCTTTCTACCAGAAGATTTCTTCCCAATTAATCAAACTGTCGACATGCCTCTCCTACAACATCAATGGCAGGCTCTGCGATTCCTCCAGTTTACCCCGAAAGGAGCAAGACATCACCACCTACAGCAGGATGGATCAACCTGCTGGGAGTTTTTATTTCTGATGTGTCCATGTTTCCTGAGATGATCAGGGATTATTAATGTCAGAAACAAGGTGCAGCCAATATCTTTCCTCTGTTGTCCCATAACAATATCCACAGATGGGGTTGCTCACTCAACATTCAAATAGTTGACACTTGTCAGGAAAGTGAGAGAAAATAGCTCAAAGCTGCACTAATCAATAATTTTGTATAGACACTGTGCTCTACTGAGCTTTTCTGCCTCCTTTAGCTCTAGGTCTTGGTTTTATGGCACATTTTCAAGTCAAGTTTCTGTCCAAATTTAGCACAGTTTTTAATCAAGTTTCTAGAAAATAATAAACCAGGAGTCGTCTTGTTTCCTCCACTTCTACTGTGTGAATAAGAGCTGCTTAACAGCAGGTGGAGCTGATTCTCCAGTCGCTGCCATCAAACCACTGCAAAAGAAGAGGACACAACACTATTTTATAAACTTTTCTTCAAATTTCAGCTGGTTCCACTCAAGTTTTTTTATGCGTAAACTGAAAATTAGCTTAAGAAAAGGATGGATTGAAATGTATAATAACTGTGTGTTTCATTCAAACAAGCTGTAAACAGCCACCATCCACTGACGGACCCAGTCAGAGACCAGCTGGTGAACATGGTGGAGCGTTTAGCAGCTAAACAGCCAGAGGTTTCCCTCAGGAGCTTGGTGGAGACCAAAACCAGAGCTAAAAGAAGAGGGAGAACTGGACCTAGACTCACCAGGTGGACTCAGGGACCAGTTCAAGTTGAAGGATCATATTGCTCTGTGTTTGCTGGATGTGGAAGTAACCTGCTGTTTTTTGTTTGTTTATAAGCTGAAAACGCTTTACTCACCTAGTAAACAGCTGATATACAGGGACATAGTGACAAGACATCAGACGATCAGATATTTTGGAAATTATCCTTTTGGTTTTCTTCCTCCCAGGCAGATTTTGGTTTCAGGCAATTTCTTGAAACTTGCTACAGATAGATAATCCATAACAGTCCATATTTAGACTTTTGTCAAAGTCAGAGGTCTTGGTGAGATAATATAGGTAGGATTATTTTGAATGCTCTCAATGTTGGTGGATTCAATAATGAAACCCAGTAGAAAAAAACAAACGAAAATACTGAAGCTGAGACGTGGAAGAATGTGAAATTTTAATACATTATATAAATCTCTATAAAACACTTGTAGTGTTTTATTCAAAAGCAGCTGCTCATAAAAAGTTTATTTCCAAACAACTGTTACATTTTTTTTTTTTTACAAGCAGAGTTCTTTACAGAGTTTATGAGTCAGGTGTTTTAGAGGTCAATAGACCAACATGAGTCACAAATACGTTTTTTATTCACCTGTGCTTTAGAAAGTGATAAAAACATTCCCTCTTGGTTTTTGTTTTTACTTATTTTCCAGATATCACAGTTGTTGTATTTGCTGCTTGAAGAGTTCTTCAGTTTAAAGTAAACCAGAGACTTGATATTAATACTATAAAATGTCATTGTAGGAACATTGTATCATTCTTTTCACCCCTTTTTAATATCACAAATACTGGAAATTTACTTTGTAAAAATCAAACCTGAAGAGCCCTGTCTTCATCAGTAGGCAGCATAGAATTTAAAAATTGGTAATTCACAGTATTTTGAACATCATCTGAACAAAAGCTTAAATTTCCATCAACACGGAAGAACTTATCTACATTAATCACCCTTATCAATGTGTTGCATGAATTTCATGGTTTCCCATTAGGCTTGTTTTTCCTCTCCCTCACTCAGCAAATCAGGAAACCTTGTTCTGGGCCACCGCCCTTGACTCTAGCAGAGTTTTAATAATGTCGTCGCTGTAGGACAAGGTGTCCCGCAGCACCTGCACAGTGTGCTGACCAATCATAGGAGGAGGCGTCGGTCCACCGGGGCTGAAAGTGCTGAATCGAACCGCTGGACCTGAAGACAAAAGACCAAACGGAGAGGGAAGTCAGAGCCGTGCGACTGTCTTCACCAGTATTGAGCCGTTTCTGTTTCCTAGGTTTTTTTTAGTTCAGTGAATTCTTAAATTATATCAATAATATATTTACCACGCTGCTCAAAACCCTTTCTACGTCTAACAACAACACTGTTTTCATAAAATAAAAGTTTTGAACTGTTCATAGTTTTTTTGTGAATAACAAACAGGACTTCCTGCAGTTGTTTCATCTTAAAAGCCCCTCAGAAAGTAGAGGGATTCTGCCCTTTGAGCCTCCGGAAGGATGCTGAAGTGAAAAATCTTGGGCGGAAGTGCTGAGATTCATTGACAATCTCTTAACAGTGATTAAAAAAAAGAAAAAAAATTACCAAGTTGAAGCATTTGTATTGAATTAGCAAGTTAATGTGAAACAGAGAAAGTGTTTTGAGCTGAGCAGTTACTATAACATGACTCTGCTGCTGTACTGATGAATCAGCGCCGTGGAGATGGACATTATACTGAAGTTATCTAGAGATGGAGGAAGCGTTGCGTAAACAGAGGCAGACGGATATGACTGACAATAAGTGACTCAAACATCATTAAGTGGCCCCATTTTTCATTTTCATATAGACAGTATGTATAGATGAATATGATTACAAATATCAGCACAATAATGAACAAACAAGAACGATAGCATCTGAGTCTAAATCCAACTCAGATATTCGCCTTCTTCACACTGTCATTATACGTGATTCAGTGATTCCTGTTCTCCAGAGGTCGAACCCTTTAAAGGCTGACGCCAACTTCAGGACAATTCTAAGAACAGGTAAATCAACAATGTTCCTTGGGGGGGGGGGGGGGTTTACAATGGGCTTTGGACAGTGGGGGCCGAGTGTTTCAGCTCTCTCTGGCCAATAAGAAACCAACCTCTCCTTCTTCTTCCTCCTCTTCCTCAAGATTATCAAAACCAGCCTCATCCACAGTGTGTGTGTTTGTTAGCATATGTGTGTGTGTGTGTGTGTGTGTGTGTGTGTGTACTTGTACTTCTATCTTTGTAAGGACTAGTTTGAGATCTAGCCCTTTTAAGTGAGGACCTCAGAGCTTCAAAAGTTCTGTTTTTTAGGGCTCAGACCTGGTTTTAGGGTTCAGGCTAGAACCAGGTCTAGGTTTAGGTTAGAGTAAGGGGCTAGGGAAAAGACAGAACTATAATTTTGTTGAGTCTGTTTTCCGGTTATTAACCCCCCTCCCCCCATTTAAATCAACTTTATTTGCAAATCAGACGCGCCTGAAAAAGTTACCGTACGACACCAATGATAAAGCAAACACTGATTAAACCAACGATAATCAAAGAGAAAGAAAATCAGTTCCCCTAAAGTGACAAACAAAAGTGGTAAACTACAACCAGGAGAAGGACATTAACCAAGACCAGGAGCTACTTCTGCTGCATGGACCTGGCTTGGGTATGAAAAGTCTGACAGGGACCAAAAAAACAAAAAAAAAAATCCCCCCAAAAACTGCATTTTACCACCGACCGGTTCCCACAACAGACTAACACCACCAACCCATTTTACCAAACACAGGAACGATGTCCAACAAACACAAATGTTTTATACTCAAAATTTAGTTATATCTAGTCACGCAAAGGCTCAAAATAAAATGAGAAAAAAATCCAATTTGTCAGGTTTCCATGTGGTAATTTTATATAAACTATTCACTGAATTTAAAGATGTGCTATAATATGATCATCTGGATATCAAATGACACATCAGCATATGAGATTTTGGTTGTATCGCACAGACACAGGATATTTTTTCAGAGATCTAATGTTTTGTATCTAAAGTAACTAATGAGAGTACATTTCCCTCTGAGTTGCAGTGGAGTAAAAGTAGAAAGTACTTGAAAATGGAAATACTCAAGGACATTACTTAGGTGGAATAGTTACACTCCACCACCGTGTCAGTCTCCTGCTAAGTCTTACTGATGCTTTCCTCTCTCTCTTCCCTTTACTTTCTTTTCATCTGTTCATACCCTACTTTTTAAACCTCTGGTGAGTGAGCGAGCTTCAGAAACACTGACTCTTTCACCTCTGAGTGTGTGTGTGATAATGAAACATGGATGTAACTGGGAGCCAAAGGGACTCATTAAAGACACACAGTGAGAATGATGATGACGATGATGAAAGGATGGGTGTATGAAGATGTCACTGATGGCATCTCTGACCTTCGTCTGTCTCTGTCCCTCTCTTATTATCTCTTTATTCTTCGTTCTAGCCCCGTCGCTCTCTCACACGTTTATTCTCCTTTTTCCTGATTCACATTTTTCTCTTTTCCTCCTCTTACTCTCTCTCTCTGTCTTTTCCTTCCCTGGAGAGAGAACAAGGGAAACGAGAGAGAGGAGATGAAGATGTGGATAAGCCGACATTAGAGAGCGTAAGACGAAATGAAGGCGATAAAATAATAAAATAACTAACAGAACTTGTTTCTTGTTTCATTGACACTTTTAATTTGTGTCCCTTTGAAAAAGATTTCTTCCTTGTTTCTTTATCTGACTTATTTAGCCTTATTTCTTATATTTTAATGTCAGACACTGAACATCCTTGACCAGGTTAACGGACCCTGCACCCACCAGGGAGAACAATGGAAATAAGTCCAGAAATCCCCGACAAAGTCTGACGTGTTGGACTGATTGGATTGTCAGTTGTCAATACAACTGAAAAAAAAAAACAAAAAACAAGAAAATTTAGAGGAACAAGAGCAAGAGGAAGTGAAATGAAGAGGCAGGTGGCATCGTATGACAATGTTTCCTTCATCTTCATCATGTGCCAACAGACTTTGACTCAGCAATGTAGAAAATTGTGAATCAACAATTTACACAGGATCAAGAAGAATTACCGTCTGTCAAAAAAAAAAAAAAAAAACATCCACCAGACCAATTTGCCTTTGACCCTACCAGGGGCTGTTGCCCCTGACAACACAGCTCCATCGATCGCCAAGACATGCTAATCCCCCCAACCACGTCACGTTGGCGATCCTCGAAGGAGGGAGACCCTCCTGCCCCTCCGCCTTGAAAAGAGCTGGCTGGGACGCTTTGGACGTCCAATCAGGACCCGTCCTGGATGCCTCCCACTGGAGGGTTTCCGCGCCTGTCCAACCGAAGGGAGACACCAGGGTAGACCCGCAACATGCTGGAGAGACTCTTGCTTTGTTCAATGGTAATGACGTCACACCTGAGTGGACTGCGTTCCTGTCCAACAAGTCGTAAAAACCAATAGCAACATGGGTTCTAGCCAAGCTAGCCCTTTTTCTTAGCCACTGTTAGTAGTACCAGGGGATGACAACACATTATATGGTCACCATGGCAACGTGTGCACAGATAGATGTTTCAACAGCACTGTTTATACATCAGATTTAATGAAACACCGTATTACTACAGGAGCTGCCATCTTGGATTCTGAGTTCAGGGTTGGTGAGGTTCTTTCCTGCAACTTTTTTCCCCTGGGATTCAAACTTCTGACTGGGAGACTGGAAATTCCAACTCCCTGGTTCAAATGGAACATCTGGCCTGGGAACGCCTTGAGCTCCCCCAGGAGGAACCAGATAACGTGGCTGGGTAGGGGGGCTTCCAGGACCACCTCCCGATACCTGCCGCCACCATGGTCCAACTCCGGATGATGCGCAGAAAATGGATGGATGGATGGGCGGGCGAAGAGGAGCAACAATAAGAAAAGGAGGAGGAAAAAAATCCTGACTGTAAAAGTCACATTTTCTTTTTACAGATACACAAACGGCTTTAAAATTTTCAGCTTATCTGTTCTTATTAGTTTTTTTTTCCTCAGTTGTTCTTAAGTTGCACTAAGTCAATGTGTGACAGAAAACTGAGGGTATACTGTCTGTCTCGGTTAGTTTTTTTAGCTTTAGACACACATCACCTGTAGCTAAGGTCACTTCAGAGAAACTCAGTACAGAACTACAGAAAGAGTTGACTTTTAATCGTTTCTTTGACGAAACGTTTTTTTAAGGCGCCTCCAATGTTATGGTTGGGATTGATATGATAGTAGAAGAGAGGTTCAGAGTCAAGATTCTCAAAAACGATTTCAACCCCTTTAACGGTTTCACCACGTTAAATTAGATTTTTTTTAAACTGTAACAGCAAAGTGTCTTTTTTTGAAATACATTCTGTAATAATGACCCTTCCCCCTGCCAGCCACCTTTGACTCTGGTGTTTACATTTGAAAGTAACATAATGTGAGATGTAATTGAGTAAACTACATGTAATTGATGGCTTTAGTTGCTACTGTCTTTATAGATTAGCAGCCTCAGTCTGGGACACATGCACTGGTAAGTGTAAGGTACACCCCCCCCCCCCCCGGCTGCCATATAAAGCACAGACTATTACTGGCTAACGAAGGAAAAAAGGAGGGAAGACAGAGAGGAAGTGAGGGAGGAATGCGAGGAGGGAACAAACAGATTATTTTGGGAAACTCACGACAATCAGCTGTTTTTTTTTTTTTAAAGTACAGCACTAATGAGCTGAACTCTCACAGTGTGTGTGTGTTAGTACCCACACGTGTATGATCACAGGACCGTGAGAGTTTGTGTGTGTGTTGGCCTGCGTGGTTTTATGCATGACTGTGTCTTTGTGTGTGTGTGAGTCAGAGTGAACAGTTCTTCTATTTTCAAACCATTAGCAAACTTTTTTCCCCTTCAATGAAGCTCAACAAGTGTGTGTCTGTGTGTGTGTGTATGTATGTGTGTGCGTGTGTGCAGGGGTGTCAGGGCAAATTATTAAGAGTAAGATTATGTAATATCTCTATTCATGCACATTTCTTTACTTTTTCCATCCCCCATCCGTTTGTCCATCTCTGTGTCCGTGAAGGAGCCAAGGAAGGAAGGAAGAAAGGGAATAAGTTAGGAATGAAGGAGAGCTAAGAAGGAAGGAAGGAAAAAAGAATTAAGCAAAGGAAGGAATGAAGGAAGCAAGCACACAAGCAAAGGAAACCTTATTCTCATATTTTCTCTCCTGTGGTGGTTCTTTTTTCACAGGTAAGAACCTTTATGTTGTTGTCTACCAGTGGAATATTAATTATAATTAACATTCACTACTTCATTAGGTCTTCCCCCGTTCAGACAACAACCCTACAACCCCGACCAGCACCCGCCAACACCCCCCCCCCCCCCACACACACACACACACACCTGGAGCGGCAGGCAAATGAGGTGTCAGGTGAGCTGCTCTACAGGTGCCATTCACAGCCTCTGATCTGCACACTGCTTTTTTCTAATTATATAATGTCAGCTATCGCCTCCATTAATGGACACACACTTCTTTTAACAGCACACGCGCACACACACAAACAGAAATGCCACGGAGGGGTCGGCCAACGGATGTTCCGAGCTGCACGTTTTTACGCTCAGTTAACCTCTGTGGCACACGCAAGCACGCACACACTAATGCACACACACGCGTGCACACACGCACACACACTAATGCACCCACACACACACACACGCACACTTGTTTACTAAACAGAGATGAAAGGAACGGGAACGTGGATAGAAAAAGAAAAGGATATTGTTAAGGCGGAGGAATGGACTCACACATACACACACACACACACATCATAGGAGAGATTTAAGGACAAATGGAGCTTCATAGGACATCACATTATCAATGTGTGTGTGCATGCGTGTGTGAGGTTTCACTCACACGTAGTTGTTTTGTACTGTGACTACATAAGTTCATCATGTCAGTGACTGTTAATCCTCACAAGCGTCTTCCTCCACAGCTCAGCACATTTTCCAAAATGTTGAACTGCTCCTTTGATGAGTCTGGATCTGTAGAGTCCTTTCACACCTGATGGAAAAAATTGCGGCTGAAATCCAATCCTTTCAGGGGAACCTCTGCGATCCCTGGATGCCCTCGCAGGCCTGAGCATAACCCACATCAGCTTTGAGGGCTCAGCCTTGGACTCAGACCTGGACCCAGACTCGGACCCAAGAATTTCCTCCATTGACCAAGGCGAAACCGTCTGGACAGAGCTGACATCTGAGTGAAAACGTCAATTTCAGGAAGACACAAATATGAGTTTCACTGGTCCTCTCTGTGGTGGGACTGGGTCCTGAGTCTGGTCTGGACTAAATGTGCTGTCAGTCATCCAGTCCTGGTCCTGGTCCTGGTCCTCTCTGTGCGACCCGATACAGTGGTGTTTGGAAACATTAAAAACCTTTTTTTTTTTTTTTTGACTGCGTTTCACCTCCTGTCCTCAGTCTGCTCCTCTTATAATCAGACACAGATGTGGTGCTGAGAGTTGAAGGGGAGATAGTGCGTTTAAATGGCTGTTTGCAGGATCTCTGATTTCACGTCACTGATGCTGCAGATGATTTTATTCGTTCTATGATATTATCCGCTCAAGGTTTAAGGCTCTTATTTTGCAACCACATCTCAGTGTCTCCGTCGCTCAGATCACGAATCTGATTACAATCTGAGTCTTTGCTTCCTGGTCTTCATGTAAACGTGTAAATCTGGGTTGAGCCTCCTCCGGTCCAGCAGGAGTCGCTGACACACCTGAAGCTTTTTAGTAACTGACAGAAAACCCCCCCCGAAGAACAACTTCTGCACACAGACATGCAAAGAAAACAGATTCACTGACTAAGGACAGTAGGTGACATTAGTCCCCAGAGCCTGAACTCTCCAGGTCCACAAAAATCGGTGTGGGGACTAATTTTTTTCCTTGAAAATTGCAACTTCACGCAGGTGCGTCACTCAGTCGACGCTCTGAAGCGTCACAAACGTGCAGCATCACCTTCCCGGCGGATGAAACCGGTTGGTGGTGGTGGAATATCTCACCGTCGCTTCCAGAGATAAAATGGCTGCCCTGGTGAAAAGTTTCCCCATCTCCGAGCATCAAATGTCTCGGGTTCTGGTTCTGGTTCTGATAAACCTTCCAGCAGTCGACTGCTGATTGAGTCAGGTCAAAATGATGTGATGACATTTGAACCACTGGACGCTCAGTCTTCATGTGGACATTCTGTCTCGCTTTGATGCAGAAGTTTTATTTTATAAAAAAATTCTGTGTGAATGATTCCATAGTTTTTGTTTTTCCTTCAGAAGCTTTTTAACCGAGAGACGAGAGGCTGGCTCCACACCAAAAGCAACACACATTACCTGTCTCTGCTCATTATGAATGTCTTCCTGCTGAGTCTCTGAAACACACACACACACACACACACATTGAAAGATGGATTCCACTGTAAATACACGACGGTGGACAAACAGCTTCCTGTTAGTGGAAACACACCAAGATCCATCAAACCAACCAAGCAGGAGAGTCCCCATGGACATGTGTGTGTGTGTGTGTGTGTGTGTGAGAGAGTAAGCATTTTGTTACCTCTTTAGGACCTTTTTGATATAAACAGGCGTTATCGGGACTAGTAGGGACCAAAACTTGGTCCTAATGAGGGAAAGCGTCCTGTGTTCCTGGTCAAAGAGTGGGTCTGGGTTAAGCTGCCCACAATGAATGGAGGTCAATGCAATGTCCTAATAAGGATAGCTGCGCAAACTTGTGTGTGTTTGAGTGTGTTTGAGTGAGTGTGTGTGTGTGTGAGTGTGTGTGTGTGTGTGTGTGTGTGTGTGTGTGTGTTTGCGTGTGTGCACTGACCGGGTACAGCGATGCGTCCTGCTGTTGGATGATTCATCTCCTGTATGAGACCGTTGTGTTTCACCTGCAAACAAACAAAAAACAAAAAATCATTACAACTCACGTCTCCTTTAAATGAGTATCCATGATGTATCTTCTCCTTTGTTTCCAGAAACTATTAAAACACAACATTGATTCACACATGTTCCTTCATCATCATGAACACAACCACACACTGTAGTTTAGTTAGACTCAGTCTCTCTCACAAACACAGACACACACAACTTATACTACCTACAGCACCTGATGTGGATTAATCCACCGCTGAAAATAGTCCCAGACAAATACTCTATTTCCTCCTGTTTGTCTGATAGAAAACTACAGTGAGCAGCTGTTTGAGACTTTTTAATATGAAACTATATGTTTGTGAGGTGGTTTTAAAGATTAATGTCCTCAGTAGAAACCAATGGGCTCTGTGTACTCTGTGTACTCTTACTAAAGTAGGATGTCTACCACAGTAATTTAACAGCGTATTTTTTCATTATATTGGTGATACTTTCACATACGTAAATGAGACGAGTGCCTCCTCCTACACTGGATAAAACTAAAAGTGACTGAACTGTGGCTGAAACTGTTAAATGTACCGGAGACGTCTAAGACAAAACCAGGAGACCAAATGGAGGATGGCGAGAGCATGGGTCTAAAGCTGCGTTAGGACTCAACGCTGAGTGAGCGGCAAATGGGTTGGGCCTGAACAGCCAAAGTGAGGCGAAGAGGATCGACGTCCATTCAGGTCGAAAACGTTTCTGCTTGAGCAACATGTTGAGCTTGATTGCAGCATTTTGAAAGAAAAAGGGGAGAAATTGGAGGGAAACAGTGGAACGAGAATGAAGGAACGACTGAAAGTGGACGCCCCTTCGGAGTTAACCACACTGACACTGTGTCTTTGTCGTCCTGACCTGAGTTCTGGGCTCAGCGACCCGGGAGTTTCTACATGTGGTGGTGGACCGAGACGAGTCGTTCATCATGGGGAACCAAAAAAGGGGACAAATCCAGAAAGGAAGATGGTTCTGCTCTGACTGGTTCCAGAGAAAAACCTGAATCATCGAGGACATAGTCAGGCTCATAAATATTTGGACAGGGACACAATCTTAATTCTGCCTCTGCACACAACCACATTAGATGTGAAACAAACGAATCGATGTGATTGAAATGTCAACTTTCAACTTTATTTCAAGGCATTTAATGATATCACATTAACTGTTTTGGATTTACAGCCATTTGTGTTCATAGTCCTTCTTTTTCAGGGGCTCAGAGGTCCTAATTATAAATGTAAGGGTTATTTTTTATTCTGTGATGAAAATCCTTTGCAGTCAATAACTGCCTGAAGTCTGGAACCTTGGACATAACCAGTAAAGGCTTTTCCAGGCTTCAGTTGCTGCTTGTTTGTGGGTCTCTCTGCTCTAAGTTTTTTCTTCAGGAAGTGAAAAACATGCTCAGGTTGGTTGAGGCCAGGTGACTGACTCAGCCATTGAAGGATATTCCATTTCATGGCCCTGATGTGGTGGCTCTGGATCATGAGCCATTCCTTCCTTCTCCAGATTTTTCTCTTCCATTGTTCTGGTACAACTCTTGGTTCCATCCAGAGAATCTGGTTCCAGATCTGTTCAGGCTTTTTTAGATGTTTTCTGGTAAAGTCTAATCTGGTCTTTCTGTTCTTGGGTGTTACCAGTGTTTTGCATGAAGGCGTCTCTTGATCGTAGACTTTGATACTGATCCACCTTCCTCCTGGATAGTTTTCATGACTGGATCTTGTGATCACCAACTTGTCTTCCAGGTCTTTTATTGTTATTGAACTCACCAGTTCATTCCTTCTTTTTAGTAAGTTGATTCGTCCAAAAAGCTTCTGCATCTGTCTGATAGGCTAGGTTTTTTTTCCAGCCTAATGACACCTCCTTCATTTTCCTCTTTGAACGCACATTAAAAGTTCCCATGAACAGCTACCAAATGTAAAGCCAACACTTGGAATGAACTCCAGACCTTATATCTGCTTGATTTGTCTTGAAATAACAAGGGAACAGGCCACAGCTGGACATGAGACTGATCAACTGCCAATTGTCCAATTACTTCTGAGCCCCTGACAATGAGGGACTATGTATAAAAGAAGGCTGTAAGTCCTAAACAGTTAATGTGATGATATCGTTAAATGCCTCGAATTAAAGCTGAAAGTCTTCTCTTCAGTCACATCTTGATTCGTTCGTTTCAAATCCGTTGTGGTTGTGTACAGAGGCCAAACTGCAAAAGTTGTGTCACTGTCCAAATATTTATGAACCCAACTGTACATCGAAAGTGTTTTTACAACATGAACTACAATCATTGTCCTTTGGGGATTTGCTGCTTGTCTCTGTTTTATATCACTGTGAACTGAGAATGCTGTTGCGCAAATGTGTGCTGCCGTTTTATTTTTTATTGACTTTTCTTCACGATCTGTGTGTATTCAGGGTCTGATTAACCAAGACAACAGCTCATTACACAGTCAGGTCCTGGACTGGTCTTTGGACCAAACCTCTAAAAAGCACCAATTATAGCACCGTGATTAATACAACACATTTACTTTGTCCATGGTTCAACAGTGTCTGAGAACACTGTTAAATAGTCATTATATGATCATCTTAGCTTGTGGATTTTACTGCAGTAAAAACAACAAAAAATGGATTCTAATTTATCATTCAGCAAATAGCAGCCTGATAAAGTGGACATTTTCCTGCAGGATGACACTTATCACCTGAAGGTTAACTGGTCGTTGACCCTCAGGCAATGTGGTCAACTCTGGTGAAATGTGTCCTCGCTTTATAAGGTTTCAGTTAAGGCGGACAGCTTCAGTCCGCCTTAACAGTCAGGAAGAGGCAGAGGACATGATCTTTCTTGGATGATAATGGACCTGTGCACCGCAAAGCTCAGCACATGCCTTGAGCTGAGTGTCTTTGAATGTGTGCGTGTGTGTGGAAATATGATGGTTTGAAAGTCTGGTGGAAAAAGTGGAGGATGTGGTGGAGGCTGCTGTGTGTATGTGTGTGTATGTGAATATGTGTGTGTGTGGATGGAAAAAACAGCCTGGCACACGGGCACAAACATATGTGCTACTTTATCTTGGCTCAGATACACACACACAAACTCTACAGCATCTGTGTGTGTGTGTGTGTGTGTGTTTCTATACGTGCTGGTATGTTTGCAGTGTGTGTGTGTGTGTGTGTTCCTCTCATGTCTCCCATCTGTACGCCTCTCTGCTTCACTCTGACAGCCAAGTAACTGTCTCTCTCCCTTTTCCGAACAGTTTCTTTTCAACATCGTGTTCTTCTTTTCTTTCACATCCTTCTCTCTTTATCATTTTCAGACTGTCACTCTGGACGCCGCCCTCTTCCTTTTCTTCTTTCTTATCTGCATCTTGTCTCCTCTTCATCGGTTTCTCCAACTGTCATCAAAAACCACACTTGTAACTTTCAAGAAATGCGGCGCATGAAAATAATCTGTACCACAGTTTTGGATCGTAGTGAGACATCTCATCGACCACCTTCCAGTGGGGTCGGGTATCGTGTAATATTTTTAGACACTATTTGAAATATTTGAGCTTTGGCACAGATTCCACAAAATAATCGTAACCCAGGGAATAGTCACGTCCTTCATTTCACTGTATTGAAATAAATTTGAGATGAACAGAGGGGCTGAAGCACTTTACAGAAAAAAATAGTGTTGTGGAGGAAAAAAAAATATAGATAAAGCATGAACCCTGAGTAATGAAACCAAAGGATAAACACACATACACACACACCAACCTTCGGGGGGGGAACTTTAATACGAGCCAAAGTCTGATCGATGGCTTTAATTTAAACATCAAACAAGACGCACTGTGCAGGAAGTCAACCAGTGCTAAACGAATTACACCGCGTGTTTGAGAGACTGCATGTACCTGTGTGTGTGTGTGTGTGTGTGTGTATAACATACATGCACTCAGGATACACACACATTTCTGAAGGCCGAACAGACTCTGTCTTTTCTATGTTGAAGTTAATAAAACAGAGCGGCCTCGCTTTGCGCCGTCGTAGCTTTAAAAAAGAAAAAACAAAATAAAAAAACCCACAAGCTCTGCTACTGATCTGAAACCAGCTGTCAGTAGGAGCTGACTGCAGGAGTTCTGCCTTTGGATTGATCAGTTTCACATTGGTGACATGACAACAAGAGTGACTTTCACTGGGGCCCTTGCTGTTAGAATCAGATGTTCAGTAGCCTCCTTCTGCGGTGCCACATTTTTGATGCTGTGGTCTCCGCCATCGTTGTCTAGAAAAACCACCGTCGCACCAGTAACACCAGCTGTGTTTCTCTGTCCTCGCTTGTCGAAGGCTTCAGTCCACATCTCCTCAGACCAGCTGCAGATGGCTGCATTCAGACTAGTGCTCCGTCGCACCTGTCTGAATGCCCCCACGGTGACGTCACGGTGCACTGGAGTACACCTGTGAGTCACTGTAGCAAGGTGAGAAGTTAAAATTCTCAGAGGTTGGAAAAGACGAGTCTACCGGAGAAGTTACTACGTAAGGTGGCTGGTGCCGCAGCCACAGGTGGACATTTATCTTATTAACTGGTTGTCAAACAGGGTTCTGGCAGGACCTGTTGCTTCTGTGTTGTCTGGAACCAAAGCTTCAGGATACCTAGTTCGCTGTGACCAGATATTTGATAAATGAACATTTTTAAAAACATTGCACAGAAAGCTATCAGGGGTCTGATTTATATTACAAGGTTTTCACAGGACGCATGAATTGGCTCCTCCTCCTCCTAACTGGCTCACACGGAGTGTGTGTGTGCATGTTTGATGTGTGCGTCTGTATTTGTGCATGCGTGCATACAAGTGTAACAGTATGATTGCATGCATGTGTGTGTGTGTAATCCTATCTGCTTGTTATGCAGGGTATCATTACATCCATATGGTCATCTCACACAAATACACAAACACACACACACAACTCCCAGGGGTCAGACGTCAAACACATTGCTAACATTTCATTTTCTTTATTTTTTTTTAACAAACAATAAAACAGAAAGAATAAAATTGACAGTGGTTTGTGAATAAAAAACAGTGAGAAATGACACTGACACTGAGAAACCGGAAACAGTAAAAGTTCTTCTGTGACAATGTTTTCAGACAAGATTTAATGGACATAATATATTTTATGACAGTCCTTTATCCAAGAGCCACACAAATCTCCAGTCGCTGTGAAAACATGACTCGTGGTTCATCTGTGTCTAGCTCACTTTCTCCTTTCGCCACTTTTCCTCCGTCTGTACTTTCCATGCATGTACATCAATGTGTGTGTGTTTGTGTGTTGAGGTTCTGAAGGTGACTTGTCTTTATCCTTCCACCATTTTTCCATGTATTTTGTAGAAATGTTTCAATAAAGGACATCAAAACATAAAACCTCACACACACACAATACAGCATTTTCTGTGCTGCAGTGTGTGTGAACACATGGTGTGTTTGACTCTAATCTAAATGTTATTGATCTGCGGCTGCACAGTTTTAAAGCTTCACCTGCCTGGCACGTGTGTGTGTGTGTGTGTGTGTGTTTGTGTGTTTTGCCAGTGGTGGTAGAAAGGGAAAAGCCTAAAAACCCAGAAACAGAGAGGGTCTGCAGGCAGTTACCAGGCCTGATCAAAAGACACACACACACACACACACACACACAGTGATCACAGAGCGTTTTTTGTGGTTTTCGGCCACGCGCCTCCTCTTCCTCCTCGTGCCTCCCCTTCTCCTTATTTCCTTCATTTCCTTCCTGCTCAGTCCCTCCTGTTTCTTTCCTTTTTCCCTCCACCTTCCTCGTACTGTTTCTTGGGGAAACAAAACAGAATGGTGGGTGGAGGGAACTGATCAGATGAGAGTTGAATTCATTGACACTGACGACAGTCACCACCGAGTCAATGTCGCTCCGACTCTCATCGTCCCTCCAACTTCTCTGTCACCAAGGCCGACTCAGACGATGACTTCTTCACCCTCTCTCCTCTTCCATCTCTGTTTGCACCCCCCCCCCCCAAGCCTCCCCCACTCCGAGTCTTTGAAGCTAGCTGTGGCAGTCCATTAAGTCGACTAACCAGAACCCATGGGAGCCATCCGGCCCCGCTGTTACATCATGTTACAGCAACATCAAGGCGTGGAGGACGGAGTGTGTGCAGAAGCAGGATGTATGAAGAAGCGTGTGTATATGTGGGTGTGATACTGCATGTGTGTGTTTGTGTGTGAAGATCTGAGGTTGCCTGAACCTGCTGCTCTCGGTTTGACCTCGACAATCAAAGCAGCTTCTGAATATCGCAGCGTTTTCATTCCTGTGAAGTGTCGGAGCCCCCCCCCTTTTTTTTTCCTCCATATACGGGATCGTGTCAGCACTTGATAGGATTTTTTTTTCAGATGCGTTTCATAAAGCCGGGATGTTAAAAGTCCCGGGTGATTTGGTTTTTCATGATTTCAGCCCATGACATGAATAATGCTCTTCATCGTGTTCCGTAGATGAGTGCTATTTAGTTGGAGAAATATTTATTTCTAACTTTGAAGAGTAAGGCAGTGACGTGTCACACTGGAGGAGTCATGACTTCCTGTTGAAACACATCCTAAAGCGGGATCAAGGGTTCATGTGTCATACGCTTTTGAAAGTGACATTTGTATTGCCGAAGCAATGTTACGAAACTTTCTGTCTGTCACGCCGCAAGACTTTAAATAAAGGTCTGGCCAAACTACATTTGGTAAAAGATAAGGTCTTAGAACAACAAGTGCCCATATGAAACCTGTTGCATTAAAGCTTCACACACACACCAACAAAGTAAAAATGGCAGACATAGAGGCGTCGCTGGCTTCAGACACATTCATCTCCACGACATTCAAACACCAGAGGGTTTCCTGAGATCTGCAGAGGTAAAACCAGAGAAATGTTTGAGGATGAACGGCCTTCAAAGGATTTCATACACATAGTGACATGAGGAATAAACACAATTCAACAGTAGAATTATAATCCCTCTTATACTGAACATTGATTTAACGTTTCAAAGGTGTCAAAAGTTGGCCGGAGTGACCAAGGAACAGTGGACTGCAGCACATGACACTCACGTAGAAGGCCTCACATGTGAAGACTGTTCATACGGAGAAAGCTTGGCGTTTTTAACAAGAACATGAATTACATTTAATTTTTCAGAATTTAACTTCTCTCCAGAATAGTTTGACTGAACTCCATGGTTCTCCATGTTTTTTTTTCATTGCCTTTCCATTTTTTTCAGAGCCTCATAAACTGGTTGTTGTCTTGTCCTTTTGAGTGTGCATTTCACATTTTCATCAACACATCTAAATAGATTTTTTTTTTCCACCCAGCAATTTTGCAATGGAAACTTGGCTTCACTAGAAAAAAAAAAAACTACTACTACGTCACTACTTGCTTTATGTCGATAATCTGGTAAAACACACTTTAACGATGCTTCCGAGTTGATCCAAAAATCAAAAGGTAAATTGTAGAACTAGTTAGAAATCTAATTCAAACAACAACCTCTAAATATTTATGACTGGATATTTCTGATAGGAATAATCTATTTTAGGCTTGTAGTTTACCAGATTTGTTCTGGATATAGTCTTAGACTTCTGACTTTTGATGGGACCAGCTTTGTGGTTAAGAGATTCCATTAGGAAAACATCATTTAACCACTCTCTGCCACCTGACCTCTAGCTGCCTTACATCCTGTTTGCATGTTGAATAACGAGCACTGAAGCTGCCTCATAAAGTTACCGCACGTGTTTCGACATGCTTAGAAAGTTTCTTCTTCTGCCTTTCGTTGTTTATGCATCTGATTGCCAGTGATAACCAATAAACAACCATCGATTGATGACATGAAAGAAAATCTCAAAAACTTTAAACACATTCAGTCAGAGACCGATTCTCTAAACAAATATAAAAGGTTTCTGAATTCTAATGATAATTAAAAAAAATATTTACATTAGGATTTCCACACCTCCACGATACATGTTGTGTGTTTCCAGGCTGTCGTTGCATCTCAACATCTATTCTCTCATGGTTTTGCTGAGGAAGAGGATCCTCCTGTTTGTAATTTGGGCTTTTTGTTTCTCAACAGTTTCACCACAAGCTCATTTTAAACTGGACCCACCTGTGGATTTGCATGGCGGGCAGCAGCGAGTGGAGTCTAAGTTTACATCTGGTGTATTCAAAACAAGCTGAAGGGAGACACGGATATGGTTTCTGTAAATGGCTGTGGATTGAGGGTAAAGCCACATTTGCACTGGATTTTCTTCAGTGTAATTCGTCAGTGGAATTTCAAAAACAAAACAGCAAAAGGTTTCCTCACGAGTCAGCTGGGGAAGGATGAGGAGATTCATCTGAGCTCAGAAGATCCAAGGGTTTAAATTTAAAAAAAGAAAAGAAAAAGAGATTCCAGGTCTACGGACGGTTTTAACTTCCTACCACATTGATCACCTGGTCCATCTGGGTCAGGTTGTTTGTTTAGATCGTTATGCAGACGATACAATGTTTTATAATATAATTAGACTACGAGACAACAAATCCAACCTGGTTTTGACTGACCGATGGTTCTTTTAGGTTTGACACTTGTTGTTTAATGTATGCAAAATAGCCTTTTTTGTTATGTTGAAAAATCTCTCTTGAAAATCTTGTGTCTGTTGCTCATCTACGCTTTCTGTCAGTGTGCCTTTAAGAAAAACCCAGCTCCTCGGGTAAGCTTCTTTTGTCACTGTTAATTCCTGATCAGGACTAAAGGCAACTGGGACTTCGAATTAAGAAATAATAAACAATTTTTTTATTTGACTTGTATTATGCCTTTTCTGCAAAGCCCGGTGGAGCTCAGAAAAATGTCCTGAAGAAATGATCATTAACAGAAACACAGAACCAATGATGCTCTGGGACAATGATTTCTGGGCCACGTGGGATTTTTTTCTGTTGCTCAAGATTTGCATTCATGTTATGTGGTAGATATCTCAAAAGCTGGACACACCACAAACCGTCTGAGTGGAAAGATGGAGGAAAGATTGAAGATGACAACAGCTTAGGTATATACTACATATTTCAGCTTTTAACTTTGACAATTGTTCGATCGAACAAATCTGATTGATCTGATAATTGCTTTTGTTTTGTTTTGTTTTTTCCACCCTACCTTCAGCCTGTTTTCCATCTGCAATATCTTTCTCAGTAAACAAGCATCATGTGGCTGATAACCATCCAATACCAGCCAGGTGGCGTCACCTCACTTCACTTGCATGTCTGCTGGAGTGTGGTCAAACCAGGAGGATATTACATGACTGAGGTGCTTCATATGCTCTTCTAGTTAAGCACATGCATGTCTGGGCAAAATAAGTGTTTTTTTCAACAAAGTGGATGCTACACCTGTAGTATCTAAGTTTATTCTGTCTGGTTAACAAACAAGCTAGCTCATTTGCTAAACCAGCTCAATAGTTTAATAGGCTTAAAGCTAGCTCCTGCACCAGCATTCTAACTGGCCATTTTGCTTACTAGCTGGCTTGCTAGCTTTTAAAAACACAGATGTCATTCATGTTACTGGAATCTTCCAGACTTACCCTTGCAGTGATTTCTGGTATCTCCAATGTCTGATAAATATCTGAAAGTCCTGTTTTGGGGGTTTTGACGGTAAAATAGGCTGAGTTCTGAGTCCAATGGCCCCAACAGGTAAGACAACTGCTAGAGACCACCCAAACATGGGATTTACTAATTAGTGAAGTTCATTCACCCTAAGGGGAACATGAACGCCACACCAAAATGTCATGACAGTCTATCCAACAGTTGTTGAGAAATAACACTAAAAACCAAGATTACAAGATACTACATTCAGTTGGATTCATTCTCAGGGATCCATAAATGTGTGTATAAAATTCCATTGTGATTCATTTGATAGTTGTTGAGATATTTTATTTTGAACCAGAGTGGTGCACCACAACACAGACCAACCAATGATGCCACCCATGTGTCCAAAACTTCAAAACATTTAGAAGTGAATGAAGTTTTGAAGAGGAAATGGCAGAAAAAATGTCTTCAAAAACAAAAAAAGGCTTCAGAGTTGTAAAAGAAAGACACACACACACAAACACACACACACACACCTGTGTGTTTTGAATCTGTGTGTTTCAGTTTGTACGAGGTTTAAACCTTGGCATGTGGGACGTGTGTTTTGGATCGATGAGAGTTGCCAATATGGAGGAAAAACTGGGGGAAGATTCACGGCGTGTTTGTGTATTACTGTATGAACGTGTGTGTGTGTGTGTATTAGCGTGTGTTTCTGCAGCTGTGTTCCAGGTGTGCAGCAGCACAGTAACCTCCTGTCAGCAGGGAGCTGTTCAGGAGCTGCAGACAGTGCTAACTCCCACTGATGAAAACAGCCATATATGATTTCATAGTTTACGTGGAGAGTTTAATCCTGAGCGTCGGAGCTCTGGGAGACTGAGAGGAGGTGACACTCAACATGGCTAGTAAGATGAGACCCGAATAGATGGAGATAAATGATCCTCAGGTCTCATCGGGGACCGACTGATGTCATTTCTTTCCCTTGGACCGACTCGTCTACTTCAGTACTCAAGTAAATATCTTCCTACATCTCCCACAATGCCTTTCAACAGCATCCAGATTACAGGTGTAATTGGGGTGAAAGAATAATGCAGAGCAAAGTAGTCCAAGCAGCTGGGAGCCATTTTTATCATCAAACACACAAAGAACAAACCCTTCTCAATTCAGGGTGTGAGATTTGGAAATGGAGCTCCAGCTTACTCTACTACAAATTGCTGCAGGTTTGGTTGCATATCAAACACAAAGGGTTTAATCCTTGGAGAACAAAGAAAAAAAATGCTCTCTCCATTTTTCTTGTAATCTCCCCTGCTCATCTTGCCTGGCTCTTATCCCTCTTTCTTACTGCCATCTTGTGAATGAACGGTGTGGCTATTCTGAGTTTCTTCCCGGACTCTTAAGTTATGCAACTTAATTTACGTCCGTGTTCTTCTTTGCCAAACGCATGATTGTGACCACATCTGCCTGAGTCCCAAAGGCTATCAGTTGTTTGGTCAAATTGTAAAAGACTCACTAGAAACTCTAGCAAGTACAAATTATTTACTATTATCGTCAACATTATTTGGTTTGTTTTGACCAACATAATTTTTTTTATTGTGGCTGTATTTAACACTGCAGCCTGAAGGAGGCGCCTATAGGGCATCAGACTGTCTGTGTTCTGAGGATAACAGTATATATCATTCAAATTTAGAATTGAAATATTTATTTATAAAATGACTAAACCATAAAAACATGCATTCATTAATCTCAGGCGTTCTGCATTTTAACTTTAAACACTAAATTCTGTTTTGACAATTACATAAGAGCTGGAGGCTTCAGAGAGGGAGAAGAGAAAATCGATTTAAAAGAGCAAGACGAGCAAAGAGCGAATGGGAAGAGGAGGCTGAAAGAGAAGAGGGTGTAATGCAAAAAGAACACAGAGGGAGGGGAGAGTGTAAGAAGTGTTTTTAGGAGACCAGGGACATGAATGCATGTGTGTATAGACATTACGATAACTGGCGCCCGATCAGGGGCCGGCGGGTAAATGGATGGTCGGGGGGCAAGGTGAAGAAGAGGTTAGGGGTCTTTGATGCAGATCCCTGCTTAGAGGTGAGCCCAGCGGAGCCCGCAGAGAAAGACTTGATAAAGTCGGCATGAACTTGGCACTGATCCGGGATTTATGGAGGATAAAGTTGGTTTATAAGTGTTTGGAGGTCAAACGTTTTTTTTTATGGAGACATTTTCATCGCGGACCTGCTCCGGGGCCAGAGTCATGTCCAAATCTCTTCAAACCCGACTGAAAGAACGCGGACATATAACGGGGGGAAAAAAAACAAAAGCAAAAGCTGAGGTTCAGCCAGTCAGTCAAAAAACTGCAGCCAAACGGCCACGGAAAGATGTGAACGTGTGCGGCAGACCATCCTGATTGTGTTTTCCAGTCCACTAAAAAAATGACAAGACAACCGACCAACATGCAGCTCCAAAGTCAGCTGCTGCTGCCTCTTTTCCCACATCTTATCAACCGAATACATAAAACATGTACATCAGACTAAGCTCAGCCTCTAAAACAACATGGCGGAGAAAAGTCCAGAAAGATCTGGAGAGCCTTAGAGGTGGATTTTTACTTTGTCGGAGCTCGATGTGAATGGGGGCGGGGTCTCTGCAGGTAAAAATACAGCCCCACACACCTGTGGGTCTTAAGTGGTGATCCCTTTTGGATCAGTCTATACTTGTTTTTATAGCATCACACCTTTAGCCGTTTTCCAATGAAAAGTGACAGACACTCCTTCATTCCAGATTCTCGTATCTGACGATATTGTGCTTCTTTTTCTTTTATATGACAGCAAACTGAGAAATCTGCAGGTTTTCACTGCTGGTCAGACAAAGAGAAAAACACGTGAAGCCGTCACCCTCTAAGAATCTTTTTTTTTTTTTTTTTAAGGGGGGGATTAATTTAGCAGATTAATCAAAGCGGAAAATTATAGTTAGCTGCAAAATGTTGCTCAGCAGAGAGAAAACATCAAAACACACACCCAGTCTCACACATAACAGAAACCAACAACATGCATCATGGAAAACTGCATAAAATTTATGCAACATTGGGGCAAGATTATCACAGACACACTTCTCTGATTGGCTCAGCTCATGACCTCTGTTCACCTCCTGGCCAATCACAGCTCTGTGTCAATGAGGAGGACTGAGAGAACACGTTAGGAGATGAGGAAAGGAAACAAGGAGAGGATAAGAGGATACAAGGAGAGAGGAGACGAGAGGAGATTAGATGAAACATGGGGAGGAGAGGAGAGAAGTGCAGAGGGGAGGAGAAACGAGGAGAGGAAACAAGGAGAGGAAACCGGCAGAGGACACAAGGAGAGAGGAGAGAAGGAAGCTGCAGCTGAGTGGATTTTTATGAATGAAAGTCAAAGCAGTAAATGTTTATTACACAAGAAAGTGTTTGTTTGTGTGTGTGTGTGTGTGTGTGTGCATTAGTGAGAGAGACCCATGTATGGAAAAAACACACACACACACACACACACACGTCTTGGCTCTGCTCCCTGGACTTCAGACGTTTCTGGAAAGCAGACAAATCCCTGCTGTGCCCCAGTTGTTTCAACCTGTGCCTGTGCAGGTGTGCGTGTGTGTGCGTGGCTTCATCTTTTATGAGTTGAGAAGAACCAGAGTTCATCCTCAGTCCAGTTCGTTTTCTGTCATGAGGGGAATGAGGCCTTGTTTTGATAGCAGCTGTTTTCAGGGGAAACCGCTGCGTCTTCTTCTATCGCCTGTCCGTGGTCGTTTTAACCCTCTCGCTGGCTTCGCCTCTGTCCTCCCGCCTCCTGCGGCTTTCCTACGGACAGTGAACGTGACATGGCTCCACGTCAGGTGCAAGTAATGGGACACAGCTGTGACTTCACTGGGCCTTATCCCAGCTCTTCGGTCCGAGGGAAGTATCTGTCGTCTCACCCTCTTTTGTTTGATCTCTCATTCCAAATACATTTTGGTATTTTTGCTCGTTAGCTGCCGGCTTTATCCGGAGTTACATAAAACACGTTTTCAGCTCCTGAAAATGTCCAAAAATAACATCTGAAATACCAGCGGCTGTCCGCATACTTTCCCTCTCTTCCTCCCTGCTTTTGTTCGAAACCGTCGGTTCCCGATTATTATCCATCTGTTTATCTCTGGATCTCTCCGAGTGTCACCGTTTAATTGGACGCCCCTCCTCCTCCTCCTCCTCCTCCTCTTCCTTCGTCCCCATGGGAAAGTATGCAGACACATTTTGATTTGATTAAGGCTCACAAACCAAACTATGCTCCGTCGCATTCCAGCTCCGACAAACAAGACCCACTGAGGGAGCAGCGGAGCAAGGCAGCGAGCACGGACGGGGTCGAGGGTTCGATTCCTTCCGGAGCCACGGTTATTCTCATTAGATGTTTCACCTTCAATGTGGCAGTCGGAAGCTATTTGTCACTTTTTAAAATCACCTTTTCAAAAGATGTGTCCGTCTGGTTCTCTTTAGGTCGAGTATTCGTTAATGAACCAATCAAATTCACTTCCTCTACCGTCTCCATCCCTCTCTCCTCCTCTCACAGCAGTGGTGGTGCAAAGACGCCCTCCGAAGGCAGTCGCATGTCACTACATCGAACTAATACACCGTAAACTTGTCCGGTTTTGGCCTCCCTGCTCGGCTTCGGGTTGAAACACGTCGCGAACTCCTCTGCCTAACGATAGATTTTGGTGATTTCACTAACATGATGTTTGTTACCAGTTTCCAATTTGATCAAAAAAAAAAGAAAGCGACGGGCTGCAAAACCACAAGGGGGAGCTCTAAGCAAAGCGCAGAGGAAAAGCAAACCGTGGGTTTAAGCCATCGACAAATGCCAGGCGGCAGAAAAGCATCGAGCCCGGAGTCGTACCGAGCTATGTCTTGGCCGGGAGCAGAGACATCTTGATGACTTGTCGTCACGGTGATGCAGCCAACAACCAGCAGAGAGAGAGAGAGAAAAAAAAATGTGGTTTTTACACTTTGTCGGGACGGGTGGAACAAATGCAACTTCACATAGAGACTAACCAGCCACATGACACGAGAATCCTCCCAAATAAGAAATAAATAAACCCGAATCAGGTCTGGTGGTGGTGTCTATTAAATGTAATCTAAGCCTAATCTGTTCTTAAATCTAATCTGACAGTTTTTTCTCGGAAATGCTGAACAGTGTGGCTTCGTTGTGCAGCTCCACTTGTGGCAGCTTTCTGTGATTTTTTTGGGATTTTACCCTGAGACCTATCGTGATGCTCCCACCTCTTTTACCATTATGTTTTGTGCTTTACTTCTTCCTCTGATCTAACTAATGTAGCATTTTTCCTTTTGAGCACTTTGTCATTCAGAGTTTAGAAAGGAGATGTTTATATAAAGTTAGCTGAAGTTTGGTACCGGTATCTATCCTGCCAATTGTCAGCACCTTGTCAAGGTCGAACGGTTTCTAATTTTTTGGAGACTGGGCGGGATGTGTGCACAGCTTCCTGTCTGCGAGTTCATAAAGTTTCACAGGCACGCTGCACTTTCTATCTGTTTTTCCACCACCTGTTTTAAGCTCATCTGACATAAATGATACACTTCATTCTTAAACAGCACGCTTGTCCAGACAGGCTGAACAAGTCTGCAACCTGAAGCATCTTTTTCAGCTTTTTCCTCATAATATGTTTGGCTGGCTTTCAGCAGGAAGAGAAACTGCGGCTAAAGGAGGCAGAAATGTAAAGACCATCAGCAGCAGCTGTTTCTGGCACATTTCAAATCGTTGCAGCAACACACACACACACACACACACACATCTTCCCTCCTCCTCCTCCTCCTCCTCCTCCCGACCATAGGTTGGACCACAGGTTTGTGACGCCGAGCAGTTCAGACGTTTCCTTTATGTGGTTTCATAAACAAGCTCCCATCGTGCATGCACAACAATAGCCTCTAAATTCTTTGGTTTTCAACGTGAAGAATTTAGAGAGGAGGAAGACGGCTGTTGGTTTTTTTTTCTCCCCTTTTTTCACAGTTTATTTAAACTACTTCTTTAAACAGAGTGTCTACGGAGAGCACGTAGGAGTGGCAGTGCCTTGCTCAAGAGCACTAAAACGTGCTGTTACAGCATTAAGTGAGGATTTAGGGGTGGAAGGAGAGGAAAAGATGAATGAACATGAAAAAAACAAAGGCAAAAGGATAATGGAGGAAAAACTGTGAAGGGGAGACGAAAAATGAGCAAAGAGAAGAAATAATGATCCAAAGTACAAAGAAAGAAATGATTGAAAAGAGGAGAAGTGAATAGATGGAGAGTTGAGCCACATCACGCACAGCTGTCTGGAAAGTTTGGAAAAATTCCATATTCTGTTGATTTCTGAATGAAAAGAAGACATTTACACCCAGATCTGCCAATGTTTAGTGGAATCCGTTCTTCCCTCTGTCTGGACAGTGTAAAGTGTGATAACAGCTGGCAAAGATATTTTTTCTTCATTGAATGCTGCTCCTTTTTCCTCCGAAGGCACCTCTGATGACCGTGGCCGAAGGGTTCAGCCCCGACGCCATGCATCCGTGGCCCTGGGTGTCCAGAGCAACTCTGGCCGACCTAGATGTTGCTCTGCAGACTTCAGATGTTGACTTTTGTGATGAGGTGGCAGGTGAGGTTTCCTCCTGATGACTCTTCCATGCTGACCCCGTTTGTGCATCGGGGCTGCAGAGTGGAACGGCTCATCACCACTCCTGTGTCAGCTGAACCTTCCTGCAGTCATACGGGTGAGGAGGTGGGGTGGGGGCGGGGGGTCGTCTGGCTTTTGCCTTTCAGCCCAGCAGACCTGCAAACTTATCTGAAATTTTTCTTCTTCCATGGTTCCACTTCAGTGCCATTTTCTTAATGACATTTCAGACAGTGGAAATTTCAAGCTGGTTAGCTCTTTTAACCCCCCACCCCTCCTTCATTATAAATCCTCAGTCAGCTGCTTATAGTAAACCACAAGGTTTGAAGAGTGGGAGGATTTTAACTTGAGCAAATTCAAAACGACAAGTCTTCACCTGCCTAACAGGTTCGTTTTTTTCCTTTTTATCAAGATGATGAAATAAAAAGTGACCGAGCATTAATATTTGAAGAAGAGGCTCATTTTTAAAGTCTTATGCATAAAACTGTACTGTAACTGCTGCATTTCCAGGTGGCAACTTTCTGCTGGACGTCACACCACCCTCTCACTTCCTGCATCTGATTCAAGAAAAACATCAAAAATATTTGAATAAAAAAGGAAAAAGGAAAAAATACAAGTTAAAAAAAAAAGAGGGAGAAAGGACATTTCCCCTCACTGACTCACTGGGAAACAATGTGAGTCTTAAACTGGACACTAACGCAACAGGAGGAAAACACAGTCAGAGACAGGTCAACACACACACACACACACAAACACACACACACCCGTCAATGAAACAAAGATCTCATCTTGTTCTCGTTTTTAGATGTACAGGAAAGACAAAACAAGAAGAAGAGGAGAAAAAGAAGGAGAGAAGAGGCAGGTGAGGAGGAGGAGGTGGAGAAGAAAACAGGAAGACGCTCCCTCTCTCTGATCACAAATAAAAGAGGAATCACAACAACAAATGAGACTCTGCATATCTGTGTGAATCATCCTGTTGTGTCCCTGAATGACCTCAGTGTGCGTGTGTGTGTGTGTGTGAGAGACAGACACCTGGGAGACATTTGGACACAACGACAAACATCTGCTTCACACACGCGCGCGCGCGCGCAGGACGAAGGCTCGGCCAATCAGGTTATATCGACTCAACGGGGGGGAGTAGTCAGTGAAGAGGAGGAACACCAGGTATGATGAACTACAGATGGGCGGGACAAAATAACAAACACCTGGACAGGCTGAAGTCAGCCACAAAACAAACAAAAAAAGACTTTATTGACCCAGAGACGATTCGCTGAACATGAATTTCCCGGAGGAGCAGAGAGGAAGAAGAGGAGAAGAAGAGGGAAAACACTTTGTGCTTTGATGTCATTTATGTAAACTGAACTTTTCAGCATTTTGGAATGAAAAGTCCTCTAATCTGGACACAAAGTCCAGTCAATGATGGCGATTCTTACATTTTATCTCCACTTCTGATTTGTGTGTTTTTGCTTTGAGAGCTCAGAGTCCTCGTCAGAGTTTTAGACCGAGTGTGACCTCAGTTTTTATCTCTCTTTATCAGATTTACAGCCTTTCTGAAACAGTATCCTGAGTTGGCACAGGTGACCTATTTTAATAATCAGATAAGTGGCCGTGAGGATCAACAAGAAGATGTTTGTGTCCCACAGAAAGGTTTTATGAACTCAACGCTTCATGGTTTTCTTTGGAGTAGAAGATGGAGGGCGGCTGAGCTCTGGTTGTTTTGGCTGTTGTGTCAGACGAAAGTGATCAGAGTCCACAGATTCAGGTTCTATGAAAGGATGTTTTTCTTCCAAGGAGGAATTTGTTTCTCATTTAGGCAAAATTTT
Organism: Istiophorus platypterus; assembly: GCA_016859345.1. NCBI lineage: Eukaryota > Metazoa > Chordata > Actinopteri > Istiophoriformes > Istiophoridae > Istiophorus > Istiophorus platypterus. Next base: position 20,473,399 of record CM029125.1, on the reverse strand, counting down.
AATAATAAACAAATCACCTCCTCTGATTCTTCCTCCACATGCCTTTTATTCTCGCGCTCACTTTTAATATTTCATTTCCCTTCTCTCCATCTTCTAGGCGTCTTCCAGACAGTGTCCCTGGTGCTGATGGTTTCGGTTTGACCCAGAGCAGCTCAGGTTCATGTATGTGACACCAGAGCATTGGTGGACTGAACAAAACTCCAACAACAACTCAACTAGAGGCAAATTCAGAGCAGGGATGCGAAGGTTCTCGTTGTTCCTAACATCTCACAGGGACTGACTTTCTGACTTTCTAGGAACCGCAATCAGGGTTTCTGTGCAGTTTGGACAAAAAACTACACGATCAGAAGACATCAGGACATTTCTAAAGTCAAAAGAATCTCCTGAAATATGAGAAAGGTAAGTCACAAAAAAAGGAAAGAGCTTTTTGCTTTAGGGTGTTTCCAGAATAAGACTGATTACCCTCAGGTACATTTCAGACCAGGTCAGTGGTTCCTTGGTTTCTTTCGGAGCGGGCCTGTCTTGGATTATTTTATACTTTTCAGGTTCAGCTATGTTTTCCATGCATCTGTCTCAGACAGGCTGAAAAATCTTGGACCCATGGAAACCTCTGTGCACCAGACCACTTGCCCAACGTGATCTGGGCTTAGGCCCCATGTGACCTTCCACAGGATAAGCAAGTACAGATAATGGAAATAAGGGTTTTGAATACATCTTCTCCCCTAGCTCCATCAGACAGTGCCAAAAAAAAAAAAAAGGTTGAATGGTTTTCCCATCGTTTAGTTTTCATTTCATTTTGTTCCCTGTTATTGAGCATTACGTTGGTCCTCTGCGAGTCCTTTGTCTTTAAGTCTAAGCTCTTACGGTCTGGGATAAACAGCTTTATTTTCACTCGCTATTTACTCAAATGTTCAATTTCAGAGACAACATGAACGACCGTTGACCAACCACCTCGGACGACCCATTTGGTTCGGCCGAAAGCCTCAGTTTTTACGTGCAGGTCAGTCTAAGTTTCATCTTATCAACCCTCAATGATCAAAACAAACATCCTCCGTCTCCATCTCTCTGTAACATCGTCTGTCAGTACATGTTTTCATAGTTACTCTGAGGTTCTCATACTCTGTAGCGTACCTGGATTTTATCAAACTCTCCTCTCACACTTTCCCAGATGTCCCAGAGCTGCTCTGCACCGGCCGCTGAGGTTTTCCAACTGATTACTTCCTTACATTACCCTACCTCAGCTCCATCACATCCCCTCCTGCTCTGATTACTGTCAACAAAAACCCCACTTATTTCTTTTCCACAGAGTCATTCAGAGGTTGAAGCAAAAACATTGGACAACTGACCCCTTAACTCCTGGGGCCTTCTTGTAATCTTGTTGTTTTAGGAACCGAAGAGTCTAAAAAATGCTGCTCACCGTCCTAATGGATCCGATGAAGACCAGACATGCTCTAAGCTCTGTCATCGACATGGACACTGAGGTCAGAACATCTCTGGCACAAAGTTACTTAAGGCCAAATATTCCCCTCAGAAGGAGAATATTGACTAATGGCTCCTTGAGGTCATTAGTCTGCAGAGCTCTGTGGGGGTCAGAGGAGAAGATACTTCATAGTTTGCCTGAGAGTCTAAGTCATGCACTTAAATTACTTAATTTTTCCTCTTCATTCGAAATAAAAAAAGAACCCCCACAAAGCCAACACTGGTCTGATTAGAACAAATGACGGTGATTTTTCACACAATTTAAGACCCATTCAGAACTCCTGCGGCCAACATGTGGTCTCGGCTCTTTCCGAAACACGGCGACAGCATAACTGACGTACAAACCCGTGCAAATGTTTTAGGCACCAAGAGTTAAGTGACATGTTACCAGAAATAATGCAATTTAGCAATGAATTTCATCCAAAGCACCCAAAAGAGAAAAAAAATTGAATCAGAACAGTATTTGCTGTGACCCCCTTTGCCTTTAAACCAGAATCAGCTCTCCTCGGTCGACCGGGAGACAGTTCTTCAGGTTGTTGGCAGGTCGGCTGTTCTGAGGATCTTGGAGAACCTGCCTCAGTGTCTTTTGTCTCCTCATGTGATCCCAGACTGACTCCATGACTCTGAGACTGGTCTTCAGGCCCTTGTGTGTCTGGACTCGTCCTGAATCTGGGAGGATCAGATGTCCGCTGATGGCACTGATGGGGGAGAAGAATCTTAATCACCTAAAACCTTTGCATAGTGCTAATTATATAAAGATAAGAACAAGCACACAGAATCATCCTGTGCCATTTTTCCAGCTTTCTTCTTCTACAGCTTTCTAATGTGCTTGATGTGGATTTTGTCCTTCACGCCTACTACAGTGTCAGAGAGCAATGACAACTACTGCATGGATGAAAGTGACAGCCTCAGGAGGTAAGACACACAGACTATACGTTGTAACTGAACTTTTATTCTAAGGGAATAAAATCAGGGAATAGAATCGGTAACTTAAGAGGACAAATTACGAATTTGAGGTGAGTGAATCATACAAAATTTCTACCCTGACTTATGTCTGCAGGAAACATCATTAAGCACTATAACATTCTCCATGGAGGAACCAAAGTAGCTGAAGTCTACCCATTGATCAGTGGCAGCAGACTGGCTGTACTGGTCTGTTCCCAGTTTGAACACATGGATGTGCGTGAGGCAGGGCAGAGCTCTGTCAGCTCTCCCTGGATAAATAACGTTTTAACAAGCAGCTGTTGCTCCGTTTCCCCGCACTCCTGTAACAAGCCGCTGTTGGCCGGCAGACCACAGTCACAGCTTGACCCCTGACCTCTGACCGGGTAACTCGGAATAATCAGACAGGAGAGTCGAGCAGCAGCGTGTGAACACACACTAAACTCTGGACGATGTTACCGCGATTAATTGTCCTGCTTCACGTCAAAATGTCTTCCTTGGGAAGAAGAAACTGAATCACTGAGGGACAAGCTGGTGGGTGTCAGACAGGAAGAAAGAGGAGAAGAGAAAGAAGAAAGCAGTTGAGAGGACAGGGTGAAAAGAGAAAAAATGAGCGAGAGAAGAGAACAGTGGTAGAAAAAAACAAAAACACGATTCCTTTGAGAAAGCCATTATTTCAAAAGAAAGCAATTGGTAAAAAATTGGTACCAAACTACAAAATAATCTAGAGGAAACTTCCTAAGAATGAACAGATATTAGTTTCTAAGTAAGACAATATTTGGAAACTAAGGAAAATAAAATAACCTGGGACTTTTTTATCCCTGGAAAGCAGCAACAAGGAATTCCAGGTCTTCCATGTGTTTCCAGGATATGTGGGAACCCTCCCCCTCTTCCCCAACAATCTGATTCCAAACTTAAACAGCTGTCACGATGGATAATTAATGCATTGGAGCAGCAGAACGCCACATATGTTCAGAGTGCAGCAAAGTGACAAATCACTCAATTAATCAGCTCATATTTCACTTAGGACTGTACTCACTTGCTTTCTCTCAGCTGAAGTCATGTCTGTTTATGCTAAAGCTCATTAAAACGAGACACATTCATATATGGACATATGCCAACTGAGGCAGCCGTGGGAGAGTTGAGGGTGGGGCCATGGTGGCAGCAGAGGCCTGAGGGGAAAGGCACAGGTGCAAGCAGGTGTTCTTTAAATTTAAAAAAAAAAAAAAAAAGGTTCACTGAGGTGATTAAGTTGCTTTAAAACATCCCAGTCCTCACTCCCTCTAAAGACTCATAACTCAGTCCAAACACATGACATGACACAATTTTTTAGAGTTAGCCGAGGACACCGTGTCCATCACAAATAAACCATCATGAACCCACTTGGAAATCCTTATAAAAAAAAAAAGAAAGAAAAGAAAAAGGATGCCCCTAGCTGCAGAACTCCATTCAAAATCCTGCTGTTTTAAGTACCCTTCAGTGTCACAGTGATCCAGTGACAGTGCATCCATGGCTTCACTGCAGTCAGGAGCTGATCACTACTGGTTCAGCTGCTTCTAATGGGACAGTTTGACTGAATGGGAACAAAATGCAGGTTTGAAAAATCTCAAGCCGAAGCAAGCAGCTCAATTCGCTTACATGACCTGAAGTCCATTAAACCCAAACAAGTTTTACAACTCTGATTTATATAAATTTAAGAGTAAAACTCTACAGCCTGCATTTGAAAATATCCAGCAAACTTGTGAAGTATACAGACATTATTTGTCATCAAGGGGGTTACAACATATGAGGTATGGTCCCATGCTGCCAACCAGGACTTCCATGGAGCTGCGAGCTAAAGTGGAGGCTTGAACATGTCAAGCCGGTGTTCTCCATGGAGGTAACTGAGTCACAAGTGTCCTCAGAAACGAACCGCTGGGCCACTCCATCAGTGGAAACCAATTACCGTGGAGAGGGGAACAGGTGGTACAGCTCCGACCACCGAGCCCGTACCCCTGATGAAGGGAGGAAGCCCCCCCCCCCGTCCAGAAAGAACAAGAGGATGAGCTTAGATCATTTAGTGGCTCACCATGTGCTGACAGGTGAACAGGCTCTGCATTAATAACATTGTTATTCAGGGAGAACCCTTGACTTCAGAGAACCAGCCATTATTACAGGTATATTTCGCAAAAAAGATGTTGCTGTTCATGGACATTAGGAACATGATAACTCCCTCATCTAAGCCACTGCATGACAGATGATTTGTTTTCTGACTTGGTGGTGAGCTTCTTACATAAGTCTGATTTTCCATTCCTCTTTCAGCACCTGGTATTGTATGAGAGGTGATAACCTGTGCCTCCCATGCCGCTTGTGCCCCTTTCTCCAGTCAGTTATCGCCGCCGACCAGGTCAATTCCAGCCACGTGAAGTTTATTATGCTGCTGAATATCATACTGCTTGAAGACGCGGCCGCCTCTGAGGCATATCGAACCATAAAGGGGACTGATGGACAGCTGATGGAGTGTCTCATAAAGCCTCTCTCCTCTCCTGATGCTCTCCATGGTTCTGACACATCCATCATGACAGATGTATCACCTACAAAGACTCTGAGCTTGCTGAAACAAACTTATTTAGGAACTCAAATTACATTGATATAATAATAGTAATAATACAGGGTGAACTCATGTTGCACAGCCACAATACCTAAAAATACACACTGTGTAGGTTAAAATAGATTATGTTACTTATTTTCTACAGGAAATGTAATAAAGTACCATTACAAGCCAATTGAATGCATGAAATTTTAAAGGTTCAGCATGACAGCAAGCACATTTGTATATCTCCCTGTTTATATGAAAACCTGTAATACGACCGATAAAACTCTTTTTTGATTGAATCTTTTCATTTCCCTGTGGATGTGTTTCTGACATTAAGGAAGCCCGTTTGTTCAATTCAGCCTCGAATTTCATGAATTTTCTGTGATTCTTCTGGTTCATTGAGCTAAAAATCACTCAAAAGTTAAAAATGAAATATAATCGGTGACAGGCAGGTCTAATTTCTTAAAACAGTCGCAAAGATGAGAGTAACTCCAGTCCACTTTCTTTCTGACCCTCAGTTTCTAACACACCCCAATCCTCTTGTGAACACCGTGGGATAAAATAAATCTTTTCAAATCACACATAGAAAGACAGGAGGGTCTTCATAGACAGTTAGGCAGAGGAATAAACCTACTATCATGTCCAGGAGATGATAAGAGCCATCAGTAGCAGGAGACGACAGGAGCTGCTCCTCCCTTCTCTCATTGAGTTTCACGAGTCTTTGTGGACTGAGAAGGAGACGGATGAGCTCTGGCCATCACTCTTTCAGCAGACGCAGAGAAGCAGTGATCGCCGCAGGAAACAAAACCACTGGAATTAAAGATTCAAGGGCTCTCATAAAAACAGAGACTAACCAGGAGGGACTCCTGCCAAGTAATCGCCCGTCTGTCATTTCTGTGACCATCAGAAAGGAGGATCCCGTCAACGGATCTCAGAATGGCTGAAGTGAGGCAGTAAAATGTGACTCATAAAGAGTCAGAATTGAATTTTACAAAAAGGTCAAGTCCTGCGGTAACATGTCAGGTCGTATTTATTCTCTTAAATAAGTAATTCATACCCAACATCTCCAAGGAATTCTTTCCAAAACATGGTCTTCTTTTCTGGGAAAAATACCTGAGGGGGCTGAGGAATTTTATGAAGCCTTCATCTGGGTGCTTGTATACCAAGGATCATTGTATGTGTTGAAACAAAGAGGCCTTTTCCGAACCCCATAACACTTCCACACAGCTGCTGCAGATAAAGTCCAACCCTGATATGTTATTACCATGACATAACTGGACCAACTTTTCAGGAACAGGTTTCTTTTATTTACTTTCAGTGCTAAAATAAAGTTTACATTCCAGCTGTGTGGTAAAATACAGCTCAGAGTAATCATAAAGGAAGCACAGTGAAAAATCTAAACTAAACTAAATAATGACAGCAGTTTAACAGGTGGTTTAATTAGATTCAGCAGCAGTAAACCACCTGGAGGTTACAGGAAAATATTCAAGAAAAGCAATTGAAACCACTCAAACAACGTGTCAAAATGGCTGGATGTGATGAATTTTAACTGTACCCAGTTACAATGTAAGGTCAGCTCCTTTAGGTGATATAAGGTGACTTACATGATTCATTGTGGTTGGGACTGTTTTTTTTCCACCTAAAATATAGTGAGTAATTGTTGCTCTGCAAATCTATTACCATATAAGCCGATGTACATGAAAGAGAAACGTCATAAAATGAGGAGTAATTAAACAAATAAAACCACCATTCTATAGTTAACTGCCAAAGGTTTTTGCTCAAACTTGATCTTTAAGAAATCATTTTTAAGAGATCCTGGGGAAAAGATTCTGTAATATTCTATAATCCTAGTCCATTTACCCCCCTCAACATGCTAAGACGGTCTCATTTTTACCACTGGATATGTGGACGTACTTCAGGTGTTGTCTTTGACAAGTCTTAAATGTATCTGACAGGATGCCAGACCATCTCACTGTAAAGGCTTTGACAATGCTGCTGATGTTGAGCAGGTCACTCATCCACCGACGGAGGCATAACAAGAGCGAAGGATGGGCCACTTTGAGTAATTTGATGGCATGACGTCCAAGCTAATTGTGTTTCTGTAACCCCTCTCAGTTAAACAGCTATGTAATACCATAAAATAGAAAAAAAGAATTTTAGGGAATGTGGAGACAGAGTAGACCAGCAAGGCTGTTAGAGACCCACTCTCTCTTAATCCACTGCTTGTCAGGGAAGTATTTCTAGGAAATGGTGATTACAATCAATCTAAAGTTGTGTAAGGAGTGTTTTAGCAAACTTCAAACTCCATTAAAGAAACATTTTAGTTAATGTTGATTCTTGTTTTGGAAAGTTTTACCAAAATGCACTGTTTGATGTAGTACTCAATATATTACACTTTGGAGCTCTAAATGAATAAATTCTTCCACGATTGAGTCACACTGAACTTTCTAAGCGGCGGTTATTTTGTTTTGCTCATCATCTGTGATTTCTATCACAAGTGATGGATCTCCCACCCAGGAGCAGACTGATAACATCCTTCGAAAGTCAGCTTCAGTTTATTTGTGAAGCAGGAAGTTATGACTGATTCAAAGAAAAGTCCCACAGCGTATACCTACATGTGTGTTTTCTCATCACTTTGATTCTATTCTCCTTGTTGGGTCCATTACCGAAAAATGCTGCCGGTCGTCCAAACTACAACCGCAGCAGAATTATAAGAAGCTGTCCCTTCTGACACTGCATTCCCTCTGATAATAGGGCAATTCATCGTTGGACAAGTCTAAGGCAATTTATGTGGCAGAAGGACGTGTTTTGGAGCAGAGGACGACGCTGGATGGGTGTCCTCAAAACCACCTAAAAACCCCCGAGAAAGCCCACAAAGCTTTGCTGACATCATTTTCTTCTAAACCTCCCGGACTGCGGGACCATCCCTGTCTTTTTACCGAGCAGCTACCTGGCTACTGAGGAGTTGGTGAATGAGCAGCAGAGTCTGTGTGACCTCCTAAACACTGATCTGAACACCCCACGACGACCGCTGCGGACTCTGGGATTCCGTTTTTGTGCGACCTGTGTCTGTGAGATTACAGACACGAGCAGAGTAAAGTGCTTCTTGGCACAGTGTTGGGTCAACTGTTGGAGAAAATGATGCGTTGCAGTTGATCAGGCAAAGTGGTAAAGTTGTTACCACAGTAGCTGACCTCAGTCATGCTCAGCAGCCAAGTAATAACCAATCAGATTCATACTTGAGCACATCACTGCTGTTGCAAACCTGGAACCTCTTGTGTTTTTTTTTACAATTTTTTTTAAGGAGGGGGGGGGGTATTCCTCAAGCCCATTTTTGCTATAGCTGTCTTTTGCCTATTTCTGCCTGATTCTGCATACATCTCTATACACAACACATGCCAGTGCCACTTGATGCACATAACAAATAGGAGGAAGTCACAGAAACGTTGCTATGCAAATTCAGCTAAAGTTCAATAGAATATTCTTCCTGTACCACAGGTTATTAGGCCTCTCAAGTCGGTCAGAAAGCCGAACAAATCAAAGTTAAAAGATTCTCCACATGTCCCATTCACCCCTAGACATGCACAAGTAAAATACTGTGTCTGTAATGACTCTAAAATCAAGAGCTAATGTCACTAAATATGCCATTATATCAACCAGAGGTTAAAGTCATTTGCTTTATTATAACTATAATAACACTACCAATCATTTTCTTGTGAATGTCTATTATCATCTAATGGTGGAAACTTAATTTCGGAGCTAAAGTCAGTCATCAATCCCTCCCACATGTCCACATTCATCTATCCAGCCCACCAATCATACAGACCAGAAATATATTTCCCTCGAGCTGCATTTAGCTGTCAGCTTGTAGCTTATCTGGGAACAGACAGACTTAGGTCAACGTGACCTGGAGGAAGCCTCAAGTCTGTCAACATGACTTTAAATCCAGCCTATCCCGAAACAAACCCCCGACATTATTCAATACCCTGTAAGTAAGAATCCAGTCTGTAAAAGAGTCAAAAAAAAGTTTTGTCTAAGATTTGTGATCATCCATCGCATCCTGTCGTCGGTCTTGCTCCAGTGGGTGCAAAAAAAAATCTTTGTTATTGTCCGTCTCTGATGGATATCTCCCTGTATGGTTGTCAGTTTTTCAAAGAACCCCCCATAACTTGGCCAGTTATCATCTTGCCATTATGTAACGTGATACAACCCCACGCAGTGTGACATAACGTGACTTGACATGATGTCAAAATCTAGGCAGTTATCCGCTTATTGTTACACGTCTTGACATGAAGAAAGGTCAACATCTGGGCAGACATCCTCTTGTCATTACAATCTACATTGATGACACAATGTCATGTCCACATTTAGCTATTCATCTACATGATGTTGGATGACATGTCTATCTACACAGAATTCCACATCACATATAGGCAAATATCTGCATGGCTTGATGTCTACATTTAGCCAGTTATTGACTTGACTATGTAACGTGAGATCCGAGGTGGCCAATATTTAGACATTTATGGATGTGATGTGTTGTGTGACAATCTCACCTGATCTAATCTACAAAAAGATCAACCATGCACCAAACAGCTTAAGAGAATCTGGGTAAACCTGAAGGGGCCTTAACCACTTTATAACAATATTCTTGAATGTTATCAAGCATTCCTGAGACTAACTACAGCGATGCAGAGATTTTCCACGTCCCTCCATGCCTCACATCAACCCATCCATCCACTCAGTATAGAAGGATCTCTGTCTACTGGGAAAATTAGATCATATCGGACACAGTGGGCCCTCAAGACTTCAAAAGACGAGTCCAGACTAGTTCACGATCTGATCCATCGCTATATCCATTTCATGGTGTTAGAAATAAGTCACGCTTGATAAATATGGACAAATGAACCATTAAAGTGGTACTTTTTAATCTTTCTATCACCTCTATTTGTCTGCCTGACTTGTCTTGAAGATGAGTCAGGACCACTGGGGATACTGGAGGCTTGATCCCAGTGTCCTCAGAGGAAGCTTTTTGTCTGTCCTCACACCTTCAATCCCTCCATCTGAACTACAGTCCAGTCCATATAAAGGGAGTGTTTCCAAGGAATGTGACTGAGGGCTTGCTTTGTTTTCCAGTAGACAATGTGTGAGCCTCTTGTCCTGGGAGTGGGAGCTGGCTGGAAAAGTGACGTCTTCTGCAGCATAATTTTTATGGTGTTTCTGCTTTATTTGACACTTTCCAGACAGCAATAAAGATACTTTTTAGAAATTGAATCCAAGCAAAGATACAAAGTCCTCTAAAGATGGCAAAAAGACTGTTTCTATTTTAAATACAATTTGAAACATTTTGGAATAAAACAACTGAGGTTGTAATTCAGTGACCAAAGCAAGGCATTGAAATTCCCATAGATAAGAACTTAAATCCTTGGAAAAAGATTTGAAGGTACTCATAGTGACTGCTTCTATTCGCTAGAGCAAGGCACCCACACTACCAGAGGTACAGGTTCAATTCCCAAGAAAGAGAAACTATAACTTCACTTTCTTTAACCAAGTCACTTGAGGATTTGAGGTTTAATTTTTCCAAAAGCAAGGCACTGTTACTTCATTGGTTGGGGGTTAAACACCCTTGAGCAAGGCAGTGATGTGAGAGCAAGTAGGCTAGTAATGCAAAAGTTGTTCAAAGAGTTCATCTCCCTGGGTCCCACAAACAGCAAGAGCGAGGCACTAACACAGGTTTGATCCCAAGCAAATGGTACCAACACTTTCAGCACTAACGAATCATTTCACTAGAGGAAGGGACTAAAACTACCATGGTTTTAGGATATGTATCCTTGAGCAAGGCAGTGATGTCAGTACAGATAACTAGCACTGCAATGGTTGGGGACTGAAGTCCTTGAGTCTCTCTTTAGCCCAGTAAGAACAAAAGTAAGGCACAAACCTTGCGAATGTAGAGTTAATTTTCTTGTTAAAGGCAAATGGATGGAGCAAGTCAGTACTAAAACCAGGGGTAAGAGTTCCAGCTCCCAGCCTCCCTTTTGCAGTTCAGAGCACCAGACAGGGTTGTAGGTCAAATTATTCAATTCCCTGTTTAGCTAAGTACCAAGCATGGCACTAGTGCTGCCAGAAGTGGGTGGTTTGCGCCTCAAGAGTGGCTGATTAATTTGATCTTACATGTTAGGTATTCGCTTCAGAGGCTGTTTAGGTTTCAGCTGGGATAAATCAAGTGCACCTCCAGTAGTCAGGATATTAAAGCCATATTCAGCTGGATATTTTCTGCAGGACCTGGCCGCTGCCCAGACAACATGACAGATACATGGACGGAGGGTTTGTAGTCATAAAAACAAGGTCAGTTACTGCTGAACTCCAGGGAGAGAGCGAGAGAGTGAGCAACAAGAGGGCAGGGGGACAGGAAACCGTAAAAAGGTAAGAATGACTGAGAAATTCAAGATGTGAAAATGTGAGTGTAAATAAAAAACGAGAGAAAACAGTGACAAAGCCAAGGAAGAGAACCACTAAAATGTTGCATAGCTGAGAACAGAATCAAGAGAAAAGAAAAAAGTAATGACAACATGACAGAGAGCTGCAACATAAGGAGAAAGCAAGAAAAATAAATAAAACGCAGTAAGTTAGATTTATTTTAGGCCTCCAGGACTTCAGAAGTAAAAGTCCCATCAGCTTTCTGCATAGACACTGGACTTTGTGCAAAACACTTTCACGTTTGTCTAAACCCCTTTACTAATAAACAACTTTCATCGCACTGAGTTCTACCTGTTCATGAGAAGATGGATTGGCATAATTACGGCCGTCCAATAACCTTACCCCCTAACCATGATCTGTCCCTGAACCTAACTAATCAGGGAAGACTTCTAAGTGTCATTGTAAAGGACATGGATAAATTATGTACTCTGTTGCTTGATTTGGAGGAGCCTTGGTCGCGGGCAGTAAATTGAGATTTACGACACTTTTCAGTCTTCATTATTTTGCGTCATCGCTCACAGGTGAGGCGTCACACAAGTGTGATGCATTGCATTGTGGGACCGTTTCAGAAAGTATAGCACATGCTATGGACTTTACACCTTCCTCTCAGTGCCTGAATTTTTTAGGACATTTTATAGTTGATAAGTTTTACACGGCAATAAAGTGGTAGACGGTAAATTTAGTGCACCCATAGTAAACAGGAAGAGATTCAGGCCACAGAGCAGAGGAACATTAAGGAAATCACTGAAAGAAAGGGGAAATTCAAAGTAAGTAATATAGAAACCGTAGCCCCTCTACCTCTAAAACTTATAAGAAAAATAAAATGGCAGCAGAGAGCAAGAGCGAGAGACCAGCAGACAGACAGAAAGAGGGGGGAAGAGAGAGAGAGACAGACCTTGAGCCAAAAGTAGAGAGAGAGAGAAAGAGAGAGAGAGAGAGAGAGTTTGGCATTTTTCCAAATGACTTCCAGATTTCAGTTTTGGAGTGGTGACTTCCTACTGTCCTGATTAGCAACAGGCTCTCTGCAGAGCTGCTGTGTAGAAGGAACCTGCAGCTCCAAAACATCTCACACACACACACACACACACACACACACACACACACACAAACACACACACACACACACACACGGAGTGCAGGACTAAGGGGACATACATGTTTTAGTCCATTAAATGCAAAACCATGAAAGTTTTACTACTTACTTTACCATTGTCTTTTTGATTGATTTCCTTCCACGTAGCAAATTGTTCAAGTTCTCTTCTATACAATTTTATTTAAAACTTAGTAAAAGAACTTTGATTTGAAAATTGTCATGTGGTAATGAGGTGCCATTTTCCTTGATGGTGCATTCAGGGTTGAAGAAATTCAAGAGATTTATCGTAGGAAAAAACACTCCAGAATAAATATTACTTTCAAGATTATGGATTACATCTTTTTTTTTTTAATTAAGTCATGATAACTGTTCCTTATCCATGTCTGATTCAATGAAAATGAAAAGTAAATTGGTAAGAGGGAAAAAGAAGTGCCTTATTTCTGACCCCGGTATAAAACACAAGGAAATGTACAGGATCCACCAGGTGGATTATGACCGTTTTTTTTTTTTTATTTTGATGTTTCATACAACACTGAGCCTTTGTTACAAGCCTCTGAGTCTCACAGTACAATGCACTATTGTACGGCCATGTTTCTGTTCATCCCAAAGGTTCTGGAGGGGGTCGAGGTTGGGGCTCTGTGCGGGACAAGTTCTTCCACAACAGACTAGGAGAACCAGTTCTGTATGGAGCTACAGAGGAGAGATGAGCATGTACTGCTGACACAGGGCACACTGTATGCTCCAGCATTATCATTTCCCTCCTGTGGTAACTCAGGAGCCTAGATGAAAAGGAGACAACACAGGCTTGTCCACTTACTTATGACCACAATGGCTCCCTGTATGTACGCAGAGGGAAGAAAACCTTCAGCTGGTATGGTCCTGAACTTGTTACATCTAAGAAAAAATGATTAATCTAGTATAACTATTTTTTTTCCTCAGACAATAAATACCATGAAAAAGACCTAAACAACCAGTGTGTTGGTCCATCTCTCAACAACCTTCCCTTCTCGGTCTGTGGCTCTGAGCCCACTGGTTCCTACTGAAGATGATAAAAGCACCCCAAAAATATCTAGTTTCATTAATAAAAAAAAACAAAAAACAAAAAACTAATTGATTTCTTTTAACAACTGCTCACAAATTAAAGTTTGAAGGAACACATCACCCAGTGCAACAGTGTGAATCACTGATGTGTTATAAATAGTTTCGGGAAAGCAGTGTAGCTCTGGGGCCCAGATATAAGATTTCACAATACTTGATAATAGGAAATGTTCACTGAGGAGGAGGAAAACTGTAGAACAACATCAAACTTCGGGATGGTCTGTGTCACCCTCCAGTCTGACCTTACAGACACCAAGCTGCTGCCAGAGTGGAAATTTCAAACTTTAAATCAAAATGAAATCATGCAGAAAAAATAAACCCGGTCTCTCCAGCTAAATTTGACATGATCTACTGTCTGCGAAACACAAGATCTGATGTGGTTCGATGTGTTTACTGCCCGTGAACGGATGCTGATGAATGCACAATGAGCAGAAAGACAGGCGGCTATTATTTCCGAGCACGCTCAGTATAAACAGAGAGATGTGGAGGACACTCAATCTGTTGAGCTGAACCTGAACTTCAGCACCAGACTCAATTTACGCTGAGAGAGGATTTTTTTTTCCCCTGTTAATTGCAGCCATCATCATGTTGGAAACAGTTTAAAGAAGATGTGGTTTAGGAATGATGATCTGTTTGGAGGCTGAGAGACGAACACTGAAGTTTAACATTTTCGTCAGAGTTAAACTTCAGAAGGGAATTTTATTTTAGAAGCTTATCAATTTTTTAACATTTAATATTGATCTGATAAGTAATTAGTGACCATAACATCATACAAATGCAGAGAAAGTACAATTACTGTAAATTTATACTTAAGTACAGTACTTGTGTAAATGTACTCAGTTACATTCCAGTAGACTGTGGTGGTGGTGGTGGGGGGGGGGGCACTAGCTGTCACTGGGAAACATCTGTGGAAACATCTGTCTCCTCCGTCAGCACTCACAAGTCTGTGTGTGTGTCCAAAGTTAGTTGAAAACAAGTTACTGTGGTGCAGCAGGCCTATAGAGGCAGACAGGCTGGTCTGACACACACACACACACACACACACACACACACACACACACACACACACACACACACACACACACACACACACACACACACACACACCTTTTGCTGCGGCAGGTGGTGATGGGAGCTGTTGTCCTCAAAACACAGAGACACAGCTCTGTTGTGGTCTTTCTAGTTCATGGATCCTCAGTCAGTCACACATCAGGCACCACCAAAAAAACTAGCAGCAGTGGTCTAACACTGCCAAGAATATCGGTACTTAGATACTAAGTGTTAATAATCCTCTTAGATCTGTCTTGGCCCTGCTTGACCAAAAGTCCATGAGAGAGAGAGAGAGAGAGAGAGAGAGAGAGAGAGAGATGAATGAAGAGGGGAGTTTCCTGAGTTCAGCCCTTGACCGTGTTTTTGGTTAGAAATGCAGCAGTGAAGTCTCTGCTCTTCACCAGCTCAGAACGCAGCCAGGCGGGAAAACACCGACATTGGGAAAAGCGACATTTGCAGAAATTATTCACCATGATGGGGGGAAAAAAAAAGTGAAATTCAAAGACTAACAGTCTCAAACTGCCAAGACCTTTCTTTAAATTTCTGTTTTTTTGGGCTTGTGAAACACATCAAATCATAAAGTATCTTTTCAAAGCATCATTTCCATGAAAGCTCTGTAATTGCAGCCTGTACCAACACGATCCAGCCTCCACCCAGAGAACACACAGTGAGTAGTCCACAGTATGTGTGTGCGTGTGTGTGTGTGTGTGTGTGGACACTCGCAGCCTTTGGCTCACCTACCTGTGGGTCCGAGAAGACTTCCTGGATGCTGTTGATTGGTCCAACAGGAACACCTGAGCCCTCAAACCTCCTCAGCCAATCCGCTGTCTTCTCCTGCAGAAACCTAACAGACAGCAATGATAAGAAATAGATTATTACAACTGTAAAAATAATGAAAAAAATATGATTATTAATATCACTTATGTTTATCATTAACCTAAACACATGAACCTTTATTAGTAATGATCGTATGTTTTATTGCTGGATGTTAAAATAATAATAATAATAACTTGTCAGATTGCTTCACAGCTGGTCAAGGTCAGTCAAACCCCTGCATTGAGTAGAGTGTGTCCTTCACAAGTAGGATGATGATTAGGATTATAAGTGTGTGTGTGTGTGTGTGCACACATGTCAGGCTGGCCACAGGGAATGGGAATCAGTGCAGTTTCCTAACAAGGACAGCTGTGTGTGTACCTCTGTGACAGTGTGTGCAGCAGTTGTTTGCGGTTTTGGACTCTCAGCTTGTTGGTTTTGTACTTTGACTCCTCTGTGAGCTCCATCAGCCCCAAAACCTTCAAATACACACAAACAAGTTAAGTATTTGTCATTGGTAATAATCACTAATAATATAAATATCAAATACTAAACTTGTGATACCAATAAGTCTCGAAGTTAGTAAAAACTTAAAAATAATTTATTTCACTAAAAATTGTGTGCATCAAATTCTCAATAAGCAGTTGAGGAGACACTATGACTTTCAACAGCATTTTCCTTTAAAAGAATAAAATTTTGCACAGTATATATAAAAGGTATATCATTTATAATCACCTATTTCTGGGGCGAATACTGATCACAGCATTTAAGAGAAGTAATATAACAACATGAGCTTGTGAAAGTGGAGTGACCTACCTGACAGACCTGGACAAACTGTTTGTCGTTCCCTGCAGCTACGACAATGTGTCCATCTTTGGTTCTGAAGCCCTGAAACAGAGACGAGACCAAGACACCAAACATCAAACACCACAAACAAGACATTTAATCTCCTGACAGGAACCTCGGCAACCAGATCAGGAGGAAAACACTTCCACCATTGCAAGAAGAAAAGAAGCAAACAAAGGAACAACAATGTGATGTTATGTTTATTACATTTTTAAACAGTGAGTAGGTTTCCATCCAGCTGGTGTATGACAATATCCGGGAAGCCTGAAGAGAGGAAACCATCAGATCTGTTTGGAGCGATGATGAGGAGGAGACTAGAACCTTCAGATCTCCATCACGTTCTCCACGTGGTTCTCCATCATATGAGCTTCGATTTCAGCTCTTTTAACCACCTCGTCTTGCCGTGCTCTTCTTTTCCTGTGGCGGTTTTAACAGAAATAATCCAGCCATCGTCACTGTCATGTCTACCTTCGCTTTTAGAAGGTGCATCAGGAAGTTCAGAGGCAGCAGAGATACTGAAATCTGGGACCAGAATCTTTTTTATTATGTAGATTCTTCTCAGCAGGTATTTATGAAAGTTAATCTAATGGAACAGAATATTCTGTGTGTGCTGGGAGAGAACAAGGGGGGTTCATCTGCATTTTATTCCAGATTCCCTGATGAGTTCTAAAATAAGTTTAATAAGCTCAAGCGTGCCTGAGGAAATCTGTTTAAAAGGCCAGTTGGTGGAGGACCACTCTTCTTCATTTCCTCCTCCTCTTTCCCTTGAGTCTTCTTCCTCTGTCCTTACTTTCTCCTCCTCTTTAACAATTGCCTGCAATAAAAACTCGTTGCCACATGAAAGGAGGACAAGAACTGCTGTCATGCATCACAACACACACACACACCAGTAACCGCATCCCGCTGCTCTGTGTGCGTGTGTATTCAGACCACTAACCCTCTAGTGACACTGCATTCAGCGCTCGGCTCCGACCGCCGCCTCTCTTTCATCCCCGGCCTGGGGGACTTGTGGGTTATCCAGTCCAGAGGGGGACTACACTACGGGACGTTCATCCACAAAACCCCAAGCCGTCCTCTGAGATGGCGGGCGATGCGGCCGGGTCGCAATGGAGTGACCTCTGCCCTCTGCTGGCTGTACATCAAACCCAAACCGCACCGACCTCTAGCAGAGCTCGCAGACCCGAAGCTCCTCCTTGACGCTCGGCCGTCGTCATCTGCAGCTCTGCTGAGCTTTTCAGCCTCTTATGTCTCATTTCGGTTCTGTGGGACGTCTTCTGTCTGGTTTAAACAATTCATCATCGATCATCAGCGTTTCTGGCTGCAGCAGATAAAGCCACCCCTTGCTCAGAAGCAAACATACCCAGTCAGAGACCAGCTGGTGAACATACTGGAGCACTCAGCAGCTAAAGAGAGAGGTTTCCCCCAGGAGCTAGTGGAGACCGAAACCAGAGCTAAAAGAAGAGGGAGCACTGGACCAGAGCCACGACTATTTCATAGGGGAGTTGGCGATACGTGACGGTTGAGAGTCCAGCAGCTAGCTGTGGAGATCCTCAGTCCCGATGATGCCAAAAAAAGGAGCCTTCATTACCCGCCCAACATAAATCATTAGCTTATCAATGAAACTGATTTTTGTCCAGATTCAGAGAGATGATCTCTTTCTCCTTTACCAAAGGTGGCACCAAACCTTGCTCACTGTGTACCAGACATTAACAAAACCGAAGCACACAGCACATTTGATGCGATAAATTCACACAGTGGACATTTGTTTCACTTGCAAAATATACAAGTGAAATTGTCTGCAAAAAATAAACATTAAATTTTAAAAAATTGATTACGTGTTTTATTTACCTGGGACATTTTTTTGAGTCTTTCACATTTAGTTTTTGAATAAAAGTAAAAAACTTCTGCTCTGTCAGGATAACGGTTGGTATATTCATTCACTGTGTTTTGCTCTGCACAGGTACGTAAAAAAGCATCAGTTCCATATATATATTGATATATTTTTTGCATTTCAATATTTGACACCATGTTGCTATGATGATGTCACAAGAGACAGTCTCTTGGCAAAATGGAAAAAATCATGTGTATTCTGGATTAAAGCCATTCAGATAAACACAGTGACCGACTTGGTGATCTGCTGCAAAAACCAATCCAAAATGTCTCAATTTCATTTCATTTGAAATTGTCTCTATGCTTTTAATATACTGGTTTTTCTGTTGTCATTTCATGCAGTGGAAAAATGTAGTGTACTGCCTTGGATGAGGTACATCAAAAGTTTGAACCCAGTGTAATTATATCGACTTTTTTACAGCATGACCGACAGACCTTTGCTCTTTCGCTTTTATTCTTAAGATAAAAACTATAATTTTGGTGCAAAGTCTACAAATTGTCGGTTCCTTAAGAGCTTTGATGTCCTAGTGCCGTCTGTCCCTTTTCCAGTTTTGTGGTAAAGCAGAGAAAAGTTGATTACAGTCCTGCACTGAAGTCCATACCGTACATCTCAGTCAGCTGTCTTTATCACATTATCTCAGCATCAGTATTATAAATACACTGTACAACATTTCTGTAATAAATACTGGTTTATTTCCTATTTGGACATTTGAACTGAACCATGAACACATATTGCAGCTGTACTTCAAGGTATCCTCTTTTGTGTCCTGTGATTTAATAATCTAAAACATTGATGGTTCGCAGAAGGATTAACCTCCCTGGTTCAACTTTTCCTTCCTGAGAGCAGTTGCTCTCTCATGGTTCGCTCATTTGTCACGGTGGATGTCTTCACTTCTGGGAGATGTGAATTGACCGGTTTCAGAAATTTAGATGTGAACTTGAAGGGCAGGCGGCGTGGACGGATGATTTCCTCCACCCTAATATCTTCCTCGCAAAAGCGGCAACCACAAAACACCAATAATTCTGTTGTTTTAACTGTCATGATCTCTGGCAAACCAGTCTGTTCTGCTTTCATCTCCGGGGCCCGGGGGAGGGCAGCATTGCGGGTAAGGAGGTTCACACGAGAATTAAATCAAAGTGTCGGACAAAAAACCCGGCTGGTGAGAGACGACAACCACAAGAATCGAGCCGCCGCTGTCACGTTCACGCTGAGGAGATGGAGCGAAACATCAGGACGAGCTGCCAGCTTATCTGTGTGTGTGTGTGTGTGTGTGTGTGTGCTCGCGCACACATGTGCTTGTCCCCATGTGAGTCATGAACCTCCATAATAATACAGTAACATCTCTTTTCCCTCAGGCTCAGAGGCAGTAATGTGAAGCAGACTGAAGACTCAGGTTGGATCCAGTCTGATACAAAACATGGGTCTGAATGTAAACAACCTCATTGTTTTTTGGGGTTTTTTTTGTACTGAACATTATATAGTTTATTTTATTAAATTGAGTTTGCTGACTTAATAATTGGATATGGAGGGAACAAAGGAAAGACAGGAGGCAAGAGGAACAATGGGCCTCATTCTTCTGCTGGAACTCCCTTTTTTCTGTTTTCTGTTACATACAGTGTTGGGTTCTAATAGCTGTTCCACTCTGGATCCAGTTTTCAGTTGGTACCTCTCAAATGTTACGGTGAAGTTATTATTAAACAGTTTCTTATTTCCACGTCCAGCAGTTACAGAGCATCATGATCCACCTAGAGATGTTTGGTCTCCACCGGCTCCTGAGAGAAGCCTCTGGCTCTTTGGCTGCTAAACGCTCCACCATGTTGACCAGCTGGTCTCTGACTGGGTCTGTCAGGTAGTGGATGATGGCTGTTTACAAATGTTCCTCTGAAAACATCTGTCTGCTGTATGAGAGCGGTGAGAATGAACCAAAGTGACTAGGTTGTGTCCAGACAGATAAACGATGAGCTGAAACAGACTGTAAAGCTCCGTAGAGCCAAGCGGAGCCACGGGTACAGCTGATAATTCATGACCAAAGACTCCTGTCACACTGTCATTTTGTTCATTATGACTTAGATATCCATTATATCCACTTTAAGTCTCCTCAGACATACAAGATATATTTTATATATTTTATCTTAAATGTCCCTGATTCATGGTTTGATTTGTATTCACTGTACATCTCCAGTGTTGATTTCCATGCTCTTATTGTCAAATACTATATCCAGCTGTGTGCGTTCAATTTTTGTGTCGTGCAGACAGTAAATAATTCGGGTTTTAACAACACCACAGAGAAGCTGAGGGGAAAAGAGAAATGCACTTTTACTTGATGTTTTTAATAAACAGCAAAATAAGATCAGGAAAACAGAAATTTATTTTGTATTTAATTTCAAAAGATGGAAACTGAATAGACAAAACTTGGATATATTTCAGAGCAATATAAAAAAAAAAAATTATCAGACGGGAAATCTTGTAGTTTAATTTGTGGAAAACTGGAAAATTATCTGACACGCAAAATCGAGTGATAGCAGCAGTGATGTCTGATTGGTTTACAGAAAAACCAACAATCCGTGACTATTGTTTCATAATCGTGTATCTGAATGTGACTCCTAGTGCCTCCTATTCTCTTATTACCTTTAACCCTGACGTCGCCAACATCTCAGGATTTTTCCCACAATCTTCCGGAGTATGTTCTAATAATTTCCCTGTGTTTTAATATATCTTTATATTTATAGTTCATTTACAATTCTGAGCCTCTTAGAATTTGACTGTTAACGAAGCTGAGGCCAACAAAGGCAGACTAGCACCCCCACATTCTTTATCTTTGATTCGATGTAAATACCTCCTCTGTGTGCTTGTGTGTTTTAAGCAAGTATGCAGGAAAGTTGGAAGCATGAGTGTTCGGGGCGTTACCTGGTAAGGTACGATGCTCTCGTGGGCTGTCCCCCAGCGCCTCGCCTCTTTGCCTGCATTCAGATAGTTAGCGGCAATATGGCTGAGACAGGAAACCTGAGAGAGAGAGGTAGGTGTTAAATCTGAGCTGTCATCAGGCTCGCTCGCAACTCACTCGGCACCCCACGTCCCGATGGGGCTCAAAACCATAACTCTGCTCTTTCCGCCCGATTCTGCTACCACAAAACCACTGGAGTGCAACCAGCGGCTCACCTTCAGCCCTGAGGCTTCACCAAGGGGCTGAAAACCAGCAAATGGATTTTCATGACTCTTGGTGAACGGATCGGCCTCTGTCTTGTCCGTGGTTGATCTCCATCCTATGTTTTGCCCACATCTCCGAGGCAGAAACATACTTCACACATACATCGGTCTTTACTTACAGTACTATGATACAGGGCCACATTGGGAACAGATTCAGGGTCTTTGTCTCTGTTTCAACAGCTTTCATAAGGTGTTTCACGCCTCTTAAGTTCTGCTACTGGGTTTTTAAATTAAACCTGGATATCTGTATTTCACTCGTGCAACAAAAATCTACCTCACTTTCCACAGCATTTGTTCTAAAAGAAGCACAATAAATATTGACACAATGACCTGCAGGTGGCACTAGAAGAAGTCACAGGATCTCCAAAGCTTTTACAATTGATCATGAGGGGAACATGGAAGTCTGAACCACATTTCACTACCAATCCACTCAGTAGTTGTTCAAATATATCAGTCCGGACCCGAACGGCAAACAAACCGAATGCCTGACATTGCCAGCCCAAAAGCCGTGTTGCTAGCAAGGCAAAAAATAACTTTAAAACCTTAGCTACTTGACAATCTTCAGCTACACTTCTTAAAACGGAGAGAAGTCAGCCTGTGAATGTCTCCTGTATTAACTGGCAGCTGTTTTACAGTAAATTCCTGCAAAAATCCAGAGAAAACAATTGGGCAAGGAGCTGTTGAAGGAAGCGCCTTCCTGTGAGGTGGCTGCAGGTAATTTTTTTATTGTGATTGTTTCATGCACACAACCCTGCCAAGACCACTTAGGAGTTTACAAGAAACAACAAACACAACCAATGCAAACAGAATTTACAAAACTACAACATTAGAGACACTAGAAGACGGCAGAGGAATAATTAAACATCTTTCAAAGTGAGAGTGTCTTCAAAAAGTTACAGAGAACATACATAATACACAAGAAGAAAGTCTAAATAAAGATGCCATCCTCCCTTTTTGTTTTTCAGAAAACATGGAGACTGAAATTAAAATCAAATAACCATTCTGCTGTTTTTTGTTGAAAGGTTTCAGGATACACTGAAACTTTGAATCATCACAGTATTTAAAGCAGATTTTGCTTGATAAAAGTTAGACTGCATGTTTTCTAAGTTCTTTTTGTGTATTTTACTGCTTTTGTCTCATTTTTTTGTAGTGTCATTGTGGCTGTAGAAGCCCCTCTAATGCCATATTTGTGCCGATGTTAACATCTTCTGAGCCGATGACAGAGGGAGCAGAGAGGCCGAGGAAAACGAAGGAAGGGAACTATATGATTATAGAAGGGAAATAAGAGAAGAGCAGCAGAAGATCAGAGGTGGTCGTAACGCCTTTAAGGATGTTGACAGAACGGAGCAGAGACAGACTGACACTCGAATGGGTGGTGCCGTCAATCACTGCTCTGTTTAGAAACTGATATTATTCTCCATTTAAACCCTCAAACCCACAACAGGACCTGAGCCCTCAGCCTAACTACAGGCTCTATAGGATATATATACAGCTAATGCAGAGAGATGCTGGGCCCGCGAAGGACGGTGACACCACATGTGAGAGAACCCCGACTTTGAATCCCCATCACAAACACACGACAGTTGTATTAAACTGAGCACCAGTCGGCAGAAGCAGACATCGGCTTTAAATCAGCTCTGACAGTCACCTCCTACCAGTTCTCAGTCCGACAAGAGACTAAAAGGGATAAATTACAAGAGGATCAGAGGGTAAATCTGAAAAAGCTCTTTCATGTGGCTTGGAGCAGCGTCCACAGACGGAGCGGCGGTGCGCCGAAGCGCGGCAACAGGGACGAACAGACGGCCAGGGACAAGGGAGGCTTTTACATGTCGGCAGGTACAAATGATAGAAAGCCATTCGTTTAGTGTTTCCTAACCCCAACCCTGCTGAAGGACACGAGCAAGAACACATTGGTCTCACGGTAGAATTGTTTGCGATCCTATGACGCTTTGACTTTATCCATTTCACTCACATGTTGCCAGACTTTTCATAGACCATTTTCCTGTCAGCAGAGAAGGAGAAAGCATGGAGGCAGTGGTTAGTAGCAGTGGCTTGACTGGACACCAAGTCAGCTCCATAGGCGGAGAGAAAGGACCTAAATGTGTCGAAAAATACCAACTGACGTACAACAAACAGACGCTTGTCTGAAAGTTTGTCATAATTAGACCATTCATTTTTGAGTCATGGCCAAAGACGTTTCATGAGGTCACTGGACTTTGACCTTTGGCCACCAAAATCTAATCAGTGCATGGGTCCAAGTGAACGTTTATGCAAAATTAAGAAAATTAAGAAATTTATGCAGAGCCATAAAAACGGGTAAGTGATGGAGCAGGGATGTGAGAACGAGTCCATGAGTTGATGTTGGCGTCCACCATTGTTTCCTAGAACGACCCATCAAACTTCTTCAGCTGCCATACGTTATAGATCCTGTTATCTGGAAACGATTACGTGATGGATGTGGAAAGTAACAACACTCGGTGGGACATTGGCTGTCCGTTCATTGGAGAAGAGTTGTTTGTCTTTTGTTCCAAACTCTGATGGATATTGACGTCAGTTCATCAATGATTTTTTTTTATCTTAAAATCTTGAATACAGCTAGTGATTACTTTATAATTGCAGCAACTAACACTTTCTCCATTTCCCTTATTAGGACCAAATGCAGAGGCTTTTCATGGACAAATCCAACAATTTAAAGCTAAATAACAGTGAACTATTAAGAAAATATAGGGTAAGTTTCCAAGAAATTAGCTTGAAAATAGCAGACCTGAAAAACAGAGCATTACGACTCATGTTCTGCTTTACATGAACCCTGCCTGGCTGAGGAACATCTCAGGGAAACGGTCCCCTCAGGACTCGTACGGTAAGGTGTCCGTCTTCCAAAAAGTTGGTGTTTTTCTGCATAACTGGGCCACTTCCTCTACAGACCACAGCGAGCGAGACAAATCTCAAGCCGAACTTTGGACTTATGACTTTTCAGCCTCTGGTGTTGAGCTTCCCCCTGATGTCTAAAGCATTTTCAGGACCTGCAGGCAGCTTATAGAGATACAGCTGTGAACTGTGATTGGTTTGTGATGATTAAATTTCCTCTGACAAGCAAAACAAAACTTAGTTTAAACCCGTCCACATGGATTCAGATCCACCACCACTGTGTGCGCTCATTGTTCATCTCTGGTCGAACCGATCCAGTCGTGGTTGCGGTCGCAGCACTTCATACAGGAATGCACCATGGGATATGGGGAGGGAGGAGAGGTGGACTGTGGGTAATTTATGTGTTGCAGCCATGGGAGTCGACCACAGAGATTGAGACCTCACTGCCTCAGAAACCAATCGCAGCTTGAATTTCCCTTTTTGTTTTTTGGTGGCGTCAATTTCCATCCATCCACCATCACAATCTATTTATTGATCCATTTTCTGTCATTTTATTTTATGGGTATCTTCACACACCACAGTTATGTAGCCACATAAAGTGCATCTATAGAGGAACCTCAAACTATGACATCAAATCATCGAGGGTCTCAATTTCCTCGGCCAGCGGATGGGAAGTGGAATAAAAGGGAAGAAGAAGCAGAAAATGTAGAAAGCACACAGAGCCCATTTACACATCCTACAGGTATCACTGTCAGAGGGAGGAGGAGGAGGATGAGTTGGAAAAAGAATAAGAGGAGATCAAAGAGCTTTCTGTTTCTTCTTCTGAAGAGGAAAAACATCTTCAGCTTCGGTTACATTAATGGTGAACAAATGTCCACTCTTCCTCAAACACCTCCCCTTGCTTTAACCACAACTATCAGCAGAAAACAGATTTTTCTCTGTTTTTATTCTAAACTCCATCTGTAAACTCCATTTGTCTCTGGAGGACCATTAGTTCTTGATATGAGCTGAACAGAGTCATGTCGCAGCATCTTTCCCAGCGAAAGAGGTGACAAACGAGAATATGAAAAGCATAAAACAAGTGTTTAAAAGCAACAATGTCACACAAGCACTGTGTCCTGACAGGGCAGATCAAATGCACCCTGGGTGTCTCAGATACTTCAGAGTCCAAAACGATGCGTGATCTCATCCGTCTCCAAGGCCCCGACAGTTTTAGGATTACGAATCGTTTGAGTTGTTTAAATAGCAAAAACACCAGGAGAAATACTGATTACTTTGTTTAGACCGTTCAAACTTTTCAGGGTAAATCAACATCTTGTTAAAGTACCTGCAAGTTTTCAGAATCCATTATTAGTTCAGGTTCAGACGTACACACAGTCACTAAAGCAGCATCGAGTAGCTGTGGAGACATCTCTGCTTACTCCTGCTGTCAAAGACACCCCATTGATCTGGACGGAATCGGACAGGCAGCGTCAGTGGGGTAATTTACAAGCAGAACCCGAACACAACACCGTAAACGGTTGTGCTCTGGTGCAAAGTGCTTTTCTAACGTTTTATAAACCGAGCGATCCATCAGTTCAATGAGAAAATGGTCGTCAGGTTTGTCGCCAATGAAAATAATCAGTAGTTGCAGCCCTGTTGTCCTGGATTTGTTTTAGCATTTAGGTTTTTTTTAATTGAAATTAAAGTCCTAACTAACATTTCCAGCATTGGATACATAGAGTTCAGTCCAATGTTCTCGTTAGTGGACTGAACAATGTTAATAGCTGTACAGCGCTGTATAATTAATGTGATTTGAGATATTTTATGACATATCAGATGTCAAACGGGGAACCTGAGGAGGAACCTTCTCTACAAATACACACACACACACACACACACAGAGTCAGCTGTTACCTGTGAAGAAAGGAGGTTGCAGTCAATGTGCACTCCCCTCGCCGTCCTGTGTCGCTGCAGCAGGGCAGCCATGACGGCCCCATGCGCATACAGCCCCGTCGCCAGGTCTGTCATGGCCACGCCTGGACGCACCGGCTCGCCGTCCTGCCGACAGAAACACAGCATTGTGGGAGGTGCAGGTGAGGGGAGAAAAAAGTACAGGGCTGTTAACTACCTGCATTAATTATTATAGTTGAGGGTTTACATAAGACAAAGGCAAAAACAAAAGATATAAAAGACACAATTGGGATTTAAAAAGATCAAAACAAGTAAAACAGAGGATAAAAATAAGATAAAATTGAAAAAGAAAAAAACAGACTAAACAGTAGAGTGGAAATTAAGGTGAAGTGCTCAATATGAATAATCGTTCATGAGTTTAATTTAATAAAAGGCAGAAAACTCTTGAACCCTGGTTGAAAAGAAAAGAGCTTGAGCAGATCTGCCATTTTCTGGGGCTTGATCCCAGATATTCTGGACGACTAAAACCAAAAGCTGCCTTTTCGGTGCGGTTTTACGGGGAAGCTCTGGGGAACTCTGGAGTATTTAGGGGGCAGTAGCTAGACCCGTCCCAGACCGCATCTCCGAAACACATCGCAGCAAATTCCCAAATGGGCATCAGGGATAAACTGAGCACATATTCCAAATCAAAACGTTTCTGTTCTCTTCTAAAGAGGAAAAATCTAAACTGACCGAGTAGTTAGATGAGGTACGTAGAGTATCTTTAGCTCCCACCTCGGCTTCCATAGGCACGTATTAACTCTTGCTGTGTGTGTTTTTCATAGGTTTTGCATATCTGGATGCAGGGCGTGTTTCCCCTAATGCTTGTTCTTTAGCTCTTTTCTAACCTCAGGCCCAGTGATGTGCATCATTCCTGACACAGCAGAGGCAATGGAGTCATAGCCAGGACGCTGACAATGAGGACCCTTCTGTCCATAACCTACAGAGAGAGAGAGAGAGAGAGAGAGAGAGAGAGAGAGAGATATTATTGCCTCTGTGACAGTGGGCTGGTATCTCTGACTTGACAGAAAACATGGAGGGGGAATCAAACCGTCAGATTTCCAGCATCTCATTTTCCAGGGAAAGTCACATTCCAGCTGCGTGTTGAGTCTGCCGCTCTGACTAAACAACCAGATTGATTTCCTAACGAGTCCAGACTGTGTTCGTTTCATATCAACAAAAACCATTCCCATAAATGCTTTCAAAGTGATAACCAGCCCACGGACTGGATGAATTGCCACAGCCTTTAACCCTGAGGACAGTTCACTGCTCCCTGCGTCACAGGCTGAGGCATTAAAATACAGAAACCGGGGAGACTACATACTTATACATTTTATTTTCTGACAACATATGAATGCCAGTGGAGCAGCTACTGGTTCCCTAGGTGGACACCATCCAGAATGAGGCAGGATTAGCAGAACAGCCTCCATCTCTGGGTGACGTCGGCGCTGCCCTGGTACCTGATTTCTGATGACCCAAGGAACACGCCTGTAGAAACGCTCATATCTTCAGTGTGGATGGAGGAAATTCTGAGTTTCTTGTTTGGGAAAGGAAATGCAGAATTTACTCCTTGCTGTAGTGTGTAAACAGACTTTTGACCGCGCCTTTTCACTGCACTGATTTCTGTTCATTATCCGGTGCTTGGTGCTCCTATAAAGTCGTCCTCTGGTCTTTCACTGACTCATGAGGCTACAGGTTTTTACTATGAATTGTTTTTTTTTACATATTTGAACTTTCGATTTGTGTCACTTAATTAAATGTAGTAAATTCTGACAGTCCAACACCTCAGTGTGTCTATAATCATTGTCTGTTTTCTCATTGTTAGATTCATAACAGGTTTTCCTCCCCTGCCACTGCAGCAGTAACAACCTCAGGTCAAATATCATCAGGAAAATCACAATAAACACCACGTTATATGATCAGCTGCTTCGTTTATAGTGCAACATCCTGGTTTCCCAAGGAAGTGGCAGATATGTTCACAGGAAATCATTTTGAAAACATTTGACAAACATTGAAAAATAAAAATTGACTGTGATGACTTGTCTCTCCACAGCAACTTTAACGTTTCTGCAGGTTGTTTTTTTTTTTTTTCTCAACAGAAATAACCACCTGAGAGCCATTCAAAAAAAAAAGAAAACGGTGGACGATTTGGAAAATGATCACCAGAGACAGAAAGCACAGTGAGGTCCGTTCTAACCAACGTTACCCACATGCACAGACATGTTGAATACTCTGCATCAGTGGATCTGATCTAAAAAGTGTCCAACAACAAAGCATCACAAAAGCCTGTTTCTGGTCCATACTTCTTTTATTACAAACCAACAGGAATTACAGGTTTGGAGGATCAGGACATCAATCTATGAAGTGTCCTGCTCAGGATGAAACCAGGCCATAAATCTGCCCACTGCATCCAGCTGCTGCAGCTTAATGAGGCCTCCTGGGTAATGTAGTTTTTTTTTTCCTTTTTTTCATTCCCCCTTTTTTTTGGATGGGAGGAGGAGTGGGGGAGTACAAAAGTGTGGGAGTGATAAAGGAGTAGAGAGAGAAAAGTGGGGAGACAGGACAAAAAGGTGAAACGAAGAAAAAAAGACAGGAGAAATTTTATTTTAAAACTTTATATGTTTTTCATTAACAATTAGACACATGTGACCGTATGGAGCTAAACAAGCGGTACATCCCGCTGCAAAGAGGGAACAGAGAGGGAACGGCCACTTGCTTCATTCTCTGGGGAGGGAACGAAGCCCCTCAGAAAGCTCCTCTTTACTATGGAGTCCTGTGACATCTAGTGGCTCAGTCTGAGAACTGCATCAAGTGACAAGGACTAGAGACCATACGTGTGTTTACAACTCCTAAGATAAATGAGCACTGAACTGAAAACACTCAGTTTTGCTTTCTTACAATATGAGAGGAGGCTATGCTTCTGAGACGTCAGTGTCCTTAAAGGCACCACGATGTACAGCTGAATATTGGGGGTGGCAACTATCATCGAAAAGCTTGACAATGATTTAAAAATAAAAAGAAGAAAACCTTCAGCCTCAGGATTCTGATGAATCAGTTTCCTGTCTGAGGAGCCAAACATTAATCACTGCTGCTTCTACACTGATGTTATCGATTAATGTTGCATCAGTGCCATCGGCTCTAACAGAATCCATCCCTGTCTCTCTCTCTCATGTGAATCCAGTCCAGTCAGAGTCAACCCGCACGGCAGCGTCTGCCCCCCCCCCGCCGCCCATTCCCCCCAACCGTTTTCCAGTGATGCCTTGCAGCCGTTCCGGTTTATCCAGCCGCCGCAGCAGTTGTGCCAGCCACTTTCCGCTGAGGGGAGCGCAACGCCACCTGTCAACTGTAATGGGCCTTAAAACGAGCCCCAGACACGACCAACAACATGGATCGGCACAGCAAGACAAGCAGGACAACAGCTGGCGGCGCAGAGACGAGAAAGAGAGAACGCCGGCTTCTCATCCATGATTGCGAACATTTAAAAAGCACTCATTTTCACTGAGCTTTGCCAACTTCACTTCTCCTCATTTTTTAATCCCTATATCAGCAACAGACTACATATCAGCTCCATGAAAGCTTTTCCATCTGCTGCTCTGGAGAGCGTCAGTGTAGCAGCTCCCAGCTAGAGCTGGCAAGAGGCATCGTCGGTGGCAGACTGACCTCCGTTAAATGTCCTGTTCCCCTTCTTGTGCTCACCACTTCTTGTGATGACATGTTCATCAGCTTCAATGTCTCTTACAACTATTAACTCAAAAATCAGGCCCAGTTCTGAATTAACCCGTTCATGTAAAAAAAAAAGCACCTTTCAGCAGCTTGAGGGCAGATTAACAGGTCGGTCTCATGTCTGAATACACACCTGAGTTAAACAAACCCACCCATCTTCACGACTGTCCAACTGTTGACCAGACACTCTCCAATACCTTCCACCAAAGTTGGTCTCGGGCCATGTGGGTCTGTAAACACCATTGTCCCCTCAGGGTTTAGAAACATCTGCTGGTACCTGAGATGGAGCAGTAGATGAGCCGTGGGTTCACCCTGCTGAGCTGTTCGTATCCCAGACCCATCTGATGTAGCTTCCCTGGTAGATAGTTTTCTATCAACACGTCACACACTCCTGCAAGCTGGGACACACACACACACGTTAATATAATGGACTTATACAAAAAGAACTTCCATCATGGCAGCATTGGCATGATAATGTTCATTTGACATGTATGCTACAGAATTGCATGTGACGTAGCCATGGTACATCAGAGCTGGGTCAAGCACTTTAACCAGCACTTTTAGTACCAAGACACGGGTCCAGGGCACCGTGCACTGAAACGTCCAGTTGGATTCATTATCGAGCTGATCTGACAGCTACTGATTTATAACGTCGTGTGACCAGTTTTCAGACAGTTTTGTTTGTTTCTTGTATCTGACACCTTCGGTTTCTTTTGTTAAATGAAGAACTCGAAGTCAGGTAAAAATAAAAGTTTGTTTTGGTAAAGAAAGTCATTGTATTGGCATTAGTGTTCAGATGTGATTTTGCAGCTGTTGGTATGTCCTACCTCTTGGATGATCTGTGGGCCTCTGGGATGCTTCAAGTCCACGGCAATGCTCTGAGAATCACCCAAAAATTACAACCAAACACTGAGGTCACATTTCTGCCGCTCGTGGCCCATCATCAAGACCGAAACTAAACCAGGAACCATATAAATTTTTCATTTTCTGAATTAAAATCAAGAAAGATTTGAAACAGGTTTCAGGTTTGTTTTGTTACCCACAGTTACATTATTGTGCTCTAGACTGTATAGTGGTGTTCAATATATTCTTATATTCATACATTATTATACACATGTGCTTTCATTTCAGTTTTGACATTCATCACAAAGCATTTACAAATTGGGAAAATCCAGTTAAGAGGACAAACAGTGAGGAAACACAGACTGTGAAAAGGAAAAAGTCATTCAGGTCACCTCTAAAAACGCATATTTTTTGAGCTGAACCTAGGGGCGTGTACACACGAGGTTTTATTCCATCGCTGAGCAACATCTTGTGATACTGCACAAATGCAGACTTACCTTTTTGTTCCTGTTGACGCTGAGGAAATAGGCGCTCTCTGAACCGACAAAGGGAGGACCCCAGGCTCTGGTGTCATCCCCTGCACCTGCCCGGAAGGACACACAAAGATCCGTTACAGCTCCCACAATCCTTCATTCCCACTCAGGCAGAAATGCACCACGAAGTAGGCGAAAGGAAGAGCGTGAGGCAGAAAAAACAAAGACTCACCTGGTCGCTCCACCTTGATGACCTCAGCTCCCAGGTCACCCAGGATCATGGTGGCGAAGGGACCAGCCAGGACTCTGGGGACCCATTTGAAACATTTAGATCTCAAAACTTTGTCTCTGGTCCTGGAGCAGAGGGGCTTAAAAACACTACAGGATAACTGAATGTTACCTTGTCAAGTCTAACACTCTGATGCCCTCCAGTGGTCGAAGGTTTTCCTCTGTTGAAATTGAGTTAAGATACATGTCAACTCTGATCTTTTAACAGTAAAATCTCGCCCACTGAAATTAAGTCGAGCTCCTGCGACAACGAAGTCTGGACAAGAATCGGGACATGACAAGCACCTGCCGTTACCTGAAGTGTAGCTAAAGTTCTGAAGTTCGGTCCTGAGGCTGGATCCAGGGGAAAGATCTGGGGCTCATTAGAATATATGGGGGTTCTTCCCCTGGGAAACAGGAACGTGATCAGCAAATTTCACGTCAACCCTGGAGCTTTTTATTCTAGGTGTGTTTTTCAGTTTAAACCCCAAAAAATATTGGATTTCTCATCACGTATGACTAAAATTAACGAGCAAATACTCACAAATCATAAAGTCAAAGCGAGGAACGTTTAAGGCATTTTAGCTCATACAAATACAAGAGAGGATGACTTCAGCCAGCAATGAAATGTAATAAACATAACGCGACTACGTTCATTCTCAGTGTAAAGAATCAATGATCATGAATCATTGTAATTATTCCTCCGAACTGTTTGATGTGTCGTTTCTCAGGGTGAATCCTTAACACTAACCCGTTGGTTTTCTTGATTAATGAATAATCAAATCTGTTGGTCTATGTGCTTCAATCTTTAAAAAGAAAACCTTCACAGCCGTGAACTTCAGTCTGCAGCCGCAGTAACTTCACCTCCACACAACCCTGGACCAGACTTTGACCTGCGCGGCTGGTTGGAGTTCGTGTGGCCGGTTAATGTGAGAAACCCGGGTCCTGTCACCACAGTGAGACGTTCGAGCAGCGTCCGACCCGGGCCAGGTCGTTTTTGAAGCGGTGGTACCTGCGACATTTGACCGTGAGAGGAGCTTCTAGCGGTGCTAACATTAGCCAGCTAGCGTTAGCCGGCTACCCTCATCCCCGGCTTAGTACCTGATTCTGCGCCTGAAATCCACCGCTCGCCGGCGGGACGTCTCACCGGACGATTCCCCCAGAGCAGAAACGTTAAATCAGCCGGACACAGAACCGGCAAGCGGCGTTTAAGCATCCTGACACAAGCCGACATCTTCGTCTCCAGTTAGCGTCGAGCCGCAGCGACCGCGACATCCGCTGGATCCACTTTTCAGAATAAAAGTCGGAAGAACTGAAGTTGCGATGACCTCGTTAACTCGTGTGCCTGAGTTACGTCACAACGGGGTCACGAAGCTAAACGCGTTTTGTTTTGTTTTTTGTTTGTTTTTTCTGAAGAAAATCTGACGTTTGTCATTTCAGGTTTATAAAAGGCCTAACAGATTATAACATCTAGTTAAAAAATATCCAGTCTGCTGAACAATCTAAAATATTCTTAGTCAGTTTCCAGTTTTATCTATTTTATACTCAAAATGAAGACGGGAGCTGGGAATAGCGTCCCCTTGCTCAGTTAGGAAGACAGGAACTAAGTTCAAAAAGTTTGTTTATTTCACTTTTGATTTTCCTGTCCACTATTTTAATGGATAAAACATTTACAACATTTCTATTTCCTACCAAACCAAAAACATACTTTAATTTGAATTTGATGTTTTAGTTTTAAAGGTTGTAATGAAGCAGTAATGGAAAAAATGTATAACTCAAATCTCAAAACTAGTGGAAAAGGACACATTCAGAACTTTTACTGAGTAAAACTGAAAACTCAAATATGAAAGTGCTTAATTTAAAAAGCACATTTAAAACAATCCTTCAACAACACTTAGAAGTTCTTAAGTTATTTCCACAGTCTGCAAGGATTTGTCTGAACAACTGGATGAAAAAAATATTTACCAGTTTTTAATATGGTTCCTGGAAATGAATGTCCTCTTACAGAGGAAAAAAAGATCTACTTTTGTGTTTCAATATAATTTAAAAAAATATAAAATTTTGCTTAAGCAGGGAGAGATATGTTCTGTCTGGCTACTACCTTTGGAGGCACACACCTGTATAATGTCCCACAATTCATACAACACAACACAATGACATGCACAAAGTGAAGGGTTCTGAATACTTTGTGAAGCAGTCGTCTTCGTCAGAAAATCAGATCCTAATCTCTGTGAATTGAATGCAATGGTGATACGTAGCGTTTACTCTCAGAGCCGCTACAGCAGACTGCTGTAGATGAAATGATGATACTTTGAAAAATGTGTAAAAGTATAGCAACAGTTGAGGTTTCACCTTGAATTTCTTGAGTTTGTCTGAGAGGGAAAAGTCTCTGTTGGACTGTTATGGCTGATGTGTGTGGGTAGAAATGTGGATGAAGGTGTGATGATTGACCTGACGTGTATGGGAGTCGGTGGGGGGGGGGCGAAAGGAAGAGCTTGAGGCAGAAAAAACAAAGACTCACCTGGTCGCTCCACCTTGATGACCTCAGCTCCCAGGTCACCCAGGATCATGGTGGCGAAGGGACCAGCCAGGACTCTGGGGACCCATTTGAAACATTTAGATCTCAAAACTTTGTCTCTGGTCCTGGAGCAGAGGGGCTTAAAAACACTACAGGATAACTGAATGTTACCTTGTCAAGTCTAACACTCTGACGCCCTCCAGTGGTCGAAGGTTTTCCTCTGTTGAAATTGAGTTAAGATACATGTCAACTCTGATCTTTTAACAGTAAAATCTCGCCCACTGAAATTAAGTCGAGCTCCTGTGACAACGAAGTCTGGACAAGAATCGGTACACAACAAGCACCTGCCGTTACCTGAAGTGCAGCTAAAGTTCTGAAGTTCGGTCCTGGGGGAGGGTTCAAAGCCCTGGGGGGCTCCTGTGCTGATGTCCAGTCACCTGTCCCACACATATATCCAGATCCAGTAGAAGATGCAGGTGGTGATGTTGAACTGGGTTGTATAGTGTGTATCAGTAAAACAGCTGTGAAAAATTGTTTCGTTTACATTATTTAAGCATAGAAAAAGAGGAGTCATGTTTATATGTAGCAGCAGCTGTCCAGCTGTGCTCTGTGTCAGGACGTCCTGAAGGATCCAGTCTCTACCAGCTGTGGACACTGGTTCTGCAGACGGTGCATCACCTCATACTGGGACCAGTCTGGTTCATCAGGAGACTCCTCCTGTCCCCAGTGTGGACAAAGATCCAGAAGGAGACCTGGACTGCAGACAGACAGTCAGACCAGCACTGTACAAAGTAAGACAGTACATCTGTCTGTTGATGTCATCATCTCTGAAAACAGGACTCTTTGTTTTCTACAGTGTCATTTGTTGTATCATACAGCGTTGGCAGTTAAGAGGATTATAAATAACAGAATAAAAACCTTTTTATTCTCGTCTTTAGATTTTCTGTAGATAATAAAAATAATCATCAGATTCTCTTCCTTCAGTCTGACGTTGTTTCTTGTCTTCAGCAGATCGTGGTCTGCAGGTGGTTTTAGATGAACATAAGACCTTCCATGAAGCTCCAATCAAGTGCCGCAACATCTTTAAAGCCTTGTCTGAGCAACAGAGACGCATCAGAGTGGTTCTGATGAACGGCATCGCTGGCGTTGGAAAAACCTTCTCGGTGCAGAAGTTCACTCTGGACTGGGCAGAGGGCCTGGAAAACCAAGACGTCCGTCTGCTGGTTCTGCTTTCGTTCAGGGAGCTGAACCTGATCCGACATGAGCACTATAGTCTCCTCACGCTGCTCCATGTTTTCCATCCAACGTTACAGAAGGTCACAGCACAGGAGCTGGCTGTCTGTAAAGTTCTGTTCATCTTTGACGGCCTGAATGAAAGCAGACTGTCCCTGGATTTCAACAACATGGAGGTCGTGTCTGACGTGACTCAGAAGTCGTCGGTCGACCTGCTGTTGACAAACCTCATCCAGGGGCATCTGCTTCCCTCGGCTCTCGTCTGGATAACTTCCCGACCGGCGGCGGCCAATCAGATCCCTCCTACCTGCATTGACAGGGCGACAGAAGTACGAGGCTTCACCGACGCCCAGAAGGAGGAGTACTTCAGGAGGAGATACAGTGATGAAGAGCTGTCCAGCAGAATCATCTCACACATCAAGACATCCAGGAGCCTCCAAATCATGTGTCAGATCCCAGTCTTCTGCTGGATCAGTGCTACAGTTCTGGAGCACATGTTGACTACAGACCAGAGAGGAGAGCTGCCCGAGACCCTGACTGACCTGTACTCACACTTCCTGATGGTTCAGACAAAGAGGAAGAAGAACAAGTACGATGAGGGACATGAGACGAGTCCACGTGAGCTGACGGAGGCTGACAGGGACGTTCTTCTGAAGCTGAGGAGGCTGGCGTTTGAACATCTGGAGAAAGGAAACATCATGTTCTACCAAGAAAACCTGGAGCAGTGTGGTCTTGATGTCTCAGAGGCCATGGTGCACTCAGGAGTTTGTACAGAGATCTTCAAAAGAGAGTGTGATCTTCGAGAAATCAGTCTACTGCTTTGTTCATCTGAGCATTCAGGAGTTTCTGGCTGCAGTCTACATGTTCCACTTTTTCACCAAAAGGGACAAAGAGGTGCTGGAAGAATTCCTCCAAAGAGACCAAAAACTCAAGGACTCACCCGTAAAGCCTCCTTTCATAAAGTATTTTTGAAATAATGAAAGCTGTTTCCTATATGTGGACGTCTTCCTGCAGGGAGCCATGAAGAAATCCCTTAAAAAATGGCCACTTGGACCTGTTTGTTCGCTTCCTTCATGGCCTCTCTTTGGAGTCCAACCAGAGAGTCTTAGGAGGCCTGCTGGGTCAGACAGAGAACAGTCCAGAAATCATCCAGAGGGTCCTTGACAACCTTGAGAAGATGGATATTTACAACATGTCACCTGACAGAAGGAAAAGCTCGGTGAGTCCTCATGGGATTGTCAACAATAGAAAACCATTAATATTATGGCTAAGCTTACCGCAAATGTATGTGTTTAATGAAACACTTTCCACAAATCAAACTATAAACCTTACACACATTAAAAGTGTTGGGGAGCTTCTGTTACACCTACCAGTTGCCAAAACTGTATGACCTTTTCTCACCACAATGTAATTCAGTTGTTCTAAAAGCTTTGGGAGCAAGAACAGCTTCATTTTATAGTGTATGTTTTACATCAGACTGAAGTATTTTTTATGATGTGCATGTACATTAGTTGGCAGGTTATCAGGTACACTTAGCTAAAACTAATTTGATCTAATACAACATTCTTGTAAGAAATCTGTCAGGAAATTAACAATCAGTCTTGTTCAAACTATTTGAGACGTGTGGATTCATCTGTATGATCCTTCAGGATGGATGTGTGTAAATGTTTTATATAGCTGCATTAATAATACATGACCTTCATTAGGTTACAGTCACGTTTAGTTTATGTTTATGATAAATTATGTTGTATTTCCTCTATCTTTTCTAGAAGGAGCACTGTCCCCTTCTTTCCTTATTGGATAGACTGTAGGCATTATAAACAAACATCCTTCTCTATTTTCTCTCCCATCTTCTGCAAGATGAACCTGAAACGGACAATGCCATTAAAAAGTAAGCAGGTGTGACAGTGAGGATGGTTTTATTTGAATGAGGCATGGCTCAACTTATTTCACAAAGATTTTTTTAATCCTTTAATCTTGGCCATTTTCGAATTCATTAGAAAGTTGAAAGATACATCCAAGGATGCGCTTCAGCACATCATTAGTGATGTTACTGTTGTGGAAATCTGAGAGGTGGAGGAGGATGAGGAGGCAGACACAGAGAGACACACTGGAGACTCAGGTGGCTTAAGTTGTAGCAATGTTTACTGAATTCAAGAGAAGTGACACCGAAATAGCTTCAATGCATGCGAGCTAATTTTCTTCTCTAAGGTCTTGACTGTTGACAGTGTTACCTCATACACTAGCAGAGGCAGAGAGTCACAAGCTCCTTGAAGCTCCTATCATCCTTGCCCACGAGATGAGCCTTTCTTGGATCTGGAGTATCCACCTACCACCTGGCACCTGGTGAGAGTAAGGTTGTCCATAGAGGCTCTGACGGGGGGTTGCCAAAAGCCCGAAATGGACAGGGGGCCTCAACACTCCACTTCAGCTGCCTTGACCACCATGTTCATTGCAAGGGTGAAGAGACTAACTGAGATGGTGCAGCCAGTTATGATCCCCTTTTCAAGCTGATGCCAGCCTGATAGTGTGATCGCAGAAGTCACTCTGAGCCTTAAGTTTCTGTAGTAGTTCAAGATGAGGTCCTTGATCTTGCTGGACACATTGTGTTCCTCCAGGATAGTCTCCACCAGTTTTTGAGGTATTGACCCGTAGACATTGGCAAGGTCAAGAGAAGCACCACCAGGTCCCACTCCCCTTCAATGGCGTCCTTGATCAGCTGGGTGACAACCAGCTGATCAGTCCCAGGTTGATCAATGCAGCCTGGAACTCCAGTAATGCCATCTTTCTGGACCAAGGTGTCAATATAGGAATTTTTAGGAGGAAGTCTGTCATCCTTCTGGAAAGGACACTGAGGAGGATCTTCCCATCCACACTGAAGAGCGAGAAGGATCTGAACTGCTCCAGCTTGTCTGAGTCCTCCTTGGGTATCCAGATCTACCCTCCGCCACTGGTCAACAACAGTTCCCCCGCTCTGGGCAGTGCTTGTAC
This sequence comes from Istiophorus platypterus, assembly GCA_016859345.1. NCBI lineage: Eukaryota > Metazoa > Chordata > Actinopteri > Istiophoriformes > Istiophoridae > Istiophorus > Istiophorus platypterus. Next base: position 20,435,080 of record CM029125.1, on the reverse strand, counting down.
CCTTTTTACGGTACTCCATCTGGTCCTGGAGGTGAGCTTGCTGGCTGGTAGTATGTCCAAGAGAACTCACTCCTTACTCCTGCTCCCTATCAGGGTCGCTCAAGGTGTTTTGCAGGAAGTGGTTAAAAAAAGTTTTTGTCTTAGTATTTTACATGCAGTTACACATAAACGTTAAAAAATTAGGAAATACAAGATGAATAAAATAGTAAAAGTTTTATTTCAAAATGTCAGTGAATCAGAGTTGACATGAACAGGTGTGAATGTTGTGGTGACATGTGGATGACGTGTGTAGAAGGTGACATTATGATGATCCACAATAAGAGAAGGACAAAGTGGCTCCACTCATTTTAGAGAAAAGCTCATTGATCAGGACCAACAGTATGATGATTCTTAATGGTTTTATCCGCATGTTTTATTCTTTATTTAGTTCAAGGCCCTGCAGCTTGTCAGAGTTTCATCATTTCAGTCCTCAGAGTTTAAAGGAAAAGTGTTTAGAAAAAAAGAGGACAATAATCCGGATATAATCTGTGTTTTTGCTGTTAGAAAATAAAAAAACAAAACAAAAAAAACAAATCGTCTTTGAAGCCAAGGAAATAAATCGAAGACGAAACAGAATCAACAGCAACAACAGACTCCAAATCAGCACTATGGCCACAAACTACTGGTATTTTCATCCTGTCGTCCTTTAATTTTAATACTGAAAATATTGTGTTTCCAGCTACATACATATTGTTAACTGCTTAATATACTAATGTCATAAGAATCAATGGAATCTGAGTTCAGTTGAGGTTGATTTATATTTTAGGCTCATTTCAACATCAGGATTAAAATTTTTATCATAAAACAGATTATTTTGTGCTGCGCAGCTGTTCAGATTCCACATGGTAACAATAAAACTTATGAAACCACACTCTTCTGTGAGCCATTATTTAATAACAGGAACATTTAAAAGGCAGGTTTCTACTGAATCTTCAATTATTCAGACATTGTCTCACAGCTAAGAAGGTTCTAGGTTCAAACCAGCCAATAGACTGGGTGATTTTGTTAAGGGATACATTTTCTCCCCGTTCCTGCTTGGGTTTCCTCCTTGGTCATAAGACATGAAGTTTAGGTGAATCAATGACTGTACATTTCCCTACTGTGGGATCATGATTGTGAATGGATGTCAGGTGAAAATGTTTCCTGGGAAATGCAAGGATGCAGCATAGGTCGAGTTAGACAAAAGCAGTGGCCTAATGGACTCTGCGTTCGTCAATTACTTGTTTGGCATTTCTGTATGACATGGGTTTAGAGTTGCTGGGAAGAAAACCAAGATTCTGTACTAATCTGCTATTACCACAAACATGAACCGACCACAACAAACCAACAAGGGAGGTTCCTCTGTGAGGTGGCGAGAAGATGATGAGAATGTACGTTTTGCTATCCTACAGGTGCTCACCGCTCTTGGTTACTTGCACATTCGCAATTTGCCTGCAATGGGATTAATGTGGCCACTATTAATGTCAATTTAATCTCTGTGTTTAAATTCTGGGTGGGGGAAGGGGGTCAGCTAATTTTACAGATCTCATTTCCCTTTTATCCTCTCGTGCTCATTTTTCTCCCAAATTTTCTTCAGTTAACGGAACTGAACTCTCATCGCCACAGAGTTAATTCACTTATGTATTTTAAATAACTCAATTACAAGTTTTAAATATTCAGTTGTGTTAATACATTAACTGAGCACAAGGAGTACACTGACATTATGCCGACATTTTAGTTCAGCCGATTTCTCATTAAATGCATTTTGTGAAAACTGATCAGTCATTTTTGTAGTTGTAATAGATAATAATGGAAACTTGCTTTGTCTTTGATAGATGTCAAAATCAATTAGGGGTTGTTTCTTGAAATAAAAAGCCTAATGAATGCTACTACTGATCATAGTACATGTTATAATCCAAGAAAGTTACTGGGAGCACCCTAAATTGTCCTAATGCTGCGGCTCCAACAGCAACCACAGCTGTAACTTCCTCATGACTCTATAAAAGAGAAATATTTAGACAAACACATCGGTCCATAAAGTTTGTCGACATGATCAGTCAAACATTATCAAGGTTTAATCAATAACAAAGTGTAAGCATGAGATGCTGGAACGCTCTGCAGGTCCCTGCAGGTCCCAACTATGCTTACGTGCTCAGGTGCAAAGAAAGACACTGGAGACTGGCATCTCATTAAACTCAGGTTTATTTACTGTGTTAAGTCTCAAGACCAAAACCCTGTGATATGAATTCACTCTTCACATCAACATGCCCTTCGGCCAAGTTTAATGCAGCCTGACTATAAAGTGGGAACTAATATAAACAGATTAAAAAAATAAATTATACAATAAAATTGAACGGAACATTGCTTTACTCGCTTGACATTATATTAAGAATTGACTTTAGGCTTCACCTACATTAACAGTGAAATCATTTGTTAGTGTTTCATCAAGTCACAAAAATATGGAAGAAAAAAAATTTACATCAATGTCTTTCATGAGAACCAACCAGTATCACAAGCACCTAATCACCTAAGCACCTAATAATAGACTTGACATAAATACATCTGCTGAACATGGGAATGGGAGTAAAGCACATACATGTAACGGTTTTCAGTCAAAAGAGTAAAACACTGCCTTGCACATTTGTTGTATCCTTTACAAATACAAGTAATACCTTCCTCTTAATACCAAGAGGGTACACATGGAAAAAGAACAAGGGAGGGATATTGATGAAATTAACACTGTATAAAAACATAAACAAATTGCAAAAAAATGTACCATTGTTCTGTCTCCACACATGCACCAATACAGTTTTTAAATTTCATTATACATGATCTATGAGCCGAAAGACCACTTGATGAAGTCAATATCAAAAATCCAGTTACATTTTGTGTGGAATTTTCTAGCAGGTGGGTGTTTTTAATACTTTCAATTCTTGGACAGCTTGTAGAACTTGAGATCCAAGTACATACAGAGTTCAGAAATGCTCATATTCTGAATTTAAATCAGCACTTTGAGCTCCCAGGAACTTGATTTCTCTCCCAGTCTTCTCCCTTTGACTCCGTCTCCTGTCGTGGGTTTACAAGTCTTGACAAATCGGTGCTGAACTTTAATTCCGTCATAAGTCATATCAAATGTTGCCACAGTCTGAGTCTCATGTAAATTGAAACAAACAAAGAAACAAAAAAAACAAAAACAAAAAACAAACAAACTTAAAGTTTAAGAGCAGGAAATGAAGTTGTACAAAAAGGTTACTCCGTGTCTTGCATGCAGACACACGGATGTTAAAACAAATTAAGGTTTCTAGCAAAAAAGGTAAAATACAGAGGATCAAAATACAAAAGTAGTTCACACATCCGATGAGTTTGTTAAACTATTAATTTAAGGAGGTCTGAATTAATGCCCTCAAGTGGGTAGGGAAAATGGCAAAAACCAGCTTTTTATGCGGAAGAATTTTAGAAAACCTAGGGAAAACCCACAAAAGGTGGAGTCCCCTTTATGGTCATAACAATATGTCAACACAATAACTATAATTTAAAAAAAAAAAAAAAAAAAAAAAAGACTGCACATTATAGACAGTAAATAGCATCGATAAAGAGTAATGACATCATTCAGAAGTTTGAGAAGAATGAGGGATCAGTTCACACAATAGTTATGTACGCTATGACAGCTACAGTATGAGCCAAATGTAAATTATAACATGGTAGCAGACTGCAGTAAAATACCTCCAATAATTCCAGTTTTCATGACAAGTATGGCAAGTCTTTCTAGAGTTCAGTCAGGATTTAAACTGGATTTATAATTTGTCCAAACGGCATGTCGAATGGTCGGATAGCATCAGAAATGTTGCCCTTAGGCAGTAGTAAACCTATGTGCATCACCGATTTATCTTGATCCAAGATATCCATTGCTTGCTCTACATCAGCAAATCTTTCCCTAAATACACAAATGTTTGTGTCTTGGAGTAGAATTAAAACAATGGCTAGCCATGGTCCGCTGAGTCACAAAACCAGATGGATCCTTGTCTGGTTTTGGAAACTGCACAACCATTGCACAGAACAAGATTCATGGTCTATACTCACACACACACCAGCCTTTTGTGGGGCAATACCCACAATGGTGCCAACTGACCAATCTCAGCAGGTCGCCAGCTCCATGTCTTGGGCCCAGAGACACAGAGGTGTCGAAATGCATTTGAGAGGTCAAACTAAAGGCTAAATCACTAGAGAACAAGGTTCTCTTTATCCAAGTGACCGTTTTCTAAAAACGGGCATAAAAGCGCACATTTTCAGGCAGTCACTGATGGGTTTGCGTTGGGTTGTACACACGAAGTGTCGAATGATCAGAGCGAGCAAGTGCAAGCGCATGCCTGGCTCTTCAACAAAGCTGACCAATCATGGCTTAATATAGGTGTGGTGGGAGGGCGGTTTCAGATGCCATCCGATCATCAAACATGCAGTTCAGTAAAACCATGAATCTCTTAAATCCTGACTGAAGTCCGTATTGGTCAGAATTTTACTGTGGTCTAGCATGTCATGATAATTTAACATGTATTCTCACAGAAAAAAAAGATTATACTTAAGTATGATCAAAATTTGCATACCATCTCTCCTACATAGGCCAAGTAAAGCAAATAAAAAGTACTACCAGAAAGTAGCAGTATAAAGTAGCTGCCATAGCTAACAAATTATAAAGGAGGCTACTAGCTCCGTGTCTATGGCCCAGAAACAAAGACCTAACCAAAAAAAAGTCAAACATAAAGGCCAAAACACTAAGTCACTTGGCTGACAAACCTTGTACTAAGTTAAAGCAACAAAAAAAACATATATAAATTACATATTACGCACATTTATATTACACACAGTGAAACTTGCATGATGGAAAGTCGGGGGGGGGGGGCTTTGAAGGGATGTGTTAGTGCTGTTCACATCTGTAGGTCTTCCGATTGTTCCTGTTGTTCCAGGTAGTTTAACCCCATGTAATGCAGCCGATCCTGCAAACTCAGATCGACTTCTGAAATGGTTGTCCCTCTTCAGATTTGCTCAGCAACACTACCAACACTACCCAGTGCAAGTGAGTTTCTTTACAGTAGTGTTTTTAACAAAGAACCAGCCAGCCTCTATAAATTGGTTCAACAGTTAGGAGGAACCCTACATGTCAACTTTAGAAAGCCCATTAGACATAAGCAGAATCATTTTGAAAAGCAACGAAATCTCTCAAATTGATCTCTTCTGTCATTTGTTAATGCCAATATTTTATCTAGTAAAGTTAGATGCTGCAGGAGAGTACCTCTAACTGCTAACAAGGTCCAAGAACTCAAAGTCTGTTCTCTGTTCATACTTGAAGATAATGTGTCTTAACCTTAAGATTCAATTCAGCCCATTATGATTTGTCATTTCAAGTATGCCAAAAGATGTAGCTCAGTAGGAGCAAATCGTTCAATATGGCGTTAACCTGGTACACTTGACAAATCAATTTGGTTTCCATTATCATTGCTTCCGTCATCACCACTAGATGGAAAAATAAAGCTAATGTTCCAAAATTAGGTGAATCTTAAGAGTAGTCTGGGCAAACCAGTCGTCATCTCTCTCTGCCAGGCGTCCTACCTCCCCAAAGCCCGAGTGCATTCCTAACCGGTATTCTTTCTACCACGCCTTTAACACTTCGGAGGACGAACCTGTGCGCGCATGAAACTGACCAAAAAAACTTAAAAAAAGAAAACCCTGCCGGGAGGCCTCCCATCTCTCCGCAAAAACTCTTATGGACAGCAAAGCGTAAAACGTTCACGCAAGGTCTACTTTAAGTCAGGTCCTACACCAATATCCCCTTAAAATGAAACTTGGCAGAGCGAGACAACGCAGTGTTTAAACTCAAAATCCAAAACACCTAAGTACAATGAAAATAAAAGATATTACATTTTTTTTGTGGTGATGATCAACAATGCTATGGATCCCAAAATCAATTTATATCAAGCATGCCCTTGGACAAACTAAAGGGGAAAAAAAAAAGCATACATGTAACTGAGTTGCCAATGCAGATTATGAAATGCAATCATCCATTGGCTGATTTACCACTTAAAGCCAAAACAAAAAGTTACAACCAATTAAAACCCAGAGTACAGTGGAATTCTATTAACATATCATTTCAAACCAGTCAATTAAAAAAAATAATAGTAATAATAAGTCATAATAATCAAAGCCTTAGTTAGCAACAATTAGAGTTCCAGAAAGAAATACTCTCCAGTTTGAAAGCAAAAATCTGTACATTTACGGGGGGGGGGGCAAAAAAAAAACAAAAAAAAAAAACAAAACACCCCACACCTAATGCTTTTCACATCACTCTGAAATTGTAATCTCAGATCAATTATAATGTACCAGGGAGAAAAAGGTAAAACTCAGTTGTTTAATCCATAGCAAAAAAAATTAGTAGGTTCATCAGCAGATTAAAAGCATTTACAATGCAGCAATCTCACATTAGAACAAAGTTCTTTACAAAAATTAAATGTAAATACATATATTGACCAGACTAAGAACTAAAAACAACTCTGAGAAAATGAGGTCATTGCCATAGAAGCATGTAACAGCCTAGAGGACAGCCAGCTCAGCAACACATGGCAGCTGCAGTCTCCTCACAGCTCACACTGACTTGATTTTACATTTGTCTTCGTCAATCTTCATATAATAAGGACTGAAGGTATAAGACACTCTATACACACACACACACACACACACACACACACACACACACACACACCACCCCCCCACCCCCACACCCTGCCCCCACCCCCCCATTATTGTATTGTCCTAAATGCTTTGGCAATATTCTACAGCTAAAATTCATGCCAATAACAATTTATCAAATAGGATTTGATACTAAGATTAAGTGTCATGACATTTCTCTGGGACATCAGGGGTTGAGGGGTTCTCTTTGAAAAACATTAACCTATACAGAGTTTATCTGCCCAGTCCTTAGATACTAACCCGTCTATGTGGGGAGAAAAGTCAGTATCTGAGGAAGAACATGTTGATTGTAATTCACGACCAGAAATGAGCTCTGTGTTAAGTGTTAGAGTGATACGGTCTGTATTAACTATATTAGCTGCCTATGTTATTCTATTACTCATTCCTTCCTCACATTATGGACAACATTTGTCCTTTATGGTCTTTAATTTGATATTTATGCCCTTTATATAAGTTGATATGATTGTTTATTTACGAATCAAAATGTGATTTTCTGGGCTGCTTTGGAAATTCTGGCCACCTCCAGGCCCCAGCCGAACCACACTCTGGCCACCTCCAGGCCCCAGCCGAACCACACTCTGGCCACCTCCAGGCCCCAGCCGAACCACACTCTGGCCACCTCCAGGCCCCAGCCGAACCACACACTGGCCACCTCCAGGCCCCAGCCGAACCACACACTCTGGCCACCTCCAGGCCCCAGCCGAACCACACTCTGGCCACCTCCAGGCCCCAGCCGAACCACACTCTGGCCACCTCCAGGCCCCAGCCGAACCACACTCTGGCCACCTCCAGGCCCCAGCCGAACCACACTCTGGCCACCTCCAGGCCCCAGCCGAACCACACTCTGGCCACCTCCAGGCCCCAGCCGAACCACACTCTGGCCACCTCCAGGCCCCAGCCAACCACACTCTGGCCACCTCCAGGCCCCAGCCGAACCACACTCTGGCCACCTCCAGGCCCCAGCCGAACCACACTCTGGCCACCTCCAGGCCCCAGCCGAACCACACTCTGGCCACCTCCAGGCCCCAGCCGAACCACACTCTGGCCACCTCCAGGCCCCAGCCAACCACACTCTGGCCACCTCCAGGCCCCAGCCGAACCACACTCTGGCCACCTCCAGGCCCCAGCCGAACCACACTCTGGCCACCTCCAGGCCCCAGCCGAACCACACTCTGGCCACCTCCAGGCCCCAGCCGAACCACACTCTGGCCACCTCCAGGCCCCAGCCGAACCACACTCTGGCCACCTCCAGGCCCCAGCCGAACCACACTCTGGCCACCTCCAGGCCCCAGCCGAACCACACCTCTGGCCACCTCCAGGCCCCAGCCGAACCACACTCTGGCCACCTCCAGGCCCCAGCCGAACCACACTCTGGCCACCTCCAGGCCCCAGCCGAACCACACTCTGGCCACCTCCAGGCCCCAGCCTAACCTCTCTCTGGCCACCTCCAGGCCCCAGCCAACCACACACTCTGGCCACCTCCAGGCCCCAGCCGAACCACACTCTGGCCACCTCCAGGCCCCAGCCGAACCACACTCTGGCCACCTCCAGGCCCCAGCCGAACCACACTCTGGCCACCTCCAGGCCCCAGCCGAACCACTCTGGCCTCCAGGCCCCACTCTGGCCACCTCCAGGCCCCAGCCGAACCACACTCTGGCCACCTCCAGGCCCCAGCCGAACCACACTCTGGCCACCTCCAGGCCCCAGCCGAACCACACTCTGGCCACCTCCAGGCCCCAGCCGAACCACACTCTGGCCACCTCCAGGCCCCAGCCGAACCACACTCTGGCCACCTCCAGGCCCCAGCCGAACCACACTCTGGCCACCTCCAGGCCCCAGCCGAACCACACTCTGGCCACCTCCAGGCCCCAGCCCACCACACACTCTGGCCACCTCCAGGCCCCAGCCGAACCACACTCTGGCCACCTCCAGGCCCCAGCCGAACCACACTCTGGCCACCTCCAGGCCCCAGCCGAACCACACTCTGGCCACCTCCAGGCCCCAGCCGAACCACACTCTCTGGCCACCTCCAGGCCCCAGCCGAACCACACTCTGGCCACCTCCAGGCCCCAGCCGAACCACACTCTGGCCACCTCCAGGCCCCAGCCGAACCACACTCTGGCCACCTCCAGGCCCCAGCCGAACCACACTCTGGCCACCTCCAGGCCCCAGCCGAACCACACTCTGGCCACCTCCAGGCCCCAGCCGAACCACACTCTGGCCACCTCCAGGCCCCAGCCGAACCACACACTCGCCACCTCCAGGCCCCAGCCGAACCACACTCTGGCCACCTCCAGGCCCCAGCCGAACCACACTCTGGCCACCTCCAGGCCCCAGCCGAACCACACTCTGGCCACCTCCAGGCCCCAGCCGAACCACACTCTGGCCACCTCCAGGCCCCAGCCGAACCACACTCTGGCCACCTCCAGGCCCCAGCCGAACCACACTCTGGCCACCTCCAGGCCCCAGCCGAACCACACCTCTGGCCACCTCCAGGCCCCAGCCGAACCACACTCTGGCCACCTCCAGGCACCAGCCGAACCACACACTCTGGCCACCTCCAGGCCCCAGCCGACCACTCTGGCCACCTCCAGGCCCGTGCCGAAACACACTCTGGCCACCTCCAGGCCCCAGCCGAACCACACTCTGGCCACCTCCAGGCCCCAGCCGAACCACACTCTGGCCACCTCCAGGCCCCAGCCGAACCACACTCTGGCCACCTCCAGGCCCCAGCCGAACCACACTCTGGCCACCTCCAGGCCCCAGCCAACCACACTGGCCACCTCCAGGCCCCAGCCGAACCACACTCTGGCCACCTCCAGGCCCCAGCCGAACCACACTCTGGCCACCTCCAGGCCCCAGCCGAACCACACTCTGGCCACCTCCAGGCCCCAGCCGAACCACACTCTGGCCACCTCCAGGCCCTGGCAGACCACACTCTGGCCACCTCCAGGCCCCAGCCGAACCACACTCTGGCCACCTCCAGGCCCCAGCCAACAACACTCTGGCCACCTCCAGGCCCCAGCCGAACCACACTCTGGCCACCTCCAGGCCCCAGCCGAACCACACTCTGGCCACCTCCAGGCCCCAGCCGAACCACACTCACACCTCCAGGCCCCAGCCGAACCACACTCTGGCCACCTCCAGGCCCCAGCCAACCACACTTCCACCTCCAGGCCCCAGCCGAACCACACTCTGGCCACCTCCAGGCCCCAGCCGAACCACACTCTGGCCACCTCCAGGCCCCAGCCGAACCACACTCTGGCCACCCAGGCCCCAGCCGAACCACACTCTGGCCACCTCCAGGCCCCAGCCGAACCACACTCTGGCCACCTCCAGGCCCCAGCCGAACCACACTCTGGCCACCTCCAGGCCCCAGCCGAACCACACTCTGGCCACCTCCAGGCCCCAGCCGAACCACACTCTGGCCACCTCCAGGCCCCAGCCGAACCACACTCTGGCCACCTCCAGGCCCCAGCCGAACCACACTCTGGCCACCTCCAGGCCCCAGCCGAACCACACTCTGGCCACCTCCAGGCCCCAGCCGAACCACACTCTGGCCACCTCCAGGCCCCAGCCGAACCACCTCTGGCCACCTCCAGGCCCCAGCCGAACCACACTCTGGCCACCTCCAGGCCCCAGCCGAACCACACTCTGGCCACCTCCAGGCCCCAGCCGAACCACACTCTGGCCACCTCCAGGCCCCAGCCGAACCACACTCTGGCCACCTCCAGGCCCCAGCCGAACCACACTCTGGCCACCTCCAGGCCCCAGCCAACCACACTCTGGCCACCTCCAGGCCCCAGCCGAACCACACTCTGGCCACCTCCAGGCCCCAGCCGAACCACACTCTGGCCACCTCCAGGCCCCAGCGAACCACACTCTGGCCACCTCCAGGCCCCAGCCGAACCCCACACTGGCCACCTCCAGGCCCCAGCCGAACCACACTCTGGCCACCTCCAGGCCCCAGCCGAACCACACTCTGGCCACCTCCAGGCCCCAGCCGAACCACACACTGGCCACCTCCAGGCCCCAGCCGAACCACACTCTGGCCACCTCCAGGCCCCAGCCGAACCACACTCTGCCACCTCCAGGCCCCAGCCGAACCACACTCTGGCCACCTCCAGGCCCCAGCCGAACCACACTCTGGCCACCTCCAGGCCCCAGCCGAACCACACTCTGGCCACCTCCAGGCCCCAGCCGAACCACACTCTGGCCACCCAGGCCCCAGCCGAACCACACTCTGGCCACCTCCAGGCCCCAGCCGAACCACACTCTGGCCACCTCCAGGCCCCAGCCGAACCACACTCTGGCCACCTCCAGGCCCCAGCCGAACCACACTCTGGCCACCTCCAGGCCCCAGCCGAACCACACTCTGGCCACCTCCAGGCCCCAGCCGAACCACCTCTGGCCACCTCCAGGCCCCAGCCGAACCACACTCTGGCCACCTCCAGGCCCCAGCCGAACCACACTCTGGCCACCTCCAGGCCCCAGCCGAACCACACTCTGGCCACCTCCAGGCCCCAGCCGAACCACACTCTGGCCACCTCCAGGCCCCAGCCGAACCACACTTCACACCTCCAGGCCCCAGCCGAACCACACTCTGGCCACCTCCAGGCCCCAGCCGAACCACACTCTGGCCACCTCCAGGCCCCAGCCGAACCACACTCTGGCCACCTCCAGGCCCCAGCACAACCACACTCTGGCCACCTCCAGGCCCCAGCCGAACCACACTCTGGCCACCTCCAGGCCCCAGCCGAACCACACTCTGGCCACCTCCAGGCCCCAGCGAACCACACTCTGGCCACCTCCAGGCCCCAGCCGAACCACACTCTGGCCACCTCCAGGCCCCAGCCGAACCACACTCTGGCCACCTCCAGGCCCCAGCCGAACCACACTCTGGCCACCTCCAGGCCCCAGCCGAACCACACTCTGGCCACCTCCAGGCCCCAGCCGAACCACACTCTGGCCACCTCCAGGCCCCAGCCGAACCACACTCTGGCCACCTCCAGGCCCCAGCCGAACCACACTCTGGCCACCTCCAGGCCCCAGCCGAACCACACTCTGGCCACCTCCAGGCCCCAGCCGAACCACACTCTGGCCACCTCCAGGCCCCAGCCGAACCACACTCTGGCCACCTCCAGGCCCCAGCCGAACCACACTCTGGCCACCTCCAGGCCCCAGCCGAACCACACTCTGGCCACCTCCAGGCCCCAGCCGAACCACACTCTGGCCACCTCCAGGCCCCAGCCGAACCACACCTCTGGCCACCTCCAGGCCCCAGCCGAACCACACTCTGGCCACCTCCAGGCCCCAGCCGAACCACACTCTGGCCACCTCCAGGCCCCAGCCGAACCACACTCTGGCCACCTCCAGGCCCCAGCCGAACCACACTCTGGCCACCTCCAGGCCCCAGCCGAACCACACTCTGGCCACCTCCAGGCCCCAGCGTAACCACACTCTGGCCACCTCCAGGCCCCAGCCGAACCACACTCTGGCCACCTCCAGGCCCCAGCCGAACCACACTCTGGCCACCTCCAGGCCCCAGCCGACCACACTCTGGCCACCTCCAGGCCCCAGCCGAACCACACTCTGGCCACCTCCAGGCCCCAGCCGAACCACACTCTGGCCACCTCCAGGCCCCAGCCGAACCACACTCTGGCCACCTCCAGGCCCCAGCCGAACCACACTCTGGCCACCTCCAGGCCCCAGCCGAACCACACTCTGGCCACCTCCAGGCCCCAGCCGAACCACACTCTGGCCACCTCCAGGCCCCAGCCGAACCACACTCTGGCCACCTCCAGGCCCCAGCCGAACCACACTCTGGCCACCTCCAGGCCCCAGCCGAACCACACTCTGGCCACCTCCAGGCCCCAGCCGAACCACACTCTGGCCACCTCCAGGCCCCAGCCGAACCACACTCTGGCCACCTCCAGGCCCCAGCCGAACCACACTCTGGCCACCTCCAGGCCCCAGCCGAACCACACTCTGGCCACCTCCAGGCCCCAGCCGAACCACACTCTGGCCACCTCCAGGCCCCAGCCGAACCACACTCTGGCCAAGCCACACAGTCTTCTCCCTTTGACTCCGTCTCCTGTCGTGGGTTTACAAGTCTTGACAAATCGGTGCTGAACTTTAATTCCGTCATAAGTCATATCAAATGTTGCCACAGTCTGAGTCTCATGTAAATTGAAACAAACAAAGAAACAAAAAAAAACAAAAAACAAAAAACAAACAAACTTAAAGGTTACTCCATGTCTTGCATGCAGACACTCGGATGTTAAAACAAATTAAGGTTTCTAGCAAAAAAGGTAAAATACAGAGGATCAAAATACAAAAGTAGTTCACACATCCGATGAGTTTGTTAAACCATTAATTTAAGGAGGTCTGAATTAATGCCCTCAAGTGGGTAGGGAAAATGGCAAAAACCAGCTTTTTATGCGGAAGAATTTTAGAAAACCTAGGGAAAACCCACAAAAGGTGGAGTCCCCTTTATGGTCATAACAATATGTCAACACAATAACTATAATTTAAAAAAAAAAAAAAAAAAAAAAAGACTGCACATTATAGACAGTAAATAGCATCGATAAAGAGTAATGACATCATTCAGAAGTTTGAGAAGAATGAGGGATCAGTTCACACAATAGTTATGTACGCTATGACAGCTACAGTATGAGCCAAATGTAAATTATAACATGGTAGCAGACTGCAGTAAAATACCTCCAATAATTCCAGTTTTCATGACAAGTATGGCAAGTCTTTCTAGAGTTCAGTCAGGATTTAAACTGGATTTATAATTTGTCCAAACGGCATGTCGAATGGTCGGATAGCATCAGAAATGTTGCCCTTAGGCAGTAGTAAACCTATGTGCATCACCGATTTATCTTGATCCAAGATATCCATTGCTTGCTCTACATCAGCAAATCTTTCCCTAAATACACAAATGTTTGTGTCTTGGAGTAGAATTAAAACAATGGCTAGCCATGGTCCGCTGAGTCACAAAACCAGATGGATCCTTGTCTGGTTTTGGAAACTGCACAACCATTGCACAGAACAAGATTCATGGTCTATACTCACACACACACCAGCCTTTTGTGGGGCAATACCCACAATGGTGCCAACTGACCAATCTCAGCAGGTCGCCAGCTCCATGTCTTGGGCCCAGAGACACAGAGGTGTCGAAATGCATTTGAGAGGTCAAACTAAAGGCTAAATCACTAGAGAACAAGGTTCTCTTTATCCAAGTGACCGTTTTCTAAAAACGGGCATAAAAGCGCACATTTTCAGGCAGTCACTGATGGGTTTGCGTTGGGTTGTACACACGAAGTGTCGAATGATCAGAGCGAGCAAGTGCAAGCGCATGCCTGGCTCTTCAACAAAGCTGACCAATCATGGCTTAATATAGGTGTGGTGGGAGGGCGGTTTCAGATGCCATCCGATCATCAAACATGCAGTTCAGTAAAACCATGAATCTCTTAAATCCTGACTGAAGTCCGTATTGGTCAGAATTTTACTGTGGTCTAGCATGTCATGATAATTTAACATGTATTCTCACAGAAAAAAAAGATTATACTTAAGTATGATCAAAATTTGCATACCATCTCTCCTACATAGGCCAAGTAAAGCAAATAAAAAGTACTACCAGAAAGTAGCAGTATAAAGTAGCTGCCATAGCTAACAAATTATAAAGGAGGCTACTAGCTCCGTGTCTATGGCCCAGAAACAAAGACCTAACCAAAAAAAAGTCAAACATAAAGGCCAAAACACTAAGTCACTTGGCTGACAAACCTTGTACTAAGTTAAAGCAACAAAAAAAACATATATAAATTGCATATTACGCACATTTATATTACACACAGTGAAACTTGCATGATGGAAAGTCGGGGGGGGGGGGCTTTGAAGGGATGTGTTAGTGCTGTTCACATCTGTAGGTCTTCCGATTGTTCCTGTTGTTCCAGGTAGTTTAACCCCATGTAATGCAGCCGATCCTGCAAACTCAGATCGACTTCTGAAATGGTTGTCCCTCTTCAGATTTGCTCAGCAACACTACCAACACTACCCAGTGCAAGTGAGTTTCTTTACAGTAGTGTTTTTAACAAAGAACCAGCCAGCCTCTATAAATTGGTTCAACAGTTAGGAGGAACCCTACATGTCAACTTTAGAAAGCCCATTAGACATAAGCAGAATCATTTTGAAAAGCAACGAAATCTCTCAAATTGATCTCTTCTGTCATTTGTTAATGCCAATATTTTATCTAGTAAAGTTAGATGCTGCAGGGAGAGTACCTCTAACTGCTAACAAGGTCCAAGAACTCAAAGTCTGTTCTCTGTTCATACTTGAAGATAATGTGTCTTAACCTTAAGATTCAATTCAGCCCATTATGATTTGTCATTTCAAGTATGCCAAAAGATGTAGCTCAGTAGGAGCAAATCGTTCAATATGGCGTTAACCTGGTACACTTGACAAATCAATTTGGTTTCCATTATCATTGCTTCCGTCATCACCACTAGATGGAAAAATAAAGCTAATGTTCCAAAATTAGGTGAATCTTAAGAGTAGTCTGGGCAAACCAGTCGTCATCTCTCTCTGCCAGGCGTCCTACCTCCCCAAAGCCCGAGTGCATTCCTAACCGGTATTCTTTCTACCACGCCTTTAACACTTCGGAGGACGAACCTGTGCGCGCATGAAACTGACCAAAAAAACTTAAAAAAAGAAAACCCTGCCGGGAGGCCTCCCATCTCTCCGCAAAAACTCTTATGGACAGCAAAGCGTAAAACGTTCACGCAAGGTCTACTTTAAGTCAGGTCCTACACCAATATCCCCTTAAAATGAAACTTGGCAGAGCGAGACAACGCAGTGTTTAAACTCAAAATCCAAAACACCTAAGTACAATGAAAATAAAAGATATTACATTTTTTTTGTGGTGATGATCAACAATGCTATGGATCCCAAAATCAATTTATATCAAGCATGCCCTTGGACAAACTAAAGGGGAAAAAAAAAAGCATACATGTAACTGAGTTGCCAATGCAGATTATGAAATGCAATCATCCATTGGCTGATTTACCACTTAAAGCCAAAACAAAAAGTTACAACCAATTAAAACCCAGAGTACAGTGGAATTCTATTAACATATCATTTCAAACCAGTCAATTAAAAAAAATAATAGTAATAATAAGTCATAATAATCAAAGCCTTAGTTAGCAACAATTAGAGTTCCAGAAAGAAATACTCTCCAGTTTTAAAGCAAGAATCTGTACATTTGGGGGGGCAAAAAAAAAAACAAAAAAACAAAAAAAAAAAAAAACAAAACACCCCACACCTAATGCTTTTCACATCACTCTGAAATTGTAATCTCAGATCAATTATAATGTACCAGGGAGAAAAAGGTAAAACTCAGTTGTTTAATCCATAGCAAAAAAAATTAGTAGGTTCATCAGCAGATTAAAAGCATTTACAATGCAGCAATCTCACATTAGAACAAAGTTCTTTACAAAAATTAAATGTAAATACATATATTGACCAGACTAAGAACTAAAAACAACTCTGAGAAAATGAGGTCATTGCCATAGAAGCATGTAACAGCCTAGAGGACAGCCAGCTCAGCAACACATGGCAGCTGCAGTCTCCTCACAGCTCACACTGACTTGATTTTACATTTGTCTTCGTCAATCTTCATATAATAAGGACTGAAGGTATAAGACACTCTATACACACACACACACACACACACACACACACACACACACACACCACCCCCCCACCCCCACACCCTGCCCCCACCCCCCCATTATTGTATTGTCCTAAATGCTTTGGCAATATTCTACAGCTAAAATTCATGCCAATAACAATTTATCAAATAGGATTTGATACTAAGATTAAGTGTCATGACATTTCTCTGGGACATCAGGGGTTGAGGGGTTCTCTTTGAAAAACATTAACCTATACAGAGTTTATCTGCCCAGTCCTTAGATACTAACCCGTCTATGTGGGGAGAAAAGTCAGTATCTGAGGAAGAACATGTTGATTGTAATTCACGACCAGAAATGAGCTCTGTGTTAAGTGTTAGAGTGATACGGTCTGTATTAACTATATTAGCTGCCTATGTTATTCTATTACTCATTCCTTCCTCACATTATGGACAACATTTGTCCTTTATGGTCTTTAATTTGATATTTATGCCCTTTATATAAGTTGATATGATTGTTTATTTACGAATCAAAATGTGATTTTCTGGGCTGCTTTGGAAATTCAGGTTTCTGATCCGTCAGGTTAATAAAAGGGCCCACACACAGGCCACCTCCGGGCCCCAGCCGAACCAAGCCACACGCAGGCCACCTCCGGGCCCCAGCCGAACCAAGCCACACGCAGGCCACCTCCGGGCCCCAGCCGAACCAAGCCACACGCAAGCCACCTCCGGGCCCCAGCCGGCCCAAGCCACACGCAAGCCACCTCCGGGCCCCAGCCGGCCCAAGCCACACGCAAGCCCCCTCCGGGCCCCAGCCGGCCCAAGCCACACGCAAGCCCCCTCCGGCCCAAGCCACGCCCAAGCCACACGCAAGCCCCCTCCGGCCCCCTCCGGCCCAAGCCACACCCCCTCCGCCCAAGCCACACTCAAGCCACCTCCGCCCTCCGCCCAAGCCACACCTGCCACCTCCGGCCCCCTCCGGCCCAAGCCACACTCAAGCCACCTCCGGCCCCCTCCGGCCCAAGCCACACTCAAGCCACCTCCGGCCCCCTCCGGCCCAAGCCACACTCAAGCCACCTCCGGCCCCCTCCGGCCCAAGCCACACGCATGCCGCCTGACACACAAGCCACACGCATGCCGCCTGACACACAAGCCACACGCAAGCCGCCTGACACACAAGCCACACGCATGCCGCCTGACACACAAGCCACACGCAAGCCGCCTGACACACAAGCCACACGCAAGCCGCCTGACACACAAGCCACACGCAAGCCGCCTGACACACAAGCCACACGCAAGCCGCCTGACACACAAGCCACACGCAAGCCGCCTGACACACAAGCCGGTTAGAAATCCAGAGAGAGAGACACAGAAAGAGGAAGAGATAGGCATAGCAATGGCACAGCGGCCACACATACGCAAAACCTACCTTTGTAGATGTACTTCAAATGAAAATTACGACCGAACGAACGAGCGAGCTAGCAGGCAGCCATGTTGGATGGACAGGTACAGCAGCTGATGAGGCAATGTCGTGGAATGGCCGTCACGCAAAAACAGCACCTAAGGAAAAAAACGACACTTACCTTTGTAGACATACTTCAAATGAAAAATACGACCTATAGACGAACGCGCAAGTGGGCAGGCAGATGAGCAGGCAGGCATCCAAGTGGGGGAGAAGAAAAAAAAAAAAAAGAAAAAAAAAACACGGGACTCACCTTTGAAATAAAAATGACTGCTCCAAATTCATCCGATCTGTGAGGTGGACGAACGTACAGATGGACGGACGCGCGAATGAGGCGAAATTGAATAGACAGAAACAGAAAGATCAAGACAGGGTGAGAGGTAGAAAGATGGAAAAAGTGAGCAAAGTGAAACTTAGATTGAATAGTACAGAGATTCAGAGAAGGCGAGAGGCACGGCGGCCAAGCTAAAACTCCAGAGCGTTATAATACAAAAAGGACACATACCTTTTGTAGATCGACCTGAAAGAGGTTATTGCACCAAAACCAAGCCAAGCTCATTAGATTGAGACAAAACACATGGCACGGCGGCCAACACAAGACACCTTCAGCGCTAAACAGACAGAATGAGGCCAATACAGCCAAAGACGGATGAACGACAAAAGGAAGAGACAGAGAGAGAAAGCTGCATAGGTGAGATGAGGCACGGCGGCCTGCACAGGGCACAGTCATGGCACAGCGGCCAAGCCAAAACACAACAACACTTAAATAAAAAGGACACTTACTGTTTGTAGATCTATTATGCAGATCTCATCATGGAACTGAAAGAAAAAAAACAAAAAAACAAATTTAGTCTGGGTCAAGTATCAAGCCTCTGATGTTTCAAACTTAAAGTCCTCAGACCTTTGGCATCTGTGCTGTATTTTTGTGCCAAGATCTGAGGTTTGAAGTGAAGGTTTCAATTTAGGCTGAATAGAATCTGAACTTGCTTAACACAGCATTTCACTGACTATTTAAATTTACAACATATTGAAACATGTAAAATAGATATCTGAAAATTGACACTACCATTTCCTCAGACGCTAAGTGACCAAAATCCTCATCACCACTGGATCAGACCATGAGGTCACAATAACAGGTCTATAAATAAGCTTATGCCTTAGCTGTTAGATTTCACCTTCAGCAGCAGTTTGTCCTATTAGGTTTCAGCTGAATAAAATGTAATCCAACAAAAGAGGGATTCCAGCACTTCATCACCCATTGAGGAAATTAGTGTCTGAATAACGGACTCCGCTACGCTGACTAATACATGACCGTTTTAACTTGTTGACTTTTCTCAGGCTCAGACTCTCTCAATGAGCAATGTCACATTGGCATCACTGGCTCCACAGACTTTAAAATGGAGGCTCTGCTCTTTGTTTACCTGTTTACATGGTGAACCGTAGTTTCAAATCCTGCAGGTTGTTTCCCCTCAGGTCCAGGTGTCTCAGGTGGGAGGGGTCGGACTTCAGAGCTGAGCCCAGAGAATCACAGCTGATCTCCGACAACCTGCAGGACCTCCACCTGAATAAGGAGTAAAACGTGCAGATAAAACCATTAACCATTAACCATTAACCATTAACCAATCACAGACCGATGCGACCACTCGTGACGTGCAGTTAGAATTAAACCTGAATAAACCCGGGTTGATGTGGTCATCTGAACCAGATCAAAACCTGAAGATGTGAGGCGCTGTTGTGTGTTCAGGCGCTGCGGCCTGGGTTAATCTCACTGAGCGAAGTAAAGCTCGGCACATTATCCTGGGCCCGTACAACCAGCACCACTGACATTCACGCTAAGCTAACGCCATCACGTGACCAAGTTACAGGTATCACTGACCTTTCTGGGTCAGTTTTTTCAACATATCAATGTCAACTGACATTAATTTGAAACGCTGCGATAACTCGCTGCCTGTACTCACTGATCCCTGGAGAGTCCAGGACGCTGCTAACAGGCTGCTAGCAGCTAGCAACCGGCTGCCCCGGAGTCGCCCGTCCGAGGGGCGTGGCCACGGAGAAAGCCCGCCGGATTCTCTGGCTCGTGAGGCGGCGACAGAAGCTGGTGTGAAACCGGATTCAAAGACCGTGATAAACCCGGATTTAGACCAACGTCCATATAAATCGGGTCTCAGACTGCGTCCACACTCACACGGAGACTGATGAGCCCGGTCCGCGGCGTGGTCGAGGCGGTGTCGCGGGTCAGTGGCGGAGATCAGGCTCCGAGACACGGGTCACTCTCCCGTTTCAGCAAGTTCACACAGGGAGAGTAGAAGCCGGATCTTCAGGCGACAGGTTGTAGTGGACGTGGACGTGACGCCGGCGCTGTTCTGCTCTGCTCTGTTCTGTTCTGTTCTGTTTCGTTCCGTTCTGTTCTGTTCCGTTCTGTTCTGCTCCGTTCTGCCTCTGGTTCTCAGACTGACCCTCGCGATGATCGGACCAACCCCTCTAAGTAGACGACGCAGTTGAACGCTCATCTCTGATTGGCTAGTCCCAAATTGACACCTGGTTAACGAGCACTCTCTCTCTCTCTCTCTCTCTCTCTCTCTCTCTCTATATATATATATATATATATATATATATATATATAATGTAAACTTTTTCAGATCCGCCTGATTAAAATCAAACTGTAAGTAATTTCGGGAATGCTATCCTCTTTAGCTTTGATGTTAAACATTATGAAAAAAACTTTTCCATGTCCCTCAAATATATCATTTCTAGTTTCTAGTTTTCTAGTTTCATGTTTAGAAAACCATTTAAACCACTCAGATTTTTAATACGTGTCATATATTTGACATCTCTGTGAATTTATTTATATAGTTTCTTGTGTTTCCTATATATTCTTGTTGGTTGAATAATTCAGTTTGTCTCACTGTTTTCTACTCTTATCACTTACATGCATATTTAAATTTACTCATTTAACAGATGCTTTTATCCAATGCGACTTACAAGTGAGGGACAAAACTAAAGCTCCAGTAAAATTAGTGTAGGCAGTAAGTACTAAATCTGTTCAATATAACAAAGTGGAAAGAGGGCAGGTAAATAATTGCATAGTAAGGGTTAGTAAAGCATGATGATTCACAATAACAGAAGGACAAAGTCGCTGTCCTCATTTTAGGGAAAAGCTCATTGATTGGCCCTAACTAGATTATTAATGGTTGGCTCTACATGTTTTATTCTTTTTTCAGATTGCGTTGCTGCAGGTTGTCAGAGATCAGCTGTGATTCTCTGGTCTCAGCTCTGAAGTCCAACCCCTCCCACCTGAGACACCTGGACCTGAGTGAAAACGACCTGAAGGATTCAGATGTGAAGGATCTGTCTGATCTAGTGAAGAGTCCAGACTGTCAACTGGAGACTCTGAGGTCAGTAGAGCGTTGGAGTCCGTCCATGCTGCTTCCAGCTGTATTGTACTAAATACTGTTGGTATCAAAGTGGAGATGAGTGTGGTTGTTGTGTTGATGTCTACAGGAAATAAAGCTGGATCACAGCTGACAGCCTGAGAAGATGAACAGAGACAGTGGTTCTCATTCATCAGACTGTCGTAGCATCAGATCTGATCTGAAACTGTTCATCTGTGCTTTGTTTCATTCGGACATCTTCAGTGAAGCCTCCATCTGTCGTCTGTCTCCTCTCTACAGGTGGAAGTGATGATCTTCATGAAGGTGTGTGTCTGTTTGTGTGTGTGTTTGTGTGTGTTTGTGTGTGTGTGTGTGTGTGTGTGTGTGTGTGTGTGTGTGTGTGTGTGTGTGTTTGTGTGTGTGTGCTGAGAGAGGATGAGCTGTGTCCTGATGATCCACAGAGGTTGAAGCAGCAGCAGCAGCTTGTGTGTAGAGAGGCTGTGACTGGGCCATGTTACTGGGAGGTAGAGTGGAGAGGAGAGCTTCATCCAGCAGAGACTGACGGAGGAACCAGAAGAAGTGGAGCTGACTCTCCACGGGAGTCCTTGAAGTTTGTTTTATGTGGGAGTTAAAGGACATGTCCTGATCGAAGACAACTCCAAGAATCCTAACGGTGGTGCTAGAGGCTGGAGCAGTGACATCTACAGTAAGTATGTCATTAGAAAATGTGTTTCTGAGGTGTTGGGCCAAAAACAATAACTACAGTTCGTATTAAAGATTTAATTTTGCAGGAAAATTTTGGTTGCTTTGAAACATGTCACCATCTGCTTGTACAGAAACCTGCAGATTATCACTGTCAGAATTTGTGTTGTACCTCCATCATGTGGAATGATGCAGTATTGCAGCTATATCTCCCACGTTACAGTCTTGAAAGTCCTGGAGGTTGGTATCTGAGTGCATCAGAACGACTGCATGTAAATCTCACCAGGACCTGGTTCATGTAAATGGCATGTTTCTTGTGAATCTGCTGATAAATAAAGCCATGTTGAATTTCCTCCGTGGATTTCCAGTTTATTTCCTCTGACTGAACAGAACTGAAATTTTTCACATTTCAGCTGCTGTAATACAAATCACCAGGACCTGGTTCATCTAAAAGACATGTTTCCTGCTTTTCTGCTGATAAATAAAGCCATTTGTTAAAATCCCTATGTGAATTTCCAGGTTATTTCCTCTGACTGAACAGAACCCCATCAACATCCCAACTGACCGTCTTGGATTGGCTTGTACCCAGCAACTAGGGCTTGACATTTTTGGCTTGTATCTCTAGTTTCTGAGGTGAGGCTTTAAATAAGGTGCCATGGCTCCTATAAAAGACAGCTGCTAAAAAATTTGACAATTCCGTAGGTCATTAGTTTTGACCTGTATCCTTAAAATTTCCAGGGTCTGTTCTGCACTATTAGAAGTCGGTTGGCTTCTACATATCTGTTATGCCAAGTTATGTCTTGTTATGTCTTGTTTCAAATTGTATTAAAAAAGTGTTTGTGCTTTGGAGCCTTTGTATCTCCACACTGAACCACATCAGATCTTTCTAGTTTATGTATATAAAACTCATAATACGTTCTTAGCGACTAGACGCTCTGTCTAAACAAATAAAAATATCTGATTTATGAAGCAGTAAAAAGAGTTTTAAATAAGTTTCATCCCTATATTTCAAGTGCATATGTATGACAAGCTGTACCCTTAAAACAATCATACTACTGGAAAGAGTTTTCTTTATTAAGTAAAGGCACAAAATACAAAGTTGGTACCTTAAACCACATATTTCATTATTAAAATATTAAACACCATGTTTTACTACAAACAGATAATCTGCAGATAACAGTTCTACCATATCACTAAGGCAATTTTGTTAAATGGAAAGCATTAGAGAAATAATGTCAGCTTTTAACAGTTTAAAAAATGCAATGACGTCCGGTGAAAGTGAAAACTAAACTGCCAGGACCCCACATATATCCAAAGTTTTCACTCTCTCTGAGTTTCGGGAAAGGACATCATTGTTCTGTTCTAACTCTTAAAGTGGACACCATTTCTTCAAAGCTTTTCATTTCCTGAAATTGCCTTAAATAAATTTGTGGAACTGTTTTTTAGAACTTTCCAAAGTTGCACAACACTTACTCTTAATATTCTAACACTTGTGCAGCGTTTTGAACACTGTAGATTCAAGGATGCTATTTCCTCATCCATGGTAGCTGAAACACTCAACCGACGCAGCCCCTCGCAGTTTGTTTAACACGGTAGTATTTTTGTCTACATGCCTGGTAAGTCTGCTGCACAGTTCAGCCATTACGTATCAACTAGTTTGTGTAGACAAATAAGATCATTTTCTTATTATACAAGGACAAACCTAAAGAGAAGTAAAATACTCTAAGTGATTTAAAGTTGTTTCAATTATAATAGAGCTTCTTTCATGGTATTGTGTTTCCAGCTGAGAATTACCAGTGGATAAATCCATACGTGAACTCTTTTATATCTTGGCTTAAATACTATTATTTCTGAGGTTAAAAAGTCGGTGTGCAGCTGCCGCACCACTCTGCTTCTTCCCTCTCTGTCACCACTGACAGCACATACAGTTTAGTTTGACAGTAGCACTTTTTTCTGCCTGTAGCAAGACAGCACTGCGGTCGTGCTCAAAATATCTGTAAATTTAAAACTGTTGTGATGACTTCAGATAGACACGATCACCCATCCCCCAAGAACCTGAGGATCTGCCTCATCTGAAACTGGTTCAGCAGTTCCTTTCCCATGTTGGTTCTAGTCTGAACTCAATTGTTACAAATTCTGGTCTGATTTGAATGTAAATACGTATCACCCAAAGTGTGATAGTTTGAATTTGTGGCTTTCAACGGTTTGGTAAATTTGGGCCTTGGTTTCAAATTGGTTACACTTTATTCATATCAGATCAATAGTTTAATCTAATCAGTTTAATGATTTTGAATCAGGAAATTCAGTATTTGGATCACCATGAAAAATAAGTAGAACACCTGCGGCTTATTTTCATGTATCAAATTGGACTCTATATCCATTATTTAATGACTGAGATCTGGGCCAAAATAACTTGTAACTTGAGAGTTTTTTTGTCTGTTTTTTTGAGGTATATTTAGGGCCTTTGTACCTTGAAAATGAATTGAACGAGGAATCGATTATCAGAACAGTTGCAGATTTAAATGCGTCATTTACCATGCATCTTTAAAGACCCTCCTACCCTTCTAATGGAAATCAAGTTTTAACCCTCCTACATATAGTGTGCATATGGTGTACATATGGTGTTTCTTATGTGATAAAAGATATATCATAAGCAGAATGTCCACGCCATGGCTGAGTATTTCCACCTTGGAACTTCAATGAACCAGTGACAGATTAAGGAACATGGATTCAAGCAGCCTGCGTCTCATACATCACACACCTGAGGATACAATCCTGTCAACCTGCAGGATGGTGCAACACTAGCCTGACACCTCCAGCACGGCAGAAAGGCCTGTGAGTCGAAAGGTCGTTCACCTTAACCCTCTGTCACCTGTCCCACACAACAATCTGGGTCCAGTGGATTTGCTGGGTTCTACTTGCCAATGATAATGATAATAAACATTATTTATATAGTTTTTTATATGGCAAGTCTGAAAAAAGCATTAATTCGAAATAAATTCAGTTAAAAGTACATCGGTTATGATTTTAACAAACAAACTGACGGAATTACACCTATTTCAAAGGGGCTATTTCGCAGGACTGGTCAACAGTTGAATTCATAGTCCAAACATGTAGGGGGCAGCATAGTAACAGAAAGTTTGGGTGTCCACTCTTATCATAAGTAACAAGGAGGTGCACAGTCCTACTGCAAAGATAATAAAGGTTCACGACCGCATACACGCTTAATAAAACTTGTTCTAAAATTTGTATATGGAACTTTCCCACCTTACAATCTTCCCTCATCTGACAACAGCACTGCCAAGTGTCTGAATTTAGTGAACTGATCACCTGTGACTTTTTTAGCTGATCAACCACTTGGTCTATATTTACAATCATCAGCTATTTAAAAAAAACAACCAACTACTGACTAACAGCAGGACAAGAATACGGAAAATCTGACCAAATTTCCGAAAGTCCAAAAGCCGGTCAGGTTAATACCGGTGTCTTAAAAGCTAGTAGTGGTTTGTTTGCTACTAAAAATGACCTCTGTTCAGTACATGGCTAAATGATGAGCTAATCGGGCTTGTCACATACATCTGTACTATCTGGCCTGAAACGTGGATCAAGAGACACTTAAGTAACATGAGGAACAATTAGCTTCCTGTTTAGCTGGCACTACATAGCCATCATGAGTATTAACAGCTGTCTACTGATCAGTCTAGAGAACACATTGTCTTCATGCCTCTCATTCCTACTGCAACGCCACCCAACCACCCACCTTCCAGCTACCTGATTCCTCCCCGCCCACCTCTTTACCTGTCCCTCATTCCCCATTTGCAACCGGTGAACATACCGGTCCATTTTCTCGACTGTGCCCCAGTAGTATCTTTCCAGCCTCAATCACCTGTTTCAACCTGCCTGCTTTGTGGACACTCACCTGACAATTACCTATTTTCTTCTTCTTTTTTTTCTTTTTTTTTTTTTTGGTCTGGTTCTCCTGACCACTGCCGTTCCATGACATCAACTAATGTGTGCCCTGCTTTTCTTTTAGTTGATTTAGTCAGTTCTAAGCGGGTTACATTTTTCTTCTAAATGAGAGGGGGAAGAGCAACTGAAACTGGAAGTGTCGAATCGGTTCAGACTCCATTTTAACTGAAAAGGGCAGAAGGAGGAGACGTGAAGGCTGAGGAAGGTGAGTGTTGATACAACATCATTATTATTTGACTGTCAGAGTCTCTGAGCCAGTTTTCTGCCTGTGGACTGTAAAGGGAAGAAGAGTCAGGACAAACTTGTGTCCACACAGAGACGCTGAAGGAAAAGCAGCAGATTAAACAGTTGTCAGTGGTATTTCCTGTGTGTGTGAGCTCACAGTCAGTTTGCTGGTTTCTCTCTCAGACCGACTGGAGTCCAGAAGATGAGTGATGGTGTGGAGAAAGAGGAGGACAGACCAGGGTCTCCAGGATCCAGTTCTCTGTCTATGAACAGTGACCGGTCTAAACGAAAACCTCCAGACTTCTGCAATGGAACTGGACCCTCACACACAAAGTAAACAGTAACAGTCGTTTGTGTGTTTAGGGTTACAGAGATGGCTTTCATTGTAAAAGTTAAATAATTTTCCTAACTTGCTTTGGGCAGTAATTAATGGCTGAAGCCAACAACACGGGGGAGGGACTCAAACAGACTCACATGCAGGCAGATACCATGAAGGTATTTTAATAAGGCAAAGACAGGCTGACAGTCGGACAGAAGGACAAGGTGGTGGGCAGGAGCACAGGAAGGGTGATGAACAGGGAAAAAAAACATGCTGGAAACAGGAACAAGGGGAAAACACATGGGAACATGGGCAGATGAACCGAGAAAAAACACAGTCCCGGGCAGGTTAGTGAGTGAGGCACATGTGCGGAGGGTTCATGTGACTGCAGCACTGAAGACGAGTGGGAACAGGTATGTGGATGGGCTGGACAGCCAGGTGACGGGGAACAGGAAAGGAATGTCTGAGGACCGATGGTGACTAGAGGGAAGGCGGGTCTTGGGAGATGAGGGAAGAAACGTCCTGGCAACAGAGAGCTGAGACTGGAAAAGGGGCCAAGAACAGAGGGACAAACTGTGACGCTCAAAAAATGTTTCTCTATGTGATTTTAGGAAGAAATGCCTGGAAAATCTGCAGTGCAGCTCCAGACGTCTGATGTTATGAACAATTCATTTGTGGACCAAAATAAACAAGTTATTCTTTATCAGTTAATCTGTTCATCCATCCATCCAGTGACGCTGTCCATCAGCCCCGACCACATAATGCCCTGGCTTCAAAAAGCATGTGTTCTGCTTATTTCTGTACCTGCAATAATGTGGGTTTTCTGCATGTAAATGCAAGCTTCTATTGTCCAAGATGGATCAGATCAGAGAACAGGTTGAATGCTTTCAGAACAATGGTCACGGAAGTCTGTCTGCTATACTGACTTAAACCTGTCTGGTTATTTACTATTTTAGCAAGACAGGCTGTCTGGAGGTGCTTTGTTACCTTAAGTAAAGTATTCCTAAACAACTGAGTTATTGGTTCTTACCATTAAGTTAACAAAAAACATGCTCACTGACAGTATCTGGATGCCATTGCCCTCCCTCAGCACCTGTTTGTACCCTAATGGCCTTAAGGAATGCCTTGGCACCTTTTTCAAGAGCTGAGCTGGTTTTTCGAGGTGATTTTAATTAGGACAAGATATGACCACATCAGTGTAGCCTGAAAAGGCTACACTGATGTGATCATCATTTTATTCCTTGTGTTACTATTCTATCAAACTACCTGGATGAATGATTCAAAAGAGAGTTCTCAAAACCCTTAATAGTTGAGCCTTTAAACGTGACCTGGCTGAGGTGGACTGGGACAGGGTCTAGCCTGGTTCCCACTGTGAATGATGCATGGGATTTGTACCAAGATTGTTTTACTGTGGTTATTGACGAGTATTCCCCCGTAAAGAAATGCAGCAGAAAAGCGCTGGTTGGCGCAAAACTTGCCGAACTGAATCCACATCGACATACATGCATTTCTTCAAATTCGTGACAAGGATAAAACAGCAGTGTGACCGCTGAAATCCAACTACTTTGAGGAGAAATTCAAACAAACTCTGTTTCCTGTTTTTCAAGTTGCCTAAGGAAGAGTTACTTGCAGACTAATCCAATTTATACCACTCGTGTAGCCTCCTGTCAATAGATGCATCTTGTTTACCCTCAGCCTCTCAGCGTTTTTCCATCCAACCCTTTGCTGATTTAAACATAAAAATAATGCACCAAAATTTTGACAAGATCCTGAATTATTTCAACCTGCTCAATAGATGCACACACACACACACACTAACACGCACACACACTAACACGCACACACAGAAGACACTGACACACACATAGACACAGCCAAAGAGACAATACACACAGACAGACACATAAGATTTCTAGTAACTGAGAGGGGTTGGGGGAACTGAAAGTGAAAGTGTTCAGTCTGCTCAGGCTCCATTTTGACTACGACAGAGCAGGAGGAGGAGACGTGAAGGCTGAGGAAGGTGAGTGTTAATACAACATCATTATTATTTGACTGTCAGAGTCTCTCAGCCAGTTTTCTGCCTGTGGACTGTAAAGGGAAGAAGAGTCAGGACGAACTTGTGTCCACACAGAGACGCTGAAGGAAAAGCAGCAGATTAAACAGTTGTCAGTGGTATTTCCTGTGTGTGTGAGCTCACAGTCAGTTTGCTGGTTTCTCTCTCAGACCGACTGGAGTCCAGAACATGAGTGAAGGTATGGAGGAAGAGGAGGACAGACCAGGGTCTCCAGGATCCAGTTCACTGTCTATGAAGAGTGACTGGTCCAAAGATCCTCCTATATACTTCAGTACTGAACCTGGACCCTCAGACCCACAGTAAGAGACTGTTTCTGCTGTAAACTGACCTGATAGAAGATGATGAACTGAGGATGAAGACAAATGATTTGCTAAAAGATTAAAATTCGTGATTCAGATCTAAGTGCAGATACTGTGTCACACTAAGATGGATCTTCTGGGTTTTATGACCAGAAACTACTGATGGTGTTTCTGTAATAAATCACCAGAGAACCTCCATGTCAGAATTTACACTTTGAGAAAATATTCAAATCATTGGCCTGAAGTTGAAGTTGCAGTAAGAACTTTTTTTACTGTGAAGTAGCTGCAGGAAGTCTTCAGTTTGTATCAATAGCAAACTACAGGTAGATCACTTAAGGTTTAGTGAAACAAACAGACAGGAAACACAGTTGATCAGTTATTATGAAAGCAGGAGAGCTGAAAAAGAAAATCATTTTCATTACAGACTGAATTCTGAAGTGAAACAGAAAAGTAGCTACACTTTTACTGTTCTTTGACCATCTGAGCTTCTAGACAGTGTTTGACACATCAGGATGGTTTTCAATCAACATTCAACAAACCATTTTAGTTATAAAGGAATGTCTTCACAGAGAGAGGAAGAGGAGTCATGTTTCTATGGAGCAGCAGCTGTCCAGCTGTGCTCTGTGTCAGGACGTCCTGAAGGATCCAGTCTCTACCAGCTGTGGACACTGGTTCTGCAGACGGTGCATCACCTCATACTGGGACCAGTCTGGTTCATCAGGAGACTCCTCCTGTCCCCAGTGTGGACAAAGATCCAGAAGGAGACCTGGACTGCAGACAGACAGTCAGACCAGCACTGTACAAAGTAAGACAGTGCATCTGTCTGTTGATGTCATCATCTCTGAAAACAGGACTCTTTGTTTTCTACAGTGTCATTTGTTGTATCATACAGCGTTGGCAGTTAAGAGGATTATAAATAACAGAATAAAAACCCTTTTATTCTCGTCTTTAGATTTTCTGTAGATGATGAAAATGATCATCAGATTCTAAGATTCTCTTCCTTCAGTCTGACGTTTCTTCTCTTTCAGCAGATCGTGGTCTGAAGGAGGTTTTAGATGAACATAAGATCAGTCTGAGGAGAAGATGTGAACGTGTGACTGAAGGAATTGATGGAACAGGAAGTAGAACCCTCCTCAACAGGATCTACACTGAGCTCTACATCACAGAGGGACAGAGTGAAGAGGTTAATACCCAACATGAGGTGAGGCAGCTTGAGACAGCTTCCAAGACGAAGACCCTCCATGAAGCTCCGATCAAGTGCCATGACATCTTTAAAGCCTTGTCTGAGCAACAGAGATGCATCAGAGTGGTTCTGACGAACGGCGTCGCTGGCGTTGGAAAAACCTTCTCGGTGCAGAAGTTCACTCTGGACTGGGCAGAGGGCCTGGAAAACCAAGACGTCCGTCTGCTGGTTCTGCTTTCGTTCAGGGAGCTGAACCTGATCCGACATGAGCAGTATAGTCTCCTCACGCTGCTCCATGTTTTCCATCCAACGTTACAGAAGGTCACAGCACAGGAGCTGGCTGTCTGTAAAGTTCTGTTCATCTTTGACGGCCTGGATGAAAGCAGACTGTCACTGGATTTCAACAACATGGAGGTCGTGTCTGACGTGACTCAGAAGTCGTCGGTCGACCTGCTGTTGACAAACCTCATCCAGGGGAATCTGCTTCCCTCGGCTCTCGTCTGGATAACTTCCCGACCGGCGGCGGCCAATCAGATCCCTCCTACCTGCGTTGACAGGGCGACAGAAGTACGAGGCTTCACCGACGCCCAGAAGGAGGAGTACTTCAGGAGGAAGACCAGTGATGAAGAGCTGTCCAGCAGAATCATCTCACACATCAAGACATCCAGGAGCCTCCACATCATGTGTCAGATCCCAGTCTTCTGCTGGATCAGTGCTACAGTTCTGGAGCACATGTTGACTACAGACCAGAGAGGAGAGCTGCCCAAGACCCTGACTGACCTGTACTCACACTTCCTGATGGTTCAGACAAAGAGGAAGAAGAACAAGTACAATGAGGGACATGAGATTAGTCTATGGGAGCTGACGGAGGCTGACAGGGACGTTCTTCTGAAGCTGGGGAGGCTGGCATTTGAACATCTGGAGAAAGGAAACATCATGTTCTACCAAGAAGACCTGGAGCAGTGTGGTCTTGATTTCTCAGAGGCCATGGTGCACTCAGGAGTTTGTACAGAGATCTTCAAAAGAGAGAGTGTGATCTTCGAGAAACCAGTCTACTGCTTTGTTCATCTGAGCGTTCAGGAGTTTCTGGCTGCAGTCTACATGTTCCACTGTTACACAAAGAGGAAGACAAAGGTACTGAAGGGGTTCCTTGGGAAAGATCACAAACACAGGTACTCAACTTTAGGGAAGCATTTTAAAAGGATTTCAAAGTATTTTGGAAACAATGATTCATCTCTGGACATCTTCCTGCAGGGAGCCATGAAGAAATCCCTTCAAAGTAAAAATGGCCACCTGGACCTGTTTGTTCGCTTCCTTCATGGCCTCTCTCTGGAGTCCAACCAGAGAGTCTTAGGAGGCCTGCTGGGTCAGACAGAGAGCAGTCGAAAAACCATTCAGAGGGTTATTGACTACCTGAAGAAAACAAGCAGTGAGGACATCTCTCCTGACAGAAGCATCAACATCTTCCACTGTCTGATGGAGATGAATGACCTCTCAGTACATCAGGAGATCCAAGAGTTCCTGAAGTCAGAGAAGAGATCAGAGAAGAGACTCTCTGAGATCCACTGCTCAGCTCTGGCCTACATGCTGCAGATGTCAGAGGAGGTTCTGGATGAGTTAGACCTGAAGAAGTACAACACATCAGAGGAGGGACGACAGAGACTGATCCCAGCTGTGAGGAACTGCAGAAAAGCTCAGTGAGTCCTCATGTGATTGTCACCATTATACATTGTTATGTAAATTAGCAGTATGCTGCTAATTTGCTGTAATATTAGCAGTATTGCAGCAGTATTATACACTTATCGGGTGGTTCATTTCAGTCATTCTTACATGATTAAGTTCTGCAAAGAGTCTTGTAAGACATAACGGTAATAACATTTCTTTACTACCATGCCTAAGAGTTTATAATAAGATCTCTATCATTTTCAAAACCTTTTCAGACCTTTTAGAATAAATTTTATATACACCAAAGTCAGTATTATTTTTTTAATTGATACCTTGATAATGTCTATCTGATAAAGCAGTTTTGCGTTTTGCACAATTTGCACCAGTAACTAGGCTTTCCTGATTGTATTTGTAAGCAGTAGAAGCTAATAGTAGTAGGTAGCTAGGAAAGAAAGATCATCTTTCCCATCTCCAATTGTTTACTGATTTAAACTCATCGAAAATGTACTGGAGTCAATTTGAAAAAAATTCAGAAAAACTGTAACAACATTGCTTCAAGATAATGTTGTAGAGTCATAAATGGGATGAAACACATTGACAGATTGGGGACATTATGGAAGTCGAAACAGAATATGTCAAAATGTTTGGTTATCAAGTAATTATAAACTGTAACCTTTCATAAGAACCTTTTTTGCAATATATGTGTCATGACAGACTTACTGCATGTGGACTCTCAGAGACTCACTGTGAAGTTGTGGCCTCAGCTCTGAAGTCCAACCCCTCCCACCTGAGAGAACTGGACCTGAGTGGAAACTACCTGGAGGATTCAGGAGTGAAGCTGCTGTCCACTGGACTGGAGAGTCCAAAGTGTAGACTGGAGACTCTGAGGTTAGTTCAATGAGTGTTGCTTATGTAGTTTTTTGTAGATTTACAGTTCAGAACTTTGACATTAGTCAAAAATTTGAGAGGATTTTAAAATAGGCAGGAGAACAGAAAGGACTCTCAGCTCACAGCTCAATTACTACAAAGAGAAGGCAGGTAAGACCAGTCAAAATGGATACGATTTAGAGCAAGTGTAGACTGTTTGTCCAAGAAGAGTTGAATCAACTGGACTTAGTCGTAGATCTTGAAGCCATCTCACCACTCATTCATGAGGATCTTCAATTCTGCCTGACCAGTGAGGACTCCCAGGTATTTACCCCCTGTGGGGTTGTCCTCAAGGCCATAGATGTCAGTCGGTTCTTTAGTGCTTCTAGCTCTTGTGACGACAGCCTCTTGACATTGTTGAAGTCATCTGGGGCCAAATCTGAATGTTTTTTTGATGATGAAAAGACAACACTGTAAAGGGTGTGGACAGGTGTCATAGACCTCCTCTCTGTTGAGAAATGGTTTCTCTACTTTAAAGCAGATTGGTTCCTTCACTCCTCTTTCAAACCACTAGTCCTCGCAATCCAGAACATGAACGACTGTCGTCTCAACAGCCAGGAGCACTAATAAGTCAAGTGACATCAATGGCCTTGACAGCAACCCATCAAGGGTTAGATACCTGGGACTCCCGACCAGTCAGTCAGAAGTGAAGAATCATCTAACTTTTTTTTTGTTTTTGATATAGTTATGGACTGTATGAAGCAATATTTTTATTATTGGATTTTAAAAGCTCAAAGCTCAATTTCAAATTTGAGATTTCTAAGAATTAGTAGTGATAGTAATGATGATAATAATGAAATAATTTTTCTAAGGTTCCAAGTATTTCCAAGTTATTCTTTATAACTTATCTAACTGTTCTGTTCTATGTCAGTACTGTACAATCCTTCGAAGCCAAATACCATCAGAATTCAATAAAAAACAAATATAGTCTGCACTGATATCATCCTAGTCTTAAAAGATATGTTCAGAGATGGAGGACAAAATCCCAAATCTTGGTCTTTGTAACAATCACTTCTAAAGCTCAGCTAAAACTAATATGAAGCTTCAGCAGTGTGAGCTTCACATATCAATTTAAGAATCTCAAAGCGTTTCCTTGCTCAGTTGCAGTGGAGGGACCTTGACTCAGAGAGGGAATCTTGAACAGAAAATAGCCACTGGATTTGTCTGACTCACACAACTGAAGTTTGATGAACTCATTAAGTCATTTATTACAGTATTGTTGTGATAGTTAGAGGCCACTTCCCAGTCAGCTTGGCAGCAGGACAAATGACTACCATCAGCAACTCATTCAATGTATTAGAATTATTTATCTACATGATTTATTCTTTACTCAGCTTGTGGGACTGCAGTCTGTCAGAAACCAGCTGTGCTTCTCTGGGCTCAGCTCTGAAGTCCAACCCCTCTCACTTGAGATACCTGGACCTGAGTAGGAACAACCTGCAGGATTCAGGACTGAAGGATCTGTGTGGTTTTCTGGAGAGTCCAGACTGTCGACTGGAGACTCTGAGGTCAGACACCACGTTTTAGTTCTGAGCTGAGATTAACATTATGTGGAAGTTGTGGCAACACTTAAATGCAATTCTGTACAATAGTTAATTTTATATGTATTTCTGTAATGGCAGCATGTCTGTTGCTTTGGAAACTTGAGGATCTTTAGCAGAATCTCCAATAAATGTGGCTGCAGAACATGAGTTTGTAGAGTTGGAGCCACTGGTGGAGCTGGTAGAGTTTATTGAATCAGCAGCATGTTGTCATTAATATCAATGTTTGACTGCTTCCTGATTGGTTCAGGTGTTTCCATTTTCTAACCTTCTACTTTCTAAACCTTCTTCAGCTCTAAACAGATGATGAAACACTGAACAGTTTCAAGCAGGAACTTTGTCTCTAACATCACATGTTTTATTCTTTATTCAGGTTGAAGAAATGCAGTTTGTCAGAGAAGAGCTGTGATTCTCTGGTCTCAGCTCTGAAGTCCAACCCCTCCCACCTGAGAGAACTGGAGCTTAATGAAAACTGGGACCTGCAAGATTCAGGAGTGAAGGTTCTGTGTGGTTTTCTGGAGAGTCCAGACTGTCGACTGGAGACTCTGGGGTCAGACACCATGTTTTAGTTCTGTGCTGAGATTAACATGATGTGAAAGTTTTGTTGAAACTAAACTGCAGACATGAGGCTGATATTATACTAATCCACACTGAGCATCTTCATGGTAAAGTCT
This sequence comes from Istiophorus platypterus, assembly GCA_016859345.1. Lineage (NCBI taxonomy): Eukaryota > Metazoa > Chordata > Actinopteri > Istiophoriformes > Istiophoridae > Istiophorus > Istiophorus platypterus. Next base: position 20,400,225 of record CM029125.1, on the reverse strand, counting down.
GTTTTTGTTCAGTAATTTGCTTCACTGACTGTGGCAGAGAAATGTTGAGCTAAAGGAAAATCCTCCAGTGGAGAATTTGCTCTTAATCTTACCTGAAAAATAGCCTCAGTTTTTCATATCAAAGTAGATTTTCAGGTTATCAGACAATATAAAACAATCAGCATCTGCTGGTTCCAACACGTATGTCAGACTCTTACTGAATGAAATATTATAATTGAATATTTCCATCTGTCTGATTTTGTTTTCAACTACAGCCTCTTCCCAGATAATTAGTTAGCTACTAACTACATCTGACATTCGGTCACCTGGCAAATTTTGACAGGAAAATCTCCACAGAGAAAATGACAGTGTTGATTAGATTTGTTGAGATATGAGATATGATGAGACTGTTTTAAGTCTAGTGATAGAAATAAAAATTGCCAAAGCTATTTCTTCTTCTATATTAATGGCTCCAGCAAACCACAGTTTCCATCCCAACTGAAAAGGATGGCCCCTTGAATGGATACTCACCCAGTACTGATTGGTTACAGCAATACACCTCAACCCCCATCCCCCAACCTTTCACCACCACCAACAATGCTATCAAAATGAAATCACCATATTGAATCACAAGCATGTTGTCACTGAAGTTAATGAGATCTATTTTTCACTTGTTGCATTTGACTGCTGTTAATCTGCTTCCTGTTGGGTTCAGGTGTTTGAGTTTCCATTTTCTAAACTTCTACTTTCTAAACCTTCTTTAGCTCTGAACAGATGATGAATCACTGAACAGTTTCAAGCAGGAACTTTGTCTCTAACGTCACATCTTTCATTCTTTATTCAGATTGTTTGCCTGCAATTTGTCAGAGATCAGCTGTGATTCTCTGGTCTCAGCTCTGAAGTCCAACCCCTCCCACCTGAGACACCTGGTTCTTAGCAGAAACAGCAAGCTCGGTGATTCAGGGCTGAAGGTTCTGTGTGGTTTTCTGGAGAGTCCAGACTGTCGACTGGAGACTCTGGGGTCAGACACCATGTTTTAGTTCTGTGCTGAGATTAACATGATGTGAAATTTGTGTTGACACTAAGCTGCAGACATGAGGCTGATATTATACTGATCCACACTGAGCATCTTCATGGCAAAGTCTGTTTTTGTTCAGTAATTTGCTTCACTGACTGTGGCAGAGAAATGTTGAGCTAAAGGAAAATCCTCCAGTGGAGAATTTGCTCTTAATCTTACCTGAAAATAACCTTCCTTGGCAAACTTCTGATGCCAAATTTTGTGTGAGGACACAGGAAAGATTTTCTTCTGATGACTCTTCCATATTGGTCATACTTGTGCAGATGTCTTAGCACAGTAGAACAGTGCACCACCAGTCTTCAGTCTGCTAAATCTTCCTAAAGGGCTTTGCAGTCAAATGGGCCTTTTGATTTGCCTTTCTAGCAGTCCTAAGAGCAGCTCTCTCTGAAGGCTTTCTATGTCTTTCAGACCTCCCCTTGACCTCCTCCAGTCCTGTTGACTGCCATTTCTCAGTTAAATAAGTAACTGAGAACACAACTACCTGAAAATACCTTGCTAGCTTCTTATGGAGAGGAATCTTTCACACTTTTCGTCTTTTTTTTTTGTTTATTATAATTATTGTGCTCTGCTGCACAACATGAGTTTGTAGAGACGGAGCCACTGATAGAGCTGGTAGAGTTTAAGAGCTGAAGTCACCATGTCCTTATTGAATCAGCAGCATGTTGTCATTAATATTAATGTTATATCTGACTGTTGTAAACCTGCTTCCTGTTGGGTTAAGGTGTTTGGAGTTTCCATTTTCTAAACTTTGGGATTTCAATAGAAAACTCTGTCTTATCAATTTACATGATTTATTCTTTATACAGGTTGAGTCTTTGCAGCTTGTCAGAGATCAGCTGTGATTCTCTGGTCTCAGCTCTGAAGTCCAACCCCTCCCACCTGAGACACCTAAAGCTGAGTGGAAACAAGTTGCAGGATTCAGATGTGAAGGGTCTGTCTGATCTAGTGAAGAGTCCAGACTGTCGACTGGAGACTCTGAGGTCAGTAGAGCGTTGGAGTCCGTCCATGCTGCTTCCAGCTGTATTGTACTAAACACGGTTGGTATCAAAGTGGAGACGAGTGTCGTTGTTGTGTTGATGTCTACAGGAAATAAAGCTGGATCACAGCTGACAGCCTGAGAAGATGAACAGAGACAGTGGTTCTCATTCATCAGACTGTCGTAGCATCAGATCTGATCTGAAACTGTTCATCTGTGCTTTGTTTCATTCAGACATTTTCAGTGAAGCCTCCATCTGTCGTCTGTCTCCTCTCTACAGGTGGAAGTGATGATCTTCATGAAGGTGTGTGTGTGTGTGTTTGGGTGTTTGCGTGTGTGTGTGTGTGTGTGTGTGTGTGTGTGTGTGTGTGTGTGTGTGTGTGTGTGTGTGTTTGTGTGTGTGTGCTGAGAGAGGATGAGCTGTGTCCTGATGATCCACAGAGGTTGAAGCAGCAGCAGCAGCTTGTGTGTAGAGAGGCTGTGACTGGGCCATGTTACTGGGAGGTAGAGTGGAGAGGAGAGCTTCATCCAGCAGAGACTGACGGAGGAACCAGAAGAAGTGGAGCTGACTCTCAGTGCTGCAGTCTGAACTGATCTGAGATCAGCTCCACTGTCAGACACAGAGTCCAGTCCACCATCATCCCTGTGTCCTCTGGACCTGACGGAGCATCATCAGTGTATCTGGACTGTTCTGCATCTGCTCCGTCCTTCTCCACCATCTCTGCAGACACACTGAGACTCCTCCAGCTCCTCCTGCTCCACCTCCACCTCCTCCACTTAATCATGAGTCTGATCTATAGGGGTTTAGGTTTTGGTTTGTGTTCAGCTCTGGTGCATGGGAGTGTTCCAGATTTTTTTCAGTAGAGACTTGTTTGGGCAGACTTCTAAAGATTTTCAACATTTTTTCAAGTCAATTCAGTCCAATTCGGTATTATTTATAAAGCACCAGATCATTACACTTTTCATATACAGCAGGTCTAGCCTAGATTATTTATAGTTACAGTCACAGATCCAGACTCTGCACCATCAGAGGCAGAAATACATGCAGAAAGTGACAGGAGGAGAGAGGAGAGAGACCAGGAAGAGGAGGAGAGAGGAGCTCAGTGCATCATGGGAAGTGCCCCAGCAGTCTAGGACCTATAGCTATAGAGGAGCATGAGAACTGAAAGCTCTACCTTCTGTTCTACTGCTGGAGACTCTAGGAACTAAAAGTAGGCCTGTGTTCTTGGAGTGAAGTGTTCTGCTGGGATAGTAAGGTACTATGAGTTCTTTAACGATGGTGTCTGGTCATTAAGGTCTTTGTAGGTGAGGTTGAGGATTTTAAATTGCATTCTGGATTTCACAGGGAGCCAATGCAGAGAAGCTAACACAGGAGATATATGATCTCTCTTTCTGGTTCTTGTCAATACTCTCGCTGCAGCTTCTGAATCAGCTGGAGACTATTTAATGTTTTATTGGGAAAGTCTGATGATAATGAGTTACAATAATCCAGTTTAGCAATCAGAGTAGCCTGTACTAGTTTTTCTGCGTCTTTTTGAGAAAGGATATGCCTGATTTTTACAATATTACGTAGGTGAACAATGGGAGTCCTTGAAGTTTGTTTTATGTGGGAGTTAAAGGACATGTCCTGATCGAAGACAACTCCAAGAATCCTAACGGTGGTGCTAGAGGCTGGAGCAGTGACATCTACAGTAAGTATGTCATTAGAAAATGTGTTTCTGAGGTGTTGGGCCAAAAACAATAACTACAGTTCGTATTAAAGATTTAATTTTGCAGGAAAATTTTGGTTGCTCTGAAACATGTCACCATCTGCTTGTACAGAAACCTGCAGATTATCACTGTCAGAATTTGTGTTGTACCTCCATCATGTGGAATGATGCAGTATTGCAGCTATATCTCCCACGTTACAGTCTTGAAAGTCCTGGAGGTTGGTATCTGAGTGCATCAGAACGACTGCATGTAAATCTCACCAGGACCTGGTTCATGTAAATTGCATGTTTCTTGTGAATCTGCTGATAAATAAAGCCATGTTGAATTTCCTCCGTGGATTTCCAGTTTATTTCCTCTGACTGAACAGAACCGAAGTTTTTGACATTTCAGCTGCTGTATGCACCCAGAACTAAAGAAATTTGACGACTGAAATAGCACCAATGACCCTAATAACAACTCCACAGAGGTCATATGCCTGAGTTCCCCACCAGTCAGCCAGAACTGAGGAAGCCTCTTAGATGAGAGAAGAAATGTCTTCAAAAAATTTGCAACCAAGTCCAGTCACCCTTGACCATGGCACTTACTTTTGTGACTTTATGGTGGGTCAAGGGACAACACCTAGCATGTGAATCATTTACAAAAGCAACCGAACAAATAAGTAACAGAGGCAAATATTCAGTGAGCTCTTTACAGCCTCTTCCTCCATTAATGGACACAGCCAAACTTTGATGCTCGCGTGTTGGTTGGACTGCCCCAATAATGCGACGGGACGTGTCAAGGAGCAGGCAGCATACTGTCTTACCCTTTGCCTCCAAGACCCAGGGGTAGCGACATGTTGACTCACAATCGACCGATCAATTGGTTTGTAAGCCCTCACGGAACTGGCCGGTGGTTCTGGCAGGTTTTTGATGACAGGTGTTTCACTTCCAAACGCCCACCTGACCATGAAATATGATTATCTTTAACCCCCCCCCCCAAAAAAAAAAAAAAAATATGTAGCTAGGGTGTTACTTAAACTGTTTTTTGTTTTTTGTTTTTTTATTGTTAGTTGCCAAATAAATGTATTATGTCAAAACACACTGACTCTCCTGTTTTGTTTTTCACAAAGGAGGCAGCTTTGCTGTGTTTTTAGTTGCTTAGTCACTAACACACACACACAAACGCACCTCCATGGTAACCAAGGTTCCCATGGGAACAGTAAAACTTCTCCTCTGCATAGCCGGTTTTGATGGCCTTCCTGATTTCTCTCTTTCTCATTGTCTAAGTGCCTCTCTCTACCTCGGACTCTGACTCTGACTTTATTTTTTTTATTTCTGGAGTTTCTCCGAGCAGCAGGGACTGAACCTGGGACTCTGAGTGTTCAGCAGGACAAACACCCAGGTCAGTCACCACTCTTTCCCTCTTTTGTAGGTTTTGAGCCTCGCTCTGCAGCAGCTCCAGCAGTTCACTCTGTGGCTCAAGGGTACTTGGGCAGTTCAGATTAACAGGAACATATGTGGTTGGGAATTTCTATCTGATTCCATCAAAGTTTCAAGTGTGGTTTTATGAGTTTGGACAGATGGTGAAATGCTCACTGACTGGCTGATTTTTGTCAGGCTTTACTGAGTCTGACTAGGTGTTTTCCAGACTTAAATGTTGAAGTGACATCTATAGATGAGGCCTGACTCTTTGATGTCAGGCCTCAAAAAGACCATGGCCTTTATTAGTGTTTGATTTCTTTTGAGTTTATGGGTTTATGAGGTAGACCCAAATAACTCTTTGTAAATCATCAAACATGCTGTGTCATGACACAGTGATTTCTGACTTGACCCTCAGATGGCAGATCCAGACTCTCAGTCTCCAGCTGAGGGTTCAGAGAGGGAACAGGTGTTCTCGATTCCCCCAGCTGACAGCTTTGATCCTGGGCTGAACGGCTCCATTCCTTCCCTGGGCACAGAACTCAAGTCAGAAGGGCTGGGAGCCCTTCAAGATGTGACTGGCAGAGGCCACCGGCGAATAGGATGTCAGAACCTGAAAGCCATCAATCACATGTCTCCAGCAGCTGCACCTTCCCCACCCGCTGGTACCTCAGTGAGTAAACAGTAACAGCAGCCGGCCACAGGAGGCGCTAAGATGAAGGTGTTTAAAATCTATAATAATTAAAACACATCATAGTCAACAGTTAGCTGCCTGACTTTTTTGACAAAAATTTCTGCATTGAATAATTAGTTGTCATTTATCTGTCCAGACCGCAGCTTTACTGTTCTGGTTTTGTTCTTACTGTTCTCATAGCGTCGTTTTCAGCCACAGCAGGCAGATGTTTTCAGAGAAGCATCTGTAAAAAACCACTGTCAACCACTGCTGAGCAGCAAACAGCAGACAGACTCAGTCAGAGACCAGCTGGTGAACATAGTGGAGCATTTAGCAGCTAAAGAGCCTGAGGTTACCCTCAGGAGCTGCGGGATACCAAAACCAGAGCTAAAAGAAGAGGGATTACATTATTTGACTCAAAGACCAGATCCACATGAATCATTGTGTTGCTCTGTAACTGCTGGATGTCGAAATTAAAATCTCAAACGTTCAACATAATGACTTGAAAGATGCTGATAATTCACTGTTGTGATCACTACTTGTTTCTGCTGGAAACCAGCGACCCAATAAATCAGTTATTTTAGGATTAAATACAAACTATGCATTGATTGTGTAGGGCAGCAGACCTCCAAAATTTTGTTCTGGCAACCAGCTTCAGAAATGAATCCCTGGGAAGATCCTCTGTACAGTGTTTTATTGACCCAGTTCTGTCCAGGTGTCTGGTAAAAGGACATTGCTGCTGTCCAATGAGACAAGGAGAGAGATAGCAAAGCAGGCGAGGGTTATGAAGGAGGAGAGACGAAGGACACTGGATGCCCGGCACAAGTACTTGATCAGCAGGCTGGCAGATGCCGGGACGTTGGGGGAGGCAGAGGTGGAGGATGCCCTCATCTCCGATGACAAGGTAGTATCGCAGTCTGGTTCTTAAACTAGAAACTAGAAACAATCAGCGTTTAATCTTTGGATCATTCCTGTCTGATTCTTCCAGTTCAGTCGCATTGATGATTTCTTTGCTGCAAACGGATCCAAGAAGCTGATTTTCTTCCATCAGAATGTGAAGCAGGTAACTTTTCAAACATAAAATATATTTTTGTTTATATGAAACCTAGGGAAAGTTTTACCTTTTTTACCTGATATCTGTTTCTCATCACTCCTTCTTCTTCCTCTTTCCTCAATATGTGCAAAGTTCTGTCTTTTTACTAAGTTCTCTTTGAATCATCATTTTCTCATTATTCCTCCTTGATTCTAAAATTTCTTTCCGTTCTATATCTTTTTCCTCCCAGAATCTGTCCTCCAGTCGTTCCTCCTTTGTGGACGTGGCAGCCTCAACTGTGGCCCAGGGGAAGCTCTTCCTCACCACAGGGAGCTCTGAGGTAGGCATGTACTCCTTAATCAGCACCTAACTACCATTTTGGAAATCCGTGCCTGAGTTTGGCTCAGAAAAGCCAGGAGCTGTGTCTGGAAACTGGTAGCCCCATCTCCTCAGATATTTTCTACCATGCCTGATTTTTAATACCCATGACTCCTCTATTCTTTTCTTAAATTAAACGGACACCTTTGAGCCTTCCACCTCCTGTTAATGCTGGTACAGCACGCGACAGGTATCATGTGGGCCAGAAAATCTGAAGGTCCTAGTTTGGCTGCTAAAAATGGTTCTTAATGCAGTGTCGGGGCCAGGTGAGACTGGGATGTTTCTCTGCTCTGCAGCGGGACTAGAGCAAGGCCGGAGTCCTTTTTTCTGCAATAAATAAAAAGATTTTCAGACTCTAAGACACTGTACAGTTGCAGATCTTTCTGAAGGGTTGTCAACATGTCTTTAGATTCACCCTGAGCTCAGAACAATGCTGCTCCATGCCTGCCTAAAGTTCGTCATTGTCCAGCGTCAAAGATAATAACTAATGGGGCGACATCAGTGTTGTGTTGCTATGGAAGAAAATCCTGTGTGCTGGTTTGTTTGGCATTTAGCAAGGGGATACAAAACATCTTCAGCTTACAATGTACATCAGGGCCTGAAACCTGCATGCAGGTGTATCTGACTCAGGGCAATTAGAATCTCTTGTTGTCCTACAAGTTTCTGTCTCATTGAGACAATCCAAGAAGAGCTTGAGCCAAAAAGCTACATGCTAATAATGATTCTGATTGAATTATTTAAAAATTTTTAAATTCAGCTAATTGATAGATTAGTTTAGTTTACCGGCAGCACTGCTTTCATCTGTAGCGGTGCTGTTGTTAGGATCAAAACATCTGTGTTTCTCAGACTGGTGAGATGCCCTTAGGTGGACCTAATCACGTTGTCTCCAGGTCTAGTCCTATGTAAACTGCTACAGATCACTGGTCTGATAACCTGAGGAACACATGCTGCATATTTAGTAAGAAGGTAGAGTGTGACTAAATGTGACTAAAAAACAATCTGAATGTTATAATGTACTGGATGATGTTTGGCCCTCAGTTAGCGGCACAATATATATTTATATTTATATATATTATATATTTATATAGATAATTTTTTTCTCCAGGCTGTTGAAAAAAAAAAAAACATCTCTCAGGGGCTCTGTTCATGGACAGTTTCCTTTCCTGTTTGAGTTTCATATAATAAGCCACTGTTCTAGTCCATGTTCTTACTTGGTTTTAGGTAGAAACTCCTCAAGGCAGGTTCAAAAAGTTTAGTCCATAAATGTCTTCACTTGAGACTGCCCTCTGACTTCAGTGCAGTAGGAGTCTACTCTCTGTCTACATCTTCTGATCACAGAATCTGATCCAAGTGCACCTGATTTAAACGAAAATAAACCCAGTCTCTTTGTGGGTTTTTTTTCCAGCCTTTACTGGGGAAGTGTCTGTTCTTCCTGAGGACCACTGACAAGGTGGTAACCACTGCTAACATACAGCAGGTCAGTGACTTGGCTTGGTCCTTCCCTTTTTTTTTCTCTAACCCTTCAGAGGGGGCAGTCCACACTGGCTCCTTATGACGTGTTTGGTCAGAAAAAAATCAACCTTTGACAGAGACATAAATGGGATGCAACTCTAACCTACCCCTGTAATATCTCCGCATGTTGTGTGCCATCATGCCGTTGCACCTGCTGCGTTCACAGGAGGTGAACTTCGGCATGTTGGACTGCAGTGACGGCAGCATCCTGAACAGTCTGGAAACTCTGCTGGCCCACGTCATGTTACCGGCCCTCAGGTCTCAGCAGGTACACGCCATCGTCCATCCCGTTTCAACTGTTACACAACCTGAATGACACCTCAAAGGACTTTGTTTTTTCATTTAGAGATTCAACCCTTTTGATTGTTTTCAGCAGCAGATGAAAGTGACCTTGTCCAGTTTTGGTTTTCTATTTTGCCATCTAATCAAGAATAATGGATCTGTGTGGACTGTAGGTCTGCAGATTTTTCTCTTTTTGATTTCCTGTTTTAATCTTTATCATGAATATTTTAAATTCAGAATAGAGGAGAGTCTGTTGTCTTTCAGTGATAAACCCATTTAAACCGTTTTTTTTTTCCATTCAGACACATGTGGAGCTGAAGAAATCTCTGTGCATTGGGTAGACATTTATTTTGATATGTGATATTTTGACATAATTAACTCATTTTTAAAGTGTTTCAGCTATTAACCCATCTCTATACATTATGAGACATTCTGATCATGACCTGGATTATTGTTCTCATTTACATGTTTTTCTGTTTCTGTTGTCAAATAACAGAACAAGTATGAAATAGTGACTGAACGTGGCCCATTAAGACGACATGTTAACCAGAAGTACAAGACACTTCTAGGCTGCTGCTCTGCTGATAAAATCCTGATTTTATGACCATAACACTTACCTGGCTTTCGCAGTAGAATCGTCTCATGTGCATTCAGCGTCCGAGCAGTGAAGAACATGGACACTGGATTAGCTGATATGTAGACAGTAAACACACAGAGTAATTTCGTTTTTTAATAAACAATTAACTCAAATTAAAAACCCCAGTTTCCTGCACTTGGCACGGTCTAATTGGGAACTTCCTGTATTTAGCAGTTCTGCTTTAGTGGGGGCAGCTTTTGGTCTGGACTTATAAGATGTTCCCCCAGCAGCAGCAGCAGCACCACCACCACCACCACCACCTGAAAGAAATGTGTCCACTATGAATAGAAAAAGATGCAATGCAAAGTAAACAATGAGTGTGATGTCTGAAAAAGAAGCAATGTGTCTTCAATTATCTGTGCATGAGGTGAAAATGGCAAATGAGCTAAATGAGAAGTAAATGACAAGAAATTACCCTTTAAGTGTACACTAGAGAGAAAGCTAAGTTGTGCGTGTGAGGGCAAGAAGGCTGCAGACATTTAAATCTGATGAGTGTCTGCAGGTGAGATGGCCAATAAGAGGTCAGACGGTTGTGTTTGGATTCAGAGTCTAGCTGTGTGATGACCATCCGTTTGTCTGTTAGTGCTGCAAGAACGAAAAAAGTCAAGGTCAAGAAACGGAATTTGTTTAATCAGGCCTGAGGAAATCTCTAGCAGCGGCAGTGTGAAGGATTCAGCTCCTTCATTCGTTCGGCCTGACTGCATCAGGACATTTTAACCTTCGTTTCCCCTGCTGACCCTTTGTTTCGCATCCAGGCATGGGGCCCTGTGCAGGAGGGGACGTCCTGTCCAGACATTCGGTCCTTCCTGTCGTCCGTGGATCGGTTTGTCAGTAACCTGAGCTCAGCCAGACTCAACATGGAGAGGAAGTTCCGGCTGCAGCAAGTCGATCTTCCCGATGCCGTCGACCAGCTGTGCAGCCCTGCAGACTACACGGCTGCAGGTAGGAATGAATTAACTGCTGGATTTGGGTCCAACTTTCTGCCACAATCATTTTGTCACATGTGAAAACTGAGGCTACAGCAATATAACTTTTTTTTCTTCCATTTTAATAATAAATTAATATAAATCTGTTTTGATCCAGGTCTTTTTTATCAAGAGAACAAGTGAAATAGACGATAAAATAGACTATAACAAATAAATCTATCCTTAGTTAGAAATAAATAAAACTATGAGTAAACCAAGAAAAAGAAAATGAAAAATAATTGCAACAACAACAAAATAAATATAAATTTATCTGCTTTCAAAAAAGTTTAAATGTTAGCAGAGAGTTTAAGGGTTGAGCCTTTAATGGAATCACAGATCTTTTGCCCACCATTTACTGGTGACAGTGGTTTTCTTTCCCACTTGAATAGAATAACTCTCCAGGGTAAGGAGAGAGCAGGGGGTTCGTACCGGTCTGAGAGTCACTCAACACATCAGTGACGGGAAGTGGTTCTGATGAGTGGCTGGTTCCGGTTAGCATCGCTTGAGTGGGATCCAGTTCCACTCCAAGCGTTGTAGCTGGTTGCTCTCCCTCAGGCTGCATCAGGAAGCTCGTCTCAGGGAGCTGACATGATAAAACGTCATCATACAAAACTGTGAACACACAACTATATGGGCACTTACACTGATAAAGGTCAGGGACATGTGATCCAACTGTAATGTGTTACCATTAGATCTGGAAACAGGACATTATGTTTGTTATTGAAGAACAGGATCAGCGTTGTCTCTTACGTGTGGAAAATGAAACAGAAAATGAACTTGTAGTGATAATACCACGTCAAAATGAGGTGATAACCGTCCAGGTGAAAATAAACGATCTGGAGGATCACATGCACATGCATATACTACAAGACTGGTTTAGATGATAGAGGAGAGCTTCAGTTCCTCATTAAACCTGTGAGGGGAAACCTGGGGATGAGCTCTGATAACTGGTTCAATTGTGAACAGCGAGTTGGAGCCTCATTTTTAACCAAACAGCTTCATCCACAGCTGGCGAATTAACAGTTTTAAGAGACAGCCTGTGCTTGTTCTCTCAGCGAAAAACAGCGAGCTGGTGGAGCGCCTGGAAGGCGTGGTCTCGGCGTGGACCAATCAGATCAGGCAGGTGCTGACGGAGAGCGAGCAGATGAGGAAGGAGGCCGATGATGTCGGACCGGCAGCTGAGCTAGAGCACTGGAAGAGGCGCATGGTCACCTTTAACAGGTAAATACTATTTTTATTATACCATCAAATATACCTGTAGCTCTTTGTTTTCATCTATCTATCTATCTATCTATCTATCTATCTATCTATCTATCTATCTATCTATCTATCTATCTATCTAACTAACTAAACTAACCTCCTCTCGTCTTTGACTCTTCTTTTCCCTTGTTTTATCACATTTAATCTGGTCTTGGGGTTTCTAGTGTCCTCATGCAAATTCAGTTTGTCTAATGTTATCTCACGTTGTTACTCAGATTTTGTGTCTTGTAGTTTAATCCCATCTCGTCAAATCCCGTCGTCCAGGTTTCCTATAATCTGTTTTCTCCTACTTTAATCTCATCCAGCCAAATCTTTTCTAGTCTTTTCTGTCTGACCTTAAAAATCTGTGAAATGTATTATTTTTAGATTCCATTCTAATTTTTTCATTTAGTTTAACAGATCTTTCCTGCTTGCTTTTTTGATATCACTCTGTGGTGGTTTAATCTCTAATCCAGTGCTATCTAATGCAGAAATCTATTTTTTTATGTTTATTCATATCTTTTCTGTGGAGTCAAGATTTTAAATTCATTCACAATTTCTGAATTTGATAAACTAATGGTTAAATGTGTGTGTGCGTCTGTGCATGTGTGTGTGTTTGTGTGTCAGTCTGATGGAGGAGGTGAGGCGTCCTCAGGTGAAAAGGACTCTGGGAGTTCTGCAGGTCGCCAAGTCCCGCACGCTCCGGGCCTGGAGAGAGCTGGTCAGCTAGTCTTTAAATCAAAGTTTGGTTCGAACGAGTTTGGTTTGCAGCTGTTTGGTTCAAGTTGCTGACATCATGACTGATTTACTGATTGTGTATCTATAAGGATGGAGACATCACCGTCGTGGCTAACGAGGCCAAAGACAACGTGAAGTACCTCCACACCCTGGACAGGTTCTTTGGACCACTGGGGGAATGCACTCCGGTAAAAACAAACTCCTTGTGTCCTCGTAGAGTCTTTGGGTGGAAACCAGGGACCTTCCACAGACGGAGGTGACTCTCTGAGCTTTAAGTCTTTGTTTCTGGGATGGATAAACTCCACTGTTCAGGTTCTCAACCTGGTCCCACTTTTTTCCCCCATATTCAATTTTCAAATTTAAAACTCCACAACTCAAGAGGAAAAAAAAAAAAAACAACAAAAATCTGTTTAGTTAAAAAGAAAAAAAGCCTCCATCTTCATTTACAAAGGGAAAATATTTTTTTTTCTAAATGTAGCTGATAACTAAATAAAAGATTAATGTGAAGGACTTCAAATTTCTCTAGGGTTCAGTTTTACGAACAGTGTGATATGTATTTATCTAGATCTGCAGATGGTGACATTTCAGAGGTAACTACAACATTAAGAACACACGGTTAAACCAAGGTTGGGGTTAAAAGGGGAACTGGCTAAACGGGATCATCTCATCCGACTGCATCACTCATCCACGATTTTGAACTACTGGATCATTTCTTTAAGCTTTGACAGTGGCTTTCCAAACAGAATAATGTCGTTGTAACTAGTAGCAGCGATTAAAACGGCGGCGTCTCCCTGCTGCTGAGGGTCGACGCCGGACGCCCTACAGGGAGTCTGGGTCCTCCTCCGATCCCAGCGTTCCCAGTCTCAGGTTAACCGCCCTTACAGGGTTCTGAGACGCTCAATGGACTTAGGCCCCCGTTAAACCGTTTTCCACCTGTTTTCCACCTTGGTGACGGTTTCCAGCTGTTCAGAGGAACTAGTGCCTATGTGAGGAAAATAGCAGATGGCAGTGGGATGTACAATACATTATTGCTCAATAGTGCACATATGTCAAGGATGACAGATTTTTAAGGTAGAAGCTGTGATTTTTGCTGATGAATATTAAACCCAAATTTTCAACTTAGAGTAATTTGCTTTCTAAACCACCACCACTATAACACACCCCTGCCTCTGACTGAGCTGCCAGAGGTCCAGATGCATTGTGGGTAATTTAGGCATCAGTTTTTGATGAGAAGGAAGAATGGATGGAATAAAATAGACTACATAGATTTTGATCCTTTTTTTTTAAGGATCATGCAATGATGACTCCGTGGCATCTAGTTGAACTAACCATATGAATAATTTTAGCCAATATTCACACAGAACAGGACTAAAACCAGAATAATTTAGACAGTGAGTTTACATCTGCCACCACACGCTGGCATAAGTATGTCACAAGAAAAAGGAAAACTGAAAGGAAATCATGATAATACAGCAAACAGGGGACCCCAAGCCTTGGGGTAAGAACTGGATCTGAATGGACTGAGACCCTTCTGGTCTCTAACCTTGCCCCTTTTCCTCCCTGCCTCTGACAGACCAGTATGTTGGAGCACATCCCCGGTCTGATGACCAGTATCTGGATGATCCAAGCCATCTCTCAGTACTACAACACCTCAGAGAGGATGACCTCCCTGCTGCTCAAGGTCACCAACCAGATGATCACCACATGCAGGGGCTACCTGTCGCAGGATGTCACCCACATCTGGGACCACAACAGGTACGGCGGACTGAACTGTAGACCTGAACGGACCGAACAGACCAGATTACGTTAGAGAAGGTTAGATCAAACAGGACACACACAGGCAGAATTCGTCTGTCGTGTCAAAACAAAATTAGATGATTACACTAATAAAACAGACTCAACAGGAAGAGATCAATCTACAGAAAAGACTGGATGACTTAGACTGGATGAGACACTTAGAGGAAATGAGTGGAGGTGAAATGACATTTATGTAGCAAGGCAACATGCGAGTGGAAAGGATGAGATTAAATATAACTGGACTGGTTTATAACAAAAGAATCCTTCAGAAAAATAAGGAAGGAAGAGGATAGAGGAAAAAAGGATAAAAACACAAATTTAACAGACGGGAGGGAGGACTGCACCGTCAATACTGTTGTAAGAGTGTGTGTGTGTGTGTGTGTGTGTGTGTGTGTGTGTGTGTGTGTGTGTGTGTGTGTCTGACAGGCCCGTGCTGCTGCAGCGTATCTCCGAGTGTTGTAATCTGAATGCGGAGTATCAGAGGAGCTTCCAGACCGTCAGAGACAAACTGAGAGAAACTCCTGACAACCGACAGTTCGACTTGAGGTTGACACAACACGCCCACGATCATCCTCCCATTTTATCCTCAGTATCTTTACAGCCGGTCGGTATTGAATGACTGTTTTCTTTTCTCTTTTCTGTTCTCTGTCTGTTCTCCTCCAGCGAAAACTACATCTTTGGGAAATTTGACGCTTTCTGCAGGCGTCTGGAGAAGATCGCTGACATGGCGTCCACACTGGAGAGCCTGGCTGCTCTGCCAAACATGAAGGTGGCCTGGTTTTTAAGAGATAATACTGAGCCATTTCACTGCTCTTTGAATAGATACTAATTTCATCGCTTTAAGGTACAAACCCTCTGCTTTGTTCTTCTTCTTCATTTGTATTCACAAATTATGAAATATTATAATTTTGTTCTTAGAAAAATGCAGAGGAGGTTAATACATTTTTTTGTGTTTTTGTGCCCAAAAAAGGGATTAGTTCACACGATGCAACAATTTTGCTACATATTAGACATTTTAAAATGACAGAATCTATATTTATTCAAATGAATACGAATTTACTTTGAAGTCCCTACTGATTAATTGCTGAACAGAAAATTTACAGAAACACAAAACTATTCAGATGCCACCTGTGTTGGTGCAGCTTTGACACTTAAATAATGTTTAAGGTGGAGGGCACTGAGAAGATCTATGTCCGCTACCAGACCATTGTCTCCACAACCAAGTCCCAGACATACGACATCCTGGACCACCGCAAGCTGGAGGTGACATTATACAGAGTGTATAAATGCTCTATCATGTGAAAATGTTCTATAAATCAACAGCACCACTCTTGAAAGAGTCATGATGTGCTTACTTACTTACTTAGTTTTTACTCCGAAACACATCAAATTTAGAGACTGTTATGATCAAATCCACTTACATCTGAATCCCTCTCAGCTGTCAGGGAGGAAAACCTTGTTGTGTGTGTGTGTGTGTCTGACAGGCCCGTGCTGCTGCAGCGTATCTCCGAGTGTTGTAATCTGAATGCGGAGTATCAGAGGAGCTTCCAGACCGTCAGAGACAAACTGAGAGAAACTCCTGACAACCGACAGTTCGACTTGAGGTTGACACAACACGCCCACGATCATCCTCCCATTTTATCCTCAGTATCTTTACAGCCGGTCGGTATTGAATGACTGTTTTCTTTTCTCTTTTCTGTTCTCTGTCTGTTCTCCTCCAGCGAAAACTACATCTTTGGGAAATTTGACGCTTTCTGCAGGCGTCTGGAGAAGATCGCTGACATGGCGTCCACACTGGAGAGCCTGGCTGCTCTGCCAAACATGAAGGTGGCCTGGTTTTTAAGAGATAATACTGAGCCATTTCACTGCTCTTTGAATAGATACTAATTTCATCGCTTTAAGGTACAAACCCTCTGCTTTGTTCTTCTTCTTCATTTGTATTCACAAATTATGAAATATTATAATTTTGTTCTCAGAAAATGCAGAGGAGGTTAATACATTTTTTTGTGTTTTTGTGCCCAAAAAAGGGATTAGTTCACACGATGCAACAATTTTGCTACATATTAGACATTTTAAAATGACAGAATCTATATTTATTCAAATGAATACGAATTTACTTTGAAGTCCCTACTGATTAATTGCTGAACAGAAAATTTACAGAAACACAAAACTATTCAGATGCCACCTGTGTTGGTGCAGCTTTGACACTTAAATAATGTTTAAGGTGGAGGGCACTGAGAAGATCTATGTCCGCTACCAGACCATTGTCTCCACAACCAAGTCCCAGACATACGACATCCTGGACCACCGCAAGCTGGAGGTGACATTATACAGAGTGTATAAATGCTCTATCATGTGAAAATGTTCTATAAATCAACAGCACCACTCTTGAAAGAGTCATGATGTGCTTACTTACTTACTTAGTTTTTACTCCGAAACACATCAAATTTAGAGACTGTTATGATCAAATCCACTTACATCTGAATCCCTCTCAGCTGTCAGGGAGGAAAACCTTGTTGTGTGTGTGTGTGTGTGTGTGTGTGTGTGTGTGTGTGTGTGCGTGTGCGTGTGTGTGAGTGTGCATGTGTGTGTGTATGTTAGTTTGACAGTGACTACGCAGACTTCCAGCTCCAGGTCCAGGGTTTGTTCCAGTCTCTTCAGTCACTGCTGGACTTCTGGTTCCGTCAGTCTCTCACTGTGAGTTCAACACAATCAGAGCTAAAACTCCAGCTCGTATCCCTTATACTTCATACTGAAACACACGTGTCCTCATGTTTAGGACTGAAAACTTGATCTGCCACGCGGAGGGAAGACAGACCGACATTGAGAGTGTTTGTGTTTCAGACAGAGCGGATGCTGGAGCTGCTGGCGCTGTTTGAGTCTGGTCCGATGGCTGGTCTGGACCTGAAGCAGCACTACCTGCTGCTGCTGCAGCGCTACAGCCGAGAGCTGGAGCTGCTCAGGAAGACCTACCAGAGACAGAGAGACAGACCGCCCATCGGACGCAACCTGCCGCCGGTACAAACACCTGCCGGCCAGTCCATCTGGCTGATTAACTCTTCGGACAATAACACAATGGCTGCAACTAACGGATGCATCCGTCTCGATTAGTCTTGATTAATGAGTATAAAATAAAATGAGAAAATTGTGAAAAATACTGTACCATTTCCTACAGCTGAAGGGGACATCTTTATCTTTCTTCTTTTGTCAAACCAACAGGCCCAAACCCAAAGATTTTCAGTTTACAATCATGTATGATAAAGAAAAGCTTCACATCTAGAGGGGGAGTTCACCAAATCTAAAACGTAACTATTACTCAATCATCAAATAGATGCCAAATAATTTTCAATGAATCAACCAACCGCTTCAGCTCTAAATGGCACAATAAGACAAAAAAGGCTGTGCACTGACTTTATTGCTTCCAGTTTAGGTCAGTTTGGATCCACCTGGGTGTTAGAGACACAGACGAGAGACTGGTGGCTGTAAAACAAGACCCCATCAGACTCGTGACTCGTGTGACTTGTGACCCAACTTGGGTCTCAGGTTGGGTCTTTGTTCTTTAGAACTGAGAGAACCTGTGAGATTCCCAGTGACGGTCAGTCTATGTGCAGCCTGGAGAGGCACGTTCCAGCCGTCAGCCAGGAAAGACCTACCAGAAGCAAACAGACGGGCTGCCCCCCCAGGGACATCACCTGTCTGTCTGACCTCTACCTGTCTCTGTCTCTCTCTCAGGTGGCAGGTAGGATCCTGTGGTGTCGTCAGCTTTTCAGGAAGATTGAAGCTCCCATGTTGACCCTGAAGAAGAAGCTTGACATCCTCAAGGTGCAGACTCCGATTTCACCACATCAATTGGATCAGTATTGCTGATCAATAATGACCTTGGTGACCCTGTCTCCCTGCCAGGGACCCGAGATGACCAAAGTGATCCGAAGCTACAACAAGACGGCAGTGGTGCTGCTGCAGTACGAGGCGCTGCACCTGCAAGGGTGGGGTCAGGCTGCAGAGAGCACACCGCACTGCCTGAACGCTGCCCTGCTGGTCCGGCATGAAAACAGCAAGGTGTGATTGATGACTTGATGAATGAGCTAGTTTTAAAGTATGTATTTTATAACTATAATGAGCCGAAATCATGACCTTGTGTCGCTTGTAACTGTCGCTGGATACTGTGACAAACACCTTGAGAGGGCGGGGCACTATTTGTGAGGAACTGTCTGTTTCCCAGGAGGTTTTCGTGAACCTGGACCCTGTGGTGCTGGAGGTCCTGCAGGAAGCCCGGTGGATGACCAAACTGGGGGTGACTGTGCCAAGAGTTGTCCTGAAGATGACCACCAGAGAAGCACAGCTTAAAGCTCTGTACAGCCGGTGAGAATCGTTTGACGCTTTGTTTACTTGTTCCATGAATCAAAAGCATTCGACATGTGTTCATACATTAGAACATTAAGCTGTCGAGAGCTAACTTTACTTTTTTTTGGTCTACTTAACTCAAATGTGCTTAGTTTTATTTTACACTTTTAAATGACTTAAACTGACTTGAATTTACTGAACTTTTCATTTGACTTGATTGACCAGACTCACTTGACTCCACTGGAGTTTAACCAACTTACTTTGCTCGATCTACCTGTTCGACCTGACGCTCTACTCTGTTCCAGGCTGCTGGAGATGCTCCAGGACTATGGCTCGGTGGTCGGCAGGATCCCACCTCTTGTCTTGCCCCTGATGCAGCCCTTTATTAGCAGGGTGGAGGCAGCTCTCTCCCCGGGACTCACCACCCTGTCCTGGACTGCTCTCAGTACTGACGGATGTAAGCAACAGTAGACAGACAGATCGATAGTTGGATAGATGCAGAAAAATGTTGTTTTATTCAACATTTTTTTGATGTTTTATTCGCTGCTATATGATGTTGATGTACTAAGAAAATGTGATAAACCTATGTTTACCTATAAAATCCACATATAATATTAACATGTGACTAAAAACATCATTAAACAACCAATAAATATCAGTTTAGATACTATACTAGATACAATAGTGAAGAAATATCCAATAATAATCCAGTTCCTCTCTCTGCTCTGCTCAGTTATAGAGAATGTGTATCAGGCCCTGAAAGAACTGGACCAGGTATCCAATGTTGCAATGGATCTGCTGGAGTGTCGCATCGGTCGTCGGCTTCAGGCCATGTCATCCTGCTGTCTTCTGGTCCTGCCCGAGGACTCACCCGTATCACCTCAGGACCTTCTGCTCCAGACAGACTCCTTAGTCCGAGCTGCTGCCTCCACTCTGAGCTGGTAAAACTGACGATTAGTCAATATTCTCATGAATGCTACTACCACAAATGCTACTGTTACTACTATTGGCCAACAGGCGGCATCTTAACGTCAAATGTGTCAATGTGTCAGGAAGTGGTGCTGCTCTTTTTTCCGACATCTATGTGTCCACGCGCATCGACTCTAAAGGAAACAGCATTTGAAAAAGATTAATTTTCCCAGCTGGGAATCAAACTGTGAATGATGGAGATATGTGATAAGCACCTTAAACATAGGCCACTGGTGCTACGCTCCTCAAATTAACACCTGAAACAAACAGAAATACCATAGAGTTTTGTATGTGTGTGTGTGTGTGTGCGTGTGTGCAGGCAGAGTGAGCAGGTAGAGAAGTATGTGTTTGAGCTGATTGAGGAGCTGAAGAGGAAAATGAAGTTGTCAGAGACTGTTAATCTGGAGGTAACAGACACACACACACACACACACACACACACACACACACACACACCAGACACACAGAGAAGAGTATTGGGTCAAAAAATTACTTGAAATTGTTCATTATTTATTCATAGTTTTTTCTTCTCTTTGTTAATTTCCTCTCCTCTCTTTATTTTCTTTTTTCCTCTCCTTTCCCCATCTCTTGGCCACCTCTCCCCTTGTTTGCTCTCCTTCTCCTTGTGTCCTTGTCTCCACTCCTCTCCTTGTGTCCTCATCTCCTCCCCTTCTCTTCCTCCTCAGGGATCTTTCCAGTGTCTCCATCCAGACTTCAAACAGAAGACCCGCTGTCAGTCTTGTCTTCCTTGTCGCTTCTACAACCTGATTGGTCAGCTCTGTCATCGCAGCACTGAAGCCCTGGTCAAAGGTCAGGCTGCTTTCCTTCCTCGTCTCCTTCTCTTCCATGCTCTCTCCTTTCCTTCCCTCCTTTCGTTTCTCTGTCTTCCCTCAGTTTGACCTACTTTCTGTCCATCTCGTCTTGAAAAAAAAATGTCACATTAAAAATAACTAAACACATTCATTAGTCTTTTTCCAGTTGAGTGCATTCTCAAAACAGCTCTTGCAGAAAATAAAGCTTTGGTGAGAGGTTATAGAAAAACCAAAGAATCCTGCAAATTCTTCATCACCTGGACTCACTTTTGATTCTCTGTCCTTATTTGTCTTGTCCTCCAAGCCACCAAATCCTCTCTGGACGCCCTAAGGAGGAGACTTCATGTCCCCAAACACCATCCGTCCTCCTTCACCTCCTGCGACAGCCAGTCAACTCCTCCTCCTCCTCCTCCTCCTCTCTTCAGAGCTTCAATCCAGCTCGCCATCCCCAACATTGTCCTCAGACCCAGTCTGGACGAGATTCAGGTACTTTGATCAACTCTACCAAGGACTCGTCAAACAGTCCTGTTAGTTTAAGTATCTCTTTCTCATCCTGCTTCACTCTTTTGAATTTAGTGACGGTGAAACTGAAGATTTGAACATGGAGGCTTTTCACTTTTACTTATTTTGTGTGTGATTAATGTTAGCGACACCTATTTAATTTTTTTGTTAAAGCATGTTCCTCACAAGTATGTGAAACAGTCATAAATTACATTCTGGGTGGTGTTAAAACAGCCTTATAGGGTTTTAGATTTAACTGGACGAACACCTCAGCCACGCCCATTCCTGACACCTGCAAAAAATCAAGCCCAGGGCCACCGACAGAATCTCATACCACCAGAGGTTGTGTGAGAGCCCTCGAGTTCCAGCCTTTTTCAGGATGCCACCCCAGCACAGACACAGTTCACTCAGAGCCCTAATGACCTGGGTTTCCATGGCTGATGGATGCACTGTGAGCTGATTGAGGAAAACTTGTCTGGGCTAAAGAATCCCACATTCCTACCTGGAAGCCTGAGGGATTTTAGTCAATCGCGTTCTTCGAACCTTGGTAATAGGTAATAGTTTGGTGATGGTAGAAGGAAACACCAAAGCTGCAATGTTTGTTTTCTAGAAATCCACCGTCATGTACCTTTTAAAGTAATCATTAATCTGTGCAATGTGTTCATCAGGACTGATGTTGTTAGAGGAAAGGAAACATTTCCTTATAGAAGTTGTGTTGCAGTTGTATTTGTATCTATTTTTCTATGATTTTAGTCTCAGCTAAAAAAAATCAGTACGAAGTCACATACAACATCCCTTGAAAAGAATGTGACGTATCTGTTGCAGAGTCGATCTCCCAGAATTCCCTGCTGCTCGTCACATTAGGCCAATCAGTGATTCTGTATAACTCCAGTATGTTGGCACAGAAACATTGATCCAACCACAATGACCTCTGCTTCAGTGTGGAGCCCGTTCAAAGTCAGTTTAAATGAGAAATGTTCTGCAACAGCCTGTAGAACATTTGGACTCACAGTACATTATGTACGTATATACTGTGGTTGTGGCCATGACCTAGTGAAGCTATCAGCAGAGCAGCTCTCAAGACACATCTGTCCAGAAGCAGCCGCCTGTGAGTGATAGGTGAACGTATTGTTGGTGAGAGTTTAAAGACGCTAGTGAGGCTGAGGCTGAATGACTGATACAGACTGAAGGAGGCACAGAGCTCTGACCTCGACCTCATCCAGCACCTTGGGGATGAACTGGACCACCGACTGTGAGGCCAACCTCATCAACCGGCATCCAAGCTGGATCTCACTGATGCTCTGGTGCCGGAACGGGAGCGAATCCCTGCAGCTGGTTTCATATCTGCTTCAAAGACTGAGACCAGGAGAGTGGAGGCTGTTAGAGCCGCAGGTTAATGGAGACGGTGTCACAATCACGTTACACCGTCACAGAGTTTGGGTGTCTACATACTTTTGGCCATATAGTGCACATCTTAATCAGTCTCTTGACATTTACCAACATGGCTCTGCCACTTGTCAGTTCCCCATTTGTGTTAATGTGAATTAACCTAAATTAGCATTTGTATGTGTGTGTGTGTGTGTGTGTGTGTGTGTGTGTGTGTGTGTGTGTGTGTGTGTGTCTGTGTTTTTCAGGCAACAGTGAACAAGCTGGTGAGCGTTGTGTTGTCCGCAACCAAAGACGTCTCTCTGTGGAACTACTCACACCTGCAGTATAAGCAGCAGCAGGTACACTCGTCAGGCAGCTTGTTCTGGAAAACATCTGCCAGCAGACCACCCATCAAATTCAAGCATTATTCTCTCTCTCTCTCTCTCTCTCTCGCTCTACCTCCCAGGAGGAGCAGGCGGCGGTTCACGACGCAGGAGACGACGTCCCGGTGAAGCCGCCGGTGCTGAGGCCTCTGGACAAACAGCTGGCAGAACACAAAGACGTCACCAAGTCAGTGCGACAACACAGGGACGGGTGGGATTTTTAAGTAGATGCAGCTCATCAGGTTTCTCCAGTGCATCGGGAGAAACTCGGTTAACTCAGCAACTATAACAAGCAGAATCAGGACCGAAGAGTGCACAGGTTTGATCCATCTTCTGTATTTTCGATCGAGCAACCAAACACCACAAAGAGGGCAACACCTCATGCAATATATCGCAATTCCGCCCCATAGTCAGCTGAAGCTGAACCTTAGCTGCCTGGAAACACAAGCAGACCCATCCAGGCTGTGGTTGTCCCAGGTCTCCGCAGGTCTCTCCTCACTGGACAACCCCCAGAAACGTCAGGGGTCTGGGACCAGTTGTAGATATGTCTACAACACACGCCGAGTCCATGGATACGAGCTAAATTTTGCCGTTCCGATAATTTAGACCAGTTTCCGAGGTCCCTTCTATACCACACGCAGACCAGGTTCAGAGCTAACCTACGGGTGCAATTGTAGTTATCACATAAAGTCTGACATTAGCCGCTGTGGTTGTTGTTGTTGTTGTTGTTGTTTGGAGCAGGTTGGTGATCCAGCTGAGCACCATGATGTCATCTCTGAGAGCTCAGGCTGCTGAGACTCTGGATGGACTCGCTCACTTCTCTGCTCTGTGGAACCAGGTGTGTGTGTGTGTGTGTGTGTGTGTGTCGGGGTGATGACGTTGCTGCTGATAATGCGACATTAGACCAACAGTGTGATGTGTTTAGGACCCGGAGGAGCAGGTGCAAGCCTTCCTGCAGTCTGACCCCTCGCTGACAGAGTTCAGCTCTCAGATCTCCTTCTACTCCGTGAGTCCAGTTCCGCTCTTCTAGCTTTAAGTCCCACCTTAATATGCTTCATCCTGCTTCAGAGGGAAATATTGTAGTTTTTATTCTGTTTTGTTCTTTTTAAGCTATATTTATTTGTTACTTATCAGAATAAAATCTTACAAATGAAACATTAATTAATACAAAACTACGACGCATCATATAGATTAAATGTAAATAAACTTAATTAGCACGTTGACCAACTCCAGTATTAAAGTACGACTCATGTCAATGCATCTGTAAAAATAATCCAATAACATGATAATAAAACACCATTCAAATTTAACTTTAATTTTAAGGCAGTAAAGAGGTATTTTTATGGTGTGGTATTACTACTTGCACTGTCTGATTTAAATATCTCTGCAGAGCCAACCGAACTAAAACCAGAGCTCGTTTTCTGTTCCCTCTACCCATGTTTCCACCACTGCAGAAGCTGGAGGCTCAGATCGCAGAGCTCCCGGCATTCTGCGCCGTGGGCTCGGTCCTTTTTGACACCGACCGGCTGAGGCTGGCGCTTACTCAGGAGTGTCGTCTCTGGAAACGGGCCTTCGGCGACGCACTCGACCGCCGGGCGTCCGCAGACATGGACCAGGTCTTCTCATTTGTCGACAGGCTGACAAAGCGTCTTCAGCGTCCAATCACAGACCTGGAGGACGTACGAGGGGCCATGTCGGCGCTCAGAGAGGTCTGCCAACGTCTGATTGGCTGTCGGGTTCCCCGTCAGTCATGTTTGTCTTCTTTTCTCAATTATCAATTCTTAACTGAAATCTGTACTTTCATTTTTTCATTCATTCTTTCTCTTTTTATTCTCTTTTTAGTCATTCGCACATTTAGTCCTTTGTCAGTAAATGAATGCATTTCTTCATTCACTCATTCATTCATTCATTCAGTCATTCTCATAGTCAGTCACAGTGTCTTGAGTCATTAGCTTTTCACTCTTACACGCTTTTGTTTATTAACTGACTTTATTTATTTATGTATTCATTCTTCCTTTCATTCATTCGGTGATGTTATAATTCATTTATCCTGTTAGTTCTTGTCTTCATTTAATTTGGAAATATGTGTTATATATTAACATATAAAATACACTCATTCATGGCTTTACTGAGGTCCGGGAGGCGGAGGTTCGTATCGACGCCACCATTGGTCCAGTGGAGGAATCCTTCGCCCTGCTCAACAAACACGAGCTGCTCTTCAACAACGGGAATGCTGAGCGCGTGGACGGCCTGACGTACGCCTGGAAAAACCTCAACGTCCTGGTGAGACGGGGGGGGGGGGTATAATACTACAAAGACAGTGACAGCAGTACGTGTTTGTGTTATCTGTGGTTCCAGGTGGTGCAGAGCCAGAACACTCTGGTGCAGATCCAACCCAGCATGAAGGCAGACCTGCTGTCTGCAGTGCAGAGCTTCCAGAGCCATGTTGAAGGCTTCTGCACCGAGTACAACCACAGGTGCACACGTGTCATCAGGGACAAACAGTTATGATGTCTGTTCTATGCACAAAAAAGTGAAACTCGTATAAGCGTGTGTGTGTGTGTGTGTGTGTGTGTGTGTGTGCAGGGGTCCAGGGGTGGAGGGTTTGGCTCCAGCTGAAGCCAGCGAGCGGCTGCAGAGTTTTCAGGTGGACTTTGATCAGCTGTGGAGGAAACGCACCATCTACTCTGGAGGAGAGGAGCTGTTCGGTCTGCCCGTCAAAGGTGCGCCCGGCTCTCTGACCGGCCGACTCACCTCCCCCCTCTTTCTTCCTTCATAATCGTCCTGCTCTTCCTTGCAGAGTATCCGGAGCTGCAGAGGATAAAGAGGGAGCTCACTTTGCTGTCCAGACTTTACAGTTTGTATAATTCGGTCATCGACAGCATCGCCGGCTACTACGACATCCTTTGGGCCAACCTCAACATTGAGAAGATCAACGCTGAGCTGCAGGACTTCCAGAACAGGTGTAATAGGGAGGATGTTTGACAATATTTAAGATTATTATAGAAAGTTAGATTAAGGCTAAATTGCAGTCAATAAATTGAAATCTGTATTTCAGCTTCTGAACACCGCCATTAGCAGAAAAAGAAAGAAATCATAGCTTCCCTGTTTGTAGTTTTATTTCTCGGCCTGGGTTCTCAGGATCAGGAAGCTTCCGAAGGCGCTGAGGGAGTGGAAGGCCTTCAGAGATCTGAAGAAAGCCATCGACAACTTCACCGAGACCTGCCCTCTGCTCATCATGATGGCCAACAAGGTAGGACGACCTGTTTCATACTAAGTCAGTACATTTTGTAACGTTCATTGACTTTCTAACCTTAAAAATGCTCATAAGCTGTAAACTCACCGTATCCTTCAGGCCATGCTGCCCCGGCACTGGACTCGTCTCAGTGAGTTGACTGGTCACAGTTTCCAGGTGGAATCGGAGAGTTTCTCCCTCAGGAACATCATGGAGGCTCCGCTGCTGAAAAACAAGGAAGACATTGAGGCATTGATGCTTTTTATGGTTGTCAGTCTGAACTCAAAAGCACCTGAATTTTAATTTAATTTTAGTCTGAAATAGTAATCCATGTTTGTTTGTTTTTTTCTTTTAAACCTAACTTACAGTTCCAGATGTACTGTAAAAAGTCATATATTATCTGTCCTGTTCCTTCTGGTCAGATTATATCTCACAGAGTTTTCAGAACTTAGCTTGTTTTAAATAAAGCTAATTCCCTCATTTGGCCATATCATTATCTTTAACGCTGAAAAGTTGAGAATAACCTTGAGATGTCCCAGATATGACCTTCAGAAGTTGGGAATTGCCCTGAATAATCCAGAAGATTCTAGTATCCGACATGGCCTTTCTCTCTCAACATGACGGCTCATTCTAACTTTCTTCCCCCGTGTGTCAGGATGTTTGTATCAGTGCGGTGAAGGAACGGGACATAGAGGCCAAGCTGAAGGATGTGGTGGCCGAGTGGAGCAGCCAGATGCTCAGCTTCATCACCTTCAGGACCAGAGGAGAACTTCTGCTGAGGGGGGCCGACATCGCTGAGAAGGTCTCCATGATGGAGGACAGTCTGATGGTGCTGACGTCACTGCTGAGCAACAGGTGGAGAGACAAACAGAAGGAGATTTAGAAAGAAAGAAAGAAAGAAAGAAAGAAAGAAAGAAAGAAAGAAAGAAAGAAAGGATGAGGAGTGTAGTGTCAGAAAGAAAAACAGACTCGAAAGGAAGGAGAGAAACAAGATTTAAAGGCAAGAATGAAAAACATTAACAAAGCCAAAAATAGATACTGAGCGCAAGAAAGAATGAAAGGGATAGAATAATGAAATAATAGATGAAAGAAAGGAAATAGAACAGGTATGACTGGATGGAAGGGTGAAAAATGAACAAACGAATGGAGTTGCCCAATGTCCCCAGGTACAATGCTCCATTCAAGCCAACCATCCAGCTGTGGGTCCAGAAACTCTCCACCACATCCGAGATCATCGAGAAGTGGTTGTCGATCCAGAACCTCTGGATCTACCTGGAGGCGGTGTTCGTGGGTGGAGACATCGCCAAGCAGCTGCCTCAGGTCTCAACAGACACCAGGCAAACATCCGGCACCTGGTCATCTTTGACATCCTCACCACGGCTCCTTGTTACCGTGCCAACATTTACTCCAACGTATTATGTTGTATGTGTAGTTTAACACTTTCTTCTCACGCTGAACAGAATTTTTGTCATTAACTTGTTCAGGAGGCCAAACGTTTCCAGAACATCGACAAGTCGTGGCAGAGGATCATGCACCGAGCACATGAGGTTCCCGACGTGGTGCAGTGCTGCGTGGGAGACGAGACGCTCAGCCAGGTGCTGCCCACGTACCTCCGAGCAACACAACACTCACAACACTCTGCCACGGTTGTTAGAGGTTGTGAGAGATGATGTCTGTACCTGAAGATGGTTTGTCAGGACTGATTCTTGATTCAGACCGGCTTCCTCTCTCTACCTCCTCCAGTTACTCCCTCACCTCCTGGAGCAGTTGGAGCTCTGTCAGAAGTCTCTGTCCGGCTACCTGGAGAAGAAACGGCTGCTGTTCCCTCGTTTTTTCTTTGTGTCTGACCCCGCCCTGCTGGAGATTCTGGGCCAGGCCTCTGACTCGCACACTATACAGGTGACACGCACCCATACAGGTTATGCACAGGGGAAACAGAGGATGTTTTGGGACTTCATGCTCTGTATCTCTCTCCATCCATCAGGCTCATCTGCTCAGTCTGTTTGACAATGTTAACAGAGTTGTTTTCAATGAGAAAATCTACGACCAGATCATACATTTTCAGTCTCAAGAAGGAGAAACTGTGGAACTCAGCCAACCTGTCCTGGCACAGGTACATACTAAAAACCTTTCATGGCTGCCTTTTGGCGACGTAGCATTGATAAAATTAATCATCTTGTGCATTCTCCCTCTCCTTCACCTAAATCTAATTTTAACATTAAATTAATCTGCAAGGAGGCGGTGGTAAGGAGGCCAGCCTGGGTTTTTTGCAATAGCTTGATCTTGATGTAACTCCACCTCCACCCCTAAAACTACGTTGTAGCTGACCGTTGCTGTACATCCCGGTGTAAATGAAAGAATGTAACACACTCACAGTGGGTAATGTGATTAAAACACGATATGACCCGGTCTCATTACATCTGTCTAGCGTTGGGGTGGGTGTGAATCTTCGAATGGAATCTGATGCTGAACTATAAAATCAAACCTACGCCAGTGATATTCATGGCAAGACCCTTGTTAAATCCCTGTGTCAAGTATAAATCCAGCTTAAGAAAAATGATATCCTAAACGCTTGATGGCTGAGCACTCATATTATTTTTTGTCTCTCAGATTTTATGAAGGACAGTATTTTAAGCCGATATCCGCCTATAATAACACTGCTTTTATTCACAAGTATTTATCATATCTTTGACTCATGAAGGCTGCAGCTTTAACTGTAGGTATTGCCTCTTCTAGGGGAACGTGGAAGTATGGTTAAGACAGCTGCTTGCTGGGGTACAGCAGACCCTGCATAGTATCATTCGTCAGGCCCACCTGGCCGTCAGTGACCCAGGCCTGAAGCTGCTGGACTTCCAGTCAGCGTTTCCAGCTCAAGTCGGCCTGCTGGGAATCCAGATGATCTGGACCAGAGATGCAGAAGATGCGCTCCTCCTCAGCAATTCTGACAAGAAGGTGCTTTTATTTTGGAAAAAGTAGCAGAGGGGGAACATGACTTTATTCATCAGATCCTCTCTCCTAACTCTCCCCTATCTGATTGCTGGCAGATCATGCAGACAACCAATCAGAAGTTCCTGGACCTCCTCAACGAGCTGATAGACATGACGACCGGGCAGCTGAGCAGGAATGAGAGGACCAAGTATGAGACGCTCATCACCATCCACGTCCACCAGAGAGACATCTTCGACGAGCTGGTGGGTGGACAGAGGGACGGACAAATACATTTTTAAGTTTGATTTGAGGGGTTAATAGTACTTTGTAATATTATCTCCATCAGTTGCATCTGAACGTGAGATCTGCATCTGACTTTGAGTGGCAAAAACAGTCAAGGTTTTACTTCTTGGAGGAGACGGACAGGTGTGTCATCCAAATCACAGACGTGGAGTTCAGTTACTGTAACGAGTACCTGGGCTGTACAGAGAGACTGGTCATCACCCCACTGACTGACAGGTACACACCGGACACATGTACCAAACCCACCGACTGCTGGGTGTTCATGCTTATCAAAATGTTGCTTTCATTGTCCAGCTACGCCACATATGTTAAAACTCCTGAACATTTGTCCAGGTGTTACATCACTCTGTCCCAGGCTCTGGGGATGAGTATGGGCGGAGCCCCAGCTGGTCCAGCAGGAACAGGTAACACAGTGTATGGCTCTAATGGTAACTCAGGGAAACTGACTTTGTGACATGTTGCTTCAATTCTGTGGGTGTGTGTGTGTGTGTGTGTGGCTGTGTGTGTGTGTGCATGCATGTGTCCAGGTAAGACTGAGACCACTAAAGACATGGGTCGCTGTCTGGGGAAATATGTGGTGGTTTTCAACTGCTCGGACCAGATGGACTACAGAGGACTGGGACGCATTTACAAAGGTGCGTGACTGTGTGTAGTCTTCTATTGCAGTCGTGTTTGAGTAGTTACTGGTAAACCTCCTGCTAATGGATTCACCTCAAGCAGCATCCTTTGAATAAGAAATATGGATTTTATCGGACTAGAATGTTTTGACCAAGCTGGAAAGGAGGAGGAAGATCCAATCAACACAGAACACAGAACACAGAAAAGATGGCACTTCACAATCACCGATATCAAGACCAGAATCAACGTAGATCACTTGTCTTCCTTTTTGCACAAGATCTCTCTTGCTTACTGCAGCTATTCCTATTGCTGTTATGGTCAGCATGAAGATGATCATGTAGTAATTGTGAGCTGGTAAACCATATGAAGATCCAAAACTTACAGTTGACAGGCACAAGCTAAGAGTGGTGGCCAAAAAGGCATCAGAGCGGCCCAATGTTGTCAAAAAACCAAAAGATCTACTAGGAGAGGGCCAGTCTTGCAAAGTGCCATCAGTGTTGTTGTGTGTCTCTGCAGGGCTGGCCCAGTCCGGAGCCTGGGGTTGCTTTGATGAGTTTAATCGTATTGAGCTGCCGGTCCTTTCTGTTGCTGCCCAGCAGATCTACATCGTCCTGCAGTGTAAAAAGAACAAGAAGAAACAGTTTTTCTTCACAGACGGAGACTTGGTTGACATGGACCCTGAGTTTGGCATCTTCCTCACCATGGTAACCGAGCTGTGACCTAATGAAGCACCCTGCAGGACGGACTAAGGCTGGCAAATGGAGTTATTGCTTTTATTCATTCACATAAAAATACAGACACTGTTAGTGATTAAATGTTCTGAACTGCAGGAATATTGCATGAAATGGATTTTAGCTTCTTTGCTGCAAAATAAGACTGAATTAGTGAGGGTCTGAACAGAAATTTTGAGGACCAAATCGCCCAAAGCAGAATTCATTAAAAATAATTGTCTCTTGCTGAATTGCCACATAATTTGCTGTTGAAATTTCCAGATGGCTCCTGAATTTTAAAAAAAAGTGCTGACAGGAGAACCCCTGTGGAGGTCCATTCCTAAAACAAATAAACAAAAGAGTTCTGGGCTAAACTAGATCAGAATTGACCAAAATATTCCAGAGTAAAATGGGAAAAAGCTTCTATAAATAGAGTTAAGAACAAAATCTTCTTTATAGTTCCCTGATAGATGGTAGATTCTAGTTCTAGCACTGAAATACCTCAGAACCAGAGTTCTAGAGGGGATGTACCTCGGTACCAGAACAGGATTACCAGAGAACCAGTCAGAGTCCCTGAACTGATCTATATTCTAACCAGTCAGTTACAGAAGTTAACTGCTGAAGAAGGTGGAGAAGTCATCAATCTTAGAACAAGTTAGAAGCCTAGAACCGGACTTCATGAAAAGTAGAATTCAAGATGTGATCTACCTCAGTGCCAATCCTAAATTTCCCGACTTCTTGGTCCTCCAGAACCCTGGTTACGCCGGCCGCCAGGAGCTGCCTGAGAACCTGAAGATTCAGTTCCGCACGGTAGCCATGATGGTCCCAGACCGAGCCATCATCATGAGGGTCAAACTGGCCAGTGCAGGTTTTCGTGACAACCAGGTTCTCAGCAGGAAGTTCTACACCCTCTACAAACTGTGTGAGGAGCAGCTGTCCAAACAGGTTGGTCGACCAGTACTGGAAATACTGTTTCTTCTTCTTTTTTTCTGTTTATTTGTTTTGACTATACACTTGACTCCATTATATTGGTTGTCTTGATCCCAGGTCCACTATGATTTTGGTCTGAGAAATATTTTGTCGGTTCTGAGGACATTAGGAGCCGTGAAGAGATCCAGCCCGTCAGAACCTGAAAAGACCGTGGTGATGAGAGTCCTGAGAGACATGAATCTCTCCAAACTGGTGTGTGTGGTGCATATCTTTTAAGTGGTGTGTTTGTTATTAATCTAGTCTGTGCATAAATCATTCTGTAAGATTTTCACAGCAGTAACATGGATTCCCTCTGTGTCTCTCTGAAGGTGGATGAGGACGAGCCACTGTTCATGAATCTGATCAATGACCTGTTTCCTGGTATGGGTAGGTTTCTGTGTGTCACTAATCAACACACTAAGCGAACGTAATCCAGAACATCCTTCTACTGATTCAAACCCGTGTAGCGCATCTAAGCAGTGGATTTGTATGTGGTGACAAACACATGATACGCACCAACATTTTCAAGAATATATATTAGGGTATAATGGTTTGGCTTTATTCTGTAGCTGTCGTTTTGTGTTTGTTCATTCACAAGGTTTGTTTTATGAGTTGTTGGGTTTTGTTTCGTTTTTTTTTATATTTTCTGAAAATGTCTTGGACCAATGTTTTTTATCCTCCTCCTCCTCCTCCTCCTCCTCCTCCTCCTCCTCCTCCTCCTCCATCCATCCATCTCTGTAGTTTTGGATAAGGCAGGGTATCCAGACCTGGAGTCGTCTATCTATGATCAGGCTCAGCAGGCTGGTCTGATCCCTCATCCCCCCTGGATCCTCAAACTGGTTCAGCTCTACGAGACTCAGAGAGTGCGACATGGTACAGATCATCAGAGACAGAAGCTAAAAGTGTTAAGAATAAAAAATAGGGCAGGGAAGGCAGCAGTCTCTGGCAGGATTGTTGTTCTATGTGTAGGTTGGTATAGGTATAAAGAACCTAAATCCGTGTGAAGCCTGACATCTGTTTGTGAAAACCAGGTATTGAGCCATTACAGTAAAATAAAGCAATACTGTTTATTTGAGCAGCATCATTTAATATCCTGCTGCAGGCATGATGACGCTGGGTCCCTCTGGTGCTGGGAAGACGGCTTGCATCCACACCCTGATGAAGGCCATGTCGGAGTGTGGCTCCCCCCACCGTGAGATGAGGATGAACCCCAAGGCGATCACGGCCTCGCAGATGTTTGGCACGCTGGACGTCACCACCAACGACTGGACTGACGGTGTCTTCTCCACACTGTGGAGGAAGACTCTCAAAGCCAAGAAGGTGGATGGACACTTCTACAACATTATATGTATGTTTGGTACGTGCAAAAACTCATATACATACTATTTGTTTGTGTGTGTGCATGTGTGTGTGTGTATGTG
This sequence comes from Istiophorus platypterus, assembly GCA_016859345.1. Taxonomy (NCBI): domain Eukaryota; kingdom Metazoa; phylum Chordata; class Actinopteri; order Istiophoriformes; family Istiophoridae; genus Istiophorus; species Istiophorus platypterus. The sequence goes on along the minus strand of CM029125.1, from coordinate 20,367,270 downwards.
TGTGTGTCAGGGGGAATACATCTGGATTGTGCTGGATGGCCCTGTGGATGCCATCTGGATTGAGAATCTGAACTCAGTTCTGGACGACAACAAAACTCTAACGCTGGCGAACGGAGACCGAATTCCCATGGCTCCTTGCTGCAAGGTGACATCACCTCTGCCTATCTGTCATCATTCAGTGAGCAGTTTTACCTTATTTGAATCAAAGGGACATCTGCTGTCAGCCAATCAGAATCCAGAGTTTTATTGACTTTGGTCTCCGCATTCAATCAGTTTACTTCAATCCAAAAGAAAAATTATGATCCAAGTCAGAGGAGATTTGGAAAGCACAAAACTAGGCTAATTCATATAGAAGTTATAAAGTGAAGAGATGTCCTTTTCAATCTGCCTCCAGATTGTCTTTGAGCCCCACAACATCGACAACGCCTCCCCGGCCACGGTGTCCAGGAACGGGATGGTGTTTATGAGCTCCTCTGTGCTCAGCTGGACCCCCGTCCTGCAGGCCTGGTTACAGAAACTACCAGAACAACAGGCAGCCACCCTCAAACTCTGCTTCGACAGCTGCTACCAGGTATGGGCGAGCACCGTGACCATTTTTGAAATCATAAGCTGTGTTCCAGGGTGCCAACGGGCTTTTGTTCAATTCCAAGAAAATCAACCTACAAAGATTTGAAATTTTGCTGCAGAGAAAAAAATCCCAGTGATACGAATGTTTATTATTTTTTTAACCTTTCTTAACATACTGTTTTTAGCTTTAATATTTTATTATTTAAATAGGCTATAATTCATATTTTATAACAGTGTATCAAATGACGATGTGTATTGTGAGAGCCGTGATTAAAAATGATGAGCCCACAGAGAATTACCAGCTGAATCTGCAGCTCCCTTCAGCTTCATGCAGCTTTACAGTGGGTTTCAGCTCATTGTTCATCTGTTTACTGCTCTGGTTCGGTCTCACCGTTCATAGAATCATTTTCAAAGAAACATCAGTAAAAAGCCACTGTCCACCATCCGGCTCAGCAGCAGACAGCAGACAGACTCAGTCGTACACCAGTTGGTGACCATAGTGGAGTATTTAGCAGCTAAAGAGCCAGATTTTTCCCTCAGGAGCTGATGGAGAGCAAAACCAGAGCTAAAAAGGAGAGGGAGTCCTGGACGTTGATTTATCAGATGGACACAGAGACCACTCAACTTCCACGTCAAGTTCATGTTATTGTTCTGTTCACAACTTGTTTCCACTGCCCCCAGGTGACCCAAAAACATATTGCAGGTTTAACTCTGTATGGTAAAGCTGTTGTAAGCAGGGGATGTTTTATAGGTTGTCTCCATCAGTTTTGTGACACTCAGCCGGAGGTAGTGTTGAGTTATTTTTCTGTCCACCTACAGGACCTGTTGGATTTTGTCTTCACTGCCGTGTCTCCTAAGATGCAGGTGCTGGAGTGTATGTACATCAGACAGACTATTGACCTGCTGCAGGTAGAGTACACCAGTAAAACACAACAGACACTTCGGTAAAATACAGTAGATACTGTTCTTGTTGTCGTCTGGACATTCTGGGGAAGCCTTCAGGAAGGAACAGTGAACATAGAATGTGATTTATGTATTTGGGAGATTGCAAAGACATTTTGGTGTTAAATCTGAGTCACTGAAGTGCTGCTGGTTTTAACGTTTATCTGTAATATGGCCACATGTAAGTGTCAACCAAGCATTCCGACTAAATCTAGGTCAATGTTAAGACCTCAGGTCTGAAAAGGATTTTCTACCATTTCTACATTCTTCTTTTTAACTTCCTGTTGGCTTCTCTTCTTCACACAGTCCCCTGATGTCTTGAGTGTTTTTCACATTCGTGTGTTCAGGGCTTGCTCCCAGCAGCGGAGGACAAACAGGGTTGCTATGGTGACGTGGGTCGGCTGTTCGTGTTTGCTGTCATGTGGTCCCTCGGTGCGCTGCTGGAGCTTGACGACAGAGCCAAAATGGAGGCCTTCCTAAAGGTGTCTGGATCCTTTGGTTTCCCTTTTGATTCAGCTTGACTTTCCTTGGGTGATGCTTTTCCCCTCGTCCTGTCATGTTTACTTTGAGGTATCTCCCCAGCTGCTTTCCAGATTTCCAAAAAGAACCTCTGTGGAGGTTCGACAGAGGTTTGCCCCCCCCAGGGATTTCTGACCTTTTCTCTGGTGCCAACCTCATACAGTCAATCACTGTTGTGGCTGTAAAAAAAAAAAACAATCAATGAATAAATGTATTTATTTAAGGAATGGGATATGGCCGAGTCCTTCAGATCTGACAGTTTTAAATTCGTTTTCAGCTCCATCAGATGGAGAGACCAGGCCTGATCACTTGGTCGTCTAACATGATTCTGCCTCTGTGGGGTTATTTGAACAACATAGCCTTCAGCATAAAGGGTCTTGTTTGTATGTTTTTCTGTTTTAAGGGCCACAGCTCATCTCTGGACTTGCCAAACGCTCAGGACCACCAGACCATCTTTGAGTTCACTGTCAACGAGCAGGGACAGTGGGAGCACTGGTCCAACAAGGTCTGTCGACACAAAACCATCCCCTCACCGTGAATCATAAGACAATGTTTCCTGTAAACTCGGGCCCACGACACTTAGATGCAACTCTGTATTTAACCACCTGAAATCCGTTTTCCCCTCTGCATTTACTACTGTCATGATCCAGGTCCCACAGTATGTGTACCCCAGAGAGCACGTCCCTGACTACTCTACCATCCTGGTTCCCAATGTGGACAACGTGAGGATGGACTTCTTGATGCAGACCATCCTGAAGCAGAGGAAGGCTGTGTTGCTGATTGGAGAGCAGGGAACTGCAAAGACTGTCATGATTAAAGTGAGACCGAACTAAAACTGAGGAAGGAACATGCTTTCAAAATGCTATTTCATTTACAATTTAATGTGATAACGCTATTAACGAACGTAATAACACTTGACAGATTGGTGGTGTTATATTACTGTTAATTGCACAAACTGGATGAAAAGTGTCAGACGAAGAAAACAATCTTCTCTTTAAGACTCAAAATCCAGGGGTTTTGCAGACCAATAACAGAACCCACTGTTGGAAGCTGACCCTTAACAGCCATTAGAGAAACTGCAGGTTAACATACTCCTCAGTGTTTGGCTGTCATTTTTGCAGCTAGCTCTTATCCTCAGGCCAGCTAATGCTAATTCTATCTGCCATGTTTCTCTCTGGCTCCCCCTGCAGGGCTACACCAGTAGGCTCGACCGGGAGCTCCACCTCAGTAAGATGGTCAACTTCTCTTCGGCCACATTGCCCAGCATGTTCCAGAGAACCATCGAGAGCTACATTGATAAACGAATGGGCGCCACCTATGGGCCGCCGGCCGGACGCAGCATGACCGTCTTCATAGATGACATCAACATGCCTGTTATCAATGAATGGGGAGACCAGGTTGGCTTCAGACTCTCTGATTGGTCAACTAGTTTCTTTTACCGTTTTCTGTCTCTATTGTCTTTTTTCAATTTTTTTTCAAATCATCAAGCTATTCTAAAAAAGGGTTTGAGATAATAAAAAGCAAATCAGTTTTCTTCTTTGCCTTTTTTCTTTTTTTCAAATGTTAGAAAAAAACAGGGTCTGGTCTTACTCTATTTATTTCCCAGATAACTAAACATGTTAAATAAGATTACTGCTGCACTTTCACATAACCACGTAAATTATTATCTTTTATTTTTAAATTTAACACATATTTATTTGTTATTTATTATTCATTTATTCAGCGTTGATTTATTCAGCATTTATATTAAAAATCTAAGTGCTCTCGCAATCCTTCAGATTTACACAAATAACCAGTGAGGTTTTTCTACTTCTTAGATCACTTTGTTTATTTGTGTTAATTACACCTCCACCTAACCAATCACATAACTGAGCTCTGTTTTTCCCCGCTGCTCAACTCCCTCAGATAACCAATGAGATTGTGCGCCAGCTGATGGAGCAGGGAGGTTTTTATAGTTTAGATCGTCCAGGGGAGTTCATCAACATTGTCGACGTTCAGGTAACAAACTCAGTATTGAGGAAAAGCAATGGCTTGATGACACATTTGTGGTTATTTCAAAGTTCTTCAGCTACAAATCATCCCTACTTCACATTCCTTCCTGAGCAGTTTACAAATCACAGCATCAGTTTTTAGATTGACCTTTGGATTTTCATGCTTGACACCTTGGCAACAGTAGTACAGTAATGAACTACTGAGACCAAGAGGCCATCTTTCTGTTTAAAAGTCTTCCTGTAATCTTGGACTAATCTGGAGGTTCATTTTAACACAATGCCAAGAAAAAGCTTTGAGCATCCTTTGCTTGAAACTGACCGTAACTTTACCATAAAAACGAAGCCGACTAAACAATGAATATTGTTGATTTTCTCTCTGAAGCAAGTTACAAGTGTCCGCTGGCTGATTTTAATAGAAGCGAACTGAAACCAATGGCTGCCCGGTGACTGACTGCTTAAAACATGCAGAAGCACCAAACACCTTATCTATGAGTCATCCAATTATTCTAGGCTTGAGAAACATTTTGCACACCTGACACAATTAGAGTTCTTTGCTTAGAAGACATCCAGGCAGATGTTTTTATTCTGCTACAGTACAATTTCACTGCACCTACTGAGCAATGCTTTTAATAACCTTTAACAGCTGGTGGCGGCCATGATCCACCCCAGCGGTGGTCGAAACGACATCCCTCAGCGTCTGAAGAGGCAATTCTCCATCTTTAACTGCACCCTCCCCTCCAACTCCTCCATCGACAAGATTTTTGGCACCGTGGCTCGGGGATACTTCTGCCCAGAGAGAGGCTTCGCCGCTGAGGTCTGCAACCTCGCCGCTGCCCTCGTACCCACCACCAGACGGCTTTGGCAGGCCGTGAAGGCCAAGGTAAAATATTCCTAGATGGTAATTTATGTCGCCTTTTTGCTTTTTGTCTTTCTTTTGTTTTCTCTACCATATAGGCTCATGTCTTGTGCTGGTGTCTTCATCTTGAAATCAAATTTTCTTTTACTTGTTCTTGTTTTTTGTTTGTTTGTTGCTTTGTTTTTTTTTTCTTTAGTTGGACTAAAACAGCAGTGCTAGCCCTATAAGTGCAATTGTCCCTCCTTGACCAATGGAGAGCTGAAGTTAAACCACTGGCCGTTGCTCTTTCAAAATAAAATGACACAAAACAGTTTCTCTTGCTTCACCAGGGAGGAGATTACAGACAATGCGCTAACTTAGCACCTTTGTCACTAGACAATCTTTTTTTCATTTTTTGTTTTGTTTTTCTGTTACATTCATCCACCACACATTTTTGACAAATCTTCTCTCCTCTTGTCACTTCAGTTGTTACCATCTCCTGCCAAGTTTCACTATATTTTCAACCTGAGGGACCTCAGCAGGATCTGGCAGGTAGAATCCACAGCAGCCTTTTGTTTTCTTCTCACTTTTTAACCGTGAATGAAGCAAACCAAGTGACACTGATCCAATGAGATTTTACATTTTACTGTCCAACAATAGTGACACATTCAAATCAACTTCAAGTCAGTTTTAATTATATAGCTCCACAGCATAACAAACATTATCTCAGGGCACTTTTCATATAGAGCAGGTCTAGACCAGACTCTTTATAGTTATCATTTACAGAGACACAACATTTTCCCCATGAGCAAGAACAGGTAGAAACATTGAACAGATCCTGGCTCATGTTTCGGGGGGGGGGGGGGGGGGTCTGACTCGACCGGCTGGGTTGCAAGTGAGAAAGAGAGAGAGACGGGGGCAGGAGGGTGGAGAGAGAGCATAGCACAATAATGGGACTAATAGCTATATATACTATAGTTGTACTAACAGGGCTGATAATATTACTAATAGGGCTAAATGAAATGGTAACAGTAGCAATCATAATAATTAAAGCAGTGGGTGTTGATCAGGCTCATGAGGCAGTTGGTGGTTCTACAGTCCTGGATCCAGACTCAGGAGCATCAGAAAAAACCTGATAATAAACCTGATAATATTTCCTAAGGGAAGCGTATATATGGCGAATAGAACTGGTCCAAGCACTGAACCTTGTGGAACTCTGTGACTAACTTTTGAGTAGATGGAGGATTCATCGTTTATGTGCACAAATTGAAATCGATCTGATAAGTAGGACTTAAACCAGCTAAGAGCCAATAAAATGCTGCAGTCTCTTTAACAGCATTTGATGATCAATAGTGTCAAATGTGGCACTAAGATCTAACACAACAAGAACAGAGACAAGTCCTTTATCTGATGCAGTTAGTAGATCATTCGTAACCTTCACTGGTGCTGTCTGTGTTATGACACCTCTAAATCCTGACCATGAGAGTGTAGACTTTTTAAGAAGAGGTTTAATTACAGCTATTTTAAAAACCACTGTACATAGCCTTATAATAGGGACAGATTGATTATGTCTAATAGAGAAGTGCTAACTAAGAGTAGAACTTCCTTAAGCAGTCTGGTTGGGATGGAGTCTAAGAGACAGGTTGATGGTTTAAGAAATCATTGAAGTTAGTTGGTGACGGTCAATAGGACAGAACCATATATATCAGGTTTTACAGCTGTTTCTAAGGTTCCTGTGTTTTAGGGCAAATTAGTACCAGTTGATGGCAGAAGGAGGTGAATTCTGTCTCTAAAAGTTAGAATTTTATCATTAAAGAAGCACACAAAATCATCACTACTGAGAGTTATAGGAATACATGGATCAATCAAGCTATGACTGTCAGCCTGGCTACAGTGTTGAAAAAAACCTAGAGTTGCTTTTATTTTCCTCTATTAAAGATGAGTAATAGGCCGCTCTGACAACGCTCTTGTATATTGCCAGGCTAAGCAGGATTGTTCCAGTTTAGCTGAGCGACATATCCTCTCAAGTTTTCATGTTGTTTGCTTTAATATACGAGTTTGGGAGTTTTATTATATTCTTTTTTAGAGGGGAAGTGGAGTTGAGTGTTGTTCTCATTGAGCCTGAAGCACTATCAACAAGCTGTTCAGTGTGGGAGGGGCTAAGGTTAGCATACTGTTATATTGTGATATGGCAGTGAATTTACTACTGATGTGATCAATTTAGCTACAGCTCTATCAGACAGACTTCTAGTAAAGACATTTTTGCCTAATGGTGTATAATCCAATAATAGAAGATCAAAAGTTACTAAACAATGGTCTGAGAGAAGAGGATTCTGTGGAAAGACGATTAATTCATCAATTTCTATGCCATTGATCAGAACAAGGTCGAGAGTGTGGTTGAAACAATGAGTGGCTTTATTTACCTTCAGGAAAAGCTGTCTGAGTCTAAGACATGAATAAAAATCTTGCTATTTTTATGCTTATCGTTAGCCAGCGGTTTTAAACATGATTCAACGTCGAACTCTCTGGCCCCAGGAATACATCCACTAATACATTTCACTAACTTCACGTTTCTTAAAATTGAGCTGCCCATAACCAGGGTTTGTTTCTCAGCGGGTGTGTTGTTGAGTGGGATAATCTGTTTGAAATATGGACTGTTGGTGGTGAATCACAGGCTTTTGTCTTGGGCTACGCTTCTTACGGACAGTCACCCACCGACCTGACTCTCCGACTGCTCGGGAGCTGCCGGGGAGAGAGTAGCAGCTACGCTAGGACGGTGGGCACCGCTAGCGGGGCTGGCTAACTACTGGTGCTAACCATTTGTTTTCAACGGTGCGAAGCCATGTTTTCAATTCGCTGAGCCTCGCCTCTATCACTGAGAATAAACTACATTTAATACACGTGCCCTTGTCGCTAAAGGAGGCAGAGTTATAAGTTAACATTAAACACACCGAGAGGAAGAAACCATTGCTAATTGCCAGGCTAAAGTAACAGGAGTAAGAGAAGCTTATGAGTGGCTACGGAGTAGCGAGAGAATCGCTACAAGATGGACAAAGCTATGGCTGTTTAGTGTGGGTTTAAATATACGGTGGTAATTTAGCTGCCGTAGTGGAGAGAGTAGCTAAATTAACTGGGTAGAAGCAGAGCAGCAAAAACACTACTGGTCACACGAATGCCGGTAGCAGAAAGTGACACAATACGCTAACCTCAGTATGTCAGCACGTCAGCACGTTAACGTCCACACCATTACCCATATATATACATTGATGTCTACAGGTTAATGCAGGGATCGTTCAACACTTCACTCTGCATATTAAGTACCTTTATTCTGATATTTCTGTACAAAAGTCTGCAGATACTTGTAAATTTTCAAATGCAAGATTTTCTCACAATAGAGTATTTTTAAAAGTCAGACTCGTGTTTGTATGACTTTATTAGATATGTCACAGTGTGTTTTGTGTTGCAATTCAGGGGATCCTGACGGTCAAGTCTGAAGTGTGCCAGAGCTCTCAGCTCCTCTCTGCTCTCTTCCATCATGAATGTAGCAGAGTGATCGCTGACCGATTCGTCGACGGCAGCGACAGACAAACCTTCAGGTGCATCATGGAGAAGGTGTGTGGTTCTCATCCACTTCTACTGTTATACCATCAACATGCAGAGTTAGAGCCTGTAGACATTCTCTGAGTTGGGCAGAGCCATTTATCTTTTCGTATATCCCTCCAATCACTCAGATTGCAGTGGAGGATCATGGGAGAGCTCTGACTGAGCATGCTCAGTGGGACAGCTGCTTTGTGGACTTCCTGCGTGACGCCCCAGAGGCAACGGGGGACGAACCAGAAGACGCTGAGCTGGAAGCTCCTAAGGTCTCCCAAACCAAACCATGCACCTCTTGTTTTAAGATATGACACGATAGACAGGTGTACGAATGATATGATTGACAGGTGTACGAGCCAATCCCGTCACTGGACATCCTGGCGGAGCGGCTGTCTGTATTCCAGCAGCAGTACAACGAGGCGGTGAGAGGCGGAGCCATTGACCTGGTCTTCTTCAAGGTAAAGATGGTTTCTGTCAGACCGGTCACCTGTTGGAGGCCATGCTGGAGGTGGACTCCAATTATCTGTTATTATCTGTCTGCCCCTTCTGCACGTCCATTGGTCAATGGCCCTGTCTGTTTGGTCTGACAACAGGACGCAATGACCCACCTAATGAGGATTTCGCGAGTCCTGCGGACGCCGCAGGGAAACGCCCTGCTGGTGGGGGTTGGGGGATCAGGGAAGCAGAGCCTGACGAGGCTGGCGTCGTACATCGCGGGATATCAAACCTTCCAGATCACACTGACGAGGTCTGAAATACAACACGCACCTCAAACACACAGCATCTGGTTATTGTTATGTAGTTTTTATTCACTCAGTTGAGCGATCAAGCAACTCAGTCAGAGAAACGAGAAATGTTGCAAGGTTGCAAGTAAAAGAGCTGTAGAGGTGACACTGTCTCCTGCAGCATTTACAGCTGTGATGTGAGGAGCCACAAAAGTGCCATTACTTTATGTTGCAAAAGCCACAGTATAAATCTAAAAAAATACTGCTTGCTTTAAGTTTAATTGACCGTTTGACCAGGTTGATACGTTTGTAGTTTATATTGTTTTTTGTTTTTTGTTTTCTGGGGGGGAAATTCTTTTGCCTTAAAGTGTATCTCAATGGCCCCATGAAATTCTTGTCTTTGCTGACCTCCAGTCAGCTCACCTTACTGCAGCGTTGTAAAGGTGTACTCCAGGACACCGTGATGTCACTGCTGGGTGTGATTGTAGGTGCCAACATCTTATCAAGCCCAGCGGCGAAACGGACCTGAAACTTTTGACCAGGCAGAGCTGCAAAACACAGCCGTGCAACCTGAAAGTTGCTCTTTAATGAGACACAGTGGAGAGACCCAAGGTGATGAAGGGAGAGCAAGATGGCGATCAAACCAACCGAAGTGGTCCCTGGGCTTGATAAAGGGACGCTGCAGCTACGCTGTGAGCAGTTAAAGCTGCAAACGAAGTAAAATGTTGTGTGCCCCGCAGGTCGTACAGCAGCAGTCACCTGCTGGAGGATCTGAAGGCTCTGTATCGCATCGCCGGTCAGGAGGGAAGAGGAGTCACGTTCCTCTTCACCGACAACGACATAAAGGACGAAGCCTTCCTGGGTACATGACTGTTTAAATTTAGCTTAGCTGCTTTTTTATTTGTGGGGAGATTATTCTAACGAAGATGAGAGGCAAACATTTGGAAATTTAATCCTCCAAGATCGGTCTCTCTGTTCTGGCTTCCTTATTTTCATGAAAGTATTTAATCTTGGCATCTGCTCACCTCTTCAGAGTACATGAACAACGTCCTGGCGAGCGGTGAAGTTTCCAACCTTTTTGCTCGTGATGAGCTGGATGAAATCACTCAGGATCTGATTCCTGTCATGAAGCGACAACACCCTCGTCGACCTCCAACTTCAGAAAACCTCTATGACTTTTTCCTGTCCCGAGTGCGGAGCAACCTCCACGTCGTCCTCTGCTTCTCGCCTGTGGGGGAGCAGTTTCGGATTCGTGCTTTAAAGGTGACGCAAAGACCTGGGGGCTGTTTCTCATTGTAGCTCACATTAACACATGCCTGTACTTGAGCATTTTATAATCAGATGCGACTGACCGATGTATGCTTTGGTTTCTGTCCTTCCAGAGGCAGAGGCTTTCAATCGGTTTTGCTGGAAAATCAGCACCGACGTTAAAGGAAATGTTTACTGTTTTCCTAATCTGTCCTAAAACAACAGTCAGGTTCCCAAAAGAACATTGAAATAGGTTTTGCGTGCTGTAATCACTCTCCCTGTTTATAATGACCGTTAAAAGATCCAGTTCTGGTCATTTTCTAAAATTAGTGGAGAACAAGATCTGTAATCCTTGTTTCATGAAAAATGTTTCCCAAAGTTCATGTGAAGCTAGTTTGAGCCGAGATGAGATGAGACTACATGTGATGAGACAAAGTCACCGGACGAGATGACATGAGGGTTTGTTAGCTTTGTCAGTGACCTTTGACCCTCATCCTCATCAGTGGACCCTAACCTTTGACCTTAACAGTTCCCAGGCCTGATATCGGGCTGCACCGTCGACTGGTTCCAGCGCTGGCCTCGAGATGCCCTGGTTGCTGTGTCGCATCACTTCCTGTCACAGTACCCAGACCTCCGCTGCTCAGAGGATGTAAAGCAAAGCGTGGTGGTTACCATGGGAGCCTTCCAGGTAGCGCTCGCATTGTGATCAGGTGTGTATTATCTGCACGTTTAGCAGGCCGATCACATGCCTACTCCTCCCTCCAGGACCTGGTGGCGGTGAAATGTGCCGAGTATTTTGAGCGTTTCCGACGTCAAACCTTCGTGACGCCCAAATCCTACCTGTCCTTCATCGACAGCTACAAGATCATCTACGCCGAGAAGATAGCTCACGTCGGCACATTGGCTGAGCGCATGAGGACAGGTGAGCTCAGGTTGTGCTCAACAGTGGGGCGGACATCCTGTCGCTGTGGAATAATCATTAAAATATTGTGAGCGCGTTGTTTTGTACGACGTTTATGTTTTTTGCAGGTCTGTGTAAACTGATGGAGGCGGAGCAATCGGTGTCCGAACTGTCAGAGGAGCTGGTGGTGAAGGAGAAGGAGCTTGCCATCGCCTCTCAGAGGGCGGATGAAGTCCTGCAGGAGGTCACAGCGAAAGCTCAGGCTGCTGAAAAGGTCTGACACATGATTCAATTATTCCGCTGATTTTTGTTTTGTTTTGCAGCTTTTAGCCTTTTTTAGCCCTGAGTACATTACTATGTGGTTCAGTCTCTGTTCCAGCATCAGCACACAGTTATAGACACAGTGAGAGACCAGCAGGTGAACACAGTGGAGTATTTAGTGTTAAGCACCCCCACCCCCCCACCCCCCGCAGGTGAAGCAGCAGGTGCAGAAGGTGAAGGATAAAGCTCAGCTCATCGTTGACGAGATTGAAGCCGATAAAACGGCAGCAGAGTCTAAACTGGAGGCTGCGAAACCAGCACTGGAGGCAGCTGAGGCTGCACTGCAGGTCACAAACACACACACACACACACTTTCTCCTGAACTCTGCTGAACCACTGTTTGAGGTGACGTAACAAGGGTCATTACTGGAGGATTGGTTTGAGTATTTTGCCTTCATGTCATAGAATATGTCCCCGGTAATGAGGGAAGATCCTCTGGTTCCAAATAAACGTTCCTTTCCTGTCCCTCCAGACCATTAAACCGGCAGACATCGCCACAGTGAGGAAGCTGCAGAAGCCTCCTCATCTCATCATGAGGATCATGGACGCCGTGCTGCTGCTGTTCCAGAGGAAGGTCAGCGAGTCCTGTTTGGTTCGAGTCTCAACCCGGCATCTAACTTTCAGAAGATGGCTCCGTTGAAGCTTCCGAGACAAACCGATCTCCCTTTTTTTCCCTTCATTTGTTTTTTCAGATCGACCCGGTGGCCGTTGACCCTGAACGACCCTGTCCTCTACCCTCGTGGGCCGAGGCCTTGAAGCTGATGCAGAACTCTTCCTTCCTCAGCATGCTGCTCAACTTCAGCAAGGTGACACGCGTGTATGATTGGACTTTCCTCAGGGGGAAAACACATACGCAGTTCAAGGTGTCGGCTTGAGAGTTGATGATACGTCAGCATTGTGTCCACTGCTCGTTCCTGCTGAGAGCAAGTGGACCAAGAGTTGGTGTTTGCAGGTTTGATGAGCCTTTGCAAAGAGGTGAAAACAGGACAGAATGTGCTCGCACTCGAGTTTTGAAACTCTCATCGGTTCGATCAAAGATAGAAGTACAGGAGCACGCGTGCACACACACACACACACACACACACACTTTCTCCTGAACTCTGCTGAACCACTGTTTGAGGTGACGTAACAAGGGTCATTACTGGAGGATTGGTTTGAGTATTTTGCCTTCATGTCATAGAATATGTCCCCGGTAATGAGGGAAGATCCTCTGGTTCCAAATAAACGTTCCTTTCCTGTCCCTCCAGACCATTAAACCGGCAGACATCGCCACAGTGAGGAAGCTGCAGAAGCCTCCTCATCTCATCATGAGGATCATGGACGCCGTGCTGCTGCTGTTCCAGAGGAAGGTCAGCGAGTCCTGTTTGGTTCGAGTCTCAACCCGGCATCTAACTTTCAGAAGATGGCTCCGTTGAAGCTTCCGAGACAAACCGATCTCCCTTTTTTTCCCTTCATTTGTTTTTTCAGATCGACCCGGTGGCCGTTGACCCTGAACGACCCTGTCCTCTACCCTCGTGGGCCGAGGCCTTGAAGCTGATGCAGAACTCTTCCTTCCTCAGCATGCTGCTCAACTTCAGCAAGGTGACACGCGTGTATGATTGGACTTTCCTCAGGGGGAAAACACATACGCAGTTCAAGGTGTCGGCTTGAGAGTTGATGATACGTCAGCATTGTGTCCACTGCTCGTTCCTGCTGAGAGCAAGTGGACCAAGAGTTGGTGTTTGCAGGTTTGATGAGCCTTTGCAAAGAGGTGAAAACAGGACAGAATGTGCTGCTTTTCGAGTTTTGAAACTCTCATCGGTTCGATCAAAGATAGAAGTACAGGAGCACGCGTGCACACACACACACACACACACACACACACACACACACACACACACACACACTCAGAGCTGTGTGTCAGTGGGAAACTCCCTTCTCATCTTATCACACTGCAGCCATCACCTGCTTTTATAGTAATGTATGTGTGTGGTGTGTGTGTGTGTGTGTGTGTGTGTGTGTGTTTGTCTTACATACCTGCTAAGCTGAGGATTAGTTGCTGGTGTTTCTGGCATTGATCATCTATACTTTTAGAGCTGGAAAAACCCTCAACTCTGTGTGAGTGTGTGTGTGTGTGTGTGTGTGTGTGTGTGTGTGTGTGTGTGTGTGTGTGTGTGTGTCTCAGCCTTCTGGTTGTAAATCTCAGTTTTTCTGTGATGCCTATCATGTAGCTGATCCACCAACTGTCCTGTTTGTGCTGCAGGACTCCATCACAGAGGAGGTGGTGGAGCTGCTCGCGCCCTACCTGGAAATGGACGACTACAACATGGGGTCGGCCAAGAGGATCTGTGGTAACGTGGCGGGACTGTGCTCCTGGACTCAAGCCATGGCGGCCTTTTTCGCCATCAACAAGGAGGTCCTGCCCCTGAAGGTGGGAGGGGTCAAATATTTATGAGATCACAAATTTTATTTTCTATATGTTGGTGGGTTGTAGCAATAAAAAATTTAAACAAACGCAATGAAACATTGATTTTGTGTGTCCGTGCGTGTGTTTGTGTGTGCAGGCCAACCTGGCCCTGCAGGAGGCACGCCTGGTGGTTGCTCAGGCCGAACTCATTAAAGCCCAGGAACAGCTGGACGCGAAACAGCAGCAGCTGGATTCCGTGCAGGTAAAAGTCACACTCTGAGCAGCTGATGATTTTTTTTGTGTTCCATGTTTGAGTTTTTGATGATTTTACATGATTGTGTATCTTTTCCTCTTCTCAAATTTGTTGCTGTTTTTCCATGTTTAAATGCCTTTTTTAAATGTTTAACTACCTAATCTGGCCTGAAATTTAAGGCACTTTATGACACTGCCATGAAGGAGAAGCAGGGCCTGCAGGACAACGCTCAGGCCTGCCGTCGCAAGATGGCCAACGCTACGGCCCTGATCGACGGCCTGGGAGGAGAGAAGGTCGGCTTTCATCCGTCCGACTATCATCCATTCATCAGTAATCCATCTGACCCTTCATCCATTCACCTGTCCTCCCTCCATCCGTCCCCTGGTCTTGTTGCATTCCAGGTTCGTTGGACCGACAGCAGCGCTGTGTTCCAGACACAGATCAGATACTTGGTCGGGGACGTCCTTCTGTCCACAGGCTTCCTGTCCTACGCTGGACCTTTTAACCAGGAGTACCGCAGCCTGCTGCTGGAGCTGTGGAAAAAAGAGATGGAGGAGCAGCTCATCCCCTTCAGTCCTGTAGGACCATAGAGCTCTAGTCTGTCACCTCACTGAGGATTCAGCTCTTTCAGATTTGATTTCAGTCCCTGTCTTTTGAGTATAAAAATTCTGATAACTTTCTGAATACCTGCTCACAGCACCACCTGTGTCCTCCCATGTAATTGTTTGTTGTAAAAAAATTTGATTTTTTTTTTAAAGTTTAAAAGATAAAGTATATCGGCCAATATTTTTTGAACAAACCTGTTGAAATGTTGAAAATTGGTTGTGTTATCTTAACAGAACTGTAGACAAACTCTTTGGCAAACTGTAAATCCTCCCCAACATTTGCTTAGTTCTATCTATTATCTAAGTATAAGCTTTAATTTCATAATTAATGGTAAGAAATTAAACATAACAGGACACAAGTGTTTCCTATGAAGCATTTACATACTGTAGTTTCATATATACCAATATAATTGTGTCAAATAAGTATCTAGTGAATATATTGTGGTGCTTTACTGGCCTTAAACATCAGAACTATTTCAGAAGTTTAAAACGGTTCAGACTAATCTTCTGTAGGAAAGTGCTAATGTTGGATTAAATCCCAACCATTTCCTAAAACCATTGTTGTTACAGAACTGTGAGATGATACAGAACTTTCTGCTGCATGCAGGACTTGAACGTGATTGGTCTGCTGGTGGACAGCGCCACAGTGAGCGAGTGGAACTTGCAGGGTTTACCCAGCGACGACCTGTCCATCCAAAACGGCATCGTGGTGACGAAGGCGTCGCGCTACCCGCTGCTCATAGACCCCCAGGGCCAGGGCAAGACCTGGATCCAGAACAGGGAGAGAGACCAGCAGCTGCAGGTGCGGATGGATGAAGACACCATGAATCATAAGACTTCCTTTGCCGGCCTGGTGGCCCGTACAAACAATACAAGTTCAAGTGCTTTCCTTAGTCTTTGTCATTGCCTTCTGTGTCTCAGGTGACATCTCTGAACCATAAATATTTCCGTTCCCACCTGGAGGACAGTCTGTCTCTGGGGCGCCCCCTACTGCTGGAGGACATAGGGGAGGAACTGGACCCTATCCTGGACCACATTCTGGACAAAAACTATATCAGGTCTGGATCCACTTACAAAGTAAGTAAAATTTATCATTTTGTTTTTCTTCTGCTGCAATAATGTGAAGTAACTTGCTTTTTTTACAAGGAAAAACAAAAAATTAGCAAAAAAACCACGACAGTTACAGATGATATATGGAGTCAAAGTAAAGACTCCCTGCATATAAACAGATGACCAGGTGACCATCTCCTCCTCCTACTCCTCCTCCTCCTCCCTCAGGTGAAGGTAGGAGATAAGGAGGTGGACGTGATGAAGGGTTTCATGCTCTACATCACCACCAAGCTGGCCAACCCAGTGTACAGCCCCGAGGTCAGCGCCAGGACCGCCGTGGTCGACTTCACCGTCATCCAGCGAGGCCTGGAGGACCAGCTACTGGGACGAGTCATACTGCTGGAGAAACAGGTCCACACCAGGCAGATGACTAGCTAGTTAGTTAAATAGCCAGTTAAGTAGCTAGTTAAGTAGGGTTTTTGCTGGTTGAGCTGTTTAAGTCCAGTCTAGTTTCTGTTGCCTACTTTAACATTGAACTTGAACATCAGAGTCAGTCTTATTTATGCTGTCCAGTAATGCTTGTGGAAACCTTTTCAAATAACATGGGTTGGAAAAGATTTTAATACTTTAATTTGCATCCAAAATTGTAGTCAAGTGTCTAAGCTGACAAATCCTAAACCTTAAGACACTTACGTAAGCTTGTATCTGATATCGTCCACCCTGGGGGTCTGACCAGGAGCTTGAGGCAGAGCGAGTGAAACTCCTGGAGGAAGTGACATCCAATAAGAGGAAGATGCAGGAGCTGGAGGACAATCTGCTGTTCAGGCTGACCAGCACACAGGGCTCCCTGGTGGAGGACCAGTCTCTGATCGAGGTGCTGAGGGTCACCAAGACCACCGCTCAGGAGGTACCACTTTCTGTCTGACTGTCTGTCAGCTCAGATTAAAAAAATTATCCAGGACCAGGAGGCATCCATGGGGGGGTGTCACATTTTGCTGCTTTGTACATTTGCTCCTAACAAACACTCAAAAGGAAACAAAGGTACCCTGATTGAGGAACACTTGCTAAAGTTAGCATAACAAAGCTATTCAAACCAAAATTCTTGGGCTCCTTCCAGGTGAGTGAGAAACTGTCGGTTGCAGCAGAGACAGAGGTGAAGATCAACCAGGCCAGGGAGGAGTACCGTCCGGTGGCCACCAGGGGGAGCATCCTCTACTTCCTGATCGTGGAGATGTCGCTGGTGAACGTCATGTACCAGACGTCCCTCCGGCAGTTCCTGGGGCTCTTCGACTCATCCATGCAGAATTCTGCCAAGTCGCAGCTCACATCCAAACGCATCAGCAACATCCTCAACATCCTCACCTACCAGGTGATGTTCACCTGCAAGGGTCAATATGTGACCCTTAAGCTGTCCATCAATAAGACACCATTTAGTCCGTTTTGTTGGGGTGATTCTGACCTGTTTTATTCAGTATTAGACAAGTACAACTGTGAGTCCAGTCTAACTGTGGCAGTCCGACTCTATCAGACTGCCATCGTTTAGAAGTTGTTTGGACACATTCAGCAGGTAGAACTGACTGAGCAACTGTTTGTCCTCACCTCAGGTGTACTGTTACACTGCCAGAGGTCTGTATGAGGAGCACAAGCTGCTGTTCACTCTGCTTTTGGCTCTGAAGATCGATCTGCAGGCCCGAAACATCTCACACTCTGAGGTGTTCACCTTCGTCAAAGGTCACGCACTCACCCCCCCCCTCCCTTCTCCATCCTTTACTTCTATCTTTCTTCAAAGACATTTGATAGCAGAGGCTGTTTATTTGTGTAGGCGGCTCCGCTCTGGATCTGAACTCTGTAGAATCCAAACCACGGCACTGGATCCTTGATCAGACCTGGCTCAATCTGGTGCAGCTGTCTGGCCTGCTTCCATTCACCCAGATCCTGACCCAGGTTAGAACCTAAACACATGAATATTACATCAGGTGGAGAGCTGAAACACGGAGATCTACAGAAAATGTGTTTCTATGTGCCCAGGTGAGCCAGAACGAGCGTGCATGGAAGACCTGGTTCAACCATCCAGCACCAGAGGATGCACTGCTGCCTGATGGGTACGAGGAAAAGCTCGACACTTTCCGGAAGCTTCTGCTTATCCGGAGCTGGTGTCCCGACCGAACCATCGCTCAGGTCTGACTTCTAAACGATTTGCCTGCAACAGACTGGATCTTCTTCTCAGGAAGATCAGACAATGCTCTGATGTTTGGGATGATCCCTCCACCTCTAGCCTCTCTTAGCTGTTCATACTAATCCGTTGACCAAGGATCTGTTCCAGTGTTTAACAGTGTTTACAGGCCCAAAGTCAATGCGAACTGGCATCAGTCTGAGATAAAGACCTACCAAACTTTCACCAGTAGATTTGGAGAAATTAGAAATAATGAGATGCCTGTAGCTCAAGATAAAGTTAAAATGTGTTATAATGCTTGGGAAATTGGGAAAAAAGTGAGATATAATGCTGACAGTTGCTACAGATAAGAACAGTTTATTAAATCAAATTTTTACGTTGTGCGTTTGTTGGACAGGCCCGGCGCTACATCTCTGAGTCTCTCGGTCAACGGTACGCCGAAGGTCTGGTTCTGGACCTGGACGCCATGTTGGCAGAGAGTGACAACAGGACGCCGATGGTCTGTCTGCTGTCGATGGGCTCCGACCCCACTGAGAACATAGAGAGACTGGCCAAGAACAAGGTGAGTGAACTGGATGAAGGAATGCAAAAGGTATAGAAATAAATGAAATGAGTTGATCAGGGAAACGAGGGAAGATTAGAAAAAATATCTATAAGTGAATGGTAAGAAAAGCATGAGGGGTGTGAGAGAGGGAAGCATCAAAATGACTGGAGTCCTGTTCTCTGCCTGTAGGGGGTACCGTGCCGTCCCATCTCCATGGGGCAGGGCCAGGAGGTTCACGCTCGCAGGCTGTTGGCCAACAGCATGACGGACGGCGGCTGGCTCCTCCTCCAGAACTGCCACCTGGGACTGGACTTCCTGGACGAGCTGTTGGAGACAGTATCTGCAGCAACACCAGAGAGCGTGCACAAGGGTTTCCGGGTGTGGCTGACAACTGACATGAACCCCAGGTAAGAGATGGTGCCCTGATAGTGCCCTCCACAGGCTGCAAGTGTTCGTTATAGTGAAGGTTCGTTTTTTAGAGTCTCAGCAGTAGAGCCTGAGGATGGCGCTAGAGGAAACGTCAGTAAGTTTAACTAATACCGAACAGTTCTTTACCAAAGCACTTTTTTTTGTTGTTTGTTTGTTTTTTTTTGCTGGACACATTTTGAAGCAAAGTCGTTTCATCCTCAACCAAAAGGCGCGTCTATAGATCCACACTTAGAGACTGGACTTCAGACTCCATCTTTAATTTAACTGTGTTTGTGTTTGTTTGTGTGCAGATTCCCAATCACCTTCCTTCAGTCTTCCATCAAGTTCACCAATGAACCTCCTCTTGGTAAAAAAAACAAAAAACCCCTCCCCCCTGAAGTCTGGTTACCCCCCTTTGCATATTTTTCAGGCTCAGTCAACCACATTCCTCATGCTTAATATTTTCAATCAGCTTCATGATCTTTCTTGATCCTCACCTCACGACTGATTTATCATTTCATTGATTAAGTGGTGCTCTGACATGTTCATAATTGTTTTACAATTTCTATTTTTTCTCTTGTAATTTTCATTTGTTGTTCCTTGGCTTTTTTTACTGTCATGTTCCCGTTCATCCTTCATCAGGTATGAAAGCTGGTCTAAAGAGGACTTTCAGTGGTGTCACTCAGGATCAGTTAGAAATCAGCAACTTGCCTCAGTGGAAACCTCTACTGTATGCTGTCGCCTTCCTGCACACCACCGTTCAGGTATCTCGTCTTTTAATATGCAAGACACGACCAAATGACTGAAGTCACGTCCTCTTTACCCACGACTGCATCGCCACAAGATGAGACTCTACCTTTGACAAAAAATATGTTCAGGTGTCGACTACAGAGTTTCATTTCTCTGCGAGATGATTTTCAATGGAATGAAATGAAATGGACGGCTGCCTGAATGGAGGGAAATCAGTCTATGAACTGATGGCTGTGATTTGGAGATAAGACTTTCTCGTTCTTTTTTCCTTTTTCCCTGCTTCTCTCTCCCTTTGTCCTCCTGTAAGGAGCGTCGCAAGTTCGGACCTCTCGGCTGGAACATCCCCTACGAGTTCAACCAGGCAGACTTCACTTCCAGCATGCAGTTTGTCCAGAACCACCTGGATGACCTGGACTCAAGGAGAGGAGTGAACTGGAGCTGCCTCCGCTACATACTGGGTCAGACCTCTTTAGATCTTCTTTGCACTTTACCAGTCAAGAAACTCCTGAACTGAACTGGGTCTTATTCATCAGATTATTTAACTGTGGCAGTGAAACCCAAAACTGAACATCTAATCCATAAACTATGGCCATGCTTTAAAGCATGGAAGTCACTCGGCAGATCTCCAAAGCTCCACCATCTCTGATCTGTTCTCCAGATGTTGAAGGTTGACATTTTTTGACTTTGACATGCCTACAATACATTGCAACATAACAAGAAACCAACATTGCAGGATCAGAGATAGTAGAAAAAAGAGAAGTCAGCATTCAGAAAGCCTAAATTACCACCACACAGCTGAGAAACTGATCTTTTAGGCATCCAGCATTTCATCCAAGTCTGTTCAGAGCATTTTGACACAGTTCTCCAATGCACTCCTAAAATTTGTGATGGAAAGAAAGTATATTTGACTGCACTGAAAGACTGAGGCAAACTGCTCAGACACTGGAAAACTGTGGCATCAGTTTATTAGATCATTTTTAAAAAGCTTCCGCATGACTCCATTTCTTAATGTCCATGCCCAGGTGAGGTCCAGTATGGTGGCCGAGTGACCGATGACCTGGACAAACGTCTGCTGAACACCTTCACTCGCGTCTGGTTTGGGGAGAACACCTTCAGTGACAAGTTCTGCTTCTATAAGGGCTACAGCATCCCCTCCAGGGCCAGGACAGTCCAGGACGTCCTGCAGCACATCGAGGCTCTGCCACTGGTTGACTCACCTGAGGTCAGAGCACACTCAAGAACATGGCAGGGCACAGGTTACGGCACATAAAGGCTGGATCCCAGAGCCAGGAATAAGTTTGCAATGGTGAACCAGGTTCATCACCATGGAGGTCCAGCAGCTTCATCAAACCTCTTCCTGTCTGCAGGTGTTTGGGCTTCACCCCAATGCTGACATCACATACCAGACCAACCTGGCCAATGAGACACTCAGCACCATTATCAGCATCCAACCAAAGGACAGCGGGGGTGGGGCTGGGGAGACCAGGGAGGCCAGCGTGCGGAGAATAGCCGACGAGATGCTGGAGAAGCTGCCACCTGACTATGTGTCGCATCAGGTGTGTATAGTTCTGAGAGGGTGTGCTCAGAAACCCGACTGGGTTTGGACCGGGTGGACTCAAACGGGCACTATTCAAAACAGACTAATAAACCAATTTCATTTTTATGAAAGTAAATGACTCTGAGCTTTGTCTCTTTATATAAGACGTTCTACTCCATCAACTGAAGACTCAAGTAACAACCGGTCTATCGAATGAATCAGGCACAATAAAATGGAATCAAGTAGTAAAATTTAAACTCAGAAAAGTAACATATTAATTAATTGAGCATCTGTTGACACAGAAACACGTGTCATTAGCTTGTCTGTAGAAATACTGAGTAACTCTGAGTTTGTTTTGAAGGTCAAAGTTCAGCTACAGAAGATGGGACAGCTTCAGCCAATGAACATCTTCCTCCGACAGGAAGTGGACCGCATGCAACGAGTCATCAGCAGTGTACGGAGCACGCTCAGTGACCTCAAACTGGCCATTGACGGTCTGTCACAAGACGACGTGACACACAACCACACACACAGACACACATGCACACACACACAGATTAAGACAGCTGACACAGCTCCCCTCTCGCTGCAGGCTCCATCATCATGTCAGAGAACCTGCGCGATGCCCTCGACTGCACGTTTGACGCCCGGATCCCTCGCCGGTGGCTGCGGCTCAGCTGGCCGTCGGCCACGCTGGGCTTCTGGTTTAGCGAGCTGCTGGAGAGGAACCAGCAGCTTGGCGACTGGGTCAGCTCGTGCCGACCGAACCAGTTCTGGCTCACCGGCTTCTTCAACCCGCAGGTTGGTTCACACTTTGAGGATGAAAACCATTTGGTCTCTGTCTCATCCCATTATCTGTGGGTCAAGGTATGTTTATTTGTTTGCATGTGTGTGTGTGCGTTCCTTGAAGGGCTTCCTGACCGCCATGCGTCAAGAGACAACACACTCCAACCTATCCAGGGGCTGGACCCTGGATACGGTCACCCTTAGCAACGAGGTTACCAGGATGATGAGGGAGGATGTGTCGGCCCCACCCCCGGAGGATGTGGGTGGGGTCTACATCTACGGCCTCTTTCTGGACGGGGCAGGATGGGACCGCCGAGGGGCCAAACTCACTGAGGCCCAGCCTAAGGTTTGTGTGTGTCCGTCTGGTATTTGAAATAATAATAGAAATAAGATCAGAGATGAGTTAAAAATAATTGCAATTGTATGACAATAATATAGAATAGTAAACGTAAGTTATAAAATAAATTAATAATGAAATCATGCAAAAGATATTATAAAAAGAATTAAATTTTAAAAAGTGATAAATACAAAATATAAAAAACAAAACAGTTAAATTTACAATTAGATGATAAACGCAACAACATTTCTCCCTGCTGTCTCCCCTCAGGTTCTCTTCACTCCCCTCCCTGTTGTCCATGTCTACGCCGTCAGCGCCGCAAGCATGGCCGACAGTAAGCGCCCCCCCGTTGGCGGTGGGGCACTCAGCCTTTACTCGTGCCCGGTCTATAAGAAACCGTGTCGGACCGACCTGAACTTCATCTTCTACCTGCAGCTCAGAAGCGTGCGGCCGTCAGAGCATTGGACGCTACGAGGCGTTGCACTGCTCTGTGACTGCATGTGACCCCCCTCCTCCCCCGACTGTGTGAATTATGACCTCAAAACTTTTATTGTTTTTAGCATAGCATTTAAAGTGCCAGACAGGAACCTTTTAATTTCCTTTCTATAGTTTTTATACTGTGTAATCCTGCTGATCGTTTACTTCATGAAACTTCAATAACATCAATAATCTGAGGCTTGAGGCTCTAAAATAGAAAAAATAAAACACAACTGGCAATGAGAAAACACTCAGTATAAAACGCTTTGTGGGGTTTGTGTGATATTAGATGGCATTGGGCGTAAATGTCTCAATTGTTGATCTGCTACAAATTGTTTTTGTGTTTATAGAAAAGTTTTTGTTAATGTTCTTGTTTTGTTTTTTGTTTGGTTGTTGTAGTTTTTTGTTTTTTCTGGCTTGACCCCATTTCAGTTTTTTTACATGACACCAGATGGTTTTTTTTGACACTTTTACTTTTCAGTAAAAACAGGTAGGTGACTTCTTGAAGGAGGTTTTTGTTTAGATTCTAACTGGATGTTCTCTCTCTCTCTGGTTTCATCTGCTTATCAGGGCTAAACATCAGAGTAGTGAAGATCAAGAAATGCACAAATAACAACTGGAAAAAAAAACAGGGAAGTGACTCAAGCAAAATATTCGGTGTTGTGCAAATGACAAAAACTAAAAAGAGGAATTAACCTTATCTCTGATATTTCAGCATCAATATATATGACAGCTGATCAATAAAATTAAATGTCAGTAGAAAAAGGTCAGAATATGTTGGAGCTTCCTCAATGTCATTATTGGTCTTGTTGAGTCAGTGTTGTCGAGCTATAGAAAAAAAACCCACCAAAAATAAACTTAAATGCTAAAGACACAACAGAAAATGAAAATTTATCCAAAAAAAAAGCCAAAATAAATAAAAAGCACTTTTAAACAAACAAAAAAAAAAACATCAGTTCAACCCTTAAAAGGATCCCTGCTCCCTCTTTGTAGTGTCAGCAGTCGTTGGCATATTAGATTCTCTGCTGACACTGAAATGAAGTTTACACTGGCCGTAATTAACGAGGAGTCGACTTCACTCTGGTTACAGAAATGATTCAAGTAAACTTTTATTTTCTCAACATGACAAACGGCTTTAATGTAACATCACTGACAAACTACAGCCATGCAGTCACTTGCTAACGGAAGCTAACAACACCACGAACACGAACACCGTAAAAATGTTTAGAGTCGGAGCATTGGAGTCTCAAGGTTTGCTTACGGATTCAGCAACATTGCTGTTATATCACTGTCAGGGGAGAACCTCCAAAGAACACAGCTTTATTTGTCCAGCGGGCCGGATCGGCTTAGACCCGGATTGTTTTAGACCCCTGCCCTCAAATAAATGTACTCATTTTTCCCAAGAAAAGCTCATTTCTTCCAAAATCTATCAAGAATTCTTGATTCTTTTTCCTAGTGCGGAGTAAAATCACTAGTCATTGGCCAAATTCTAGTTACTACTAGAGCTAAAAGACTGTTTGAGAAACACTAACAGGTTAAACAACAGACAATTTTAAGATGAAGTCATTTATTATCTAGACGTTTTTAATCAATTAAAAATCTACCCTGCTATTTAACTATTTAATTTAGGTGATATATGAGTAAAATTTAATATTATATATTTGTTATAATATGTATATATATATATATATATATGTTTTATTGTATTTATAGCACTTATCTAAAGATCTTCCCTGATTTTTAGGGCAATCACTTGTGCTGTGTGTGTCTAACAACTCTACAGGATCCTGACTGTTGTGTTTTTCTTTTCTCACCGATGAGTCCATTTTCTCTAAGTCAATCCTCACTGACATCACAGATTCAAACCTTTTGACTTTATCCTTCCCCTGTGCCAAGTGCAAAACCCACATCGTTTTTTCCTCCAAACGTTTTAAGAAAACCAAACGCACCCGACCACGTTACAGCTTTGTCCTTCAGCGTCTCAATCTCATCAACATGCAAAAACACGTGAACAGCAGCATTGTGGTGACACAGAAAGTTTCGTGGAGGAACTCTGAACACTTTGTTCTTTTCTTTTCCAAAGTCAGTGTTTATTGGACACAAAACAAGAAGACTATATATTATCTGATTTGATAAGAAATGTCCAGAACATGTGTAACTGCATATGAAATAACCTCTGCGATTTCAGGAATTTGTTTGGTTGTTGTCTTGATGATGTCCGGTCAAATTGGATCTGTGACTGGCCCCTTTCCCTGCTCACCTCCCTCAACAACTTTCAAACAAATGTCAGACTTAATTAGTATCACTCTTGCGGCTCTGCTTGGTAGCAGCAACCCGACAAACTTCTTCCGCTCCCTCTGTGTGGTCTCAGTAGTCCAAAGAAAAGGCCCCAGATCTCGCCACTGTCTGACGGTTTACGATAACTGCTTCATGTCGTACATTGGCACCTCGGACTCCTCCGCCTTGCCCTCGTCGGCAGCCACCCTGGCGGCGTCCTGGCTGCCTTTGCGGCCCTTGGGAGGAGGGACGGGCACAGCTCCCTCCGTGGCACCCTCGGCTCCTTCCTGGCCCTCCGCCACAGTCCTCTCCTTCTTCAGGTTGAGCTTGGCGGGGACGCTCTTGGTGATGGTCTCCTTCAGCCTCTCGCCTGACTGTTTCAGCCTCTCGCCGGACTGGCGGATCTTCTCGCGCCTCTCTGCCGTCACAATGCGCTCGCCAAGCTTGTTGACCTTGGTGCCCAGGTTCTCACGGGTCTTGCTCATGTTCTGCTTGGAGAAGGTGGCTTTGAAGCTCTCAATGCGTGTCAACCCCGTCTTCTTCATGCGGCCAGCTGCAGAGGAGTCCGCCTCCTCCACCACCATGTACTCCTCATCTGACTCTGGGGGGAGCTCGAACTTGTCTGGTTCCACCTCGGCTCTGGCGCTGCCGCTGCCGCTGGGTTCTGCCGGCTCATTGCCTGGCGTGACGGTTTTCACCTCCTGGTCACCCTGAAGGACGCAAAAATAGAGTATGAACCTGGGAGAGCATCATGTGGAACACAAGGCTTTTTACTGGGGAAAAAACAACATGAGAGTACATCAAATATAAAAAAACTATTTGTTTTTCTTCTCATTCAGGTGGACAAAGTCCAGTCGCTGACATCAGGTTTAAATCTGCCTCTGGTTAAAGCGTATCATGTGGGCTATAACTGTCAGTGTGCAGGCCTTGATCCTGCCTCCATAAATAAACCTCAGCACCTGTTTCTGCAGCTCAGTGCTCTGCAGCAGGAAGCTAAACATATCAGCGTACAGAGAAAAGCTAGATCGCTTTCGGCGTCGGGCCGCATCATGGTGTGCATCAGTCTGCAACTGTAAGATCAGGTTACACCGACCATGAGATGGGGCAAAAATGTTGAGGCTGAAGCCGCAAATTGACCCAGATCCCTCGAGATGTTAGGTTCAGGCAAGTTTGAACTGGATTCAGGATCAGACAGACCAGCTCACTCAAACTGGGAGCTGATCGGTACAATCACAGACTAATTCTGGTGAACACCGGTTGCACAAGTGAACAGAGTTACCCAAAAACCAGCAAAGGTCCAAAAAAGTAAAGAAAAATCATACAACAACCAGTCACAGGGTTTTTTAGGTTTGAATTTGAAATTGTTGATAATTAACTTCAAGAGTTTGGCAAAGCAGTTTCCAGCATTTTTATCTGTGGTGAAATTTGAGTTGGACAAATGAACCAAGCAGACTCTGCAACCTCAACAACCCTTGCCCCCAGACACCAACACCTGAACTGGAAAGCCATGGCCAGCGTAAGAAAACTTAGTTCCATTCATTTTCCCATCCAGTAAGGAACACAATGTTTCTGGTTCAGTCCAGGATGAAAAGCCAAACTTTGTGCTAGTTATCTAATTCGTTTGTAGCACACTAATAGGACCATCCGGGTCTTTGATCAAATGCATCGTAGGCACTATACGTAACTTGATAGAGGAGGTGACATTTCAAAGCTTTGACAGAATGCATAACAGCCATAACTGAGCTACACAGCAGGAGCATGTAGCAGAGTGTGCTAACAAGCCACAAGTAAGCAAGATTCAAAAATATACCGACCAACATCTCTAAAACTGCCAAATTTACACATATGCATCTCATTGGTTTAATCCATGCACAAACAGAGATGCTTGGTTTTTATGGGCAGTTATATGTTGCGGCAGTTTTTTTGCAGTGACTGTGTGCAGCGTCCTGAAGCCTTGTTGTCACGGTGAGTTCGCCAGGCTCTTGTACCAAGAACTCACTGACTGTATCTGGCAACTCCTTCCATAGCCGGAGCTTCTGCACAGAAGCCCGGGGCAGATTAATATGCTAGCAAGGTTTCCATCAAAATGTGATGAAAACTTCAACCAAATTTCAAGAAAAATCAATAAAGAAGATGTGAATTAATGCGCGTTTCCATTCACGACTGTTATGCTGGTGTTAGGAATTGGTTCGTCAGGGGAAACATTTCCAGTTCTCCATTAAAACACCACAGAGGAAGATGACTTGGCGAGACGGGGTCGTTGAAAGAGCTGCAGTCAAAGCTCAGACGATAGAGAACAACGTGGAGAAAATGACGGAGATCTGACGTTTCTGTTGGTTTGATGTCTTAACATGAGGAAGGTTCCAGTCTCCTCATCATCGCTAGTTTGAAACTCACCTTCCTTTGTTCAACAAGTATTTCGATCAGGTAACTTCACCTCAGGTTGCTGTTTCCTCCTGCTCTCAGTCATCATGCTAAGCTAAGCTTACCTCATCCCAACTCGAGCTTTACCCTTCATCTCAATGCAGGTGACGCCAGCTGTTAGAGCTCGACCCGTTTCATAGTCGGAACCGCACGTACCATTTTGTCACCTTTTACCATAACAGTACTGAGGTTCAATATCCAGTATTATCACAAAGTAGCACAGTTTATTCACTGTTAGGGGTTTTGTTGTGGATTCCAGAGCATATTACTACGAAGTTGTAGGGAAACTTGTCACCTCTTTGTTCAACTAATTCAAATATTGCAAGACTGAACAGCAGTTCAAATACAGTCAATACAACAGAATATGATAGAACACAAGAAGTTAAGAGTCAAGCTTCAAGGCCTCTATCATCTCTTAAAATGTGGGCAGAGAGGAGTGGTCAGAGGGTCAAAGGTCATGAGCCTGTTTGAACCTCATGACCTCACAGTCATACGTTGAGCCCCCACAGCTCCGGGCTGACTGAGAGGACTTTCTCCATCAGTCTGACCGAAACCCACGTCACGGCAAATCAAATGGCGAGCGCGGCCTGTTAGCGGCTAACGAGGTGATTTATAAAGAGAGAGAGAGGAAGGAGAGAGAGTAGACAGCTATATTAGGAGATGGTTGAGGTTCAGACTCAGAATAACCTGGTCTGTCAGCGCTCAGCTGGCACAGTCACTTACAGTATAGAAACCACTGCAGCTCTGCAAACTCAACACACACCTTCATTTATTGTTCAGATGAAAAGGAGAATTCCCTGGAATTTCTCCAAACATAACGTTTTTTTCCCAAAAAAGTATTATATTTTATATTTGATGGCTTGTTCATATATCTATGAGCCACAGCCATAACCAGCTGTGATATAAAGAAAAGCCTTCAGAGATTAGTTCTTCTAACCAAAAAACCACAAAATGATCCTTTCATTTGGTTTCCATTTTCCAATGCTACATAGGAGTAATATTATTATTATTAGTTTGGTGAGCGGTTGTGTATCTCAGTACAAGTAAGAGAGCTGCTATTTAACCTTTGACGATGGTTTCACATTAGTTATTAAGGGGCTACATTTTTTTTCTCTGCTGTAATCAAACCTTTTCATTCAGGTAACGTAGTTCTGCTCTGTGTTGCACTTGATATAGGTTATTACTAGACTTGATTTGCACTCTGAACATCAGACCACACGGTCCAGCATCCTTGTTTTTACAACCATATCAGATGATTCTGCAGGTTGTTGTTTGCAACCAGTGTCAGCTTTCAGCACCACTGCAGGAATTAGCCTCACCTTTACAGTACATAGAGAAGATGAAGCGTGTGGAGGTCAGGGTGGTGACTTTTTGCAAGACACCAGTCGTATGTGCAGTTAGTTTTTTTTAATCAACCATAAATCCATAATCTTTCCCTGATCCTAACCACACAGCAGCTGCAATGTGCAGAATTTTAAAAGACATTTTCATTCGACTCTGCCATTACACAACTGTCTTGAATTGTTAAATGATTTTTCACGCTCACAGGACATAAACTAGGGAATATTTCCTTTGAACACGACATTACTGTGCACAAAACGGCCCAACATCCAGCAGCTGCAGCCAGCCAATCATGTTCTCGCTGGGGATTGATTGACATGTGACCTCGCTTACAGTACTGCAACCTGACACTGTACTTTACAGAATCCAGATTACAGTAACCGAACCACACCCCACAGAGCTATTGTCACATTTCGTTTAGTCAACACGCTGGTTAACATGCTAACTTGCGTGTTACTTTCATCTTAACTCTTGACATAAATATTCTGTTTATTAGCACATTTGCATTGTAATGTTATCATAGTAAAATGCACGTACTTAGCTTGCAAATTATATTTTATTGACATAAAATCCTTTACAGCCACTAAAATTATGATAGAGAAGTCTTATTTTCTATCATTTTATTTTTAATTATTTCTCCTTTTGGTGGAGGAGCACAAATTGGCATATTTAGAGTATCGATATCTCATCATTTTGTCAAATGTCAGCAAAGTTAAAGGGCGTCTTTGACCAATCGGATTGCTTGGTTTAAGTAAGTCAATATAGAGGAACCGATTCTTAACCCAAATCGAATTATGAAAAATCAAAGAAGATAAATAAAAGGTAAAGTACAATTTCCAATAATCATTCACAAATTATTTCAAAGTGAAACCCCTGTCTATGAGCTCCAGATCTGTGGCGCGACCCTACAGAATACTGACGTTTATCCAGGGCTAAAATAACCAGGTCATCGTCGCGCTGGCAGCTGCTAAGTGTGAAGGCCAAAGAAGTAAAATGAAGCCTGGTGTGTGTGTGTGTGTGTGTGTGTGTGTGTGTGTGTGTGCATTTGTGTGCGTGCTTGTTGCTATTTCAACCCCTAGAACTAGACATGTGTTGGCTAATAAAGTTTGTTAATGTTAAAAGAATTCAGAGATGCGATTCAACAGAGACATAAAATCCTCGCTCACAACAGTCTTCATGGCCTCACGGTTGAACACAAGTAAAGATCGTGACTGTACTGCAGATCTCATTGGGTTTTAATGGACTAAATTTTAAGTGCACACAGCAGAATTAGGCGACATCTTTCTGAAAATTTCTTTGTGTTTCTAGATGGATGAAACTGATTTGTTATATGAATGTTTGCAGCATCAAGCGGCAAAATGCGGACTCCCATTTAATCCCTCAAAATACAAAAATCCACCCATGATGAGGGGACAGGTTTGCACTGTTCAGAAAAGGTCTGTCCTCTCTTTTTCTTATTGTCTAATTAATAAAAGTTCTCCTGCTCTATGGGGACTGGCTGTTGGCTGAGAGCTATTTTAGACTTTCTCAGGTTCTATGAAGTGGACACATACACCTTTACACTGACCAACTGTTTAACTGGCCCCTTACAACTCTTTACTCACAGTTCAGTTTGTCTTCTGTTGAAGTTTTTCCAGAGTTTTGATGTTGATGTTATTTAAGTCTTTCTGTAATCCAGATTCCCAAGCCTGCGTCCCAAAAACAACCTGTAGTCTTGTGTTTTGACGAGGACTTGTATAATCTTACCTGATCAGAAATACCAAGAACATTAGAGGTATATTTTCATGTGCATTTAGTCATGTAGCTGCAGGTTATCCAGCTGCTCTACAGCCCCTCTTGCAGAGAATCAACAAGCCGCTTCCTTGTTACAAGAAGAATGACATTAGCAGCCAACTCCCAGAGGCAAATGGTCAAAACCTTGAAGGTCCATCTCCACAGGTCTTAAAGAAACCATCAAGCATCAGAAACAAACAAAACCTACTTGACAGTACATGAATCTTACCTGATAAATGACCACCCTGAACTTGTTCTTGGCCAGAAGGTCGCCCTGGGTGGCCTCCACCTTCTTCACCCTGATGTTTTGGTTCTCCACACGCACCCGGACATCCTTGATGTGGCGGCTGACCTTGCGCGTCTTCTCCAGCAGCCGGGTGACAGTGGAGCTGGTGTTGGCATGGTCGTTGGTCAGCTTGACAACGTCGGCCTGGATTGTCTTCACCGTGCTCTCCAGCTCCAGCTGACGTTCCTCCATGCGCTGCTGTGTGGTCTGGACGCTGTCCATGAGGCCCGCCACACGCTCCAGTAACGCCATGATGTTTCCCGCGTCATCGCTGCCTCCGCCGCCCGTCGGCATGCCCGGTTTGTCTGTCATGCTTGCTTGTCGGTTTGTCTGTCGGTTGTCTGGTCGCTTGGTTGATTGACTGTTAGAGCCCGGTGATCCAAATGTAGAAAGGGAGAAGGGATGAGGCCGAGTTGATCTGTTGCAACTAACAGGAAAATCTTGGAATTCTGAAGAATAGCTGAAGATCAGAGGCACGAAAATGAGACGAACGAGGGTTGAGGCATCAGAGGATCCAGAGAAAAAGGAGGAGTACAGGGGAGGAGGAATAGAAACCTCCTCTGGGAGGAGGAGGAGGAGGGAAAGGAGGAGGACAGGAGGACTGGATCACCCCTGTACAACTGGAGGTTGACCCTGAAACTGGTTAGATCAACTGATAGACTCCACCCTTGCAGGCAGAGGGAGGGAGGGATGGAAGGGGAATGGGAAGGCTAAAAAGAGAGAGGAGGTAAAGGCAGAGGGACAACTGAGAGGAATAATTAACAATGATTAATCAGTGTTTGTAGTGCTTCAATTCTAAGTGAATGACCATACAGTAAAGATAACTATATTCAAGAAGGGATCTCAAGGCAAACTTGTCCCTTGTCCAACTTATTCTAAGAAGTCACCTTTAACCTTGATTGTCCTCAGAAACACTGGAATACCCACGAACTTCCCACCAGTCAGAGAATTTTAAAATGGAAAGGGTTATTGTAGGAATGTATGTGTTAATGAGTGAGACAGATAAAGAGTGACATGGATCTCAGCCTCACCCTGTGTTCTCTGCTGCTAAAAATACAGTAAGGGTAAAGTGACTCCCTGTGCCTCTTTGGGAGACGAGAGTATTAAAAGGAATGGAACCCCCCCATCTATTACTCCATCGCCCATCAATCAACCGCCACCTTTTCACGTGTTCTGTCTTAATCCCTCTCTCTAGGTTTAGTCTTTTTTGGCATCCTCAGGCCTTCAAATGAACAGCTAGGTTTTTAGAAAGCATTCCTAATGCTAACCCTTGCCTTGGCTGCCATCTTGGTTGGTCACAGGAACCAGGTGGTCCCGTTTTGGGGGAGTGGGCTGGAGCCTGGGAGGAGCTGGGCTGGGATGAGCGGGTGGCGAATGGCACAGCTTAGGGTGGGACAACTTGCGGTCAAAGCACAGAGGGCATCAAATCAGCTTATCTGGAGCCTTGAGACCTGATCTATGACATGCTGACTTTCATAATTTCCTAGATTCCCAGAATTTTAGGTTTCAGGCTCAGGATCGACCTGTCGATTTTTGTGGATTTCAGAGTTAATCACAAAGCTTTTTGGTTGAGAGATAATTTGAATTTCCAAATTGTTCTAGAGCCATATTGCATTGTCTTTGTTAAGATGGTGATGAGTCATTATGTGCTGTTATTTCAGACATATCTTAACTAGCTGGAGGCCCTTGAATGGACTGTGGGCTTATGGGAAAGACTTATAAAAGCAGAATTATTGAAAAAAACACCAATATTTCAGTGTTACTGTTTTTTTAAATGACCATATTAAAATATTAAGTGAACAACACAACGTATTGATGAGGAAGATTATGGTCCAGATTGGATTTTTAGTTGTTTAGGATTGTGAATGAGGCTTATTAATATCTGGACCTGAACCCAGAGGCTCAGGTCTCACTTCAGTTTTCTCTTTGTGAGGGATTATTCACAGTGGATTAACTCTGTGGGATACATTTCTGAAGCGTGCCAAGGAACCGTCTGGATACCTGTTGGCTTACTCTTCAGATCCTTTGCTTTTGCACACATAAGCAGCCTCCGGTCATGTTTGGATCTGTCCAGCGCAGCAGCCAGAATTAACGTTCAGAAAAAAGCCAACTGATTATCAAACTATCCGGAGAAAGAGGATGTGGAAGGAGAGCGCTAGGATGTGAAGAGAATGAAGTGAGGTGAGAAAGGAGGGATGGAATCAGATGAAGGGAGAAGGGGACTCCCCAGCCTCTAAAAACCCCCCACCAGCTGCCGCCTATATTTAACCTGCCTGTGCTGCCATATTTAACGCCACCTCCCTGCAGAACCCATGGATGCTTCAGCAGCCACCAGGAGGACTACCTCCTTCACTGAAGGTGGGTGGAGTCTTAAGGTTAATATTGTTATGCCTGCAGTCCAGTACGCCGACTTGCATTTCTGTTTTGTATTTCAGCCCTTTCGAGCAGCATCTAGTGGCCATCAGAGGGACTGCATCTCATCACAGCTCAGCAGCACCCCCCGCCTCCAGGCCTCCAGGTGACAGAGGTAGGTTTGTCCCCCTGTTGCATTACACCCCATCTCTCTCTAGTATTATTTTATACCTAATTTGTGTGGGCGGCCCAAACATTAATGTGACACCCTTTATTTATGAACTATATTCGACGACAAAGCTCTGTGACATGTCGTGGACGGTAATTAACAGGCCCACGGCTGCATCAGAGCGACTCCAATTACTAAACTATAACATTTTCCTACTATACTGTGGCATTTTGATGTATTATGAGTTATTGATATTACAAAAAATGTCATACTTATTATACAATGACATTTTTATCTTGTAATGACATTTTTTTAGCTTACTATTCTGAGACATTTTTTATGACATATTATGCTGTGATTTTTTTTGTATTACCTACTATGATATGAATTTTTTTTAACTTACTATAATATGACTTTTTTATCTTATTATACTATCACATTTTTTTTCAGGTTTTTTTAAAACTTATAGTATGGAATTTTATAATGTATTATAACATGAAATTTTCTTATTATACTATGAAACTTTATTAACCTACCATACTGTAACATTTTCTTACTATACTGTGGCATGACTTATTTTAAATTTTTATAAAAACACGTCATACTATGCTGATTTTTTTAACTTACTACATTTTATGACTTTTTTAAACTTATAATCATATATGTTCTCACTATACTATGCCTTTTTTTAACTTACTATACTGTGACATTTTTTAAACTTACTATGACATTTTCTTTGACGTTTTTAAAATTATAAGTTTTTCCTGTACTACGAATTTTCATTAAGTTACTATAGTATGATTTTTTAATAAATTTTTTTAACTTACTACATATTTTCTTACTATACTATGACATTTCCTATGACTCATTATACTGTACTTTTTTTTACTTATTATTCTGACATTTTTGACTTCCTATATTATGACATTTTTATAACTTGTTATGCATTATGAAATATTCAAAATTTACTATACTGTTATTTTTTTAACTTACAACATCATGATTGATTTATTTATGGAATTTTTGGATAACTTCATATACTATGATATTTCAAGACCTGGTATACTCTGACTTTTTTTTTTTAACTTAATATACTAGATGATCAAGAATTCACATCCAGTTCCAAAAATTTCATATGGCTGTCACTAAAAAAGTATTGACATTCTATAAATGTGATAAATACTATGTGAAGTGTGATAAATAATCACATGTGGTTTCTATGTTTGTCATCACGCCTCAACGTCAAGTTAGAAAATTTAGAGTCATCAAATCTCTCTGCAGAGAGAACACATTAAAACAACACAGACGGTTGGAATGTGATAATTTAATTCTAGTTCAACTACAGCACAGTCTAAACAACAACTTCACTGTTTCATGCAACATCTACAGTAAAATCAGACTGGATTCCCACAGGCATCACATGACTGAGACCGAGACCAAAGCCTCACAAATTTATGTTTTAATCATCCAAAAGGAGAATAAATCTGATCTCAGTGTGGCGATACCTTCGGGAACCGCGGCCCAGCTTATTCAACTAGTCCTTCTACCACAATAAAACAACCAGCACAGACACATCGTACCCTCGTTACAAATTATATATATAAAAAAATGAACTTAAACAAAAAAAGTTATTTAAATTATCATCAGTTTGTCAAAATACACACAAAAAGCCCCCATTGGAATCCATTTCCAGAATGGTGTCATCTGAAAACTAAGCAATAAAATAATTATAACATCATCCTGTACATGTCAGCTTGTATTCTTAGTATTTTTTTAAGCAGTAGAAAAAACAGCATTTTGGTTTTCAGGTGCGTCTCATCATAACAAATACAAAAAATTAAAATAAAGTTAAACTGAGTTACATTAAAATTATTTTTGACCCCGTGAGATGCAGCAAAATAGAAAAAATAACCCATTAGACATGACAAGTCGACTGCAGCAAAAATAACCCAAAGGGCTTGAGTGGTCCCTGATGATCCTTTAGTCGCGATACAGAGCGGCCCCTAGAGTATTAAGGTGTCATAGCACTTGGCCACAAAGAGAAACAGAAGAAAACTTGGTTAACCATTAGAAGCAGTGATTCATAGGAATCGATAGCATGAAAATACAAACAGGGACAGACTGTTCGGTGCAAAGGGACATTTAACTTTCACTTTAAAATAGTCTTCAGCATCAGGACCATGTGGACACAGAGTCCAGTAAAAATAAATCTAGCAGAGCACAGAACATTTAACCGGGTCTGTAGTTTTACACTCGATTTTGAAGGTTACTCCTAACTAAAGACGCAAAAAACAATAACAACAGTAATCTCAGAAGTAACTGAATACCTCATTCTGGATCACTACAAAATACTTACTATTGAAATTTTAATACCACTGACTATATAGTATTTAAACACAGTATTTGACATAAAATAAAATAAATCAAAAATAATCAGAATATGCACAGCTGGAACTCCTCTAATTTCAAGATGTAAACATTTAGAAAACACAAGTTCTAGAGAAATTACTTATCAAACTGTCACTATGGGGGGGGATCAAGTTGCTTAAATTCAGTTTATCAGATTCCATTTTATAAATTTGAATCACATAAGAAAGGAACAAAAATAGAACTAGAGGCTCAAAATGGATCAGCAAAATTCAAACTATAACATCCAGGGCACGGAGAATTGCCCGCACCTTCTGTCACTCTGTGATCAGTGCATCAAATTTCCCTAAATTACAAAAGGAGGAAACCGAAGCTCAGAATACATTTTCAAAGAAGCAAATTCAAACCACATAAATTCAGTGATATTTAAATCTCATCATTGAGTGTTCTGAAGTGGGTAAATGTCAGAATGGGTATTCAGTAGCTATAATTTCTATAATCCTAAAGTACATGCCATGTAAACAAGGTTAAAAATATTTTCTAGGCTTCCTTCAAAATAAATCTAAACCAAAGCACAAATAGTTTCAGTCTGCATCCCACTGGGTGAAAACAAGAAGAAACAACATGTTTCCAGTTAGTGTGTGGACGGTCCAGAGTGAGGATACAATCAGATAAATAATATTTCCTGTAGGAGTTTCCACAGTGTTTCAGAGTCTGAGAGGACGGCGGCATCACGACAAACACAACGCGAACTGTGCATCTCTGCTCTGACGGACGCAAAGCAAAACATCATCTGTAAACAGTGAAGACACCAAACTGTGCAGACAGAAAAAGAAATCGACCGTCGAGGAAAATCTTTAAAATAAGGCCCCTTAAGAAGGTTAAAGTTTAAAAAAAAAAAAGAAAAAGAAAAAAAAAAAAGGACAAAAGAGGCACCAAAAAGTTGAGATATCAAAAATGCAGTCTGGTCTGTGTGGTACGAAAAATTGGACTTCATGTATTCCACAGAAACATGAGCAGCTACATCATCCTGGAGGACGTTCCTGACGGGAAGTGACCAAGGTGCTGCTTCTGTCTCCGTCCACGCT
This sequence comes from Istiophorus platypterus, assembly GCA_016859345.1. Lineage (NCBI taxonomy): Eukaryota > Metazoa > Chordata > Actinopteri > Istiophoriformes > Istiophoridae > Istiophorus > Istiophorus platypterus. The sequence continues at coordinate 20,330,244 of CM029125.1, read as the reverse complement.
TCGACTTGTTGCACCTCCTGTGGGACGAGACAGGAAGTTCACGTCAGCAACATGTGGCACAGACACTGAGCGACCGGGTCATTGATGACAACTAGAAACTGGGGACCTGGCTGTGATACGCTTCGCTGCCGATACAGAAAGTGCATTTTCTGTGTAAAGTTACAACACTAAAGAGCAACAAGTAAGTTGAAAATGTTATGGTAAAGTATGTTAAAAAATGTCTGTATAGTGGGGTAAAAAATATATAATAGTGAGTTAATAAAAATTTATACTATATTAAGTTTTAAAAAATGTCACAGATTAATTTTTAAAAACTGTCATAGTAAAGTAAGTTTAAAAAAGTCATAGTATATTAAGTCATATAAAATGTATTAAGTAATGCCATAGTAAGTTAAAAATTTCATCAAGTCAACAAAATGTGATCAAAAATTATGTAGAAAAAAAAATTAATTGTATAACAAGTTTAAAATTGTAAATATATTATTTTTTTTAACTTACTATACTATGTCTTAAAAAATGTCAGGATATTCAATTTTTTAAAAATGTATTAGTATAGTATGTTAATAGAATACTGCAGAAAAAAGTCACAGTATATTAATAAGTTAAAATAAGCAAAAATGACATAGTATATTAATTGATGAAAAAAGGTCATTGAAAAGTTGTAGTATTGTAAATCATGAGAAAAATCATAGTAATAATTTAATAAAATTCTAGTATGAAAGTTTAATAACTTACTATACTAAGTCATACAAATATCCTATATAAGTTTTAAAAAGTCATATTAATGTATGTGAAAAATGTCATAGTATAACAAGAAAAAAGATGTCAGAGTAAAGTGTAAATGAATAAATGTGTTTGAAAACTCTGAAGTTGAAGTTTACACACAGAGTCAAGACTTTTTTTTAAACCATTTCTCTGTCCATCACTCTGCTTAACATGGTTCTGATTTATGAAATCGATGGTCATTTTATTAAACTACTGTCGTCAGTTTAATGATATATAATGACACGTGATGTAGCCTTCTCCTCCTCCATCAGACAGCAGCTCAGTGGAGAACGACTGTGACCTGCTCACCGGAGCTAATGTAAAGGAACCGTTCAACGTTTTCTGAGTAAAGATGAATGAAATGAAACTTAGACGTGTCACAAGCGAGGCGTTTTCTTCTGAGAGAGGGGGAGAGGGAGAAAGAGAGAGAGAGAGAGAGACTGATAAATCTGATCAGACTGTGAACTCCCTCTGCTGGCTGAGGGAGCTCGCTGCAGACGCCGGCGGGGACCGATAGTAGCTAAGGTTGTCGATGATGGCCCCGGCGCCGCAGGCGTGTACCTGGTGAAGCACATGACCACGGCGACGATGACGGCGATCTGAACGGCTCCGATGATGGCGGCGATGAGGACGTAGTGCAGCTTCTGGCCGCTGGGCACCACGTACAGGATGTTGAAGTCCAGCAGCTGATCGCACTGAGGACCGCCGTACGCTGCCTCACACCTGACACACACACACACACACACACACACACACACACACACACACACACAGCAGACCAGGATTATCCATACTTAGGCCGAACTTCATCGTCTCCTCTACCAGTTGCACTGTGGGGTGCGTTTCTGATGACTGCAGCATGTGGGAGTTTTATCAGAGCTCAGCGGGACGCATGGGGTCAAAGGGCACAAAAAAAAAAAACAAATAAAAGAAAAAAACAACTGGTCACGCCACAACCCGGCTCACTGGACTGTTCCAGCAAGTCAGCGATCAACCATTAGGTGTTGTAGTTAAAAGCAAACACACATTCAGGAGTAAAAATGAATAAAGCTCTTAAATCAAGTTATATAGAGGCACGTACCTCGTCACGTTCTTAAGGGATGTATTTCAACCAGTAATGTGATGTGTTTGAAATTTTTATATACTTTTCTTTGTTCTTCTCAGTCACATCAAGAAAACCAGATTCTGCTAAGTCTCTGTATAATAAAGTTCATGTCTGTTGATGTTAAAACCAGTTTTAGACTCCATTACAAGTGTAAGTGTACTGGGACAAACACACACACACACACACACACACACACACACACACAGGTGTTACCTGCAGGTGGGCAGGTTGTGTCTCATCTCACACTGGCCATGTTCACAGAACTGGGCGTAGTCGTCAGGACAGGGGGTGGGGCTGTCCACAAACCCCTCCCCCTCACCTGGCTTGGACACAGCTGGAAAAACAAGAAAAGAAAGAAAAACCCTGGTTTATGATTGGCTGTTCAATAAAATCAACTGTAAAAGTACAGGTGAACTGCAGGGGGGGTCCTCACCGTAGATGTCTGGTTTGGTCTTGATGCTGTCGTCCTTCCTGTTTTTGTCTGATCCAACAGAGGAAGAAGAGACAAAGTTTTTTGCTGCAGTAAAATGATTTGTCTCAGTAAAAGCTTTTCAAAATCAAATCTTCATGATTGATAAAATGTGCACATCGTGTATTTTTGTTCTATCTTCCTTTTCAAATATATTTCCAACAGAAACACTTTAATCCTTTAAGCCCCCCCCATCTCAGTCCCACCCCCCCGAGGATGAACAACTTGTCCATTCCTACAAAGACTGTCAAGCTCTATACGCAGGATCTAGCAGGGAGTGTGTGAGATTCACACACACTTAATGTGATGTGATTGACCGGGGTGGGGGTGGGGGGTTAACACAGGTCAGCTACTTTACTAGCAGAACTACTACTTTACTGTTGTTGCTTCAGGGCGAAGCTGAAATGTTCCACTAATGATGGTGGAGAGACATTGGAACATCACTGTCTCTCTCTCTCTCTCTCCCGCTTAAACACAGACACACATTTGTTCTTGAGAAAAAGACAAAATGGAAAGAGTCAACTCAAAGGGGAAGAAAAATGTCCACGTAAAATTTATAAGTATCCTTTCTCATAAAAATATATATATAATTAGTGAAATTAATAATGATTTTTTTAAACTTGCATTTTTAATATATATCAGATCAATGTGAAATGAATTTTTCTGGATGTTTGTTAGTTTTCTACATCTGATGGTTAAATTGAAGTTTTTATTTCTACTGACGCTGCCACACAAGCTGGTGCTTTGACTTTAATCAAAAAGTTTGATCAATTATTAGACCTAATTCAGGGGGGTTTATATACATGGAAATACTTTGATTTTATTTTATATTCAAATCATATTCCAACAATTTTGACGGCTGTGTAATTTTCTTGTGAAGATAAAACCTGAAGTCCTGTTACACTCAAAGTACAACAACCACCACTTAAATGGAAGAAACTGGGTGAAAGGAGGAGGAGGAGGAGGAGGATGAAAATGAAGAGCAGGAGGTCGTCATGGTAAAATGAGCGGTTGGTTGCTCAGTCGACCGTGATGATCCTCAGTGTGTGTGTATGTGTGTGTGTGTGTTTTCAGATTGGGGTCAAGTCATCATTGAATATAGATGAGCTGAAAAACAAACACTCCTTTTGCCCTCCTGCACCTCCCTTTCTTCTCCTTTTCTTCTGTCCTCCTCCTGTCCCTGTTTTTCCCTCTTCTCTCCTCTTTAATCCCGATATCATCCTCCTCTCCTCTCCCTCATCCCTCTCTTCCTCACCTCCTCTTCCTCTCCACATATCGCCTCCATTGTCATCTTCGTCCTTTCCTCTCGTCATCCATCCTCTGCTCCATTTCACATCCTCTCCTCCTTTTTCTCATTTCTTGAATCCTTCCATCATGTTTCCTTTGCCTCCTTCACTTCTCCTCCTCCTTGCTTCAATCCTCTCCTCTGCTTCCTTTTCTCTTCCTGTTTTACCCTCATTTCCCCCTTTCTCCTCCGTCCTCTACTCTTCTTTCTTCCCTCCCTTCCTTTGCTCCTTATCCTCCTTCCCCTTGTCTTTTCACTTTGTTGCCCTCCCCTCTTCTTCTTTCTTTCCCCTTTTCCTTTAACCCTCACTTACTCTCACTCCTCATCTTTTCTACTGTTCTCTATCTTCTTCCCCTCATCCTCTAATCTCTCCCCTACACTCTTTCTTTCTGCTCCTCCAACAACCTTCCCTTATTCCTCCTCATTTCTCCTCCCCTTTTTCATTTTCCACATCATGCTCTTTTCATTTCTGGTCATCTCTCCTCTCCTCCCTCTACTCCCTATTTCACTCTGATGATCCCTTTCCTTCCTCCTCCCCTCCTCCAAACCTTCCGTGCTCCTCATCTTTTCTCTCCTCCCTCCCTTCTCTTCCACTTGTCGTCGTTCTCCTCCTCCTTTCCACGGTTGGTGGTTGATCTGATGTTCGTTTGTTCAAAACCTTCCTACCAGAAGCTAACATGACACTTTCAGGTCACTACACTAGAGGGAGCGTTTTCTGCGTTTTCTGTTTATCAACGAACAGATTTGCTTCCTGTTTGTGCTGTTTCTTCCTCGTTACCTTGGCAACGTCCCACGTGCTTGATGTCGATCTTGAGCTGCTTGAGGCAGGATGCCTCTCGGACGTGGCAGGGCGTGTCATAGGTGACGCCGTCGCTGCCGCACACCGGGTTGTCGTTGTGGCCGTTACACACGATGTTACACATGCAGCTGCACACACACACAAACACAAGTACACACTTGTTTTTTTAGCAGCGGCGCGTTTTAATCCTCTGTGGACTAGACTTTAATTTTAAAAGATCCATAACATCATATCACTAATATCACTTAACACTGCCTGAGCCTGACCAGGCTGTTCTGAAGGGATTCGTTTCCATGGTAACTCAAGTCAGATTTGTTTACTGAAGTGAGCCGGGCTTATTTATCTGAGCATGGTTTTGTGGCTGCTCTAAGAAAACAAGAAAATATCTTAACACACCAACTGAAACCACATCCAGACTAATGAGGATTAATCCGAAAACCCTGATGTTTGTGTGTGTGTGTGTGTGTGTGTGTGTGTGTCTGTGTACTAACAGCATATCCTCAGAGTCTTCATCACACTCAGCTCCAAACTTGCAGTTTCCACATTTCGAGGTCTTTTTACCACGACCAGATCCCTCATCATCTGCAGAGACACAAAACATTGTCACATGTCCACTACATGTATTATTATTAATGTTGTTAATATTATTATTATTACTATTAAGTAGTACTTAGTACTAAGTATTAAGTAGTACTTCATAATTTTAATAGGAGAAAAAATGAGGCTGTTTACCTCCGTCCCCAGATCCTGAGCCAGCGACTGTCAGAGACAAAGACGAAGACACAAAGAGGCAAAATCACAGAGACACAGAGACAGAGTCGTTATGATGTTATTGGATGACAGGAAACAGTTCTCAACAAGAACACATTTGTTTCAGGAAATAGACTTTTTCCATCTTCAGTCTGCAGCAGGTCCAGATGCAGATTATCTCAATCTGACCAGAAAACAGCAGTGATGATGTCGAAAATGAAAACACACCATTTATATTTCATTTATATCAGTGGGTGGAGGCCGAACAACAGACAGACTGCTCTGTATAATGTCACTGGATCCGGCAGCTGTAGAGCAATAACACAGTGGAATCGACCCCCATCTAACAGAGTTTCAACAGAAACCGAGCGAAGGAGGATAATATCCCTGGACTGACTCAGTTCTACCAAGGAGTTCCAAATAAACTGGACACAGAGTGGACAGAATCAATCAATCAAATCAATTTTTACGTCAACAGAAGACAATAGTGAGAGTGTGTGTGTGCGTGTGTTTTGTGTGTGTGTGTGAGTGTGTGTTACCGTGGTAACAGGGTCCCTCGGACAGGATGGGGATGGCTCTCTGCTTCTTGCAGGCGGCTCTCCTCAGGAAACACTCGTTCTGGTACGTGTCTCCGTTTGACCCGCACACAGGGACGTACTTCTTATTGCACTGCGACACACACACACACACACACACACACACACACACACACACACACACACAAAAGCTTGGTTCACTTTGAGAACAACAACTCTTCAATCCTATAAATCTGTTAGCTGCAGAAATAAACTGACACATTATTTTTCTAGTTGATTAACGGCAGAAAAAATAATTTCACGGTAAACAAAATGAGTTTAAAGTCACGTGAGGGCACGTGTGTCATGAATGAATTAAATCACCTTTGGCTGGTGTGAGAAAACCTCATGACAGATTCAAATGATAAACCGTCACTGACGCCACCTTGTCACTGGTGTAAGCAACACATATGTCTGTTCAAATCATTTTGTTACCATGTTGACACAGTGCATCAACACCTGAGAACAGGGAGGCTTCTTTTCCCCTGACACATCAGATAGTCAATAGGAGTGTGTGGTGTGTTGAGTTTTTTGGCAGCGACCACACAGTAAAAAAAAAAAGTCTCTTTTTCCTCCTGTTTCCAACAGTGAGGAAGTGCGAGGTTGTAGCTAGCAATGCTCCCAGTGGAGGTGGAGGTGGAGGTGGGGGCGGTGGGGGCGGCGCAGACCTCTGGGTGACACCAGGTGCAGCAGGAACCGCTGTCACACACCAGAACGTGTCCACAGGGCTTCATGTTTTCACCCTTTGGTTTGTTTGTGACAAGTCAGTGTCCACGTGAAACTGACCAGACAAAGGAAACAACAACAGACACTGTTGTGCTTCACTGTGTGTGTGTGTGCGTGTGTGTGTGTGTGTGCGTGCGTGCGCGCGCGCGTGCACGAGACTCACCTGGAACTGACAGACACACTTGATATCGGCGCCGTTCTCGCGGCAGGTTCCTCCGAAGCGACACGTCCCGGCGTCACACACTCGCAGGTCGCTCTTCTTCTCCGACAGATCTGAATGATACGAGGAGACGGAGACACGTGACCCTCGACTTTAAAACCTCGCTACCGCTCAGAGTTACAAGTCCTTAGGGAAGCATAGGAAAAAAGAAAGACGCTCCTTCAGGCTGCAGAACTCCATTCAGAAACCTGCTGTCTCCTCCAGTGACACATTCATCAGTGACAGTTGTATCTACATCCACTGCTACACTGCAGACAGGAGCTGGTCACTGCTGGAGCTGGGAAAGTTTGACTGAATGGAAACAGATAGAGGCTAAAAACATGAGGCTCGAGATGAAGGCGATGGCGAGACTCACTGCCTCCTGTTTGATAGAAGGTGAAGCTGTGCACAAATAGGTTAAAGAACAACACCTTCAACACCTTTTAGCTGCATACAACTACTTTATAACATGTTATAAACGATCTGAGTGTCTACATACTGTTTTTCAATGTTAAACAGGGTCATTGAAATAAAAATTATAAAGGATTTTTAAAAGTGTCAAATCTGAGCTTCATGGAGATGAAGTCATTCACGTGAGAAATAATTTGTCATGAACCAGAACCAGAATATACCAAAGTTCTCTGGGGACCATGAATGTCCACCAGATGTGGAGGTGTCTCAATCTGGACCAGCACCAGTGCAGTGAAAAAAAAAAAATAAGGCACACACACCACACTAACACAACAATGGACATCTGCTGACAAACACACAAACACAGGGAGAGAGAGACCATTATCCAGGGTAGTAATTTAATGATGGCAGCCGATTGGTCGGCAGCCCTGCATTCTAGCCAATTAAAGATGGTAATTACAGGGGTCGTGACCCCTGCCTCCCCTGTAATTAGTAAATACCTCGGTGTGCCGAGGCAGTCAGAACAAGCTGTTGACACACACTCAAACACACAGAGGGAACCACAGCAGGGCTGGACGGATAACAGAACAACTGTTCCCAAGGTTCGTCCGTGAGCTTCTGGCTGCAGAGTCGGCGTCCGTTGTCGAGTTTAATCCGAGTCCTCACATCACCGCTCAAGTGATGCAGTGCAATAAGTGACCGGCCTCCGTCGCCAACAGACACACGCTTGTGTCTACCGCTTCACGCTCGTCTCCTCTAAACGCTCCTTTTAATGCGTTTTATGACGGCGGCCACAGGCTGAAACGCGCCGGTTTGACTATAAAGTTGCTCTTCAGTCCACAAGTAGGGTTTTTTTTTTTTTTAGTTACAAGTTGTTTTATTCACAAGGGTCACAGCTCAAAAAAGCTCAGGAGTCATCGGTCACATTTCCCTCCAATGTGGAGCAAAAATCTAGAAGATCAAAGTAAACCCTGAGTGAGTCTCGTTTCCTTCCGCTGCTGCTGATCAACAGCTGGTGGAGCCGATTCTCCATCAAACCACCTCAGAAGAAGAAGAGGTAATGGAAGAACGTTGGACTGAAACAAATACAGACAGGAGGCGCTACTCTTTTACCTTTAGTGGACTAAGTGAGTATCAACTGAAAGGGCAGTTGACAGTTGAAGAGAAAAAACCTGTCTGACTCTTCTTTATCTGACGTCCGGTATCTTATGTCAATGTTGTTTGTTTGGTTTTTTTTTTTAATGCACCAATGTGACTTTTACAAGGTTAGAAATAAGAAATAATAAAGCAGCGATATGGTCCTTTAGGCTGACGTGGAACACTCAAACTGGGTCAGCGCCAATAAGAAACCTGCCAGCTCATGTTCTGTCTGCAGATCTTCACACACACACACACGCGCACAAACACACACACGCACACACGCACACATGCACACACGCACACACGCACACACACACCTCCACCTGTCACACCAGCCTCGGCTTTTCAACAATGCCTTGTTGCTATAGTTACATCAAATGGCCACCAGTTGCATCAGGAACCAATTACAGCTTGTTTACAGAGTCTGACAGGTCCACAGGGACCCTGTCATCGAGGCTCGGGGGGGGGGGGGGCCTACATACGACACAATCAACTCAGACGGAGAACGACAAGACCCAGGGACTGAACCAGGAACCAAGGACAGGAACCAAAGTGAGGGACTAGATCTGGAACAGGAGTTATCATTGCTCTTGACATGATGCCTTTAGTTTTCACACTGTTGTTCATCACTCCAGAAACCGACGAGAACACGCTGATCGGTGAGCTGCACAGTGCTGGTGGACGGAGCCAGGCTAGCCGTTTCCCCCTGCTTCCAGTCTCTATGCTAAGCTAGGCTAACCACATCGCAGACTGGAGACCGATGGTCCTCCGGTCTGAGGGTGTTCCCCCAAACTCTGGGCTGTCTCTAAGCACCTCTGATCCCACGACAGGCCCGGGACCGAAGCACATCTGCCTCTGACGGATGTGGAGGCGTCTCCATCCTCTGAGGACCAGTGAGGCGAAGACTGACTGCCCTACTCGCTCTCCCCCGCTCTCTGTACCGCTCTATATCTCTCTCGCCCCCCTCTCATGCTCTAATGACTTAATTGTCTCTCTCCTGGTTTTCTTCTTCCCCTCCATCCTTTTCTTCCACTCCATTCTCATACGCCTCCAACATCGAGAGCAGTGCATTTACAATATCTGGCCAAAGGTATGTGGACACCAGAAAACTCCCTCCTGTTTATGATAAGAGTATGAAAACCTTATTGCATGAGAGCCATTGCCTTTATCTTCCCTGTATTTAAAGTTAAACTATACAGCATTTTCCACAAAACCTTTAGGAAACCATTTGGAAATGGGCTCGTAAAATGAAGTGTTACTGATTTTTCTTTGCTGAAACTAAGAGGCTCCAGTCCTGGAAAAAAAAATGATCCAGGGTGTCCACATACTTGTGGTCATGTGGTGTAAGTGAGTCAGATGTTTCCCTTCCAATCGTGATCTGATTGATCTGATTTGGTAGATGAATAGAGCTGTTTACATTACTGTTTTTATATCGGAAACCATTTAGTTTTGCTGCTGCTGCGGTTTTGTGCCGCTGCCCCAAACGGATCAGAACATCCTGGAGTCACCTCGCAGGTTCTGCTTCAGCAGCTTGGACCTTCGGGCCGCCTCCTCCCGCCCTCTGCCATCAACCACACCCGCACTCCACCGCTCAGATGTTCTCATCCACACACACTCCTGGTTTTTCAGGTGTCCGACATCCGACCGGGTCAAAGGCTCAAGAATTGACCAAGGGCCGAGGAGAGGAAGTGGAGCTAGAGCAGTGAACCATCGCATTTGTGACAGAGCGTGTTTAAATAGAGCTCAGCGCCTCTGGAAATAGAAATCACAGAGATTTCATCCTTCAGATCTTTAAAAAAAAGCTTAAAGTCACGTTTTCAAACAGACTGAGACGAGCCAGATTGTCCAGTGGAGCTATTTTAGCTCTGCACGTCTACATTTAGACTAGAGAAGCAAAAGGCTCTGTGTTGACGCAGCCAGGGAAAAGCACACTTCTATATTTTCTTATCACCAGTAGATCTCATGTTTAGACCAAAACCATGTTACCTTCCTCCTCTGTCTGTGGTTCTCAGCTCACAGGTTCCTTGTGTAGACGGAAAATAAGTAAAAATGCTTCACAAAACTATAGTTTCATCTCTTTGAAAATCTCAGTCATTTTCCTGAAAACAGCTGCTCCCTGCCATTTTATCAAACAGGAGGAAAAAGGCAATGTGATGGGATTATTTTCAGCGGCTGATGAATCCACAGATATTTTTCTTCTTCCTTTGGACTGAAGCTAACCATGATCTGTTTTTATTCCTTTTTGAGAAATTAAATAATTTAAAGCAGCTGAGTTTGTGAATCTGTGTTTCGGTAGCTTGTTGTTGGCACATAACCACTTCAGAGCTGTAGCTACCAACTGTTTTCATTATCAGTTAATCTCATGATTATCTCCTCTATTATCTGATTAAATGTTTGGTCTATGAAAGGTCACAGAATTGTGGAAAAATAATGCTCACATGCTCATCATAGTCCCTCAGAGTTGATGCCGATGTCTGCAAACGCCCAAAACCCAAAGATACTCAGTTCTCACTGATATATAAAATAGTCTGAACCTTTACTCAGTTCAAGGTCATTTGAGCCAAAGAAAAGCAGCAAATCCTCACATTTGAGAATCTGCAGCCGACAAATGTTTGACAATTAATACTTTTTTTTTTTAAAATAGTTTTAATTTTCTGTGAGTCAACTGATGGACGGATCAATTCATCCCTAATTTTATAGTGAATCTTAAATGGTGACGTAACTAAAGCGGTCAGATAACTAGAGTGCAGTAAAAAGAAGACCGTTTTCGTCTAAGATGTGAAGAAGTATGAAACAGCATGAAATAAAAATACACAAGTAAAATACAAGTACTTCAAATTCATACTTGAATAAATGAACTAAGTTACATTCCATCACTGTATAACAAAAAAAAAGAAGAAGAGAGAAATGCAGCAAAACCTCAAATTAACGAAACTGAAATAAAAAGTATGAAATATTTGGCCTTTTTCCATCTGATCCATGATCTAAACCAGTATCTTTGTTGTGAGGTCAAAAAGACCATCTCATCGGTCAAACGCTGGCGGGAGCCTGAGACCGCGAGGACGCGCAAACCTCGCGACTCCAGAGGAGAAAAAACAAAGCAAACACACGCGATGATGGAAAATGTCATCCAGATTTTGGACAAACGGAGGAACAAGATTCAGGGCTCGTTACTACGGGACGTTCAGTGCTGGTTTGGCTCTGAACATGGGAGTAAGTGGTAAAAAGAGAGCGAGAACTATAGGAAATCTCCAGCCCTCTCATGTGGCTCTGGTTGACGTAGCCATGAGAACCTGCACATATAGGCTGAACGCAGGCCCCCTCATCGGAGCTCGCCCCGTCTCCACCCTGTAATTAACCCTAAAATAGGGCCCTGTTGAAGTGAGGAGTGATCAGAACACACACACACACACACACACACACACAGGCAGGCAGGCTGTCATGTAACACACTCTCAGTGAGCAACATGGCTGCTACGGCGGGTTACATCCCCCGTTCAGTCCTCTCCGACTCATCACTTCCTGTGGTCGCGTCGCGCAGACTTCCCCTACCTGTCGTCATGACGACCGCACTGATATAAAGCAGCGATTTGATCGTCAGGTGCCGATGGAGGCCGCGGTCCTCGGGGCGGACGGCGTCCGCGGGCCTCCGCTGCCGTCGGTCTGTGTTTTACCCTGCTGCGGTCGTCATGACAACAGAAACACAAAGATGGGGTCCATGACAACAGCCGGATCATGTGATCGGCTGCCACGAAACATTCAATGTAGAGGGGACGGAGACTAAATAAAGGACGACTGTGACCTCTGACCCCCACACCCTCAAACCACAGACCTGAACTCAAATCAGGAAAACGTGACTTTAAGACACAGAAAAACAAGGCCACCACCCCCCAACCACCACCACCACCTTCAGACCGAGGCTAAACTGTGACGTGTTCAGGTGTAAACAGGCCGTGAGCCTGGCCTCACCTGGGCAGTCGGAGGCCTTCCCGGGGCCACAGTCCGCACCGCTGCGGGGGAACGAGCTCCGGACGGCAGGGAGAACCAGCAGGACCAGCAGGCAGCACAACCAGGAGGACCGGCCCACTGGGGCCATGATGGAGGACGGGGGGGGGGGGGGCAAAGAGAGGACAGAGGTAGAGATAAAGGGATAGATAGAGATAAAAGGAGGTGGAGATGGAGAGATAAAGGAGGCTTACAGAGAAACAGAGATATATGGGGGTAGGCAGAGGTGTGCAGAGATAGATGAATAGAAAGAGGAATAAAAAAGAGGTAAAGAGAAAAGCAGAAGTAAAAAGTCTGTTTTTTCTAAAGTCTCCTTCAAAAGGATCCTCAATGCAAAAAACAGCGCAGAGAGAAGCGGACCAGTCAAATCCTGCAGCCAGAAAAAAGAGCCTGAATCCCGGTTCTCTCCATGTGTTTCCCTCCGTCCACGAACTCCGTCCGGGTTCTCTCAGGAGCGAGGCTTCATGGTGGAACGGAGGAGAACAAGGGGAGAACCGGAGGAGAACCGGGCTGGGACAAACCGACGGGAACGCCGGGAGGAGGGCTGCGAAACGGAGCCCGGGATAACAAAGCAAAGCAGGGCCTGGGGCTTCACACACTCCCTCTCTCTCTCTCTCACACACACACACACACACACACCGACCCCCACACCTCCGCCACCCCCTTAAACCAGTCTGCTCACAGCCCGGACTGAGCCTCCATCCCCCAGCCCCCGCTGCTGCCGCCGCCGCCGCCGCTGCCGCCTCGCACTCGAACCGGCGGCGAGAACCGCGGAGCGCCGCGGAGAAAAAGAGCCAGGTAGGAGTCCGCAGGGGCTTCCAGCGGCATCCAGGCCGAAGCGGAGCGAGTGTGCGCCGGGGAGCGTGGACGGATGCGGTCGGTCGTCGCTCGCTCGGTTGGACCCGGACTTTTTTTGTCCTCCTGTGTTTTCTCCACTGATTCACATCAACAAAGGCCTGGACCACGTGACCGAGGAGACCACTCCCACAGAGGGGGAGTCCTCCATCCCGCTCCCCGGAGGAGCCGCCACAATTAAAGGGCCCCTGTCGGCGGCCGTGCGGTCCAGGCCTCCTCGGCCCACCGCCCCGGTCCACCGCCCCGGCCCGCCTCCCCGGTCCACCTCCCCGGTCCACCTCCCCGACCCGACCCACCGCCCTGGTCCACCGACCCGGCCCACCGACCCGGCCCACCGCCCCGGTCCACCTCCCCGAACCGGCCCACCGCCCCGGTCCACCTCCTCGGCCCACCGACTCGGTCCACCTCCCCGGCCCACCGCCCCGACCCACCTCCCCGGCCCACCGACCCGGTCCACCCGCCCCGGCCCACCGCCCCGGTCCGAGCTAAAAAGAAAATTAACGAATTTAAAGAAAAATGTGCCCAGTCCTGCAGGTACCTGCTCATAAAAAAACCTTGACCTGATGGTGGCGCTAGAGGCAAAGTCAGAGGGTGAACAAACTTATTCCGGTTCATCCTGAGGAGACGGTGAACGGATCATCACAATCCCAGTGTTTACTCGGTACCAGGAATTCATCCGGAACCTTTACGCCGCTATAAGCGACCTCTGCTCCGCATACTTTTACCTGCAGGTGATTCCAGGTGATGAACGCAGGGATTCGTGGCTGAACTAGTCTCCTGCGGACCTGCAGGTACCATCTGAACCCGCATGACATCAATCACGTCCGCCAGAGGACCACGCTCCTGTTTTATTTATATTTGCAGTGGCAGACTGCGTCGCTAGGGGGCAGAATATCGGCGTTAGACAGACTAAACTACTCCAGCAGCACCACAAAGTAAAAATGCTTCATTCCAAGTTAAAGTCCTGCATTTAAACTCCCTACTCAAGTAAAAGTACATCAGTATTATCAGCCTCATGTACTTAGGATATCACAGTAAAAGTACTTTCTGTAGTAAAAAAAAATATGCCATTAAAAGTACTTCCTGTTGCTAAAATATCACAGTAAAAGTACTTCAGATCATTCATGGTTCTGAAAGTTCTGATTCACTGATCTGGATTCAGTTTCTGGACTTTTCTCTGATCTTTGATATTTAGTGAAACGTTGGATTATTTGAAATGCTACTCAAATTAATCCATGCGAGAAGTTTAGAGAAGAGATTCTCTCTTTTACTTTGTGTTGAGGACACAGGAGGAATCAGAAACGCAGGACTGACTTCACCATTTCAGGTTTCAGTCTGCAGTTGATCAGTCAGACCGATCGGTGTTTAATCCGCACACACCGACATCTGTGATAACACCATCTCAACAGTTGCAGGATTCTGCCAATTTCCACTTTTAATGAGGAGAACTCAAAAAATCAGACACAGCATTAAAAGCTCAACCAAAAAAATCAATTTGAATTCAAGATAAAGCAGATGTATGTGTGAACATGTTGTTATGAAGTGTTTTCTCGTTGATGAACTTAAGACATGATATTATACGTACAAAAAAAATCCACTTCAAACAGTCTAAAACATTAGTTTGCTACTAACTCCCTGCAGCCAGCAGGGGGCACCGCCTGCCAGCAGAACAGGCGGAGCAGAGGGAATAAAACCGTGAACCGCTCCTTTAACTGCTCCACCTGTCCAGCTGTCACCGTGCGGAGCTGATGCTATTAAGTCAAAATGACAGTCTGCAGGCGGTGTCCTGTGTTAAAGAGGCTTCATTCATCGCCACATTCAAAATCTCAGTGGAGAGGAGGTCGGAGCTTAATGTTCCCCAGCACACACTCACCAGACAGTTAGACGTGGAAGTCAAGCAGACGACATTAATCAAATCCAATTATTTTAAACCAAATCTGTGTCCGTTACGATACAGCTGACGTAAACATGAAGAGACCCACGTGGCTGAATCAGAATCAGTCAATCAATCAAAAACAGACAGAGATAAATGTACATTACGGTGTAAGACTGACACAGAGACAGAGGCAGAGGGTTTTCAGTCATCCGCCGCGACACCGGACCTGGGGAGGATCCAGTTCCATCTGGATCGATCCACCGGCCTGAAAACCTGTGTACAGGTGTCCCGCTCTTCTTGGAGAAAGGGGCTGACTCAGACTCGAACTCTCTGAAGAGTCACCTGAAACTCTGAGCTGCTGGGCCTCAACGCGTCTTATCCGCTTTCACAAGTCCTGAATTTACACAGCTTTGACCCCAAAGTCTTAAAATCTGGAATCGGTTAAAAGCTGCTCTCGACGCCTCTGTAACGAAACCCTGTAATGTTGATAAATAAACGGCGTCGACGACTGACACGGACATAAAAACACACGTCGATTTTATTTATGATTATCATGACAAAGTAAAGAACAAAGTGCAGCTTCTCTCTGAGTGTGAGGTCAATGTTTAGCCCCAGGACGTCTTCACTTATAATGGTGGATATTGACCTCACACACACAGACTCGCACATGCTCACAAACACACAATTTAATCCTCATCCTCAGATCTGGGCGTTTTGCTAAGCCATCTGGGCTAATTAGTTCACTCTCCTCTTCACTCCTCCTCCTCCTCTTCCTCTCCCAGCTTTTTTAGGTCAAAGTCTCCTTGAACCAACAGATGAAGATCAGTGACAGACTTTGCTGCTGCTGATTAAGAGGCTGGGAGACACTTTATTTTATTGCTTTGTAATATCTGAATTTTTTTTCAAGAAGCTGCCCAGAAAGAGGATGAAATTTGGCATCAATTATAGAAAAAAATGTTAATTTTTCTTGTTAGAAAAGCTTCATCTAAACCCAAGAAGAGATTCATTCATTCTAAATATATGACTGGAGAGTCATTCTTCATAGATTCTGATATGCATGTTCTCATTTTTGCATGTTCAGCAGACCTGCTCTGCTTTTCCAAAACTGATCTTTGGTTACTTTAAATAACTTTGGTTACTTTTTTTTAACCGTTTTTTTTTTTCCTAGAAAGTTGCTGGGGCATTATTTAAAGTGTCACCAGAAGTTTTCATGTTTGGCACCGACCTCATGAACTGGACTTTGTATTTTGGTCTGTTAAGGTTCAAGTAGGATAGAAATGTGAGGATTGTAAATCGATTGGTTTGTGGAAGCTGATGTTAATGTTAGTGATGAGAGAATAATGTTGGCTACAGCACATATTTATGGTTATGGACAATTTTTTTTTACCCAAAGCACAAGTTAGAACGTCGTTGCGATGATGGACGAAAGCTTTTTGTGAAATTATTTTTATTCTTTCCTACAAAAATCAACACAGAATAAGAGCCCTTTGTTTTCCATTGCCTCCCCAGATCCCCCCAACCCATTATTCTCAAGTTCTCACTTGATTAACCTGATTCCACCTGCAAACACAGGCAACACGCAAACCAGCGAAAAAGGAAAAAAAGAAAAAAAAAACCTGTCGTCTTTGATAAGTGCAACAACCAATGAAGAGGAAAACACTGGAGGAAGGAGGGAGGAAGGAAGGAAGGAAGGACGGGAGGGAGGAAGGGAGGAAAAAGGTCGTGATAATAATAATAAATCATGTTCTAACAACTAATGGGTTTTATCAACGAAACCTGGTGCACAGTCAGACGCATGTTATTTTTAGAATTAAGGTGATTGTGGAGAAACTCTTCAGCTGAGGGATGTGACAACAAACTGTGAAGATGAATAAATCTGCAGAGCGAAACTCTAAAACATCACGGTCGAAGGAAAAGCAGGTTTCCGAGCGTTTTGCTTTGTTCACTTGCTCTCAGCAGAAACAAGTAGCGAACACAAGCAGCTTGTTTCCACATCCAGCAGCTACGGAGCAGCACTCACCTGGATCTGGTCTCTGAATCCACCTGATGGGTCCAAGTCCAGGACTCCCTCTGTTTTAGCTCTGGTTTTGGTCTCCACCAGCTCCTGAGGGAAACCTCTGGCTCTTCAGCTGCTAAATGCTCCATCATGTTCACCAGCTGGTCTCTGACTGGGTCTGTCAGATTGGCAGACGGATGTCAGTCATCTCCTGTTTATTTAAAGTAAAGGTGTCGCACTCCGGCAGGTGAGGCGAGTCCAGATTCAGACCATTTCCTGGATCCATCTGTTCTGGCTGATGTCGGTGCGTTAACGGGCCCGACAGCAGTGGCAATAAAGGTTTCCAGAGAAATTTTCCAGTGAGCCCTAAATTTCCCTGGATGTGTTGATGTCATCGCCCACTCTCTTTGCTGTTTTCTCATCTGTTGAGGTATTTTCTAGACTCGTGGAGCAGATTAGGTGTGTGTATATATATATATATATATATATATGTATATGTGTGTGTGTGTGGTGTGTGCGTGTGCCAGAGAGACAGAGTTGAAACTTGTTGAAGAGGACAGGCTGGGACATCGCATCTGTCACACTAATCAGTTAATCAGGACAAGATCTGGGAATTCAAACTACTTGTGTGTGTGTGTGTGTTGTTTCTGTATCACAGACAGAACTCATCTCTTGATTTGTTTCCTGTAAAAAAACAACAAGAAAAGCATAAACTTACACATTTGTGATCTTTAATATCCAGGGTTTGCTCACGGGGCCCCACCACGAGACTGGGGGCCCCAAGATGGAGGGCGGGGGAGGGACCATGCAGACACATTAGGTTAACGAGGGAGGGGACGGAGCGTGAACAAGAAGTCCCCGGTTTGACTTCAACGTCCTCTCTCTGACTTTCAGGTGAACAGAGTCAGGTGCTCAGTTCCGCCTGACGTCTTGCCGTGACCCCCCTTCGAGGCGTTTCCGCCTGGCAACACGCTGTCGATTTTTATTGAGGACAAGGAGGCGAGAACATCCATTAAGGGCCTTTTTTTTCTTCCCGCCTTCACAGACGCTTTGTTGGCGAGAAGTGAGCAGCCGCAGACAGAGGGATTTTAGGCAAACGGCAGAAAAACACACAAAGCGGAGAGGGGTGATTAATTATGGATGCAGAAAACGCTGTGCTGTGGGAGAAGGGTTTAAATGAGTCGGACTAACCAGTTAGAAAAGACAAACACAGAAAATCTAAATCTAAAAGTCATATCTCCGACTCTGGGGAACAGCGAAGGAGATGTTCACCGTTTTATCAGATTTTAGAGATTAAAAAATCAACCAGAAACAAAATCAACAGATTAATCGATGAAGAAAAGTGGCAGAAAAAGTTCAGTATTTTCAGTTTAAAGTAGCACGAAATGTAAAGAGCCTAAACTTGGTCCTTGAGAAAATGCAGCTCTGGAGTCAGTGTATTTAGCTGCTGGTGGAGAACTGGTGAACCGCATCTTCTCCAGACCCAGAATTGGTTTGTGTGAAAAGCTTTAACCAGCCAGCGTCACCAAACACACACACACACACACACACACGGGAAGTAAACATCTGTAACCCCACAGCTAAACCGAGACGGTTATGAAGAAGACGTCCAGATTTTACCGGTGGACATGGGGAGACAATGTGCACAGGGGCCCGTGGTCAGCAGCGGCCCCTGGAGGAGATGGTTACAGTATGTGAGGTCAAGGTTCCTCTGTTCGTGTCCTCATCCTGCTAGGTTTAGTTCAATAAAAGGAAATAACACTGTTAAAAACAACAAAAAATAAACAGGAACAGTTGAAGGCCAAAAGGTTTTCACATCATAAATATACATAAATCACTTTCTCTCTTCATAGGTGAACAACCTGAGCATCTCTTATTTATTCATGCTACTTTATTTATAAATCAGGTAGAGACCAGCTAAATGCTGATGTGTGACTTTTCACACAGTAAAAGAAATTCAATATTTAAAGCTTTGAATTATTCATGTTCACAGGTGTGGACTTTTGATGAAAAGGGTACAAAAACCAGTTGGCGTAGAAACACTTTCCTGTTTCTGTGCATATAAACAGCCTCCAACTGTTCTGCAATGACGTTTTTAACCAACATGAGCGAGAACCTGTGTCGCTTTCCTTGTACTTTGGGTTCCTGGGTTTTAAACTAACGAGATGAGCGTCAGACCTTCGCCCTAGTTTGTGCTGAGAGAGAAGAAGGGTTTCCTGCATGGGGGGGGTGTTAAAAGCTGCCAGACAAAGACGTAGATGAATGAAAGTTGGCAAAAATGAAGCAAATCAACCCAGACTCCAGAAGGTTGGTACATATCTATAAATATCTCTAATATCTGTCTATATATACATGAAAAAAAATCTAAAAACAGCACAGACTTTGAGGTTTTGGCTCCTGGTCTACAAAGCACCGAATGGCCCAGATCCAGATTAAAGATCCATGGGGTCCCCGAGGCCTCGGGCATTGCCTCCAGAACCAGGACTCGGGCGTCGGTGCACGTCCGGTTCGGGGCCGAGGTTTTTCCAAACGAACCGGTTGTTTTCCTCTGTTTCGTCTCATGACTGGTTTGTCCTGCAGCTTTTCTTTCTGCACTTTCACTACAAGTTGGAGCAGCTTCCTTTATTCTCTGCTCCCCTTTGGCTAATCACGTCTTTTCCACAGGGTCTGGTTGTAGCGTGTCAGGCCCAAAATAACACAACTAAAGTGAAATGTCTCACACACACACACACACACACACACACACACACACCAGTGGGTGTATGTGCACTGTCAATAAAGCTAATTGAAAGAGAATTTGAGAGAGAGAGAGAGAGAGAGAGAGAGAGAGGTGGAAACAGAGGAGGTGTGTACTCGTCTGCAGAGTCGACTGAATCCACCAGGGTCCGTCAGGCTGCTCCAGCACCTGGGCCCAGAGACTCCACCACCACCGCTGCGGCTCATGGAGGACCCGTCTGTCCACGGCCGCCACACAACCACCAACTTCGGGGACTTTAACTAAGAACGAGCCGCGAACATGAAGTTGTTCTCCGGAGGCGGCGGCGCGGCGCCGCCGCTGCCGCTGCCGCTGCTGCTGCTGCTGCTCGGCCGCTGCTGCTGCACCAGTCCCGGCAGGAGAGGTAGGACCGACCCGGGGTGAGAGCTCCCAGGGTTGAACGGTGCTGTTTGAGGAAAGTCCTCCTCTGTGGTTCGGTGGGGAAGGGATCGAATCCGTTCTTTCTTTCTTTCTTTCTTTCTTTTTCTTTCTTTCTTTCTTTCTCTGTTTGGTTTCCGCTCCTCGACTTGAAGTTTTGCATCCTGGGATTTTTATTGTGATTTTAATAGAAAAAGCCGCAGGTCCGAGCGGGAAAAGTAATAGAAACAATAATAAAAGCTCAATAACAGTAACAACGTTAAAGTACCGAAGACATATTTAAAGTTACTCAAATAATGCTGCGGTAAACTATAATGAATACAATATAAACACTAATAGACTCGTCGTTTGAAACTCAAATACCAGTTTACAGGCACCAAACTGAATGTGAATGAGTGAGTCCTGTATAATTATAACAAAACAGCCATTACTTGCACTGACATAACTGTGACCTAAAGTAAAGGAATTGCAAATATAAGGTATTTTAGCCTGTGGTAATCGCTTTAGATATTACAGGTTAAGCAGAGAAATATAAAAATGATAAACATGTACAGAGTTTGGAATCACATTTTATTATAAGCAGTGATGACTAACAGCCAAACTATTAAAAAAGATTTAATAATAACAGGAATATAATAGGAATGTAAGTAATTAAGATTCGGAGTAAAATGTGCCATTAAAAACAGCTTAGACATTCTTTAGGAGATTGTGGGAATATTATAATTCTTAAATAAAGTAGTAGCATTAGTAATTTTATTAGAAATAAACTACTCATTGCTAGGATTCAGTTCACAGTATGTCTGGGAGACAGAAAAGACAAAAAAAAAAAACCTACCACAGACAGACTGTCAGATCCAGTTATGAGCACGTGCTGTAGCTGAGCTAAACCTAAATAAGAAAAGGAGTTGAGATATTTAATTATTTTAAATTCAGCCCAGATTGGCTCCACATTAAAAAAAAAACCTCACAGGGACAATAAAAGACATTTAAGCTCATTCAGACTGAATTATCACCAATAAAAACTTCATTTCCTTCTGCTGTTTACTTTGCACTCGAGTCAGATCTCGAAAAAGCTCGTATGTCCTCACTGTGGCTGTGGAAAACCTGTGTCTCTCGAACACCCACCGTCGAGGACAAACTGCAGGCGGGCTGCAATAATGAATATTTTCATTATTCATGGAGCCATTCGCCTTTCTGTCTAGAAAATGTGCTGCAGAGCCAAAGATATTCAGAATAATATCAGTTATGATGCAGAAAAAGAGCAAATCCTCACATTTGTGAAGCTGGAACTGGTGATTGTTTTGCATAAAAAAATGATGAGGCGACTGATTTTGAGGCTCAAAACTAGAATGTGTAAGAAAGACTGAATTTATCTGAAGGGAGCAAAAAGCCATGTTTATTTTATTTTATTCACTTATTGTTTAAAACCTCTCGATGCTGTTCCTGGTCCCCAGAGGACGAACCCCTTACGTCTGTAGAGACCCCATGACCCGTCCTCTGGTGGTGATGCTCCGAGAACAGATAAATCACCAGGATGGTGTTTGTTCTATCGCGGCTGGGATGAATGCGTCGGCCTATAGGGGGCGCCGGCAGGACTTTAGGAAGAATAATAGAAAGTGGTGTGAAATGATCACAACTTCGTTTTAATTAAAACCATGTGTGCGTCCGTACGTCGGTTAAATCATCTGAAATTCATCACCCGTCCTCTAAAAGACGAGGTTCACCCAGAGTGGACGTTTAGCTCAAACACACCCAACAGCAGACTGCCCCCCCCCAGGGAGCCATAACCTCGGACAGGGGAGGACGGCTCGGATCACACACACACACACACAAAAGCTGTGTTTCTGACAGATATTGCAGTGTATCCAACCTCCTCCATTTCTGCACGTCCAAGTCATCCAATATGTTTCTAATCTCTCTTTATAATCCGACTCACAGCATCAGACCAAGTCTATACCTCAGTTAAACATCATAAGGTCTCCTAAATTCTCCAAAATTCCTCAAAGCCTAAGATGACATATTTAAATACCTTTCTTCGTCCAACCCTGAGTCCTGAACCCAAAGATACAGGTAGATTTGGAGTTTTTTCCTTTTTTTTTAAGCATTTGCACTCAGCTGCAGCTTAAGTTTTTGTTGATGAATAATCAATTGATTGAGAGAGCGATTTAATGTGTGTCTAGTTTCACCTTCTAACATCTAATCCCTGACACAACCTCAGTAATAATCTGTATTACTGGATGTTAGTGTCATATAGAAGATTTTACACCGTGAAAACACAGTTTTGACTCTTCAGCACTTGTTCGCTCTGGCTTGTGTGGAACTCGTTTCAGAGTCTCTAGAAGATCCAAACTGAGATATCTGACTGGCTTTTCATTCCTGAGCAGTTCCTCACTGAACGGTCAGCGGAGAAAAAACAAAAGCAACGCTTGCAAGGCATTATGGGAAACACGGTTGATGAGTGATTCACGATCTTTGAGCATATCTTGTACCAATCGAGTTCACGGCTGAAATACGAGTTTTGTCTCCTGAAAGAGGGAGAGAATAAATAACGAATGAATGACAAGAAGAAACGCTGAGCTCAGCTCTTCAGACTGTTATCTCAGTGTGTGTGTGTGTGTGTGTTTCAGGTATAATTGAAAACGGCTGACTGCACTCTGTTATTGTCATGACAACAATTTGATTAGGGGGAGGATTTTTTTATCACTGAGTGTGATTGTGTGACTTTCCCTGTTTCGAATAGACTGTTGTGTTGTTTCACTGCTCCACACAGTCAGGCTGACAGACTGAGCGACCTGCAGGCCGGAGCTGAGGGTAAAATCCCCCTCAATTCACTCACAGTCTGCTGATTGAATATGGGCAACAAATTATGTGATAATTTCAAAAGAAGTTGTTCCAATACGAGGAAATGATGGAGGATGTGGTGGACAGACCTGGAAGTCCATCACTGTCTCAGTGTGGACGAAACGCTTTGTCTGTCTGTAAAGTCACAGAGGTCCTTGAGGAGGTCCAGACAGCCTTGAGGAGTTTTCAGTTGTCCTTTGAAAGGTTCTCAAAAGGTCTCAAAGGAGGTTTCATTGTTCCTAGAGGTCCTGGAAGAGTCTCTAGTGGTCGTTAGCAAGGTCTCCATGAGTCTTCAAAAGTTCCTTAAGGGGGGTGTAGGAGTCCTCAAATATGTTGCAGAAGTAACTGAAGAGGTGTATTGGTCCTGGGGGAGGACCTAAGGTCCTTGAGGAGTGTACAGATATATTTAAGAGCCACATAAAGGTCTGATGTGCTTTAAAAGTTTCTAAAAGCAGTATGGGGTCCTGGGGGAAGCCCAGATGTCCTTGAAGAGGTTCCAGACATATTTAGGAGGTTGTTGATGTCTTTGAGGAAGTTGTAGAAGTCTTTGAAGGGCTTCCAGTGGTTCTTAAGGGTCTTATAAACGTCCTTGAAAAGTTTTCAAAAGGTCCTTA
Organism: Istiophorus platypterus; assembly: GCA_016859345.1. Taxonomy (NCBI): domain Eukaryota; kingdom Metazoa; phylum Chordata; class Actinopteri; order Istiophoriformes; family Istiophoridae; genus Istiophorus; species Istiophorus platypterus. The sequence continues at coordinate 20,306,701 of CM029125.1, read as the reverse complement.
AAGAGGACATTGAGGGAGCTCCTTGAAGTGGTTGTAAAGGTCTTTAGGAGGTTCAAAGGGTCTTTAAGGGGGTCACGTAAGTTCTCAAATAGGTCGCAGAGGTCCTCAGAGAGGTTTTAAAGGGGCTTAATAAGGTGGCAGATCTTGAGGAGGTTGTTGAGATGCTTGAGGAGGCTCAGAAGGTCCTCAAGGGGGTTTCACAAGTCCCCCTGACTTAATTGAGGAGGTTAGAAGAGGTTCTAGTGGTCGTTGGAGGGCTTGAAGGGATCACTGGCTCTAGTGGTCCTTGGGGAGACTGTAGGGTTCCTTGAGCATGTTGAAGAGGCCCTTAACAGGGTTTTACAGGTCCTCGGAGGGGTTCTAGGCCTCAGACTTATTTGAAGAGGTTCAGTAAGTCTTTTAGGACCTCCCAGTGGTTCGTCTGGGTTTCCTTGAGCTAATAAAGTCATAGCATGAAGAATTAGCTCTGTTGCCATGGTTACCAACAGTCCACTGTAATTTTTGTTGGCCTCCCGTGTTGATAATAGAATAAAACATATTATCTCGCTGAGTCTCTGAATGGTCAACAGTCGTGTATGATTCCAGTCTGCACATTCAGCAGCTTTCTGAATGCCTATTTCTGCGATTCGACTAACTACTCATTGGTGCAATAACAGTGTGTGTGTGTGTGTGTGTGTACCCAGGGTCCGGATAAGAGCGGCCGTTTACCGTTCATTTTCTGTGCTCGTTCAAGGTGTTTAAGCTCTTTAATTCGAGCTCCGGCTGCAGTAAATGATGAAACGCCGACTGTTGTGACTGTGCGGAGGACGCGACCTTCGGCCTCCTGTCAGAAACTCCCAACGAGCTCCGAGTGTGTTTGTGTGTCGGCCTCGTTCCCACCGAGTTCGACTTTTCAGGAGAAACCTTGGCAGTGTGTGTGCTTGTCTTTGTGTCTCTACATGTGTGTGTGTTCATTTGTAAAGCAGCTAACTGAAACTTTGCCTTGAAAATAAAGAAGACGTTGGAGCCTCGTGGTAACCACGGCAACAGTATTAGCATACTGAGCTGAAAAACCGTATTGACTGAAAATCAGCCAGTTTCAAAACACACAAAAAAGCCAAACTGAGATCTGTGGTTTTCTTACCCCGAAAGCTGGTTGGCGGTTCCTGGGGGGGCAATGCTGAACCGGTGCATGTTAAAATAACTCCTCTTGTTACCGTTATTAGCTTTTGTTCTTTTGTCGTGAGTTGAGATCCAAGGGGTTTGCGCTCCGTGATTGGACGACAGACCTCGGCGCAGCTCTGTGGTTCACGGCTTCAATGCTCCACGCGAACATGACCATTTCCTGTTTGCATCCTGAGTTCACGGCGGACACAGCGAGCGCCCGTCCGTCCTCAGTCAGCGGCGGAGGGGGCAGCAGGAGGACAAACGGGGCTCACCAGGCTGCATGGGGGGATTAGGAAACAATGGGCCCCTGGGCACTGACATGTAAATGCCCCCCCACCCCTCCTATACAGGAGCAAGACATCCAGGCTGAAAGGGGAACGTTTTGTTTTCAGACAATTCTCGTCTCTTTGTGATCGATTAGTATTTCATGGCGATCATGCGTCTCTTTGTCTCTCTGTTTGTCTGTGTATTCTCTCTCTCTCTCTCTCTCTGTGACCCAACAGATCATTTCCTTCCTGCGTTGGAGGGAAATTACTGAAGTGTTGACATTTTAATTTTTAGGTAAAGCCTGGCCCGGCAGTGCCGCTCTATTTTGATTAAAGAGACTGTAAAAAAAAATTAACATATGATGCAGGCCCTCGAAGGTGCTGTCATTTCATCATTGTCGCCCAGATGATCCCAGTTGTTTGCAGAGCGTTAGTCCTCCTCACGCCAGCAAGGCTCACACACGCTAACGTTTAACCCAGAACATATAACACACAACCGGTTGAGGCTAAACTAACCACTTCTCCTCCCCTGCATCTCCGAGGAAACATTTTTAGACTTTATTAATTGGATTTTTTGTTTCTTACTAAATAAAACTCAGCATCACACGGGGCCTGCAGAGGCCGGGGAACGGCCGACAGTGTCCGAACCTGAACCGTTCACATCCGTCAGTCTGCGGCGACGTAAAGAAGTTGACCGACCATTCACAGTAGCTTTCCCAGCAGTGACAGTAAACGGCTGTCAGACGCAACTGTTCCATCGCAGGTGTGTCCCGCCGAGACGTGCCAGCAAAGCAGCCTGGGGGATTTTCAGAGCTGGAATGCAAGGAATGTCAATAATGGAGCTCAGAAACTGTTAGCAGGATTAAACAGGCTTCTCACTCTACCTGCTTGCTCTGCACCATGACACGCTAACTCGCCGTTTAAGGCAGGAGAGTGAGAGGGGTTTAACCCGTGTTTGACCCCGTCATAGCGAACCGCCGTCGCTGCTGCATCGGTCCCCGGGGGACTCGGGTGAGCCGTCGTCCAGGATCCGTTTCTGAGGCTCAGCGGCAAAGCGTTAGTGGGTTGATGCGTGTTTCTGTGATAGAGGATGCAGGGACCAGGGACTGGAGAGGACCTGCGGGGGAGACCCCCCCTGACAGTCAACATGACCACGAGTTCTCCAATCGTGTTTAGTACTGTAACCATGGTGATGGGTTATTTTGACCTAAACATGAGGCACAGACAAGCAATGTTGTTTGAAAGGGAAGTTACTGACATTTAATTCCACTCCCTTTGACTTAATGTTTGTCAAATAGAATAGTGCAAAAGTTGTAAACTCTTTAGTTGTCCAGGTTCTCCGTCATCGTTCCCATCAGGAAGCGTCCGATCGTCCCAGACTCAGAACAACAAGTCCAAACTGTCTTCAGGGACCAGAAGGACCAGGAGTCCTGCAGCAGGTGGTCTGGACCCCATGGAGTCCTGGTCTCAGAGTCATGGAGTCAGACACTGAAGCAGGTTCTCCAAGATCCTTAGAGCAGCTGACCTGCCAAGAACCTGAAGAACTGTCTCCCGGTGGACTGAGGAGAGCTGGTTCTGGTTTAAAGGCAAAGGGGGTCACAGCAAATACTGGTTCAATTTAGGTTTCTTCTCTTTAATAAATAAAATCTATTCATGGCTATATTTCTCTAAACATCCTTCCCTTTACTTTAATACTTTAAACATTTGCTCAGGGCCAACGTCGGTCATAGCTTATGGAAGATGTCGTCCACCATTCTTAATCCCACCGCCTAATCCCTGATTGGTTGTTAGTTTTTTTCAGCCGGTAGAAATTGGTGAGCACAAAGTCAATCACAATATAGCTTTTATTTTAAACTGTTTTTTATCTTGGTTTTTTTTTAGCATTGTCTTTACAGTGGATGGGCATTTTTGTGCCCAGAGCAGCGTCTGCAGAGTGTCTGCAGAGCCTGCCACCAGGTTGCATGTGGCCTCCAACAAACTCCACCTATCAGAGGGTTCTGCTTCGCTATAGGTCCGTTTGAGATCGAGGCTAAAGTTCGGGAGCGAAAGAACTAACCCCCCCACCCCCACCCCACCACCACCACCACCCTTTGACAAAATTGGACAAACTTTAGTTGGGTTCATCTGGGTGTTTATCAGCTCGGAGTCCCCCCCCAGGCAGAGGCCAGGGGCCACGTCCTTGGTCTGTCACCAGCCGAGATTATCTGTGCTCGGTACGTTAAAAAGAGAAATGCCGTCCCTTCGTTGTGGAATTTTCCTTGAACGGCAACAGAGTGAGAGTGTAGCAGCCTCAACCTGACAGACAAGCACAGTCTCGCTCTGACCTACAAACACTGCTGCAGGCAACACACACACATGCACACATGCACACACGCACACACGTACACACACACACTCACACACACATATACACACACACACAAACACACACACACACACACACACACACACACACACAAACACACATTGCCACACACTCACAAACTGATTCTTGCAGGCAAACATGAACACAGTGCAGATATAGTGATTAGTTTTTGATTGGGTGTGTTTGTTCAGGATGTTCAGTTCAGCTCTTCCTCCGTCAGACAGGATCGTGTGTCCGTTCACACAACTGAGAGAGAAACAAAAAAACCCCAAAAAGAACGAGAAGCTTGTGGCGTCCGATGTTTGCTTTCAGACCAAACCGCGTGTGAAACCTTTTTATTTGTGCAGCCGAACTGGGTCGGGCCACCGGATGAGTCTGAGGGGTCATGAAGTGAATAATGAGAGACAACGTTTGAATTCCCTCATTTATACGACACTTGGATTTTTGTCCAATCCCTTTTCCGTGCCTCAGACAGCTGTTGAGATGTGAGAGAGGTTTAGAGGAGAAACGTCTCTGGTTGAGTATGTGGAAATACTCAAGTAAAGCACAAGGACCTCGACACTGAACCTCAGCGCAGAACTCGAGTACGTCAAGTCAGTTATGTTTGTGTAGAACCAAATCCTGACGTGCATATAAACATATCAGGTTCCACATAATTATGAATAATAATAATAAAACCAGAACAGGACTGGTCATAGAACGAATAATATTGAGACTGATAGTAATAATGGAATCAGTGGGTGTTGAGCAGGATCTTGGGGCAGTTGCTGGTTTTACTCAGTTACTTTCCACCGCTGGCACCAGGACCCCCCCCCCCCCAGCACGTGGACTGTGTCTGCTGAGCCCCAGTTGACGAACTGGTCAGTGGGATTTTATCCTGTGGATCACAGGTCAGACACAGACCACGTACACACCAGCGATGAAGACGGAGAAACCGGGCTCTTCGTCTAACTCCATGTGAAAGCCAAGTCACAGTGAAACCGAAATGTGATTTTTCTCAGCGGAGCTCAAACCTGCTGAGTGAGTGTTTACCAGGATGACCCATTCTCAGCTGCTCCAGACATTCCTGAAGTGTGTGTGTGTGTGTGTGTGTGCGCGCGCATGTGTGTGTTTGTGTGTTTTTGAGAGAAGTAAGGTCACTGTGTTCCTGTTAAGCAGGACAACACTATGTCTGTCTTCTCTCTGTCTCTGTCCGAGTCTCGTTCTCGGTGAAATAAGACGGACTCGGTCCGGGGGGGGGGGGGGGGTATATGAAACACTGAACTGGTTTTGAAAGGTTTTTGTTCAAAGATTTTTTTCACCATCCGATGAACCTCAGTATGAAAACAAGTGAACGCGTCGCAGTGGGTTGAGTTTGATGTCAAAGGTCCGTTGGTTAAGTGTTTGAGCGTCACATCACGTTTCTGCTTCTGCTCGGAAACGTCGATGAAAGCACTTAAACTGTCGTTAGAAACCCGCACGTTCCACTGAGCGTTCTCAAAGCTCGCTGGAGCGGAACCGTCGGAGGCTCTCGTTGATTTTAACGAGCGAATGTTTGGGCTTCGGCCATACGTCGCAGCCAGAGGCAAGGTTACAGCCATCGATTATCATTTCATAGTTTAAAACACAAGCTTTTATGTATTGATCTCTTTATTGTTATGAGCCTGTGAATCAAAACTCCTTCGTTTCGCCTCAGTTTTCATGCCCCTGACGCCTCTGTCTGCTTTATTAAACACTTCAGTGCAGGCGTGTTGGAGACTTTTATTACTTGATATAATACAATAAAGACAGAAAGAAATCATATGATAAAAAAACCCTAAGTATTAAATCTAAAACAATCAGAATTCATCTCACGGTAAAAGTTTCATTCGATCCGAGCTTCAGGGCTCATTAGTCTTATGATATTTTTTTTTTTTTATCAACATACAGCAACTTTCAGCAGCTGAAATCCCAAACGTCACCACGGCGACATCACATCGCGATAATTCAGGTGGATCACATGTGTGGCATCCTCATCTCAGGCTGGTTTCTGACCTCAGCAAGATCCTGATCAGAGTGGAGCGATGAGTCTGCTCCGGGAAACAGCGTCGGCCGATCTCACGCCACTTTAAAGCAAGTCATAAGAAGGTTTCAACTGATCCGCTCCATAGTCCTGGATCAGGACCTCAGGGTCAGGATCAGGGTTTGAAACTTGGTAGCTGGTGAAATTCGAGTCAGCAGGATTCCACAGGTGGATCCGAGCGCTGCTGTTGCAGCTGTTGCTCCTGGACCTCGGGCTCCAGATGAGGAGATCCACAGCGACTCTCCCCTCGTTTTCCTTAAAAAGAGACGATTTCTGTCGTTGGTTCATACGGAACCCGGTCATTGTTCTTAAGCCGGACTTGGAAAACTGAGAATGGAAAAACCACCCGGATCCGTCTCAGGGAAAGAGTGGAGAGGAGTTTTAGTTGTATTTTTGTTTCTCTGTGAATCTGGCTGGCTGAAGGTCGCGGGCAGGGTTCGCTCTTCATCTTCCTCTCCTGTTTTCCTTCTCCCCTCCTCTTTGATCTTTTATGAGGATTGATTTTGTCCCGCTGCTCCACGAGGAACAGGCCGGCATCGCCCAGCTCGTGCCTTCGCTCAGAGCGTTTTCCTTTTTCCTCAGCTGCCCCAGCGACTAGGCCACAAAAATAAAGATGACGAGAAAACAAAAGAGGGAAAAGCCGTGGGGGAGAGTCAGAAAACATGAATGGCAGGGTTTCTGTTCAGATATTCAGATGCAGAGCACAAGCGGGAATTCTCAACGGATGCATGATGCCAAATCATGATTGGAGAACCCCTCCCTGAGCAGAGGAGGGGTTCCGCCATTATTAACACCATCATTCTCTGCTTTTGAGGACCTGATTGAGGACAGGGACCACCCGACCCCCAGCTTCACACTTACTCTAGGCTGGTGTCGGCGCTCAGATCGGATCCGCGTGGTTTCTATTGTCATTGCTGCTGGACACTGTCGAACCACGGGACGAGCTCGTGTTGTCGCCGACACCGACTCTAGTTTGGTTTTGGCCCACGATGAAGCCGCGCACACACACACACACACACACACACACACACACACACACACACACACACACACACACAAAACACACTAATCTAAAAATTCTTCTCCAAAAAAAACCAGTTGGCTCAGCATGAAACTGAAACAGGATACTAGATGAAAACAAAGTTAAAATAAGTTTATGGCATAATGTAGCACGTTAAGTCGTTATTTGTATTAGAAGCAACAAAGCACTAAATACAGTGGCTCATCTCTGCTCCTCCCAATTAGTGACACAACAAACCACTGCCATTAGCGAATCCATGCATATTTTTCCTACCCTCGGCTTCGATGAGCTCAGATCATGTTGACTGTCAGGAGTCACAGTCGCAGCGTTTTGAAGCATTTTGAAGTGGAGCCGGCGACCGATGGTGGCAGTCAGCCGGCCGATCGCACGACTCGGGGCTGCGGTTGGCTGGACAAAGCGCCTCAGACTGACTGATATTGTGGTGAATGCTGGCCGTGGCATTAAAATGCAGACGGCAGCTTGTTACTGCTAATGTGATACAGACATGCTACATTCCTCTGAAAGTCCTGGACAACAGCAGTGTTGCAATGGGAAAGGAAGAAGTGGAGAGAGAGTGTGTGGGTGCAGGTACAGGTGTGTTATCTCTCACTGGTTTTGAAACTGCTGAATCCTTGGCTGGTCTCTGAGCTCTGATTGGCTGCTGCCGTGATTGCAGCAGTCAGAGGACTCCGGCTCCTAGGCGGCCCTGTTTCCGTCACAGCCGCCGCGGCGTGCGGGCGATCGGCTGAACCTGAATCAGCCTCACCGCTCTCGCACAGCGGCCAGGTGTTCTCAGAGGAACATCTGTAAGAAGCCACTGTCCACTACAGACCCAGTCAGAGAGCAGCTGGTGAACAGAGGACTAGGAACAGGAAATAGATCCTATTCTCAATTGTTTCGAACTCTTTACTTTCAATCAACCCATTAAAATCAGCAACAGTAAATAAACATTTGTAATAAACCGTGAATAACTATGAGACTATAATGTGCTGTGACCTGGTCTCAGTGTTTGTGTGTGTGTCAGACCTTCAGTTAATGTCAAATCGAAAACCATATAACACTCATCCAGTCAGAAACCGTCCTCTTCAAACATGAACATGGTTTTAAGAAAGTTCATGGTTCGTATTAGTTTTAATTCTGACTTTCTTTATCAGTGTTGATGTTGTAATATACAGTAGTTAGACATTTTTTTTTACACACAGTTAAGTGCAGAGGAGCCACAATAAATGGATGCATTTTATGCTGTTTAGGAGAAAAATCCTGAAAATAATTTAATGTATTACAATCTAGTAATTTATCACCTAATTACCTTTAAAAAATACAAGTAAAATGTACAGAGAAAGCTGAAAGTGATTTAAAAGAGACTTCAGGAACATTACTATAATGCTGTTTGGTAAAAGTTAAGAGGTTTGATTTGCAGTTGATTTTTTTCCCTCAAAAACTTTAATCCAGGCAGAAAACCAATTTAATCTACTCAATATATAAGAATTATTCATAATTAACCTCACACCTGTAGGTAATTTTCCAGTACAAATGTAGCTGGGGTTGTCATGGTACTCGTAGATTTTTAGGGATCCTTGCCGCCTTTTATTCACATCATGAGGTTGCAGGTCTGAGCTCTTTCCCAACTCTGCCGTTGCCTAAACCCAGTGATTGCAGGACAGGCTGGTGACTGGCCCAGGGGGTGGCGTTGGTTTACAAGACGCAACATGACAATCAGACAAGGAGATGAGTTTTTTTTCTCCCCTGATGGAGCTAGGCTAACACTTTACCACTACTCCCAGTCTCTGTGCTAAGCTAAGCTAACGGTTTCCCCCTGCTTCCAGTCTTTGTGCTAAGCTAGGCTAAATAGGTCATTGGCCTCTCTCTCTCTCTCCTGATACATGAAACTGAAGACCTATATTTTAAAAAAAGGGTGAACTGTTCCTTTAAACATGAAGCAAGTATTGAGAAACAGAGAGAGGGAGGTGGAGAGAGGTAGACGACCTGTCAGTGATAAATACAGCAGCCTGACCCGGGAAGTTGCAACAGTTTGTCTGTTCACACACACACACACACACTGTGCTCCAGCTTTTGCTCTAACAGAACTGGTGGATTTGGAAATTTTCCATTTCAGAAAAACAAAAACAAAATAATGATGCCCACAGCGAAGATTTACAGCCTTTCCTTTCCTTTCTTTTTTCTTTCCTTTCTTTCCCTTTCCTTCCTTTCCTTCCTCGCCGTTCGCCTGAGCTGAGTCAGCATGAGCACAGAGGCATAGGAGAGATGGATAAAGAGGATTTGACAGATCCAGTTCCTTCATGTTGGTCCTCCGTAGTCCTCTGATTCATCTGGGGTTTATCCCTCTGAGCTGTAACAGGGCGGTGTGAGGATCGCCGACATGCATCTGCACGAAGGCACCAAGCAGCCACCAAGCAGTAAGCTGCTGCCCCGCTGCCCCAGGCCGCTGCCCCGGGTCAGGTTCACGTCCCGGAGCACAACTACCAAATGTGGATTCATCCACGGCTGAAAATAGTACCAAACAAATGCTCTCTTTCCTGCCGTCTGATAAAAGCCACAGTGAGCAGCTGCTTTATGGGAAATCAGCGATATTTTTGCCCCCCCCCCCGAGGAGTTTATGTTTTCACCCGCTCCGAACCTGGTGGAGGGACGGGGCATGGACCAGGGAAGAACCCGTTACCCCTTGGACCAGATTCGGATCGTTTCGACACTGGCCTTGGCAGAGGTCTCTGGTCTCCAAGGGCCAATCTAGTTTGAAGATGAGATTGTATTTCTGTGTCAGGTGTCTCTACATCTCCAGTAGGAACCAATGAGCTGAGAGCCACAGGCAGAGGAGGGAAGGTTTTGAGTGACAGACTACCGCACTGGTGTGTTGGTTCCTAACATGACATTAGTTGACAGTTAGAGACGTCTAGAATAAAACCTTTCCCCCTGGAGAATACGTTGTCTCATCACTTGCTGCCACTGCAGCTAAAGAAAACAACAACTTAAGTGACAAACGATATGGATGCACAATCTGCACAAAAGCAAAGCCTACATGGAAAAGGAAACAACAACACATAGCTGCCATGCAGCACTAATCCAAACATTACAGGTCACTTTAAACATGTCAGAACCTGGGTTAGTTTCAAGAGGGGAGAAGAGACAGAGATGGTATGAGACTTTCACTGCCTCCAATAAAGACGAATAAAGTTAGACAGAGAGCCATCGTTGGGTCAGAGGAACAGTCTTCGCACAGGGGATGTGTCCGTACACTTCTCCCTCCCTCTGCAATGCCTCGTGGATTCCTCAGGTTAATCTGCCACTGAGATCCACAGAGAAGATCTTTATCGGTGAGAATAAATATCGCACTTGTGAAGCAAGTGAAGTTCTTTCCAAATGCTGAGCTGTAATGCAGAGACTCTGACGGTAATCGTTGGTAACTGTCCCGCAGATCTGCAGAGAAATCAGTGGAGCGGTGCCTCGGATTATAAACATCCATCCTGTGTGATGAAAGACGGTGAAAAGTAACTCTATCTGCACTGCATTATCATTGGCCCCCAAACCAAAGCATTCACATGTACTTCACGCTATGCTCCACACACACACACACACACACACACACACAGATTGAAGAGGGACTCCTTTCATTTGCACTGTGCCATACAACAGCCAGAGATGTCATCCAAGAAACACTGACTGATCCAACCTGTTCCTGAACAAACACTATTGGGCCTTTTTTTGTGTGTGGGTGTGTATGTGTGTGTGCGCTGGCAGGCTGAGCTTGTGAAATCATCTCCATCGCTGCCTCCTCTCTTTCACACCGATGCTCACAGATAAACGCTCCCTCCACGTCGACCTGGAGCCGCCGCCGCGGCTGCCGCCGTGGCTCCCGGCTCCCGGAGGACGTCGTGCTCCCCCCACAAGGATTTGTTTCAGAAATCTTCCCCCCGGACCAGGAGCTCGTCAAATCTGAACACAAACACATGAAACACATCTTTTCTGGATTCAGCGTGACTCACGCTTTCTGAGGAACAGTTATCAGTGATGTCCGTCCTGAAGACACATCTGTGAATCACAAAAAAAAACAGCCTCCTTTCCGGCTGCAGAACTCCATTCAGAATCCTGCTGTTTTTAAGTCTCCTCAGTATCACAGTGATCCAGTGACAGTCGTCTGTACATCCACTGCTGGCTCAGCTGCTGGTAAAAATCAGGGATCGACTTGTGGCACACACAAACCGTTTAACCGTTTCCATGGCAACAACATACTTCCTGTTTACATCCCACAAAACCCTAAAACTATCGTCTAAGATTTGCTGTGGTCAGAATTGGGTATCGTTTTCAGTGTTGTCACCAAGTAGCTTTAGTAGTTTTAATGTAGGTTTGCTGAGGCGTAAGTCTCTCTTATTCAGCTTCAAATGGAAACTAAAATCTAAAGAAAATTAAAATATCAAATCCGAGTTGGCGTCAGCTAAATCTCAGTATTGAAGGAGAAAAATAAACCCTAATGAGTCTCAGGACATAAAACTTAACTCAGAAAGTCTGGTCTCACACTGTAGGTGTGGTGTTTGAAAGAGGGATGGAGTGATATAAAAAAAGAAAAGGAGGATGGGGGGGGCAAAGAGAAGAGAGAATGAACTTGGGAACAGTGGAGAGGATGGAGTGTTGGCTGAGGGGCTGGAGAATGAATGGATGACGGGGAGGATAGAGGGGAGGAGGGGGAGGAAGGAAAGAGGAGACCACAGGGAGGAATGAGTGGGAGGAGGCCGGATGAGAGAGAGAAAGTTTTGATAGTTTATCCATGTGACTATTACTTTAATATTAAGATACTATCGCTGTCATTAGGACACTGACAAAATAAGACATTGACATTTACGTTATTATGAAAAGACAGAAAGAAGAAGGTATGAAAGTGTGAAGAAATTCTTCATGGACGGAGTGTGTGTGTGTGTGTGTGTGTGTGTGTTTCCAGATGTGGACCATTCTCCCTGAGGGTCTGGCCAACGGGCAGCCCCCTGTGTGAGCCATTAGCCAATCAGAGAGAGGCAGACAGCAGCTGTGTTGTGTTCGTAAAACAAGTTCAGACCAGAGCTGTCACCAGTTTATGAACCGAAAACTGGGTTCATTAATGTCGAGGTTTATTTTAACGCATCTACGCTGGTTTTTCTCATCATATTCATTCAGACCTCCCATCGTGCACTGGGTAGTGTGGCCTTATATCGACAGCTGTTTCTGTTATTTTGTCCACCCCATGTATACTGGTGAAGGTGGCGAAGCTCCTCTCTGTCAAACGGAACCTCAGGGTCTCACAGGACCGTTGGATAAGACGGATCAGAGCCAGTGTTCCTAATAAACTGGACACTGTGCGTATCTGTGACATATGATACATTATTATTGATCCGGTGCAGTGGAGGAAAGCTGAGTTGCACGTTTCTCACAGATGGAGCCAACACATGGCGAAGAAATCAACTTTTTTTAGTGAAATTATAAGGAAAAATATTAGATAAAATTTCAGACGACCCCGATAATAAGAGATAAGGTTAAAACAGGAAGTTCTTCCCCCATCTATCAGTCACATACTCTGATTTTGTGAATGATAAATGATGTAGGTTGAACTTTTTTCTTCCCAACGGGATTAAAGATGTTAAGATTTTTCCTTCTGGTGACCGATGGTTATTACTGGTCACTGACTCTCGTTCTTCGATTCCTTCAGACTCCTGGAAATGAGGCTGTTACAGTTTCAGGTTCACTTTCTCACCATAATCTCTCTGAACATCGTCTCTGTAATCTTCTGATCCACGGTGAGAGAAGTTGATCAAAAGGTTATGATACGCTCAACGTGATTAATCCATTAATAAACAGGGGTTAGAGCGTTAACATTACAGGGGTTTAAGTAGGATTTCTCCAGCAGTTTTATGTTCCGTGTCGTCGACATACTTTGTGTGTCATCTTCGTGCTTTAAATCGTTTCCGGCTGAATCAGGTCAGGGGAGGAGGAAAAACCCGTGGGACAGGTGAGAAACACCTGCGGGTCTCTTGTCATGATGCCGCTGTTTTTTTTTTGTTGTTTTTCACGTTCGGTGTGGTAACTTCAAAGAGAACGCCTCAGATCGCCGTCTTGATTTCTCCCGACAAACAGATCAGATCTCTGCTGTGACGTCACAGATAAATTCCCGCCTGTGACTCTTCGGTCTCTTTCCTGTAGATTGGACCCTAAACTGTCCAGAAGTTCCGTGGGAAGTTTCTGGTTCATCTTTGACCTGTGAGCCGCCGCCGCCGCGGTCTTTAACCCTCAGCCTATCGGGTGTCAGCAGGGGCAGGTTGACGATGTGTCAGACGACTTGTTCCGGGGGAAAGTAGTTCCTCTGTAGTGGAGTCGAACCTCCCTGCTCCGACCTGGAGGTTTTGCTGAATACTCCACTTCCCGTGATGACCTCTAACCCCGAAAATGTTACGCTACCTGAGTGATACCTGACTGGATGTTACCATGAAACCCTGCTCTCGTCCAACACTGGGTCAGAGGTTCACTCATTTAACCCTTTAGTTAATCAATCATTAATCAATCACTTAATCACTTATGTAACATAACTCGAGTGTTTCCGTTTTACTGCTACTTTATATTTCTCCTCCGCCACATTTACCTGACGTATAGAGTCATCGGTTTCTTTTCAGCTTAAGATTTTACACATTTGAAAGTCTGAGACCTCTTCATAAAAAAAACCCCAAAACTGCCAGGTTGCATCTCCTTGTCATTTTTAGCAGTTTTACTGTTTTTGAAATAACATAATAGTAAAATCTGTCCATCTGTCGTTCTGTCAGTGTGTCAGGGGATGAGCAACCAGCTGACACTGTTGAGGTCTCGTGAAAATCACTACGACAACATGGTGAGGATGTACTCCAACTGCTCTGTGGTCCTGGAGAACCTGGAGGTGACCTACAGTCTGGAGCACCAGGACCTGTCCTTCCTCCAGGTTGGTCTCAAATCCTGCTTTAGTTTCTGGTTTTAACAGCAGCGTCAGTGGAGAGTTTTCAGCGTCCTCGGGTTTAATCTGCATTTCCTCCCGGGTGCAGGCTGAAGCTCGCTGGGGGGTTTCGGGGAATTTTTTTTTTTTAGACATTCTCCAAACCGTCCCCGGTTTTTATGTTCATCTCCTTCCACCCAGACGGCTGTTGGTTTCAATCCATTTCTGAGAAACCTGAAAGTTGCTTTGCACTCTGACCTGCCCTAGAAACTACGGCACCGTTTGGTAACAGCTATCAAAACAGAAAATGCAGTGGGGTTTGATTGAAATGTTATGAGTCACAGAAAACACACCGTAAACACAATCATCCTCAAGCGATGAGGATCAAGTAATAAGTCTCCATTTTTTTTCCCTCTGCACACATTAATCATTTGCCGCGCCTCAGAAGTGAACAGGAACCGATTGTTCAAAACTTTTTGCTTTTGCAGCCTTTGTGCTGCTCTGATAGCGTGAACTGACGGTCAAATGCAAAACAGCACATTTGCCTTGAGGAGCTGCGTTTAGAAAAATCAGCACTTAGGGGAGAATCACGTGGGTTTTTTGGGAAAGTGGCTGTGAAGAGGAGGTCAGAGCGACCTTCGTCACCTCAGCAGAGGGAGATCGAAATACTCGCCGCCCACAGCTGCATGTCCAGGAAGCGGCAACGTAGCTATGTATGTACTGAGGACGGGACTAAACGCTGACAGTGAGGGATCGAACAAAAATGCTAATTTCAAGGAATTTCCTTCGTCTGTCATTTACATTGTTACAATCATTAGACCTTTTTTTGTGACACAAAAATGACACGAGAAGTAAAACAGGCACCTGTGCGTTAAAATTCGATAAAATTTCGCCTTACAATTGCAGTGATTCAACCTCCTTTTTGTCACTTTTTGGGCAGGTTTAAAATATAAAATATAACTAAATAAAAACACAAATCAGATGTGACACAAAACAGCTGTGGCATAAAATGACCTCTCTGGACAGCAGACTTTAGTCCAGGCTGTCTGTTAACATATTCTACAATCAAATAAATTGATAACAGTGCTTAAGCAATAATAAATCATCAATGTCCCTGAAATGGACTGAGCCCGTTGGCTGCCTTTAAGGAAGGAGATCAGTAGAAAGACCGATGGATGGTATAGAACATAGTGAGGACTTATTAGTCCTCACTATGTGATTTTTAGTTAACATGCTCAAACACAAAAAGTCACGAATGTGGAGCCTTTAATGGAAAAGAAAGCACATCAGTGACATTTCAGGCAATTCTTTCGTGGCAGTTCACTCATCCTCTTCTCCATTCTGTTTTCAGTCCATCCAGGAAGTCGGCGGCTACGTTCTGATCGCCATGAACGACGCTGCCACCATCCCGTTAGTTAACCTGAGGCTGGTCCGAGGCCAGAACCTCTACGAGGGCCAGTACGCTCTGCTGGTGATGTCCAACTACAACAGGAACCACTCGTCTGCGACGCTCAACTACACCAGCGGGCTGAGACAGCTGCAACTCAGCAGCCTGACCGGTATAAACGCAAACATCTGGCACAAGCGCACACACACACACACACACACACACACACACACCAAAGCAAGGCATGAGTTGACCCAGCTGGTGGGAAATTCAAGGGGCCTTGAACTGTGGATCTCCTGGCAATTAAACAGAATCAGTGAGTAGTTCGGGGAGCCTGGGATTGCAGAGTTTTCCAGAAAAATACACAGGTCCGACGGGTACTTCAGCGGGCCTCTGAGCACAGAGCATTCTCTGGAAGTACACAGGTCCGGGCCGGCTCTGTCATCCTGGAAAGTTTGAAGCATCACCTGGAGCAACAGTTCAAGTGTCAGTCACTGCTCAGCAGCACTCGTGGACCCAGGCTCCTTTTAACTATGTTTGCATTTAATGTTGTTTAAATGGAGCCATTTAAACTCTAATTCCTGGTTGACAGGAGGAACTCATTGTTCGCCGCTTCATTTCAATTAACACGCTGCCAGAGGACGGGCAGGGACACTGCCTCAGTGCCTTGGCGGGCGGGGGGTTGGCACGCCACCTGAAAAACTTCAGTCAACACCGCGCCGTGCCCTGGCAGCAGGAAATAGACCGCACCCGTGTGAGCTTTGGCCAACGCCGGCTGCTTCACCGCGCCCGCGACCGCAGAGGAGTTCGCTCTGATCTCCGGCGGCATTAACCGTACTTAGGCAGCTCTTTAGCGGTTTTGATAGATAATCCGATATGTCATTCGATAATGGTTGAATTATAGAAGCGTAATGTGACCTGGAGCCGTCTTGACACAAGACTCGAGCTCTTTTAATTCTGATCCAGCGACTTCAGATCCGAACTCTGACGACTTTCTTGTCATTTATCACGTGTCTCCATCGTCATCTCCTCACAGAGATTCTAAAAGGAGGTGTAAAGATGACCCACAATCCCTTGCTGTGCAACACCGAGACCATTCAGTGGTGGGACATCGTGGACAAAACCAGCAATCCCAGAATGCTTTTCAAGAGGGACACATATGCCCGTAAATGTATGTAGAATAATGATGAAGTGTTTTTTTATATTTAACTCATTTAGCTGAGGCTGTGATGTTCTGTTATTGAATTACTAAGGTGTGTGTGTGTGTTTGCAGGTGAGCCGTGTGACCCGGGATGTGTCAATGGATCGTGTTGGGCAGCAGGACCGGACCACTGCCAGAGATGTAAACACACACTCTGTCCAACACACACCCGAGTCTCTGTCACAAATTTTAAACTCTTCATAGTGTGTAACTGTCCAGCGAACGAACGAACAGAGACGGAAACGCGACCGTTTGTTTTTAGCCGGGCTCTGATGCCGAAACGGTGACGAAACGTCTTCCTGTGTCTCCACCAGTCACCAGGTTGCAGTGCGCCGAGCAGTGCAGCAGTAGGTGTCTGGGTCCGAAACCCATCGACTGCTGTAACGAAAACTGCGCCGCCGGCTGCACCGGACCTCGAGCCACCGACTGCCTGGTCAGTGCCTGCCAATGCCGTCGTCAGCTACATTACCTTCGGACGCCACTCTAATGTAGTCTGAAATCAGACGGCATCTCTGTTAAGAATATTTACCCTGAAGAAATAATAAAGAGAAAGAAAAACAAAAAAAAACTTTAGGCAAAAAACCAGAGAAAACTACCTCTGATTGTGATTGTGATCATTTAAAAAGCCAGCAGAATAAAGACATCCTCGTTCTTCCTGTCTCTCTCTACTCCCTCTCCAGGCCTGCAGGGACTTTAATGACGACGGGACCTGTAAAGGCGCTTGTCCTCCTCTGAAACTCTATGACCCCAAAACCCACCAGGTGGTCAACAACCCCAACGCCAAGTTCACCTTCGGGGCGACCTGCGTCAAGGCCTGCCCACGTACGCACCTCAAGCCCTTTGTTTTACTGAGATCAACCTTGTGGTTCATCCTAAAGGCAGCAGTGGTTGTCACTTTTTATTTGCAGGTCTTAGACAGTACCAGTTCCTCTGTGAAAAAGATCGTATCAAGCCTCTAGTGGCTTGATTAACAAGTGGGCAAAGCAGGCAGCGGCCCTGGGGCCCCAAAGTACAGTATCATTATAGTTGGGTCCTCTAGCCTCCATCTTATGATCTGATTTCAAGACCTGAACTGCTTTCGTTCATATTTTCTGCTCATTTGTTGCAAAGTTGCTTTTAATCAAACTGATTTTTTCAATGTGACTATGTATCAACATGTCTGACAATCATTCTCCTTTAGAATTGATAGTTCAGCATATAAAAGGTCAGAAAATAGCATTAAAAAACGAGCCTCATTATTCCCAGACGTCCAAGTCAACATGGTCTAAGTGAAACTGGGGAACCAGCAAATATTCACATTTGAGAAGCTGCCACCAGTGAAATTTTGTTTTTTTCCTTTAAAAAAATGACTCAAAGAAACAGTCATTTAGTTAATTTATATGTCAATAAACTAATCAGTTATTCCAACGGATTATTTCAGCTGTAGAGCACCGGCTGGTGTCAGGATGCCGGCTGCTGTGTAATCTCGGGGGCTGAAGCCTGAAGACTAGTTCGGTACTAGTAAAGAAATGTGGGGGTGTGGAGTTAGGGGAGGCGTCTGCAGCCTGCTCGGGACTCTTTTAACGCTTGGTAGGAACTACTGAGGCCCTCCGCTCTTTCTGTTTGTGCATAGACAACTACGTGGTGACGGAAGGCTCGTGCGTGCGAACCTGCAGCGCTGGAATGTTCGAGGTTGAGGAGGACGGAGTCCAGCGCTGCAAAGCCTGCGAGGGGCCGTGCCCTAAAGGTAGAGAGACCCTGAGACAGACAGATGGAGAGAGAGGGGGATCCCAATACCAAACAAGTAACCTGACCAGTCTCGTTTCTCCCCCCAGCCTGCGACGGAGTCGGGGCGGGCGCCCTGACCAACACCGTGGCGGTCAACGCCTCCAACATCGAGTCCTTCAGGAACTGCACTAAAATCAACGGGGACATCTTGCTCATTGAAATCTCCTTCACCGGGTGAGATCCTTCTCACCGCCCCGCTGAAAGTTTAGCTCAGTAAAGACTGACATCTGACACCTTCAGCAACAACATGGCTTCACGTGAACAGTTTGTTGGTTACGTTGGACAATAATAAGTTTTCACAAGAGCTACTTTCTATCCCAGCAGCTTCTGCTGCTCTGAGTCCACGTCAGTCCCCGACACTAGGTCCGCGATGGCTTCGGCCGCGTGTCGGAAACGTCATTGTTCATTTCCTGTGGCGATGTCAGTATGTGAAAATGAGTGTTTTTTTTCATTGGCCGTTCCAGGGACGCGCACTACAAAATCCCACCCATGGACCCTGCCAACCTGGAGTACTTCAGGACGGTGAAGGAAATCACCGGTAGGTCAAAGTTCGCCAGAGCCTCTCTCCGCTGAGTTGTTGTGTCGACGCAGTGAAAATAGGGGCCAGAGCAAAGTTCAGACTTCTACCCGTGTGTGCTCCAGGGTTCCTGATGATCCAGTCCTGGCCGGAGAACATGACCTCCCTGTCGGTGTTCGAGAACCTGGAGATCATCAGAGGAAGAACATTGCGCTTGTGAGTCTCGGCACGGCAGAATTTACTAGTGAGGCTGGAGAAGCGAATGTTTGGTTCAATATCTCAGATTTTACATTCATATTTTTCCAATGATAGATTTTCCTTTTATCAGAACAGTTGTGTAACTAGTTTCCTTTGTCTTTGCAAATTCTATCCTATAAATCTTATCCTGCTCCACAGTTAGTGCAGCACATTGAACCCCAGCGTTTATTCCTCGCTCACGTTACAGGCTGATGTTCGTTAGCGTTTCGTCTCTATTGCCTCGTTGTCTTTCAGATTGGGACGAGATGAACAGATGCAGATCAGACAGATGTAGAGATTTTCAGTGATTGACCTAGACCTTGGCCTCAGGCTGTGAGAGTCTGAACAGAACCATAAAAATTGCCACGAGTAGAATAATGTAAATGAAACAGGACGACGGTGAACGTAATGTGAATTAATTCATTGTGAGCATTTCCTTTGTGTTTATTGCAAAAAAAAAAAAAAAAAAAATCCAGGCCGTGTTTGAATGAACTGCAACTTGTTTTTGCTAAAGCAAGCGAGCTGTATATGAGCAGAAGGGCTGAGACAAACCAGTCATAAACTAGAACTGATCCATTGTCCCCTCCACCAACGTCGTCCGGGGGGGTAATCGTGACCCTGTCCTCCCCCACCCCCACAAACCAGAGGAAACCCAGTGCTAGTGGCTGACTGGGAAATCTTGTGTGTGGACCGACCCCCAGTCACCACAGCTTGGCGGTGGTGAGGGCGAAGCATCTCCGCTGGCTGGGCCTGCGTTCTCTGAAGGAGGTGAGCGCCGGCAGGGTGATGTTGAAGGACAACCTCCAGCTCTGCTACACCCAACCCCACCAGTGGACCCGCCTCTTCAGGTCCAGCGACCAGACCATCACCATGCGCAACAACGCTCCCCCCGGCGCCTGCGGTGAGTCTCGTGCCGGGCACCGAGTTCCATTCGTAGATTGGCGAACGCTGAGATATAAGAGAATCTTTTTTTTTCTCTCCCTCTCTGTCACACAGAGCAACAGAATCGAACCTGCGACGAGGAGTGTACGGACGGTGGCTGCTGGGGTCCAGGACCCGCCATGTGCGTCTCCTGTCGGCACTCTGACCGAAGGGGGCGCTGCGTGGCGTCCTGCAACCTGCTGCACGGGTGAGCGAGAGCTGTGCCCGAGCTAGGCGGTGCGGTGGCGCGGTGGCGGCGGCACGTCCATGAACCGAGGCAGATTCTGACCGTGTTACTCGTCACACTCACATGGGAAGACACTAGCATGGAAATGAACCGGGCGACATCGGGTGGCTCGCACCTTTCACTTCACTAAGTTTTAGTTTAATTAACTGAGTTTAATTAAAATACATAAGTAACACTGGCAAAATGTAGTTAAAGTATTGGTTCATCATTACTGATGCATTAAGATGTGAGCAGCGTTTAAATACAGCTGTCTGTTAAATCTACTGTGTCCTATTAATTTACTTTGTACTTGCTTTGTACATGCTCCCAGTTTTCCTCAATTCCTCCTACGTGTCCTCCGTGGGCTTCCGTCCGGACTCCTCATGCTTCTCTCTCTCCCTCCCTGTCTTTCTGCAGCGAACCCAGAGAGGTGGAGGTGAACGGCAGCTGCGTCGAGTGCGACCCCGAGTGTCTGCTGGAGACCGGGACCCCGACCTGCCGCGGACCGGTCGGTTCATTACTACCATAGAAATCTGTATCTACATTGTCAGATGGAGCGAGACGGTTAATTTTCGTCTTGTCTGTCTTGTGACTGATCCTCAAATAAATTTATCACCAGATCCGTTTTGAACACATGTTTCTTCTTCTTCTTTTGTAACATAAGAAGTAAAGCTCAAGGGTCCGCTCAGATTTTCTGAGCTTTTACCCAAATCTCACATCTCCTGCATGGTCTTCCTCATCTGAAGAAGACAGTGACATAAGTAAGTGTACCTTTGACCTCAGATTATGTCAAATGATCTCTCCTCCCTCCTCTCTCGTCTCTCGTCCCTCCTGTCTCCTCCCTCCTCCCTTGTCCCTCCTGTCTCCTCTCTCCTCCCTCCTCTCTCGTCTCTCCTGTCTCCTCCCTCCTCCCTTGTCCCTCCTGTCTCCTCTCTCCTGTCTCCTCTCTCATCCCTCGTTCCTCCTCTCTCGTCCCTCCTGTCTCCTCCCTCGTCCCTCCTCTCTCCTCCCTCCTCTCTCCTCTGCCTGCAGGGTCCAGACCAGTGTTCCCAGTGCGCCCACTTTAAGGACGGCCCTCACTGCGTGTCGCGCTGTCCCCACGGTGTGCCGGGAGACGGGGACATGCTGATCTGGAAGTACCCCGACGGCTCGGGCCGGTGCCAGTCCTGCCACCAGAACTGCACCCAGGGGTGAGGCAGCGATTCACGGCCCCGTCCTCAGAGCCGACTGATGTTAAACTAACCAAGTGAAGTGACCCATGCTGGGATTTAAGGTGTCGTGTCTCTGTGTCTGTAGGTGTTCGGGCCCCGGACTGTCTGGATGCACAGGGTAAAACCACTAGCTCACTTGCAGCGCTGCAGGTTGTCACAGGAAAACTAAAAACAAAGACTGATAAGCTTTTGCATTAAAAAGACAACGATTGTTTGGCTCTTGGAGGAATAAATATTAGCAGTGGGTGACATTTGACTGAGGCCTGCAGTTGGGCAGAATTATTACGCAACATTGCTCCATGCAAGTAAGATTCATAATTTCCAACCAAAGCAAATCTCAGTTTGCACATTGTACGTTTGTTAGAACTCATTCTTTTAACCTCAACTGAACTAAACATTTTTGTCCTAAAACAAATATATGAACGGAATGAATGAGAGTGAGTGGGAATTTTGCAGTAACAAACTTAATCTAAATGGAAGTCTAAAGGAGTTACACCATAGAACAATCATTTGATTGTCAGTTGATGAGAATTTCTCTGGAGGGCAATAGCAAGTTACTGTTTATTCTGCCTAATTAGACTAGACTTGAATGAGAGTGAATGGGAGTTCTGCCTTAACGTGCTGGATTTCAATCTGAAAACTGGATTACTGTGCCAGATTTAAACCTAAATTCAAATTTGAATGTGAATGTGTGAAATCTCAGTGATTGTCAATAGGGATTCTACATTTCATTGTAAAGTTTTGATTTTCCATAATATCAGTGAATGGGAAATCTATGTAAACACACTATGACATAGGCATCCTATGTTATAGTGTGTTTACATATACTCATAGAGTTAAATGGAATTCTATGTAAAATCTACCCCAACTATTAACAGTAGTCAGTGTGAAACAGCTTTACGTGACGTAGTTAAGTGGGAATCTTTGGGAAACGTCCGGTCCCCTGTGTGTCTTCACAGGGCTGCCACCCACTCCACGTTGGCGGCGGGCGTGGTCGGCGGGCTCTTGGTCGCGGTCATTGTGTCCCTGCTGGTCTTTGTGTTGCTGCGGCGACGACGAATCAGGAGGAAGCGGACTCTGCGACGCCTTCTGCAGGAGAGAGAGGTGGGAGAGTCTGGCGCTAATTTTGTTTAAAAAAAAAAATGATGAAATGTTCATTGGGTAAATAAAAACAAGGATGAAGTTGACTGAATACAACAAAGGACTAAGACTCAATCTGTCTGTCTGTCTGTTTGTCTGTCATCCTACCCGTCTCCCCACCCATGTCTCTACCCGACTCCCTGCCTGTCTCCCTGCCCGTCTCCCCACCCATGTCTCTGCCCGACTCCCCGCCCGTCTCCCCACCCATGTCTCTACCCGACTCCCTGCCTGTCTCCCTGCCCGTCTCCCTGCCCATGTCTCTACCTGACTCCCCACCCGTCTCCCTGCCCATATCTCTACCCGACTCCCTGCCCTTCTCCCCACCCATGTCTCTACCCGACTCCCTGCCTGTCTCCCTGCCCGTCTCCCTGCCCATGTCTCTACCTGACTCCCCGCCCATCTCCCTGCCCGTCTCCCTGCCCATATCTCTACCCGACTCCCCGCCCGTCTCCCTGTCGTAGCTGGTGGAGCCCTGACTCTCAGCGTGGTGAGGCCCCAGCTCTGCTGATGCTGAGGACTGAAGAGGAGAGTTTCAGAAAGACCAGGGGGGGGGGCTCCCCGCGGGGCCGGGTCTTCTTCAAGGCGGCGTCGGCTCTCATGTCTGTATTTGGACTGTACCTAGCTACCGTGTTGTTGTTGTTGTTTGTTGTTTGTTGAATGAAATGATGATTCCAGGAAGACCAGGAGAGTTTGTTTGTGTGTTTTTGTGTGTTTTGGGGCCTGAGGGAGGAGAGAAGTAAGAATCAAGGTCATCATCAGAGGCCTAGAGGTAACACATCACCAAGACATCACTAAACCCATGTAGACCTCTCTATCCTCCTCCTTCTCTCTTTCTTCTTCTGATTCCTCTTTTTCATCGCCTCCATTTCATCCACAAGTTTCACGGTTTCTTTTCTTCTTCTTCCGCCTGTTGTTCCTCCTCCTCCTCCTTCCTTCCTCTCCCTCCCACAGAGCCAAGATGTCACTAATCTTATGCTCAAAATACTATTTAGCCATTAGAGTATTTTGTTCCCTTTCATTAAACCAAAGAAGACTCTAATTATTTGAATTTGAGTGTAAAACAGTTTTATTTGGATTTTGGACTGAGATTCATGGATATATCACAGGTTTCACCTCCGGACGAAGAAAAGGGGTCAAATCTAGTACTTAATGAGTGAAATTATTAGCTTTAGTGAGCAAATTAAGTTATTTAAGGAAAGGAATTTCAAAATTAAAGAACTGAAATAAGTGTATTGATCACTGAAAACTAAATACCTAAATTTAGTTATAAATATTTAATATACTTCCCCCCAGATGTCTGGGGCTCTGGACCCTCCGGTGTTCCTCCTCCTGCAGTCATTTTCAGGGCGTCCTCCAGTGATGGTGGAAGTTTTCTGGAGGTTTCCGACACTAATGTGTATAGATGTGTGTGTGGTTGTGTTTGTGGGTGTGTAGGAGGCCTATGTGATGGCGAGTGTAGATCACCCCCATGTGTGCCGCCTGCTGGGAATCTGCCTGACGTCGTCGGTCCAGCTGGTGACTCAGCTGATGCCGTACGGCTGCTTGCTTGACTACGTCCGACACCACAAGGACCACGTTGGGGCCCAGTGGCTGCTGAACTGGTGTGTCCAGATTGCCAAGGTGAGCCCAGATAAAGGGCTTCTCTAACAAGGTCTGGGGGGATCTTCTGCGAACCCAAAAACTCTTCCACTCACGGGCGCTCGTCTGAGGAAAATCTCCTCTTTTTGTCTCCACCTGAGGCATCAGCCCCGTCTGCAGCTCCCTTTAAGCCTATTGAGGCCTATTAGCCAGAGCACAGCAGGAAAATTTGTATGTGTGTGTGTGTGTGTGTGTGTGTGTGTGTGTGTGTGTGCGTGCATTTAGACAGTTCTAATCTGTTGCATCTCGGCGTTAAATCTCATTTGGATTTTCAAGTGCTGGGAAAATCTTAAAAAACAAGGTCATGAGCTCAGTGTAAAATCTCTATGTTGTTCTGCAACATTAAGCTGCCAGGAGCCCCCACACACACACACACACACACACACACACACACATCCCCCACCCCACGGCTCTACCTTTAACTATAGACGGTTGTGATTTCCATGGAGGTCGGACGTCATGTCTTATGAACCAGTGAATTAGTTCTGATGGAGCATAGAACGATGCCTAATGCTGCATTCACACGGAAACAGTCGAACCTAGTTTGACTTTTGCCAGATCGAACGGCTCAGCATTAACCATACAAACCCGGTAGTGATAACAATAATAATCATTATAATGTGGTTAATGTGTAGCAGTGACAGTAAGACCGTCGTAACAGTGGCGTAAAACCAGTGTGTAAACCTGTGTGCGTGCAGGGGATGAGCTACCTGGAGGAGCGACACCTGGTGCATCGAGACCTGGCAGCGAGGAACGTCCTGGTGAAAACGCCCAACCACGTTAAGATCACCGACTTCGGCCTCGCCAAGCTGCTGACGGCGGACGAGAAGGAGTACCACGCTGATGGGGGAAAGGTGTGTGTGTGTGTGTTCTTTTGGTTCTGCATGGGAGGACCCGTCTTTTATTTTTTTGTTGAGGAGCAGAAAATAATACCTTTATTTCCAGGTAAGGAACGGATGTCTGTAATGGACGTTCACAGACCTGAGGGTTCCTGGGACATGTGTTTTTTTCTCTTTTGCTTACAGTCCTTTTGCTAAGCTGCATTAAACACATCCTGGTCCTATAAGAGATGACACTGATGTCCGATTTAAAACCTGACCACTGGATTTATTTTCACAACTCTCCTGGTTCTTTCAGGAGTCCTATTTACATACAAATTTGGGGCAAATTTAAACTAACTATCCAGAAAATCATCAAAAGTGAAACCCGAGTGAGTCTGGTTTCCTTCCACTGCTGCTGATCAACAGCAGGTGGAGCCAATTCTCCGGACACTGCCGTTAAAACCACCAGAGAGCTGGAGTCAAAGCTCAGACGATGGAGAACCACATGGAGAAGGTGACGGAGACCTGACGTTTCCTGACGTTTCTTACGGTTCCATGTGTTGATGAGAGGATGGTTCTGGTCTCCTCCTGATCATTGCTCCACACAGATCTGATGGTTTCCTGTCTTGAGTACCAGCAACATACTGTATGTGGCTCCCTCTGTGCTCTCCCTAGGTTCCCATTAAGTGGATGGCGTTGGAATCGATCCTCCAGTGGACGTACACACATCAGAGCGACGTCTGGAGCTACGGTGAGTCAACCTCTGGGTCCCGACCTGCCGCAGGTCCACAGGTCACATTTGAGTCAAGATAACCTGCAGTCAGCCAGACTTTTTTTCTCATTTTCCTGCTGACAAAACAATAGTTTGAGTCAACTTTTAAAAGGCAACAATTAAACCTGGGCCCATCTTTGATTTCTGACAGAAAAAAAACCAAACAAACAAACAAACAGCAGCTGGTTTACAACTTTGTTGTGATCGTGAACTTGGGAATCGTTCAAAGTAACTATTTAAAAACAAATCAGCAAAATCTTTCCGTGGCCCTGAAAAATTCAGTGTGTATAGTCTGCGATCAATCCCATCATCTGACATCTGCACACCTGACATTCAGATGCAGTTCTATTGGTTTTGTGTCAGCTGGATTTATCTCTAAACTAATAACTGGTTCAATTGGTTGTACACAACCTTAAGTCAGGTGTGATAAACCATCAGTTTTTCTAGGGTCTAAACGGTCAAATACTTTGTTAAAATTACTTTGAGAAAACATTTACCGATCAGGAAAAAACCTTTTTCAGCTCCTGGCTTTTATCTCCTGGCCTCCTCATAACAGGTTTTGTATTTGAATCGATGTAATTTCACTGGCCTGAGTCAGGTTTAACAGTCGATAGTCTGTGTCTGCAGGTGTGACTGTTTGGGAGCTGATGACCTTTGGCTCCAAGCCGTATGACGGCATCCCGGCCATTGAGATCGCCTCGGTGCTGGAGAGAGGAGACCGTCTGCCTCAGCCCCCCGTCTGCACCATTGACGTCTACATGATCATGGTCAAATGTAAGACAGGAAATGTTGACCTGATGATGGTGCTAGAGGAAAAGGCAGAGGATTAAGTCATCACGTGTCGTCCCGGGATACACGAACTTGTGCACAAAAATTTGATGACAGTCCGTCCAGTAGTTGTTGGAGCGATTAACACTAAAACTTCCTTCCTTCCTTCATTTCAGGTTGGATGATTGAGCCGTCCAGTCGACCCAGGTTCAGAGAGCTGATAGCGGAGTTCTCTAAAATGGCCAGAGACCCGTCCAGATACCTGGTCATACAGGTAGACAAGCATGTGTGTGTTCGGGTTAGGTCTTCAGTTGACAGACATTCTGGTTTATAACAATTCGAGCTATTATTTCCATAGTTTTATCCATCATTTCTATCAGTATTAACACTGTACTCACCAAATTAATATCAGACTTGTATGAACATCTTGGCTAAGTGACAGTTAGTTTAAAACTAAATCTAGGCCCTTGCTCACATATCACTGACTGTCAATAACAGCTGAATCCTTTGCAGTTTGAATGTCACATGGATGTCGTTTTGTACAACTAATGATGCCTTTGTGACCCTTTTGAGGTAAAACTTGAACTTGTGTCTAACACTGGCTCAAAACAGCCATAGTTTAGTTTGGACTAATAAACCAACAGTAATTTAAAAGAGAACAAGCACTTAAACTGGCTGAGATGAACTCACTGACACTGCATCCAGTAAAGTGTTGGTGCTTTATCTACCCCAGCTGCGTTGGTGTTTAAACCACTGATTTTAGTAGATCATGACTGTCAGGCTGCATTTTCTGTTCCCCTAAGTGTCAAAACCTGAACATGTTCTTACCGGACCTGACTCATGTTTCAGGGCGACCTTCCCAGTCCATCAGACAGCAGGTTTTACTCTCGCCTGCTGAGCTCAGACGACACTGAGGACATGGTCGACGCCGAGGAATACTTGCTACCTTACAAAGGACTGGGTAACCATGACAGCCATCCCTGCAGCGCCACGGTATACACACAGACACAAACACAGTTTCCTTACAATTAGCTTATTGTGAGCTGACCCAGGATTCACATTCGTCTTAAAACAACAATCGATATGAAGACTGACAAAGGGTTTTCCAGTCCTCCATTCAGACTGAACAGTTAAAGTTTGATCCTAACTCACTTCCAATGTCATTAATGGCGAACAAAATCAAAAGACCCTGGGTATTGTCCAAAGTTATTGGTTATTATTGTTTTCTTGCAACTCAGCAGGGAGCGGTTGTCTCGAGAAACACAAAGAGGGAATCTTGTACTAAGGACTGTTTTTGCCAACATCATTCACGTTGAAAACGCACCGGGAAGCGTATGAACAGCAATTAAAAACTGTTTATTGCTATTAATATTATTGTTATTATTTCACTTTGAGATAGACTTGAAAAACATGGTGAACTTAGACTGTTCTTGTAGACTGAAGATTTTTCAGAATTAAGGTGGAAAAAGCCGTCTCTCTCCTTCTCCCTCTCTCTGTCTCAATTTTCAGTCTGCTTTTATTTGGCATTACGTGAAAATGCATTTGTGCTGCGAAAGAAAGTAGACGTGATTGGATAAACAACCAATAACAAAAATGAAAAAATTAATTTCAGCAGTCTTCTGATGTATGCAAAGTAAAAAGTGACCATTGAATCAACTAGAATCAAAATGTATCTTACATACTGGGTCTTGACTTCATGTGTGTCTGAGATCTGAGTCTGGTCTGTGCAAATCCTCTCATTTCGACAGAATGGTCATCCAGTCAGAGTGAACAGCATCGCTCTGCGATACATCACCGATCCGACTCACAACACGCCGGACAAAGAAGACTTCCCCAACCATGGTACACATCTGTGTGGACTGCTGACATCATATTAATGATGAACAATTAACAAACTGACAGAATATAAATGAGCAAATGATAACCTATCATGTTAGAATAATAATTGTAAAAAAAATCCCTAAACAAAACAAGTACAGAACAGCAAACAGCAAAATAAATGTTCTGCCAGAGTAAATGAACAAGTCTGTAAATTTATTTATACGGATCATTTCAAGAACAGGAAAATAAGGCAGCAGACATAAACAAGACTCCTTAAAAATAAATTCAAAACCCTAAAATATAATAAAAAAAAAACAACTAGATCCCCAAATGAACGATTAATAAATAAAAACAACACAAAAGAAATAACCAGCTGTTGAAAGATTTCCCTTGTTTTTCTCTCTTCCAGACTACATGAACCAGAGTGTGAGTGAAACCAGCTGCAGCAGCAGGCAGTCTGAGGTTTTCAATCCCAACTACGAGGACCTGAGCCTGCGCTGGGGCGCTGCCTCACCCCCCTTCCCGCGGGGGGATCTGAAGCCCTCAAGCCCGGTTCCTGAGGGACCAGATTACCTGAATATGGCCCAAAACACCTTCCTCCTAGCGACCAGCGACAGCCTCGACAACCCGGACTACCAGGCCGATTTCCTGCCCCAGGCCACCGCCACCACTTCTCTGGCCGGTAACGGTGTGTTCCTACCAGCGGCGGAGAACTTCGAGTACCTGGGTCTGGGTGCTCCACTGCATGCACCTGTCCGCTAGGGGGAAGCAACATTCAGACCCAACAAACTGAAGCTGTGGGGTTTGGTGAAAACAAATGTGGCCTCCTGTGATCCAGTCTTTAATTTAACTGTTTATAACTGTAATTTTTTCAGGAAATGCTCCAGCGTAGCTGCTCAGTCTGGAGCCACACTCGAACTTAACCCATTGCTCAATGGCTCTGTGACTGTGGTAACCGAGGAAGACTGGAGCCAGACTCTTTCGGGGGATTCAAACCAACAACCCTCTGCTCACAAACAGGACGTTTCCTTCAACTTTTAACCTGCTGCATGGACTTGTTTGAACATTCAACCAAACCGCAACAGTCGTTAGTTTCACCCCAACAGTGATGTCAGTCGCTCCATCTTGGTCCAGATGTCTGGAAGCGACGCTGCAGGAACATCCAGACATTAGTGACATGATGGACAAAAACTAAAAGACACAAAAACATTTTAAAACCTCTCGTTATTTCAGTTTGTCCTCTGCTTCGTCTTTCCTCTGCATCCTTCTCTTGACAGTACTTGCATGAATTAGTTTGTTGATACTCAAAATGGGAGAAATTTGGAAATAAAATCAGGACCTTGAACTATTTTTAAGCAATAAACTGACGTTTCCAAATGTTCACAGAGGTTTAAAAATGCAGAAATGCATTTTATTGAAAAAAGGACATGCTTTCTTGTAATTGGCATTTTGTAATTATAAGAAACGTATCACAAAAAATATGGCCCGTTTCTCCTAATTCACATGCAATCAGTGTACATGAAAATAATAAAAACTTTGAGAGGACAGTGTTGAGGAGCACTAATGCTCCATCAGGCATCAGAAGGTACAGTGGTGCCCCCACTCGTGGTGTGAAGGCTCTGCAGCTCTGTTTTGCAGATATCTGCACATATCGGGTGCAACAAAAACTGGAAACTGAGTCACATTGGACATTTTTAAATTTCTGTCCTGCGGTTTCATGTTGCTGCCACTGTGATATAAAAAATATTTGCTCAGTTTAAACAAGATTCAAGTGAAACAATCAAAGATATAAATTCCACTATTTGGCCTGAATAATTAGTAAACATTTGATAAATGGTTTTTAACAAACTATGATGTAGCTATGAGCAGCTGTAAGGACATGTTTTAGCCTTTATTAATGTTCAGTGTTTCTTCTACATATTTCATATTATTCCATCTGCTCCACTGTGCCGTGGTTCGTCCTCTATCCAGCAGCCTCCACTGATGATGTTTCCACAGGAGGAGTCAGAATCGGCGACAGAGATGTTAACAAACACAGATATGATCACCGCTGCATCGTAGTCTGTTATAAACTAGTCTATTAAGTTCTTTTAATGTTACTTGTAAATACTAAAGAGGGTAAATAGTTTTGGCTTTGGCTGCTGCTTGTTCTTCTGCTTCTCCAGCATACAAGCTATTCATCTCACTATGTCAAGATAACTAATGGTGTCCATATTTAAGGAAGAGTCCATCTCCGTTCTGATGAAGACAAGCTTTGTCTCTTTAGAAAGCTCTTTCCGTGACTGTCTTCTCCAGGACCAGCGGTCACAGCCCCTTTTTCAGCCTCTTATTCTGACATTTTTTTCCTTTCTAGAGACAGTTTTCACACAATCAGGTCTTAAATGTGTTTCAGCGTGACCAGAGACTGTGACAGGTGAGAATGCTGGCTGAGACAAAGACAAGTCTGAGATATAGAAAAAACATACAGATGCCAGACTTCATAAAATGGACTGGGTTTTCTTGAGAAAATGAGTTAATTAAGTCTTGATGTGGAGATAATGACCCTAAAATATAAATGGTCAACCTCGACTGTAGTCAGCTTCCAAAGAAAATGACACTGAGGAATCAAAAGTGAATGTCTGTAAATGTTGTTATATTGTGTAGTATTCTGGCTTTAATTGTTGTTAAATGTGAAATTAGTTGTGGAGCCGAAGTTTCACATCTCCACCTCATTGTTTTATACATATTAAAGTTGTAGTTTCCATTCCCATGCATGATGATATGGACAATAACAGGAATTCATCAAATTTTGATTTTACAGCGGGAATTTCCCCTGGAAATTTTCCCCCAGAAAATGACTTAAATACAAAAGACAAACTTTGAACTTAAGGCTGGGAAATAAAGGAAAAAATACAAAATGAAAAGAGATTTAAGAAAAAAAAAAGTAAGGTTCTGCACATATCCCTGAGATTAGTTCTCCCTAAAACTGTTTCCTCTTGGATTGAAGTAAAACTGGCGGTCGAGCTGGTTTTAAATGTCAGAAATATGACAAAGTGACTCTTAACCTGGTTGAATTTTGTCAAAAGGTGGAAAATAAAGTCGAGGCAATAGAAAAAAAAAATAAAAATAAAAAATGCATTTAGTTATCGCAACTCTATTTAGAGTCATTTTCATAATCGATCATTTCAATCTCAAGTTAGACTTTATTGTTCCAAAAGAGAAAAATAATCCTGAGTGACTGTAAAAAAACCCCAAAAACAGCAGTTTAATACGAGAGACTCGTTATTTGACTGTTCCTGGGTTTAATAGTTTGATATCATGGGAGAAAATGTGTTTTTCAGCTGCTAGACCAGGGATTTAGTCGTCTGACTCTGTCTTAATGTCGATGACTGATATTTATATTTGGATTCAACAGATAAACTTAATTCTTTTTAATTCAGGGTCTGATTTTAACTCGTGTGCTGATGATTTAATTCTGATAACACTTAATTGCTGCAGCATTGAGTCAGTCAGACAGAAAGTGTTCATATATCGACTGCAGACCTTTGCTGCATCCGTTTAGTTACAGTAGCCTGGGGGGAAACAGAGGACTTGGTGACATCTGTTGGCGGTAAAGCAGCTACAGGTGGCGCTACAGAGCATGAGAGCTGGTGAGAGCAGCTGCTTCAGCACCAATCTCTGTTAGCTTTACGTTTTTGTGTTGAGCCAAAATGTTTTCAGTCGTAGAACTTCAGATTTAAAACGGTACTTTTTACATGATCCCTGCACATGCAGAGCAGATCCACTGTTTATGTCTTTGACTGCAAAACAAAAGTAGCAGAGCATCATAATTAGTTGTTACCGAGTTGTTACTGCATTGTCTCCTTGTTTAAAGTAGCCTAAAGTAGCCATGAAGATTGTTATAACTTGATAGGTATATTCACCAGTTATTCATACATAGCGTGAAACAAACAATATGTTTTACATTAAAACTAAAAGACGACGCAGGATGAAAATACCAGTACTTTATTGCCATAATGCTGATTTCTGAGTCTGTTGCTGCTGTTGATTCTGCTTCATCTACAGTTTGACTTTTATTTCCTTTGGTCTCAAGCACATGATTTGTTAGTTTTCCAACAAAAACTCAGATTATTCCAGGATTATTTTCCTGCGTGCTCTTCTAATCATTTAATTTCTCCAAATCTAAACACCTCATGGAGTAAGGAGTGCAAGCTATTTTTATTTTAAATCAAACATTATAAATAAGTATTAAAGTGCTGATTTTACATCAAAATCTAGATAAAATCTGTTTGTCGTGACTTTAGAAACTACAGTGAAGTTGTGACTGTATCCAGACTTTGTTAAGGTTTTATCTGCAACTTCCTGTTTGTTATAATTAGTTACAATATCTGAGGAATATGAGGAAAAGCTGGTATCGGTGTAATAATCAGCCCAGTCACAGCCTCTCGAAGCACAAGCTGCTGCTTCTGCTTCAACCTCTGTGGATCATCAGGACACAGC
Organism: Istiophorus platypterus; assembly: GCA_016859345.1. Lineage (NCBI taxonomy): Eukaryota > Metazoa > Chordata > Actinopteri > Istiophoriformes > Istiophoridae > Istiophorus > Istiophorus platypterus. The sequence continues at coordinate 20,274,016 of CM029125.1, read as the reverse complement.
TCGTCCTCTCTCAGCACACACACACACCTTCATGAAGATCATCACTTCCACCTGTAGAGAGGAGACAGACGACAGATGGAGGCTTCACTGAAAATGTCCGAATGAAACAAAGCACAGATGAACAGTTTCAGATCAGATCTGATGCTACGACAGTCTGATGAATGAGAACCACTGTCTCTGTTCATCTTCTCAGGCTGTCAGCTGTGATCCAGCTTTATTTCCTGTAGACATCAACACAACAACGACACTCGTCTCCACTTTGATACCAACCGTGTTTAGTACAATACAGCTGGAAGCAGCATGGACGGACTCCAACGCTCTACTGACCTCAGAGTCTCCAGTCGACAGTCTGGACTCTTCACTAGATCAGAAAGATCCTTCACATCTGAATCCTTCAGGTCGTTTTCACTCAGGTCCAGTTCTCTCAGGTGGGAGGGGTTGGACTTCAGAGCTGAGACCAGAGAATCACAGCTGATCTCTGACAACCTGCATTTGTTCAATCTGAATAAAGAATAAAAGATTTGATGTTAGAGACAAAGTTCCTGCTTGAAACTGTTCAGTGATTCATCATCTGTTCAGAGATGAAGAAGGTTTGAAAGTAGAAGGCTAGAAAATGGAATGTGATTTAAAGAGAGAAAGGATTTTCTTGATATATTAAAAGCTTCAAATCAAGTTTAAAAGTCACTGAACTAAACCAGTGATGAGAAATCAGACTTTACCATGAAGATGCTCAGTGTGGATCAGTATAATATCAGCCTCATGTCTGCAGTTTAGTTTCAACAAAACTTTCACATCATGTTAATCTCAGCACAGAACTAAAACATGGTGTCTGACCCCAGAGTCTCCAGTCGACAGTCTGGACTCTCCAGAAAACCACACAGAACCTTCACTCCTGAATCCTGCAGGTTGTTGAGACTCAGGTCCAGGTGTCTCAGGTGGGAGGGGTTGGACTTCAGAGCTGAGACCAGAGAATCACAGCTCCTCTCTGACAAACTGCAGTAACCCAACCTGAATAAAGAATAAAAGATGAGACATTACAGAAAAAGTTCTTGCTTGAAACTGTTCAGTGTTTCATCATCAATTCAGAGCTGAGGAAGGTTTAGAAAGTAGAAGTTTTGAAAATAGAAACTCCAAACACCTGAAACTAACAAGTGTATGGGCAAAGGGCAAAACACAGTCAGTGAAGTGACCTCAGAGTCTCCAGTCGACAGTCTGGACTCTCCAGAAAACCACACAGACCCTTCACTCCTGAATCCTGCAGGTTGTTTAGACTCAGGACCAGGTATCTCAGGTGGGAGGGGTTGGACTTCAGAGCTGAGGCAACAACGTCACAGTGATTCTCAGAGAGTCCACAGCAAGAAAGTCTGTGATAACAGATAATATCACATAATTATTTGATATTTAAAACATAATGCCATAAAGATTTTCATCGTAAATTCTACAGAGATCTAAATCTGCTATTCCAGCAATGCATTCTGGGATTTCTTACAGCCTCAGAAACCCCCTTCCCTCACACCTCTCTGACATCATATGGGGGGATTGTGTCTGAATATTTCTGTAACTTTCAGAAACCGACCATCATCGTTCAGACCCAGTCGACTCAGTGATTGGTCTCCGTGTGGATGTGAGAAAGGAGCCAGAGACTGAACTTCTCCCTTTGCTCTGTTTTCTTTTGTTACACTAATATTTCCGTCACTTTTCATGTCAACAACTGAATGTAACACTATGAACGTCTGCCAGGAGAGACTGTCTGAAAAGGTTCTCTCCATGCTGAATGATTATCAGGTTTCCTCTGCATCAGAGCAGCTTATCACGCTACCTTTGACTGTGGCCGTTTGCAGCTATGAACACTTTTGCCTTCAGACCTGCTCAGAAAACATGTTTTACAAATGAGTCCTATTAAAAGATCCTGATCTCAATGAGGCTGTCTGAGAACCAGAACTGACTCAAACTGCAGACACCGTAAATGTGAAATTCAAATTTTTCAAATATTTACAATTAAGTTTTAAAATCAGAGTCAGCACTTTGAAAACTTACTATCAACCATTTGACTTTTTTAATGTTTGGAACCCTGAAGAGGATTTTACCTCATAAGTATAAACCTGTCTGCAGTTTAATGTTAACTCAACTTTAAGGTCACATTAATCTCAGAACTAAAACATGGTGTCTGACCTCAGAGTCTCCAGTCGACAGTCTGGACTCTTCACTAGATCAGACAGATCCTTCAGGTCTGAATCCTTCAGGTTGTTGTACCTGAGGTCCAGGTGTCTCAGGTGGGAGGGGTTGGACTTCAGAGCTGAGACCAGAGAATCACAGCTCTTCTCTGACAAACTGCAGGACCTAAACCTGAATAAAGAATAAGAGATGTGATGTTAGAGACAAATCGCTGACATCAGCTTGATTGAATAAAATAGGTTTATTACATAGAAGCCCAGCGTCGATAGGGCACCATGGTTTGCCTGTGACACGACTCAGAGCCAGGATGAGCCTCTCCCCGAATCACAGCTCAAACCTTGCTTATATAGGTTTGTGTATTGGCCAATGTACATGAGAACTTTTTATTACATAGGGTTTCCATGAGGAACTGGGCCCCACTTCTCAAGACAAAGGGTCATCAATTTCTTTAATTCCTCAGAATAGAGGTCTCTCCTACATAAACATTCCAGAACTGAAGAGAAATAACATATGTCACATATCAGATACTAAATCACACAACTTTATAATGTTGGAAATAAAAAAAGGCCAAAAAGCTAAACATGTATTTGTAAATGTCAGTGTTTAAAAAGTTTGATGTGATTTAAAGAGAGAAGGATTTTTCTTGATATATTAAAAGTTTCAAATCAAGTTTAGAAGTCACTGAACTAAACCAGTGAGAGGAAAACACACTTTACCTTGAAGATGCTCAGTGTGGATCAGTATAATATAAGCCTCATATCTGCAGTTTAGTGTCAACAAAACTTTCACATCATGTTAATCTCAGCACAGAACTAAAACATGGTGTCTGACCTCAGAGTCTCCAGTCGACAGTCTGGACTCTTCACTAGATCAGACAGATCCTTCAGGTCTGAATCCTTCAGGCAGTTTTCACTCAGGTCCAGGTGTCTCAGGTGGGAGGGGTTGGACTTCAGAGCTGAGACCAGAGAATCACAGCTCTTCTCTGACAAACTGCAGTCACTCAACCTGTATAAAGAATAAAAGATTTGATGTTAGAGACAAAGTTCCTGCTTGAAACTGTTCAGTGATTCATCATCTGTTCAGAGCTGAAGAAGGTTTAGAAAGTAGAAGTTTTGAAAATGGAAAGTCCAAACACCTGAACCCAACAGGAAGCAGGTTAACAACAGTAAAATACAACATTAATATTAATGTCAACATGCTGCTGATTCAATAAAGATGTAGTGACTTCAGCTCTTAAACTCTACCAGCTCCACCAGTGGCTCCATCTCTACAAACTCATGTTCTGCAGCCACATTTATTGGAGATTCTACGAAAGATCCTCAAGTTTCCATAGAAACAAACATGTTAGGATGAACTTTGGAGGAAATGTGAAGAAATGATTAAGACTAAACTAAATCTAAAACATTTTCAATTCATGCGATGGTGATGACGTTTGACAAACGTGGTGAGTTTGGTCTGAATATCTCAGTCAGATTCACTCTGGTCAATCTGGTCCTGTTGTTGTTGTTGTTGTTGTTTCTCAGACATTGATGATGTGCAGATGATGAAGGAAACTTCGCTGGTTTAGAAAGTAGAAGTTTAGAAAATGGAAACTTCAAACACCTGAACCCAACAGGAAGCAGGTTAACAACAGTCAGATATAACAAGTGAAAAACATCTCTCATTAACTTCAGTCAGTATAAACGTCACACATCAGAATTTTAACTTGACATTGAATTTGTTTTAAATATGAAGCTCAACAAGATGTTCAGTGTGGATCAACATCAAATATCTGTGGTGAAATCCCCTTCAAAAAGTTCAACATTAAAACTAAGATTTAACAGTGTGGAAGACATTTTTGAAAGTGTTAAGCTGTGTTTCAAATTGGATACCTCAGTCAGTACACCAACATGTAGTACACTGTGTGAACATTACATTGCTATTGTGCACTTACCTAATATGAAGCTCGTGACGTGACTTCAATTGTTGCTTGTGAAAACCATAACAAAACATCTGCCAGATTATCGTTCGCTGTACCAAATAACATATGAGTGAATATACCAATGTCTTCTGTTCATCGGCAGTTTAGTGACAGACTTGCGTAGATATATAATTTACGCTATGCTGTTGTTTTACTACGACAGCTGTAGCCTCCCGGTCGCCACTTAAAGAACGTTGGTAGACCCAGCCCTCCTCTACGTGGCCAAGAACTTTTCCAGAATGTGGGTACTTCTAGTGCACTGCTTGTTGCCATACTTGTCAGCGTGAACACACTAATGCACTCAAAATAGCAAGCTTGAGTTTGGAAGTATGCAAATTGAGAGACAGGATTATTAAGGTTTAAAATCAAATATTTGACATCGTCTGAAATAATTCACACTGGCATCCATCAGCTCATCAACCCTGCAGTACTCAACCCTCAACCTCCGCCTGCCGGTGCCCTCACTCCTTCATTCTACACCCATTATCAAAGCCTTTGCAATAAATTTTTATTTGACTGCTTTTCCATCAAGTCTGAGTGTTTTTTTTGGGCCAAAATAAACATAGCAGACGTAGACCTTATCATGACGATCCTCAGTGTGGATCAGTCTCATCTCTCCAGTTTAGTGTCAATACGACTTTAGCTTCATTTTAATCTCAGCACAGAACTAAAACATGGTGTCTGACCTCAGAGTCTCCAGTCCACAGTCTGGACTCTCCAGAAAACCACACAGATCCTTCACTGCTGAATCCTTCAGGTTCTCGTTGTTACTCAGGTCCAGTTCTCTCAGGTGGGAGGGGTTGGACTTCAGAGCTGAGGCCAGAGAATCACAGCTCTCCTCTGACAAGCTGCAGGACCTTGAACTAAATAAAAAAATAAAACATGCAAATAAAACCATTAAGAATCAATCATACTGTTGGTCCTGATCAATGAGCTTTTCTCTAAAATGAGTGGAGCCACTTTGTCCTTCTCTGTTTGTGGATCATCATAATGTCGCCTTCTACACACGTCATCCACATGTCACCACAACATTCATACACCTGTTCATGTCAACACTGATTCATGGGAAAGCGCGAGAGTAAAATGGGTTTTCAAAATAAAAGCCTTAAAATATTTTTGTATATTACCAGGGGGCCCTGGGGCGTGAGCATTTGTGAGCAGCAGTATGGCTTCATGCCAAAAAAGAGTACCACAGATGCAGTATTTGCTTTGAGGATGTTGATAGAGAAGTACAGGGAAGGTCAGAGGGAGCTGCATTGTATCTTTGTAGATCTGGAGAAAGCGTATGACAGGGTGCCCAGAGAGGAACTGTGGTACTGTATGAGGAAGTCTGGAGTGACAGAGAAGTATGTTAGAGTGGAGCAGGACATGTATGTGGACTGTAAGACAGTGGTTAGGTGTGCTGTAGGTGTGACAGAGGAGTTCAAGGTGGAGGTGGGACTGCATCAGGGATCAGCTCTAAGCCCCTTCTTGTTTGCTATGGTGATGGACAGACTGGCAGACGAGGTTAGACAGGAATCTCCATGGACTATGATGTTTGCAGATGACATTGTGATATGTAGTGAGAGCAGGGAACAGCTGGAGGAGAAGCTTGAGAGGTGGAGATTTGCCCTGGAAAGGAGAGGAATGAAGGTTAGCCGCAGCAAGACAGAGTACATGTGTGCGAATGAGAGGGACCCAAGTGGAAGAGTGAGGTTACAGGGAGAAGAGATAAAGAAGGTGGAGGATTTTAAGTACTTAGGGTCAACAGTCCAGGGCAATGGAGAGTGTGGAAAAGAGGTGAAGAAGCGTGTGCAGGAGGGCTGGAACGGGTGGAGAAAAGTGTCAGGTGTGATGTGTGATAGAAGAGTTTCAGCTAAAATGAAAGGAAAGGTGTACAAAACTGTGGTGAGACCAGCGACGCTGTTTGGTCTAGAGACAGTGCCACTGAGGAAAAGACAGGAGGCAGAGCTGGAGGTAGCAGAGATGAAGATGTTGAGGTTCTCTCTGGGAGTGACCAGGATGGATAGGATCAGGAATGAGTGCATCAGAGGGACAGCACATGTTAGAGGTTTAGGAGATAAAGTCAGAGAGGCCAGACTGAGATGGTTTGGACATGTCCTGAGAAGAGATAGTGAATATATTGGTAGAAGGATACTGAGTTTTGAACTGCCAGGCAGGAGGCCTAGAGGAAGACCAAAGAGGAGGTTTATGGATGTAGTGAAAGTGGACATGAAGGTAGTTGGTGTGAGAGAAGAGGACGCAGAAGACAGGGTTAGATGGAGGACACTGATTCGCTGTGGCGACCCCTAAAGGGAAAAGCCGAAAGAAAAAGAAGAAGACCAGGGGGCCCTGGGGCGATTTTTGATTTTAAGATTTTAAAAAAGCTGCTGACCACAATCAAGTCTGAAAGAATAATAACACCAGACATTTTGAAATAAAAAATACTTTTCCTAATTTTTTCATCTTGTATTTCCTAATTTTTAACGTTTATGTGTAATTACATGTAAAATACTAAGACAAAAACTTTTTTTAATCACTTCCTGCAAAACACCTTGAGCGACCCTGATAGGGAGCAGGAGTAAGGAGTGAGTTCTTTTGGACATACTACCAGCCAGCAAGCTCAGCTCCAGGACCAGATGGAGTACCGTAAAAAGGGTACAAGCACTGCCCAGAGCGGGGGAACTGTTGTTGACCAGTGGCGGAGGGTAGATCTGGATACCCAAGGAGGACTCAGCCAAGCTGGAGCAGTTCAGATCCTTCTCGCCCTTCAGTGTGGATGGGAAGATCCTCCTCAGTGTCCTTTCCAGAAGGATGACAGACTTCCTCCTAAAAATTCCTATATTGACACCTTGGTCCAGAAAGATGGCATTACTGGAGTTCCAGGCTGCATTGATCAACCTGGGACTGATCGGCTGGTTGTCACCCAGCTGATCAAGGACTCCATTGAAGGAAAGTGGGACCTGGTGGTGCTTCGCTTGACCTTGCCAATGTCTATGGGTCAATACCTCAAAAGCTGGTGGAGACTATCCTGGACGAACACAATGTGTCCAGCAAGATCAAGGACCTCATCTTGAACTACTACAGAAACTTAAGGCTCAGAGTGACTTCTGCGATCACACTATCAGGCTGGCATCAGCTTGAAAAGGGGATCATAACTGGCTGCACCATCTCAGTTAGTCTCTTCATCCTTGCAATGAACATGGTGGTCAAGGCAGCTGAAGTGGACTGTTGAGGCCCCCTGTCCATTTCGGGCTTTTGGCAACCCCCCGTCAGAGCCTCTATGGACAACCTTACTCTCACCAGGTGCCAGGTGGTAGGTGGATCCTCCAGATCCAAGAAAGGCTCATCTCGTGGGCAAGGATGATAGGAGCATCAAGGAGCTTGCAACCATGTTCTCAACAGTAGATGAGTCTGGCTAACCCAGTAGGTTCAAGATTTGGATATACCAACATGGTATGCTACCTCAAATTCTCTGGCCTCTGCTAGTGTATAAGGTAACACTGTCAACAGTCAAGACCTTAGAGAAGAAGATTAGCAGCTTTTTGAAACTTGAGCAGTGCAGCAATGTACAAGCTGACATATAATCTCCTGCTCCCGATCAGTCAGCCATGACAGAATTCAGGTTTTCCCACACAAGAAAGGGACTGATTTATGGGGATTCCAGGGACTCCAGGGTGTCTTCAGCAAGCAATGTTGTACAAACAGGCAGGAAGCAGAGAGAAAGACCTGAAGACCGTCGAATCTCGGTCGAGACAGAGCTTTGGTGGGCACAGTGGTGATAGGATGGGCAAGGCTGGAAGTTGTCCAACAACCTCGCAATGACAACGTCAATGGCAAGAACATATGCCGTTTAGTCTTGGAGGAAGTGCAGGTAAGAGTCGAGGAGGAACTGAGCAGAAGGATGGTGGGCATGTGGCAGCAGGGAGCATCGCCTAGGTAGGGCGGTGCGCTGGAGCAGAAGATATCTGAAATCTTACAGGCAGAACGCCAGTGAATAAAGTTCATGGTCAAAGCTGTGTATGATTTCATACTGAACCAAGTAATTCTCCACATCTCAGGCAAGTGTGATACTCCATACTCCATGTCCTCATTGCCACGGAAAAGGTTCCCCACAGCACATCCTCGGTAGCTGCCCAACTGCCCTGGAGGAGGGCTGCTACCACTGGCAATACAACCACATGCTGAAGCCAGTTGCAGAAGCCATCTTCAAAACTGTGGCCAACATCAAGCCATTGAATAGCCAGAGGAAAATCACCTTTGTCAGGGCCAGAGAGAAGACCCTTGGGCACAGCCCAGTTCAGCAGCAGCTCTGCTCACCTCTGCATTGGACTGGGAGCTGTGAGTGGACTCGTGGAGGCAGCTCAATTCCCCAGACCACATTATAACAACGTTGTTGCGGCCAGATGTGGTCCATAAAATCAGTCTCTACAAAGTCAGTAATCCTGATACAGCTGACAGTTCCCTGGGATAGCTGCATAGAGGAAGCAAATGAGCAAAAGCGGTCTAAGTACCAGTAGCTTGCGGAGTAGTGCCAGAAGAGAGGCTTGAGGGCTTTCTGTGAGCCTGTTGAGGTGGGGTGTAGGAGCTTTGCAGGCTGCTCACTGTGCAAGAGGAAGGTCATCAAATCCACCATGGAAGTTGCAGAGAAACTAAACTTATCGACTCCTGACCTGACCTTCTGGTAAACTGACACCACTATGGGAGGAGATATGCCAGTAACTCACTGATCTAGTCGGGGATAGACGGGTCTCTACTTATAACTTTAGCAGATACAAATAACTTTAACTAAATCTGGCTCTTTGCCCAAAGACAATATATACCCAACGGTTAGAGAGAATCAACAGAATTGATGCTGGCACTGCTCACATGCATTGAAGCTATGTTTGCGTCACTTCTCCTGAATTCAGTAAACATTACTGAAACTTAAGCCATCTGAGTCTCCAGTGTGTCTCTCTGTCTGCCTCCTCATCCTCCTCCACCTCTCTGATTTCCACAACAGTAACATCACTGATGATGTGCTGAAGCGCATCCTTGGATGTATCTTTCAACTTCCTAATTAATTCAAAAGTGGCCAAGATTAAAGGATTAAAAAAATCTTTGTGAAATAAGTTGAGCCATGCCTCATTCTGAATCATCTTTGTGACAATAGTCATGTGCACTGAGCAAAGTAAGATGGATGTTTGCTGCCTTTTTCCTTTTGAGTTTTGTGCTCAGACAAACCAAAGACAACAAATTATCTATGGATTAAAATGTATACTTATGAAATTTACAAGGGCAAGACACAGTCGGTGAACAGACCGTAGAGTCTCCAGTCGACAGTTTGGACTCTCCAGTCCAGCAGACAGCAGCTTCACTCCTGAATCCTGCAGCTTGTTGTCACTCAGGTCCAGTTCTATCAGGTGGGAGGGGTTGGACTTCAGAGCTGAGGCCACAACTTCACAGTGTGTGTCCGAGAATTCACAGCCAGAGAGGCTGTGATAACAGATATTATTGCATTATTATTTAACATTTAAAATAGCCTAACATCCAAAAAAATCCTAAATTATAGACTATACATATTTTGACAATAAAGACTGAGATGAGGGTGGGTAGCTCGGTAAGTAGCCTGGGTCAATTGGTCACAAGGCTGGTGTTTTGGAACCTTAACTCCTCCTGTCCAAATGTCCTTGTCCTCAAGCAAAACACTGAACCAAAGGTTGTTCCCAATTCATGTGAAAAAATTAAAGTGGCTTGGGACAAAAACATCTGGCAAATGAAAGTAATATCAATGTGTCATGTTGTGAATCTTTAAATCAAAATTCAGTTAATCTTGTGTTACAGTTTGGCAACAGAAATAAAACCATCCTCACTGTTACACCTTCTGACTTTTTAATGGCATTGTCTGTTTCAGCTTCATCTTACAGAAGATGGGAGAGAAAATGGAGAAGGATGTTTGTTTATAATGCCTACAGTCTATCCAATAAGGAAAGAAGGGGACAGTGCTCCTTCTAGAAAAGATAGAGGAAATACAACATAATTTATCATAAACATAAACTAAACGTGACTGTAACCTAATGAAGGTCATGTATTATTAATGCAGCTATGTAAAACATTTACACACATCCATCCTGAAGGATCATACAGATGAATCCACACGTCTCAAATAGTTTGAACAAGACTGATTGTTAATTACCTGACAGATTTCTTACAAGAATGTTGTATTAGATCAAATTAGTTTTAGCTAAGTGTACCTGATAAACTGCCAACTAATGTACATGCTCATTATAGAAAATACTTCTGACACAGTCTGATGTAAATACATATACTGCAAAATGAAGCTGTTCTTGTTCTCAAAGCTTTTAGACCAACTGAACAACATTGTGGTGAGAACAAGTCTTACAATTTTGGTAAAGGCAGGTGTAACAGAAGCTCCCCATCACTTTTAATGTGTGTAAGGTTTATAGTTTGATGTGTGGAAAGTGTTTCTTAAACACATACATTTGCGGTAAGCTTGGCCGTAATATTAATGGTTTTCTATTGTTGACAATCCCATGAGAACTCACCGAGCTTTTCTGCAGTTCCTCACAGCTGGGATCAGTCTCCGTCGTCCCCCCTCTGATGTGTTGTACTTCTCCAGGTCCAACTCATCCAGAACCTCCTCTGACATCTGCAGCATGTAGGCCAGAGCTGAGCAGTGGATCTCAGAGAGTCTCTTCTCTGATCTCTTCTCTGACTTCAGGAACTCTTGGATCTCCTGATGTACTGAGAGGTCGTTCATCTCCATCAGACAGTGGAAGATGTTGATGCTTCTGTCAGGTGACCTGTTGTATATATCCATCTCCCTCAGGTTGTGGATGACCCTCTGGATGGTTTCTGGACTGTTCTCTGTCTGACCCAGCAGGCCTCCTAAGACTCTCTGGTTGGACTCCAGAGAGAGGCCATGAAGGAAGCGAACAAACAGGTCCAGGTGGCCATTTTTACTTTGAAGGGATTTCTCCATGGCTTCCCGCAGGACGACGTCCAGAGGTAGGAAACGGCTTTCATCATTTCTAGAATACTTCATGAAAGGAGTCTTTTTGGGTGAGTCCTTGATTTTTTGGTCTCTTTGGAAGAATTCTTTCAGTACCCCTATGTCCCTTTTGGTGTAACAGTGGAACATGTAGACTGCAGCCAGAAACTCCTGAACGCTCAGATGAACAAAGCAGTAGACTGATTTCTGGAAGATCACACTCTCTCTTTTGAAGATCTCTGTACAGACTCCTGAGTGCACCAAGGCCTCTGAGACATCAAGACCACACTGCTCCAGGTCTTCTTGGTAGAACATGATGTTTCCTTTCTCCAGATGTTCAAACGCCAGCCTCCCCAGCTTCAGAAGAACGTCCCTGTCAGCCTCCGTCATCTCCCGTGGACTCGTCTCACGTCCCTCATCGTACTTGTTCTTTCTCTTTGTCTGAACCATCAGGAAGTGTGAGTACAGGTCAGTCAGGGTCTTGGGCAGCTCTCCTCTCTGGTCTGTAGTCAACATGTGCTCCAGAACTGTAGCACTGATCCAGCAGAAGACTGGGATTTGACACATGATGTGGAGGCTCCGGGATGTCTTGATGTGAGAGATGATTCTGCTGGACAGCTCTTCATCACTGTATCTCCTCCTGAAGTACTCCTCCTTCTGGGCGTCGGTGAAGCCTCGTATGTCTGTCGCCCTGTCAACGCAGGTAGGAGGGATCTGATTGGCCGCCGCCGGTCGGGAAGTTATCCAGACGAGAGCCGAGGGAAGCAGATTCCCCTGGATGAGGTTTGTCAACAGCAGGTTGACAGACGACTTCTGAGTCACGTCAGACACGACCTCCATGTTGTTGAAATCCAGTGACAGTCTGCTTTCATCCAGGCCGTCAAAGATGAACAGAACTTGACAGACAGCCAGCTCCTGTGCTGTGACCTTCTGTAACGTTGGATGGAAAACATGGAGCAGTGTGAGAAGACTGTACTGCTCATGTCGGATCAGGTTCAGCTCCCTGAACGAAAGCAGAACCAGCAGACGGACGTCTTGGTTTTCCAGGCCCTCTGCCCAGTCCAGAGTGAACTTCTGCACCGAGAAGGTTTTTCCAACGCCAGCGACGCCGTTCGTCAGAACCACTCTGATGCGTCTCTGTTGCTCAGACAAGGCTTTAAAGATGTCGCGGCACTTGATGGGAGCTTCATGGAGGGTCTTCGTCTTGGAAGCTGTCTCAAGCTGCCTCACCTCATGTTGGGTATTAACCTCTTCACTCTGTCCCTCTGTGATGTAGAGCTCAGTGTAGATCCTGTTGAGGAGGGTTCTACTCCCTGTTCCATCAATTCCTTCAGTCACACATTCACATCTTCTCCTCAGACTGATCTTATGTTCATCTAAAACCTCCTTCAGACCACGATCTGCTGAAAGAGAAGAAACGTCAGACTGAAGGAAGAGAATCTGAGAATCTGATGATCATTTTCATCATCTACAGAAAATCTAAAGACGAGCAAAAAAAGGTTTTTCTTTAGTTTTATTTATAATCCTCTTAACTGCCAACGCTGTATGATACAACAAATGACACTGTAGAAAACAAAGAGTCCTGTTTTCAGAGATGATGACATCAACAGACAGATGTACTGTCTTACTTTGTACAGTGCTGGTCTGACTGTCTGTCTGTAGTCCAGGTCTCCTTCTGGATCTTTTACCACACTGGGGACAGGAGGAGTCTCCTGATGAACCAGACTGGTCCCAGTATGAGGTGATGCACCGTCTGCAGAACCAGTGTCCACAGCTGGTAGAGACTGGATCCTTCAGGACGTCCTGACACAGAGCACAGTTGGACAGCTGCTGCTCCATAGAAACATGACTCCTCTTCCTCTCTCTGTGAAGACATTCCTTTATAACTAAAATGGTTTGTTGAATGTTGATTGAAAACCATCCTGATGTGTCAAACACTGTCTAGAAGCTCAGATGGTCAAAGAACAGTAAAAGTGTAGCTACTTTTCTGTTTCACTTCAGAATTCAGTTTGTAATGAAAATGATTATTTCTTTTATTTAAGCTCTTAATACAAACTCAAGACTTCCTGCAGCTACTTCACAGTAAAAGCCTTCTGTTCTGTTAGATCCCAGATTATCAAGATCCACCAGAACCTTGTTCCCTCCTTCTGTGGCTGGTTCTGTCCTCCACCACGGCCCTTTAATCACTGACATCTTCAAACCTCTCTCAAGTTTATCAGCTACAGTAATAATATGGAACTAGGGAAAAGTTAAATTGTTCTTAGTTCAGATCATTTCACTAGAAACC